>ML664205.1:0-600000 GCA_007570785.1 Antilocapra americana
AATCCTTGATTAACCGTGTTTTTGGAGCAGTGGGGGAGCAGAGTGGAAGTAGAAAGGAAGCGTGTGAAATTTTCCTTCTTTCCTCTTATAGTTACTGGCATCAAGGAAGCTGGGTTTAGGGTTGAACCATTTGAAATTATCCTTTTTAAATAGGATTAAGATAATCACATACTAGCAGTTTTACAAGGTCCGAATTAATTAATTGACTTTTCCTATTCCACATAGGAAGCCTAAACTCCTCTATCTCAAGGAAGGCTGCACAAGGAGAGGGTTTTCAGGTAGGGAAGCTCAGCTAAAGGTTGTGCGTCAGCTCAGCGCCCGCTTATTAGAACCAGAAGCAGGGTCAGGACCATATTGTCATTTATACTTTTTGCGAATCATCTTTTTTTCTTAGTATAGCTTTATTTTTAGACATTTCCTTTTCAGAATGTCAGAACATTTCTCATACTTAAGCAGATGGGTTGAAAAAAAACCATTTGAAGCTAAATAGAATTTATTTTAAATGCTTGTTGTTTTGAATTATCTTTATTCTAGTCTCCCCCCCAGTTGTATTAATATGTGTAATAAAGACTTGTTTCTTGTTTTGCTGTCATATAATTATATGAAATTCTCTGTTAAGGAATATTTATCTTAACACGCTTTAATTGCAATAATAACTACCTCTGGGCTCTTGACAAATGCTGTTTCTGATGAATGTGATACGATCTTGTGTTAATAAATCTAGAATACTGTTTGAGACACAGTGAGGTCCTTGAGAAATGATGTTTGAATTTCTCCTTTCTTTTGAAGTGTCTTAAACTTTTGAAGAAAGTGTAAAACTAAAATAGTCCCTGAAAACATTATGAAGTTTGAACCCAAAATGAAACCTTTAAAATTCTGATCCTGTATTGTTTCTCCTGATGTAGTCTGCGATGTTCTTCATATTGAAACTACATTTCACAAAAAGGAATGTGCTTGGTTAACTTATCAACATCCCTCGATTAAAACATATGCCTATTTGTGTATCTGTGTGTGTATTTAAATGTATTAAAAGTTACTAAGATGTGTAAGCAAATATATATATCCACATATATGAATGAGATTGATCAAATGATATATTCATTATAAAGGGCAACATTTTTTTTTCTCTCCAACCTAAATGCTTCATCTATGTGTAATGATAGTGTGGGATTTGGGGAGTTTGATCACTTTGCTGTAAATCATAGATATGTCTTTAGTATTTTGTATTCTAAAAGTTCACATGCTCATCATAAATTCAAACTCTTAAGAAGAGGTATAAATGACAAGCTTAGGTCTACTCCCCAGAGATAATCACTGGAAACTTCCTTGTGTTTCTTTCCAGATGTTTTTCATTTGTGGGTAAGAAATGGATGTGTGTAGGGGGAAAAAAAAGACACAGGTATATACTTGTTGGAAACAAACGGAATTATGCTGTGAACTTGCTTCTGTTGCTGAACAGTATGTCTTGTACATCATTTTATAGGTACACGTTAACTGTTAATATAAGTGCAATTCAGTGATAAAAATGGAGATAAATTCCCATTTACTGAATCCTATTTTTTAAAATCACTCTTATTAAATCATGTTGTATAATTGTCAGTCAACAGGGATGGCTCAGGTAAAATCTAATAGGAAAGGTTGGATTAAAATTGTAAATTTGTACTGTATATGGCTGTTTGCAGGGGTAAGGAAATGTGGTCTTTTGAATGTACATGATATTTTAAAAATATCTTTTCCTAATGTCCCTTGTCTTTTGTAAAACCCCTTAAACTTCTGGGAGCTGATTTCTTTCTCTTTGTTTTAAGGTAACACTTTTCTGTAGTTATTCTTCTGAGAGATTAAAGTGACTTATTTTTTAAAGGAATACATAACAAAATTCTGTATTAATTGTGTTCATTGTAAGTTAGAAATCCTGGTTCCGCTTACTGTTCTTATGATCTTAGAAAATGCTTAAGAGCCTGAGCTCTGTGTTAATCCAGTGCTGGTTCAAATCCTGGATATACCACTTAATAATTAGTTGTGTGACCAGGATCCTCTCCATGCTTCAGTTTTCCTGTCCGTCTCAGACGGTGCTTGCTGTGACATAATTTGAAAGCAGCATATTTAGTCAACATTCAATAAATGCTGTCAAATCTCTCCCTGTTCTTGCCAGCCAGTCAGTCGCTCAGCAGTGGAAAGAAGAAATTCAGAAACAGGCTAAACTAGGGCTGGGCCTCAGCCTGTGCTTTATGAACATCTCTACTAACCTGTAAAATGAAGATAGTACTAGTGCTGACTTCTCTGTCAGCTAAGAATATTAAATGGGATCATCCACATTTAATACCTAGCACATATTGGACTGTTACTTTTTACTGTTGTTGTCACTTAAGATGCAACAAGTGTTGTTTCAGATCTTCATCTAGGCAAGGAGAGAGGACAGAGTAAGAGCAGAATCTGGAGGGGAAGTGAGAGACCAGAGAAGGACGTACTGGAGAGTGGGATCAGAGGACTGGGCAGCAGAAAGGACTGCAGTGTGAACTGGAAAATGAGGAGGGGGCACTGGCGTAGTAAGCCTTACGACCAGCACTTCGGCGTTTACCCAACACTGTCATCTACCGTATCTCATGTGTCCATCACAACACTTGACAGGGTAGATACGGACACTTCAAAGACGGGAAAGCTGAGGTTCAATAAAGATGTGTAGACCGTGCGTCAACCGAATCTAAATCCACTCTCACCCTTCAACGTCACGCTGCCAAGTGGGGTGGAAGGGCTGAAGGGAAAAATAAGGATTTGAGCAGAAACGGCAGGGCTTCTCTGGAAGTTTATTTTTTCTTTCCAAGGTTCCATTCAGATCCCTCTGCACATCCTAGCAACAGAATATCTCCCATCAGATTCTGAGAACATAAGCAGGGGATTGCAAAGGCAGAAAACACTGGGATGCCAGCCCAAGGACTGGGTATACCAGGCTGGACAAACACCCAGCTCCAGGACTGGGGCCTGGCCCAGAAGATGAAGGACAAGGGCAAGTCCTTCATCATCAGCCCAGTCTTATTTGTGACACAGGGGTGCCCCTCCCAGCTCAATCCATCATGGAATCTAAGCCTGATCTTCCTGAGCTCAGGGGTTAAAGGAATCTTTCAAGGACACAAATGCAAGTTCTTGGGAACACTGCCACAATCAGGGCTTGCTGCGGGTTCCCAGGCTCAGGACACTTGTCTTTGAGCTGAAAGTAGATGATTCTTAGTCCTTCCCTGCCTTCTGGACACTACTTCTTCCCAAATTCTAACACTGTGCCTGACACACAGTTTGTGTTCATTTTGTGTGTGCTGAATGAACAAATGAATGAATGAACAAGCAAATGAATGACAGATTGGCTCTGGCAATAAAATCAATCTGTTCTGTCCTGTTACAGTTACTCAACTCTGCTGATTCTTAGCCCCTAAATCAGAGCTCCCAGCCAACCCAGGTTAGTCAGCTGCCAAGGAAGAAGTGAAGGTCAGAGCGTTTTCCCTCCACACTCCTTCCAAGAGGCCACATTCTGAGAAAAGGGTAGAGCTGGGGATACCCAGGGGGCTCTGTCTGCCCTTTTCCAGGACCTCTGCTTCTGCTCTGCGTTACTCTGCCTTTTCCAGCTCAAGACCCAGGCGCCTGAGAAGGGATGTGGAAAGGACCAAGGGAGAAGCCGAGGCCCTTGAGAAGCTACAGTGATAAGGGCGGTGCCAGAGCGCTTCTCTGCATTTTCTTGAGTCCTAATGACCCTAACTGCTGACAACAGCAGCAATAATAGCAACCATGTCACAGCAACTTTATGGTTTCTGGCATCTTTCTTTGAAAAAGCTTTTGGTACATGCTCTCATCACACTGCACATCATCCCAAGAGGGGCTGGAACAATCATCCCAATTACATGGGTAGAGAAAGTGGGTACCAAGGCGATGCGACATCCACCTGGCTCATGCAGAAACGCATGGAGGGGCTCCAGGACCCAGTCACAGGCGTGGAGTGGGGAGAACCAGGCTTGGCTTCCAACTAGTCCGGTGTTCTTGGACAAGTCTCTAGGTCTCAGTTTTCTCACTTGGGATAAAGGGAAATTGGACCATTTCTCCAGCTCAATCCATCTCAAATGCTCTGACTCAATAAAATAAAACCTCCCCAGCCCAAAGCCTGGTGACCAACCTCCCCTGTACCAAGGTCAGAAAGCTCCTGGAAGTTTGGATGCCAGGTGTGCCTATCCTAGCATCCCAACAGATGTCCTCCAAGTGCTTCCCACAAAGAAGGCTGTAGTATGGATAGCGGGGAGGGAACATCCCAAAAATCATCCTAAAGGTCCACGAGTACCAGGAGAGCAGGCAGGCAGCAGGCTGCTGCTGAGGCCAGATGCCTCCTCCCTGAGACCTGGGCGCTGGCTCAGACAAAGGACTGGAGGCATTCCAGCAGGAGGAAGCAGTCTCCCTCACCTGCCAGAGCACCTGACTCTCCACATGCTGAGAGTCCTCAGCCAGATGCAGACAGCCCTTCCTCCCAATCCACCCATCCTCCCCCATCCTCTCCTCCATCAAAGCTACTTTCTCTCCTCATCCAAATCCTGTTTGGCAATTATCTCCTCTCAGCATGGGGTGAGACCTGTCAAATTCTGGCCTCCACATCCCCACTAATCTCCCTTCAGCTCCCGCACCCCTGTGCCAGATGAGGCTTCAGATGTGTGTCCCACTGCGGTCTGCCACTGGAGGGGGAGAATTAGATAGATATTTCCTATTTCTTCCTTTCTTAGTTTCCTCCATTCTCAACTCTGAAGATATGAAGCATGGCACAGGAATAGTGAACTACAGATAGACAGCACTCTCCTCTCTACCCATGGGCAACTGCCTGGCCAGTTACCAGAAAAACTAATGCTGAAATCTCAACTAGGGTCTGGACCAGGACCTGGCTAATGTGTCTACCTCCAGGGCTAAAAGCCTGGACTGAGAGATAGGACACACCGGCCTAGCAGCTGGTGACTCTACCCAAATTTCTCTAAACCCAATCCATTGTTCAGATGGAAATCTCATCTCTCCATTCCACAGCACTGACTGTAGTTTCTGACTTCCAGTGTTTAATAACATTAATTTGAATCATATTAAGTTGCCTTTTATAGGTCAAAAGAGATTACAAACTGGCAATTTTTTATGGTTCGACCTAATAACTCTCTGGGGGAATCATGTTTCTTAGGAAATAAGTAAACTCCTTGAAGTCTTGGATTTCTGTATCTCCAGCCAATCTTTCTTAATTTCTGATTTAGGACATAACAGAACCATGGCCTTGGAGGTGCTGAGTATGTACTCAATTAACTTTCAGACCAGCGGGGATGGGGAATCTAAGAACTTTGTTCTACTCCCAAACTTGGAGGGTGTGTCTGTCCACAAGGCAGATGCTTTTAGGTCTCCCTACAGCTGGGCATCCTGGGAAGAAGGACAGAACTTAGCTACAGGATGTTGCATTGTTCCAGACTCTATGATAAAAGAGCTTGGTTTGGGTGTTGAGTTTTGCCTTTTTGTAGACAAGGAGCCTTGAATCAGAAATGCCTCTTTGTCCAAGCTTGGTTTCATTTTACAGTGGGAGCCCAAAGACATTACCTGCTTCGGTTAAGGTCACTCAGTAGTCATAAGCCAGATCACCAGTTTTCTGATTCCCAGCCCCGTGTTCTTCTGGCGGGTCTGGCAACACAAAGAACAAATTCGTCCCTGTCTGCCCCCTTCCAACTTCCTGGCTCCTGCTCTCTCAGGCTCCTCAAGCAAGACAGAGGGGAATTGAGTAAAGGATCCAGAGTCCTTGCCTACACAAGAAGGGCCCTGAGGCATCACACAGGACCTAAGCCCCAGGGTATCCAGGGAGAAAAGAGGAGGAGACAGGGGAATGCAGGCAGTCCTGGAAGCCCGGTCTCTCTCTGGAGAGCAGGCTGAAGCAGTGGTGGGCAGCACGGTGATTCGGGGTGGTGGCCGTCGCCCGCAGGGGACGGTCAGGTGCCCTTGCTCAGCCCACACTTGAAGGCTCAGGGCAGGCACAGCTGGGTTCCCTCAGAATTCAGAAGGGATGTGCAAGGTTCGTCAGAAGCGGAGCCCTCCTCTTTCGTGGACGGTGGTTCTCAGAGGGCAGGCGGTGATTCTGGAAGCCTCGGTCCCCAGGCCTTCCCGGCGCCCACGCACCGCACCGGTGTCCACCTGCTACTCCGGCTCGCTCGACGCCTGGTCGGCTGTGCCCAAGCTGCTCCCACCCAGGAAGAAAGGCCTGCTGCTAACTGATGCTAACAGCGGTGAGGGGGAAGAGGGAGCTGAGGGCAGACGCGCCCTGTTGGTTCAGTCAGAGGGGTGAGTGAGGGGAGTCTAGGAGTCCGAGGGTCCTCCCTGGCATTTACTTCTCTCCCTACCTTGGTGTTAGGAGACATTTCAAATCTGAAATGTTGAAAAAAAACAATGCAATAAACAACTCCAGACCCTTCACTTAGATTCACCAATTGTTGGCATCTTGTATGCCCTCTTGATGTATATAAATACATACACACACACATATACTTTTGTTTGCTGAACCATTTGAAAACCACTTGCAGACACTGTGCCTTGAATACTTTTGCACATTCTCTTATAAAATCATTATCATGGCCATTAGCACACCTTTAAAGATGAACAATAATTACATGTCATCTAATATCTGCCGGGAGCCGTCAGGATGCCCCCTTGCTCGGATGACAAGGGCACGAGACTAAGAAAGTATTTGCAAAGCTGACTTTCTTTATTGGGGCATCTTGGGCTAGCCTCACCCTGGTATTTTTCTTGGAAGTTCTGTCCATGCTTGGAACATTGGCTCATCTCAGTAGGTCAGTCACAGTTGGAAAGAATTTGTCCTGAGATAATCCCCCCAGACCTTATCGACCAGAGGATGGGAGAAGGTGGATCACCCTCCCCAGGGGCTAAGGAGGAGTGAAAGGAACATTTAAATGGATTACTGCTCCTTACTGGGGAGTTTACCAAGAGTTCTCTGGAGGTCATGGCAAGGCCACCACCAGAAAGGCTCATACTTGGGTCACCTTTCCACCTCCCACTCCCCTGACCACTCCACAGAGGAGGCTCGCTTCCTTGAAGAAATCAGGCTCGATTGAGACTTAGGAATGCTCATAATTGTGGCCAGCATAGTTGGAGATATTGATTGCTTTAGGATATGTAGACATAAGAATTCATTTTAGTAATTGTAAGGTAAATAGGACTTCATTGTTAAAGCAGTGCTGCTAAACTGTCTCTTTGTCCTCTTTTCTCTTTCCTTGTAAGAACCAAAATAGGTTAATAGAATAAAAGTTTCAAGCTTAAGCCCTTCTTTCTAGCTTCTACATAGTTGCACCTAGTAAGAGAAATGTAATCTTTCTACTTAGATTGATGTACTTATCCGAAGTATGCTGGAGACATTCAAATGGTAAACATACTATTGTTAAGTCTAATTATGCAGAAATCCGACCTTTTGCAAGGAAAATGAGCTTAAGGTTAAAGTTGTTGATGATAGGCAGAAAACAGGATTGTATGGAATTAGATGTGATGTAATGGGTGTGTTTCTTGGGTATAAAAACTGTAAACCAACAACAATAAATGAGAGAGACTGCTCCATCACCACACATCGACTCTGCTCAGTTCTTCCGCCGACCCGCCGAGGCTGGACCCCGGCAAACACCAAAATCAGATTAATTATATTCTTTGCAGCCAAAGATGGAGAAGCTCTATACAGTCAACAAAAACAAGACAGGGAGCTGACTGTGGCTCAGATCATGAACTCCTTATTGCCAAATTGAGACTTAAATTGAAGAAAGTGGGGAAAACCACTAGACCATTCAGGTATGACCTAAATTAAATCCCTTATGATTATACAGTAGAAGTGAAAAATAGATCTGATGGACAGAGTGCCTGATGAACTATGGACGGAGGTTTATGACATTGTACAGGAAACAGGGATTAAGATGATCCCCATGGAAAAGAAATGCAAAAAAGCAAAATGGCTGTCTGAAGAGGCCTTATAAATAGCTGTGAAAAGAAGAGAACCAAAAAGTAAAGGAGAAAAAGAAAGATATTCCCATCTGAATGCAGAGTTCCAAAGAATAGCAAGGAGAGATAAGAAAGCCTTCCTCAGCAATCAATGCAAAGAAATAGAGGAAAACAACAGAATGGGAAAGACTAGAGATCTCTTCAAGAAAATTAGAGATACCAAGGGAATATTTCATGCCAAGATGGGCTCGATAAAGGACAGAAATGGTATGGACCTAACAGAAGCAGGGGATATTAAGAAGAGGTGGCAAAAATACACAGAAGAACTGTACAAAAAAGATCTTCATGACCCAGATAATCACTACGGTGTGATCACTCACCTAGAGCCAGATATCTTGGAATGTGAAGTCAAGTGGGCCTTAGAAAGAATCACTACAAACAAAGCTAGTGGAGGTAATGGAATTCCAGTTGAGCTATTTCAAATCCTGAAAGATGATGTTGTGAAGGTGCTATACTCAATATGTCAGCAAATTTGGAAAACTCTGCAGTGGCCACAGGACTGGAAAAGGTCAGTTTTCATCCCAGTTCCGAATAAAGGCAATGCCAAAGAATCCTTGAACTACCACACAATTGTACTCATCTCACACGCTGGTAAAGTCATGCTCAAAATTCTCCAAGCCAGGCTTCAGCAATACATGAACCGTGAACTTCCAGATGTTCAAGCTGGTTTTAGAAAAGGCAGAGGAACCAGAGACCAAATTGCCAACATGCACTGATCATTGAAAAAGCAAGAGAGTTCCAGAAAACAATCTGTTTCTGCTTTATTGACTATGCCAAAACCTTTGACTGTGTGGATCACAATAAACTGTGGAAAATTCTTAAAGAGATGGGAATACCAGATCATCTGACTTGTCTCTTGAGAAACCTATATGCATGTCAGGAAGCAACAGTCAGAACTGGACATGAAACAACAAACTGGTTCCAAATAGGAAAAGGAGTACGTCAAGGCTGTATATTGTCACCCTGCTTATTTAACTTATATGCAGAGTACATCATGAGAAACGCTGGGCTGGAAGAAGCACAAACTGGAATCAAGATTGCCCGGAGAAATATCAATAACCTCAGATATGCAGATGACACCACCCTTATGGCAGAAAGTGAAGAGAAACTAAAAAGCCTCTTGATGAAAGTGAAAGAAGAGAGTAAAAAGTTGGTTTAAAGCTCAACATTAAGAAAACTAAGATCATGGCATCTGGTCCCATCACTTCATGGGAAATAGATGGGGAAAAAGTGGAAACAGTGTCAGACTTCATTTTTCTGGGCTCCAAAATTACTTCAGATGGTGACTGCAGCCATGAAATTAAAAGACACTTACTCCTTGGAAGGAAGGTTATGACCAATCTCGATAGCATATTGAAAAGCAGAGGCATTACTTTGCCAACAAAGGTCCATCTAGTCAAGGCTATGGTTTTTCCAGTAGTCATGTATGGATGTGAGAGTTGGATGGTGAAGAAAGCTGAGTGCCGAAGCATTGATGCTTTTGGACTATGGTGTTGGAGAAGACTCTTGAGAGTCTCTTGGACTCCAAGAAGATCCAACCAGTCCATCCTAAAGGAGATCAGTCCTGGGTGTTCATTGGAAGGACTGATGTTGAAGCTGAAACTCCAATCCTTTGGCCACCTCATGCGAAGAGTTGACTCACTGGAAAAGACCCTGATGCTGGGAAGGATCGGGGGCAGGAGGGGAAGGGGAAGACAGAGGATGAGATGGCATCACCGACTATATGGACATGGGTTTGGGTAGACTCCGGGAGTTGGTGATGGACAGGGAGGCCTAGTGTGCTGCGATTCATGGGGTCAAAAAGAGTTGGACACAACTGAGCGACTGAACTGAACTGAACTGATAGATTTAAGGGTCTCAGAAAGATTTTTGTCTCCAACCTCCCTCCTCCTGACAGATTCAGCACTGATTTCATGTCTTCAACCCCTTCTTAAGGGTGATGCATTCTAGTGGGTCAAAGTTCTAGGTTACCCAGAAAGGTCATACATTTGATATCTAATAGCAG
Organism: Antilocapra americana; assembly: GCA_007570785.1. NCBI lineage: Eukaryota > Metazoa > Chordata > Mammalia > Artiodactyla > Antilocapridae > Antilocapra > Antilocapra americana. Next base: position 10,046 of record ML664205.1, read on the forward strand.
TAAGGAATCCATTATTTGATTAACTAATCTTCTGGAGCAAATGGATCCATAAAGGCTTTGGTGAGGCTGTGGACACTGGAAATCACATGATTTGTCAATTTGTGCACTTTTCTCCCTTGAAGTTCTATGTCAGGTAAGGTAACAGCTAGATAATGGGATAATCTTCCCAAAACAAGACACCTAAAACATAGCAAGCATTCTTTTACATGCATAGCACAGCTTGAAGAAAAAGAAAAAGAAAGGGAAATCTACAGGCATAAAAGACAAACAAACATACAAAGCAAAGGACAAAGAGAAGCCTGGAAACCAGTATTGTTGTTTAAGTGTTTGTCCCTAAAGTCCCTAAAGCCATGGCTGTCCTGAGGGTGCTGACCAGTCTTGATAATCAAAACCTGACAGAGAGCAGGATCCTCGAGGCTATGCTCTTCAGGGAGGGTGCCCTGGAGAAATCAGCAAAGGGAGGGGTCAATGATACATGTTTGTCTCTGTCTGCATTCTTGACTTGTGTAAACAGTCTCCAGTGAGAATTTACAATTCTGTGAATTTGAGAGTGGAATGTATACTATGTGTGATCTGGGAAAATGCAAGAGGGAACATTAACAAAAATTAGGAATGGATTGGTGGTTCTTGGAAGGAGCTTTTTACAAAGCTTCTCTGGAGGAGTTCCCCCTCACCCCAGGCTATATAGGATTCCCACATAGAAAGTTTGGACAAGTAAGGCTCAAATTAAAAAAAAATAATAACTAGGGAATTCCCTGGTAGTCCAGAGGTTAGGACTCTGTGCTCTCACTGCTGAGGGCCCAGGCTCCATCCCTGATCAGAGAACTAAGATCCCACGTTAAATGCAGCACAACCAATAAATAAAAGAACTCATATTATTCAACTTATGAGTTGAATATATTCAACGGGTAAAGGAGTTCCATAGACATTTTTCAGAATATATTATATACAAATATCCAATACATATATGAAAAGACGCTCAACATCATTAGTCACTAGGGAAGTCAAAACCATGATGTGATACCACTTCAGACAGTAGGACAGCAGAAATAAGAAAGACAATAGTTTTGCCAAAAATGTGGAGAAACTAGAGTCCTTATACATTGCTAGTGGGGCTATAAAATGATGCAGCCACTTCGGAAAACATTTTCGCCATTCCAACTAACTATTAAACAGAGTTACCACTCTTAGTTAGATACTCAAGAGAACTGAAAACACATGTCCATATAAAAATTTGTACACAGATATTCATATCGGCATCATTCACAACAGCCAAAGAATAGAAACAACCCAAATGTCCATCAACTGACGAATGAATGAGCAAAATGTGGTATATCTGTGTAATGGAAATCGTTTGGACATAAAAAGAAATGAAATCCCAATCTTTAAAAACTGTGAATAACTATATTGTACATCTGTAACATACAATATTGTATGTACGTTAATTATATTTCAGTTAAAAAACATGAAATTCTGATCAATTCTATAGCATGGATAAACCTTGAAGACATTATGCTACATAAAAGGCAAATGCAAACGATCACCTATTGTATGATTCATTTATGTGTGAAATATCCAGAATAATATCCCCTTATACAGAATCTTTAAATTATACCCCTGCAAATCTATGTATACATCTATAGATATCTAGGTCTTTGGGGAAGAATGCATAAGAGACTGTTGAAAGTGATTTCCTCTGAAGATGGGAGATGCATGGGTAGAGCCCAGAGATGAGCTGGGAACCTTTTTGTTGTTGTTGTTATTATTGAGGTACAACTACACACAATTAAATTCACCTCTTTAAAGTATACTAATGCTGGATCATATAGTAGCTCTGTTTTGTTTCGTTTTTATTACAGTATAGTTAACAATATTGTATTAGTTTTAGGTATACAGCAACTACGTTTAGTTTCTTGAGGAACAAGCAAATTTTTTCCAGAGAAGCAACATCATTTGCATTTCCACCAGCAGTTTATGAAGATTCCTATTTCTCCAAATCCTTGTCAACAATTGTTATCCTCTTTTTTTGTTTTAGTTTTATTGCCTCTGGATCTGAAGGTCTATGAGAAATGGCACAAATCTTGCTTTTATTTTATTTGTATTATAGGGTCTGTGATCTCTGTGTATGGGTCACAAGGTTAGGGGGGAAAATGCTCTCTCTTTACCTTTTGGAATTAAGAAATCAGCTTTATCCGTACTAAAAAGGGCCCCAGGGCTATTTTTAATATTTTAAAACTTCTGATATAACCCAAACACTCCCTCTCATTAGGGTTCCTACACTAACTGAAATGTCAAGTGATTTAATTTTGACTAGGATTATTTAAGGTTAGGCTGCTTAAGAATAGAGAATGCATTTTACCTAGTAGCACAAACCTGGCATACAGTAAATGTTGAAGTGAATAAATAAATAATTATTAGTTTTCATTTGTTAATCAGAATCTCTGATTGGCAATTTTCAGGGGGACACAAAATCAAAATGTGAATTCATAGATGAAAGACAGTTGCAGAAACCCTTGGTGTAAGAAACCTAGGAAACTGCCTTTGGGGAATCCAAAGGTGTGGCCTATTCCCAGAGTTACTCCTTGGGTAATAATGATGGGAAACTTCGCTTATAAGGCCTGTGCCTTCCCCTGGAGCTCATCTCTCAGCTCACTTCTGGTCTCACCTCAGATATCCTCAACCCCTACAAGCCTCGTGTCCCATAGCACCATCCACCTCCCTTCACCCCCATTGTCCTCTTCCCATCCCCTTCCCCAGGATCCAGCATAGCTTTCTGGTGTCCTAAAACCAATCTGCCAAATTCCTGCATCTTTGTAAATGATTTCAGCTCTTGTTAGAATCCTTTTCACTCCCTATATACACACCACTCCACCCCATCAGTACTAGTATCCTGGGCTGCCTAGCAAAGTACCACAAACTGGGTGACTTAAAACAATGGAAATTTAATCTCTCACAGTTCTGGAGGCCAGAAGTCCCTAAATGTCAGCAGGGCCAGGCTGACTCTGAACACTCAGAGAAGACCTCTGCATCTCTTTCAGTTCTGGTAGCCCAGTGCTTCCTATGACTTGTGGTAGCATCACTCTAATCTCTGCCTCCTTCTTCATATGATCATCTTCCCTCAGTCTGTCTGCATCCAAATTTTCCTTGAGTTATAAAGGACACAGTCATATTGGAGTAGGGCCTACCCTACTTCAGTACAACCTCATCTTAATCTGGTTACATCTTCAAAGAGCGTATTTCCAAATAAGATTACATTCATATGTCCCAGTGGTTATGACTTCAACATATTTTTTTTTCAGCATATATTTTGGAGTGACACAATTCAACCCACAATACCAAACTAATTCGCTTTCTGCCATTACTAGAATTAACTTTGCCCAGAATCTCTGGAGGACTTACAATGACTTCCTAGAGGTGTTTATTGTTTTTTCTCTTGGCCTCACCACACAGCTCGTGGTATCTTAGTTCCCCAACAAGGGACTGAACTCGGGTCCTGGCAATGAAAGAGCCAAGCCCTAACCACAACCCTTCATAGAGGTTCTGACTCACTGGCTCAGTTTCTGCCCTGGGTGTTCCCCCACCACACACACATATGACCACCAGCAAAGGTCATGCACCCAGGAAATTTCAGAAGATAGTGCAACCAGACTCAGCCTCAGCCCCTGACCCACTGAGGACCATGTTCTTTAATCTGAGTCGCCTCAGTCCTCTGTTGAGATACCAGCCCTCCCTATCTCAGAAGGGATTCTGGTCCCCCACTCCATTTCCTCATTTTCAAATGGATACAATCCCATTTGGATTGTGTGTGCATAGAATATTAGAATACAGACTCTTTCATGAAGTGTGGATGGGAGGGCTGTTGAACAGTATGCAACAAGAACCTAAAAGAGGTGTGATCTCTTGTTTTTACTCTTAGCATTTACTCTTAAGGAAAAAATTGGGAAATGTACAAAGTCATAACTATAAAGATATTCATTCCAACTTTGTTTATAATATTAAAAAGTATAAACATCCTGTGAAAGTGAAAGCATTAGTCACTCAATTGTGTTGGATTCCTCAACCCCATGGACCATATCTCGCCAGGCTCCTTTGTCCATGGAATTCTCCAGGCAAGAATATTGAAGTGGGATGCCATTTCCTTCTCCAGGGGATCTTCTCAACCCAAGGATCGAACCTGCATCTCCTACACTGCAGGCAGATCCTTTACCATCTGAGCCACCAGGGAAGCCCTTGAGTGCTGGACACATGGAGGCTATTCTGCTCTTCAGCTCAGTTCAGTTCAGTCACTCAGTCATGTCCGACTCTGCGACCCCATGGACTGCAGCATGCCAGGCCTCCCTGCCCATCACCAGCTCCCAGAGCCTATTCAAATTCATGTCCAGCACGTCGGTGATGCCATCCAACCATCTCATCCTCTGTCATCCCCTTCTTCTCCTGCCCTCAATCTTTCCCAGCATCAGGGTCTCTTCCAGTGAGTCAGCTCTTCGCATCAGGTGGCCAAAGGATTGGAGTTTCAGCTTCAGCATTAGTCCTTCCAATGAATATTCAGGACTGGTTTCCTTTAGGATGGACTGGTTGTATCTCCTTGCAGTCCAAGGGATTCTCAAGAGTCTTAGCCAACACCACAGTTCAAAAGCATCAATTCTTCGGCACTCAGCTTTCTTTATAGTCCAACTCTCACGTCCATACATGACTACTGGAAAAACCATAGCCTTGACTAGACGGACCTTTGTTGACTACTGGAAAAACCATAGCTTTGACTAGACGGACCTTTGTTGACTAGATGAAATTTTGTGTATGATCGAAATTTTCCATAACAAAAAGTTAAACAAAGAGATTTCTGATTGAATTCTGGTTTATAGGCTTTTCTAGGCACTGCAACTTCTAAGGTTATTTTGTTGAAATAATTTGATATTATTCTACCATGAAATTGTTGCTGTCCCTTACCTCATAACCCAATATAGCTTGAAATTTTTTCTAATGTCATCTGTTTCTCTGACTCACCCAGTTGTTTTCCAGAGTGAAATAAGCATGAAAGTGCTTTCACAACTAACAGTCCTCTGCATATGTAAGGGATGATTACAATTCATTTTTTCCAAACATGTATTATTGTGCTGTTTAGCGGACTAAGTAGGTTAAATTTTTGCCCTCAAAGAATTTATAATCTAAGATTTTACTTGATTTAAAGTTACTTTTCTCAACAAGGCAGTGCAGGAAGGGATGAAGGCCATGTATATAACTGAGGTTGAGTTTGGTGCTGGAAAACTCAAGTCTCACTTGATCAAATGTGGCAGCTGGAGTTGAATCAGGGTATTAGATCCCTGGGAGTGCTTAGGGCCAGGGACCCTGTAGGTTTATTTTAATTTTTAATTTTTTTTGGCTGAACTGAGTGGCATCTTAGTTTCTTGACCAGGGATCAAACCTGTGCTCTTGCGATGGAAGTGCAGAGTCTTAACCACTGGACTGTCAGGGGGGTCCCAGTGACCCTATCTTGTTCATTGCTTCATCCCCAGCACCCAATACCACCTCAGGCACACAACATAAGGACCAAAATAGCAAAATATGACTAATGTCAGTTAAGCCAAACACTGTAGAAAATGTTTTGCCTACATAATTACATTTAATCTGCAAAACAGTCCTATGGTGGTAGGTATCATTATTCCCATTGAGAAAAATGAGCCTCAGAAAGATTAAGGAGCTTGTCCATGGTCATCCAGTCCTTCAGTCGTGAAGCTGAGCTGCAACTCAAGTCAAGTTGTCTTGGAGGCCACTGCTCTTAACCCTGAAACATCTATATGAAAAATCCACTCCTGTAACGTATCTTCATGGAGGGGCAGTGAGAATAACAGACTGATGGAGCTTGGTGACACTCACCCCTAAGATGCGTCCCCAGCCCCCCCAGCTCTTATTCTACTGTCCTGAGCTACATACAGGCTGTCATGTTTCTAGTCCCTAAATGGACTTTTGTATAGAGGTAAGAAAGCACTCCTGGCTGTGATTTTAAAAATGGAAGTCAACTAATATGCATTTATATGTCAATTTCACGTGAGTTTTACTAATATTGATTACTTACATACATATTTTATATTTAAGTTAATTTTAAAAAATGTATTACTGATAAAAGTGAGCTATATATAGATTCAAGTGATAGACCTTAAAGAAAATCAGAATCTTATCAACTAAAAGTATGGCTATACTATGAAACTTCTAGATCTGTAATTTGACTAACTGGGAGTAGGAAGGCAGAAGAGTCCTAAAGGCAAATAGTTGTCTCCCAAATGCTTCACCTGATGCTAATTTCTAGTGACATTTAATAAACAGTTCTGAATAAATGGGTGTAAAAAGGAGAAAAATAATCATAACCAAAATTAAAAGCAAGCAGATAAGGAAATAGTTCATAAATACAATAAGAAAGGGCTCAATAGATCAAGGAAGGCTCAGTACATCCTTAATATGTCAATAATTTGGAAAACTGATACTAAAAATATGAAATCTTTAATAGAAAAATGACAACACTGAATGAATGAATAGTTGGCTTGGAGCTACAGGAGCTATGCCTCTCCTGGAACTTAGCACCTTTAATTTTATAAGAGACTTCTGGGGACCATATAAGGACAAGTGACCCTCAGGGAGGTGAGGAGAGGGAGTTGATCAGAAAATGCATAACATTTAGCTGAGGGGCTGAGTGAGATCTCTTTCAAACAAGCAAGAGGGTAGGAGAGGAAGTGCTCTGTGGCCTGACAGGGTGATCAGATGTCCCAAGCTGGCGAAGGAAGCCAGAAAAATCAGAAGTATTTGGAAGCAGGAATGTGGCTTTCTACTGGAAAGGGGTTGGAGGGTGAGCTTACCTTCTGGGGAGGAAATTCAACTCTAGCAGGTGGACAGCATCCTGGGGAGAGTGCTTGAGGGGAGCAGGGCCAGGTCTGTCCTGCCCTGACAGGTCACGGGAGACCAGCTTTGGGAGCAATTGAAACTTGGGCTCTGATGATAGCAGTAACATGTTTGGCACATGAAAATGCCTTTTCCTTGAGAGAAACCAGGTGAGGCTATATGAACATGTTTGGCACATGAAAATGCCTTTTCCTTGAGAGAAACCAGGTGAGGCTATATGACTCCAGGGCTTGGCAGCTACAGGGTTGGTTACTGAGCTTGCTTCCAGGCCCCAGATCCTGGAATGACTTTCACTTTATGCCCTTCCCACTAGGGATCGCATAACTGAGAACTCATCCTCAGGAGATAAGGATGATTTTCACAGTGCATCCCTTTCTGGGAAGGGGCTGTTCAGGGGTGCTGGTCCCTGGAGGTTGGGGGGACTTCCCTCGTTTCCTTGCTTGGAAGAAGTAAGAGAGCTGCAGGTTGTGTCCACTATTATTAGGTGATCCACTAATCCAGCTAAAGAACCTCAGCTTCCTGCAGTGGTGAGCCCAGCACACAGTTTCAGGTCCAGAGAAACACCAACAGTCATATGCCCCTTAATTAAGTGACCAGCACAAGGAGGCTGTGAGTGCTACACGCCCAGGCACTCTGGGCGCCAGAAGTCACACCGACAATAATATCCACAGGCTTGGAGCCCCTGACAGTACAAAGGTTTCTAGTGTGCATGTGCTTGCCCTGATGTACACACACCCATTTGGTGTGCATACTCAGAGTGCCTTGGACTCTACATCCTGCCACGCACCAAGCTTCTTCTTTTGGGTAGCCCCCATTTCGAGCAAGTTCCAAAGCAGCTCAGTTTCTTTACTGCGAAAGGAGATTGTCCACATCCCTCTTCTCTTCTTTCTCCTTGACTTCTCCTGTTTAGCAGAGAGAGAAGAAACAGGGGACAGCTATGAATTCCTTCCAGAAGCCTGGGAAAGGGAGGTGCCAGGACCTCTTAAAAAACACTCCATTATAGAGTGTAATCAGCTGGAAGGAACATTACAGAGCTCAGTCCATTTGCTTTATTGGTGAAGACCCTGAGGCTGGAAGAAGAAAGAGATTGCTCTGGCTGAGCAGGGCCGATCCTGAGTTTGGTGATGTGGGTGGGATGGGCAGAGAGAGAACAGGTTCAGTTCAGCTAAAGGGTTTGGTGAGCTCAGGAGACTTACTGACCTTTAGCGCTTCCACATGATAGGAGATTGATCCATAGATAACCCCTGAGTATCTGGTTTATACAGGGCATAGTCGGAGGAGATGATATATCCTCTTTAAGTCTTTTGAGGGAAATAACTCTTTCCCTCAAAGTGGTTGCAATCTAATAGCAGAAATAAATGAATAAGTAAAATATTTGTGATAATTTTTAGGAACAGTACAAGGAATTCTTTAGACAGAACATGCTTATGTTTATCAACTAAGAAGCATAAATATTGAATGCTATGACATCAGTAAGCAACACTTGAATATGCAAAAAAAAAAAAAAACAGATGTGGGGGTCTGGTGAGGTTTCCAGAGCCAAAGAGAGAGTTGGGAGCCTGAGATAGTGAGCAGTTTTAGTTGCTTTTCAGGATCCATCAGGCCAGGGGGTCAGAGAGGGGCAGGCTTGGGAGGGACTGGGCCATAACATTGAGGAGGAAGAGAGGGATGGATTCTAGCTGGACACTATTTCCCCAGCTTAGCTGGGATAAGAGGCAGCAGGCAGCTCCCACCCTCTTCAATAGCCGACTTGGAGCAGAGCCGAGAAGTTAGTTGGCTGGCAGCCGAAATGGCTGGCATCTGTGTCTGGGGGAAAGGTGACAGCCAGCCAGGAAGGGGGAGAATATGCCCACATGTGCACCTATATGTCAATATGGGGCATGTGCGAATAGGTCACCCAGAAGAGGAGGAAGTGGTGTTGTAACTATGAATTAAAAACAGCACAGAAACCAGGAGAACCCCACTGCCTCCCAAGCTCTCTGTGCCAACTGCCACCTCTGTGGTAAGCTACACCTCCTGTAGCTCCTGCGGCCACTTGTCAGATGGCAGGAAGCTCACTCCATGCCTGGCTCAGTCACAGCTGGCCTGGGCTTCCCTGCTTTCAAGGAGCCCACTCTGCTCACGAACCAAGAGGACAGGAGGGGGAAAGACTTCATCTAGGTCTTCACATTTAATCATTTTAGGATTCTGTGAAGGAAGGAGAGAGCCAAGTCAATACTCAGATTTATCCCAGAATCTTGGATGGACATAATTTGGTAGAGAGCACAGAAAGAGTAGACTTTCTTAAATACATGTTTTGAGTGTTCCCTCTTTGATTCTTATTACCTACAGAAGAGAGGACTAGGCCATCCACAAGTTTTTATTGAGATGAGGAAACACAAGTTCTTCATCCTAAATTTTTCCTGAACTTTTTTATTAACATAGTTTTTCAAAACATTCACTGGATTATTATTATTATTACAATATATGCTTTTAGTAGAAAATGGAAAACTGTAGGGGATTATAAAATGAATCCATAATCTATCTTCCACCCACAGATCTTCCACAGACTCTCAACATGCCTGCCACACAATGCCCCCATCACATTAACGTACATCCATAGCCCACATCAACAGTTATCAAGTTGAGGTGAAATTGTCTAGCTGAGATAATATTATATTTTGGAGACTTTTGATTAAATATTTAGTCACCTTAATTTTGCCTTAAAATTTTTTTGAAGCCAATATATTGTATTTTCCATATCTGATTTTTTTTTAATAGAGCTCTTAGATACGTTGGGAAGATAGCTCCCCACCACTTCCCTAAACTTATCTGAAGATTTATTTGCAAGGTTATAAACTTAGGAAGGACACTATTTCCAAGAAGCATAAAGTTCGCTCTTCAATGGCCAGCCACTAACAGCCTAACAGTAAAATGCTTGCATGCTAAGGTCACTTAAGTTGTGCCCGACTGTGACTACATGGACTGTAGCCCGTCAGGCTCTTCTGTCCATGGAAGTCTCCAGGCAAGAAGACTGGAGTGGATAGCCATTCCCTTCTCCAGGGGATCTTCCTAATCCAGAGATCAAACCCTGGTCTCCTGCATTGCAGGCAGATTCTTTATCATCTGAGCCCCCAGGAAAAGAAGGGAACGGCTACCCACTCCAGTATTCTTGCCTGGAGAATTCCATGGGCAGAGGAGCCTGATGGGCTATAGTCCATGGGGTGGCAAAGAGTCGGACACAACTAACACTTTTAAAATGCTTGGGCCGGAAATAAATTGTCAAGACACTTTTTTTTTTCTTTACTTTATTGTGTTGGTTTTGCCATACAATGACATGAAACCACCATGGGTTTACATATGCTCCCCCTCCAGAATGCCCCTCCCTCAAGACACTTCTGTATGATGTTATAATCTCCTGGAGATCCACAGAACACTTCCTGAGGAGATGCTTAACCGTAACAGATTCCATAGCAAGTTTTAGTGAGTTTCATCTCGCATTAAGGGGATAGCATCTTCACAGAAAGAGGTTTCAACTATTCTTCTCTCACAGGCTGAAAGAGTGAGAGCTTCCATTAAAGAGTATGAGCACATTTCTTTCCTTTTCGTTCAGTGTGAGTTCTGTCCAAGGACACGTACCTCCCAGGCTGGCTTTGTTTCTTCCACAGAGCTGAAACCCACAGCTGGTCACAGGTCAAGCACAGCCAGCAAACCGCCCATCTGAAATATTTTTGAGTTTTTATATAGTCTGCAGGTCCCAGGCACTGTGCCTGTTGTGACTAATGGATAAAAGGGTCTGCCTAGAGAAAAACAACATTACTGTTAGCTTTTAAGAGTATATCCTACCAGGACCTCAATATATATAAAATTTTCACAGTTAACTTATATTGCCTATATAGTTTTGTGTATTTTTTTTTTCCCAGCAGTGCAGCATGTCTGACCAGGGATCAGACCCATGCCTCTTATGGTGGAAACTTGGAGTCTTAACCACTGGACAGCCAGGGAGGTCTCTGGCCCATAAAGTTTTAAGTACTGTTTTTACTCTGCATGATTCATCCAGCATTTCCCAAGTGGAGACTGGAGACAGAGGACTATTGTGCCTTTAAGACTCTCACAGACACACGCAGACACACACACACACTGTCTAGGCTGTAGCCTCTAAGTGCAGGTTCTGGAACCACAAACCTCTGAGGTAGCAAGGCATAGAGATGGTTCATGTCTATCAGCCCTGCATTTCACAGAAGCGGAAACTGAGGCCTGGAGAAGTGACTTGCCCCAGATCAGTGGGTAGTTAGTGCCAGAAGAAGACTCAGGGTAAGATCCCAGGCCCAGATAGGGGTGAAGAAGCTCTGCCTTGCCATGGCTCTCCCACCCACTACAGCTGCCAGGGCTCTTTACCCGATTTCCCCATCCAAACTCACTTGGCTGTTTTCCCCTTATTGTGTCGTTGTCACAATGTTGCACAAGCAATTATTTTATAAGTTAATAAAGTTCATAACCATATCACCCAGAAATGATCGTTGTTAAAATGCTGCTGCACAATAAATATAACTATATAGAACCAATAGTTGAGCAGCTGTTTTTTTTTTTTTAAAATATGAAACAGCTCAGGCACAAAAATGATTATTCATTCACTCAACAAGTTCATTTATTTGTTGCTGCTGCTGCTATATGCTCGGTGCTGTTCTGGGTTTAGGGATAGAGTAATTTACAAAGTAGTCCAAGGTATTGTCCTCAAGGAGTTACCTTCCAGTGAAGGAAGATGGATGATTCATTTTTTAACTATAAATATAAAATAGGTTTTATGGTGTTGATTACTATGAGGATGAAATCTAGCAGAGTAAGGGAGATGGAGAGGGTGGGGGGGATGTTGTTTTGTGTAGGAGAATTAGGAAGGCCACCCTGAGAAATGACATTCATTCATGCATCCATACACTCAACAGTTACTCATCATTGAGGAAACAGTAGAAAATGAGACATTCCAGGCTGGGCCACTTCACTGCAGACACCTGCTCTGTTATATCTGAGGGCTTGAAGACTGAATTATTCAGGAAGGGGAGGTTGAGGAAGAGTCACATTATTAACATTTTGATAAAGACTTCAAAGTTCTAAAATGAAACAATATCTACCTTCCTCCCTCAAAAGAAGACATGTTCAATTTTCTCTGCTCACTGTTCCCATCTTAAACCTTTACCATTTTTTAAAAAGTTCATCTTGTCTTCTTTACTTTGCTAAGGTAGTCGTTACTATTAAAAATGTTTTAAAGTAGTCAATTTATTTAGATCTATTTATATGGTTTCTAAATGTTTGCTCACTTTTTCTCGCATCTTACTATTTCCTTCTAAGTTCAGTTTTCTTCTTAGGTTCATGCTTCCTTAATAAGGGCCTATAGGGGATTGCCTGGTGATCAGATGGTTAGGACTCCACACTTTCACTGCCAAGGGCTCTGGTGGTAAAGCCAAAATAAATAAATAAGTTAGAAAAAATTTTAAAGGATCTATAATGGTTCTGTTTTTGTTTGTCATCTGAAGGTGAAGATGTCTTTTTTAAACTAAAAAAATTTTGTATTTAAATTATAACTTTTAAAAATATTTAAAAGTTACTTGTTATTTACATTTATTACAAAATATTCCCCAAGTTGTACACGACACACTTGAGCTTGTCTTATACCCAGTAGTTTGTGCCTCCCACTTCCCACCCCTTATATTGCTTCCCTCACTGGTAACTACTAGTTTGTTCTCTATATCTGAGTCTATAGAGGTATCTTTGTTCTTCTTTTTAAAGAATAAAATCTACTATTCAGATATAATTCACATACCCAAATTCACCATTTAAAGTGTGTAATTCAGTGGTTTACAGAGTTGTGCAACAATACCACTGTCTAATTTTAGAACATTTTCATCATCCCCAAAAAGTTGTCACTCCCCTTTCTCTTCTCCCTCCAGTCCCCGGCAATCACTAACCTACTTTCTGTCTCTATGGATTTGTCTACTCTGGACATTGCTTGTAAATAGAATCATACAATATGTGTTCTTTTGCATCTGACTTCTTCACATAGCATAATATTTTCAAGATTCATGCATCTTGTAGCCTGTATTAATGCTTCATTTTATGACTAAATAATATTCCATTGTACCACATTTTCTTTACCTGTCCATCAGCTGATGTACATTTGGATTTGGGTTGTTCCCATTGTTTAGCTATTACAAATAATGCTGCCTGTGTACAAGTGTTTGTGTGAATCCATGTCTTCGATTCTCCAGGGTAGTGGAATTAATTGGTCACATGATAACTCTATGTTTAACTTTTTGGGGAACTCTCAAACTTTTCAACAGCAACTGCACCATTTTACATTCCCAAGAACAATATATAAGCGTTCCACTTTCTTCACATCTTCATCAACACTTTTAATTTTATTTTCCTTAATACATTTAAATATATATGTGTGTGTGTGTGTTTCATTGAATATTCATTGGAAGGACACCTAGAACCAGACAACCTGGAGTGTAAAGTCAAGTGGGCCTTAGGAAGCATTACTATGAACAAAGCTAGCGGAGGTGATGGAATTCCAGCTAAGCTATTTCAAATCCTAAGAGATGATGCTGTTAAAAGTTCTGCACTCAATATGTCAGCAAATTTGGAAAACTCAGTAATGGCCACAATTTCCGTTCCAATCCCAAAGAATGGCGATGGCAAAGAGTGTTGAAGCTACTGTACAATGGCTCTCATTTCACATTCTAGAAAGGTAATGCCCAAAATCCTTCAAGCTAGGCCTTAGCAGTATGTGAACCATGAACATCCAGATGTACAAACTGGGTTTAGAAAAGGTAGAGGAAGCAGAGATCAAATTGTCAACATTCAGTGGATCGTAGAGAAAGCTAGCAAATTCCAGAAAAAAACATCTATTTTTGCTTCATTGACTACACTAGAGCCTTTGACTGTGTGGATCACAACAAACTGGAAAATTCTTAAAGAGATGGAAATATCATCTTACCTGCCTCCTGAGAAGCCCGTATGCAGGTCAATAAGCAACACTTAGAACCAGACATGGAACAACTGACTGGTTCCAAATTGGGAAAGGAGTACATCAAGGCTGTATATTGTCACCCTGCTTATTTAACTTCTATGCAGAGTACATCATGTGAAATGCCAGGCTGGATGAATCACAAGCTGGAATCAAGATTGCTGGGAAATATTAACATCCTCAGATATGCAGATGAAAGCACTCTAACATTTGGAAATGAAGAAGAACAAAAGAGCCTCTTGATGAAGGTGAAAGAAGAGAGTGAAAAAGTTAGCTTAAAACTCAACATTCAAAAAACTAGGATAATGGCATCTGGTCCCATCACTTCGTGGAAAATAGAAGGAGAAAAAGTGGAAATAGTGGCAGATTTTATTTTCTTGGGATCCAAAATCACTGCAGATGGTGATTGCAGCCATGAAATTAAAATATGCTTGCTGGAGAAGGAAGTGGCAACCCCATCCAGTATTCTTGCCTGGAAAAGCCCATGGACAGAGGAATCTGGTGGGCTACAGTCCATGCAGTCACAAAGAATCCTTCACAACTTAGTGACTGAGCACGCACACATATAACTGAATCACTTTTCTGTATACCAGAACCTAACACAGCATTGTAAAGCAGCTACACAGTAATAAATATAACAAGCAAATTTAAAAAATAAATAAATAAAGGATGCTTGCTCCTTGGAAGGAAAGCTATAACAAACCTAGAGAGCACAGTAGAAAGCAGAGACATCACTTTGCTGATAAAGGTTGATATAGTCAAATCTATGGTTTTTCTAGTAGTCATGCATGGACACGAGAGTTGGACCATGAAGAAAGCTAAGCACCAAAGAACTGATGTTTCTAAACTGTGGTACTGGAGAAGACTCTTGATAGTTCCTTGGAGTGCAAGATCAAACCAGTCAATCTTAAAAGAAATCAACTCTGAATATTCATTGGAAGAACTGATGCTGAAGCTGAAGCTCTAATACTTTGGCCATCTGATGTGAAGAGACAACTCATTGGAAAAGACCCTGATGCTGGGAGAGTAAAGGCAGGAGGAGAAGGGGGCAACAGAGGATGAGACGGTTGGACTGCACCACTGGCTCAATGGACATGAGTTTGAGCAAGCTCTGGGAGAAGGTGAAGGACAGGGAAGCCTGGTGTGTTGCAGTTTATGGGGTTGCAAAGAGTTGGACATGATTTAGTTACTGAACAAAAACAACAACAGAAGCTAATTAGATTAGTAAATACCACACATTTTGCCCTAATCTATACCAAGTACTTTACACCCATTATTTAATCTTTATAACAATCTTAGTCAGTACAAACTATTATTATTTCCATTTTACAAACAAAGAAACTGAAGCAACCAAAGCCCAAGGACAATAGCTAGCAAATCGTAGAGCAGTATTCAAATAACTGATTTCTAACCACAAACCTACCCATGCCTTGGGTTGCTACTTATCCTGAGTCTTATCCAGGTGACCAGCTTATTTTAGGACAAGAACTTGCCTTTCTTGTTTTAATAAAAAGAGCTAAGATTTATTAATATTCTACTACATGACACATTCTTTACATGTATTAGTTCAAATCCTCATAATTCTGTTTTATATATTATTTCCCTCATGTTACAGATTAGGAGATTAGGGCTCAAAAGGATTAACTAACTTGGCCTGCAGATACAACAGACAAGAATCTTGATATAGGTAGGCCCAGTACCTACCCAGAGATGAGGAGATGATGTAGAAGAATATTTATAATTGATAAATGGGAAAGCACAGGACTATATTCACCCAAACTCTGGTTTTCTGCATCTAGCATGATGTTTGCACAGTGGCAGTAAAGATGGGAGAGGGAATTGTCATAGAGCTCCCCATCTCTTCCTTCGAGCTCTATGAGAATAAACTTTTAGACTTGACAATAAGCAGAACCCAACGGGTTATTGTGGAATTCCTATGTTCCCTCCCTGAACGTAGGCAACTGTGACCAAAGTCTCTCACTGGGAGTTTTGTGGTAGAGAATACAGATAATTTTAACACTTACAGCACGTTTTCCATGTACCAGGCAGCATTCTCGGTGCTTCATGTGGTTTAACTCATTTAACTTCCAGGTAAGGACTGTTAACCTCCCACATCACAGCTAAGAAACTGAAGTGCCTAAAAGTTAAAGGATTCGCCTGAGGCCCCTAACTAGCAAGGGTGGGGGACATTCGGTAGCGTGGTTTCAGAGCTGGAAAGAGAGAAAGAAGTTGCTCAATAGTGTCCGACCCTTTGCGACCCGATGGACTGTAGCCTCTCAGGCTCCTCTGTCCATGGGATTTTCCTTGCAAGAATACTGAAGTGGGTTGCCATTTCCTTCTCCAGGGGATCTTCCCGACCCAGGGATCGAACCCGAGTCTCCGAATTGCAGGCAGAGGCTTCACCATCTAAGTTACCAAGGAACTCAGTTGGTAAAGAATCCACCTACAATGCAGGAGACTAGAGTTCGATTCCTGGGTCAGGAAGATTTGCTGGAGAAGGGATAGGCTACCCACTGCAGTATTCTTGGGCTTCCCTTGCGGCACAGCTGATAAAGAATCTGGTTCCATTCCTGGGTTGGAAAGATCCCCTGGAGAAGGGAAAGGCTACCCACTCCACTATTCTGGCCTGGAGAATTCCATGGACTGTATAGTTCGTGGGGCCCAAAAGAGTTGGACAGGACCAGAAAAGGTATATATACCAAAATATTTGAGGGCTTCCCTCATAGCTCAGAGCTGGAGCACCTCCTGAATAACAGTGCAAGAGAAGAGTCACTTGAGTTCAGCGAAAATAGAGAGGAAACTCTAGTTTAATGAAGATCCAAAAATTTCTGCAAGCTGAGTAGAAAAGTTAATTTCACAGTGCCCGCCTGCCCGCCAGCACGTCTCCCATCTCCAACTCTCCCCCTTCCCGGCAGCCTTTCCCGCCCCTCCTCCTCCGACAGCAGAGGGAGCGGGGATAGTAGGTGAAAGGTCGCAGCCGGGTTTGGCAACTCCCGGTTGGTCCCCGCCTCTTTTCCGCAGAGCCCTCGGAGCCGAGGGAGCGCCTGGATTGTCGCTCGTCCAGTCCAGGCAAGCGGAGCCGACAGTCCTAAAGCTCCAGGGACCTGCTAGAGTCACCAACTCCGAGCTTGCAGCGAAACCACCCACGGCCTTCTTTCCAAGGCGTGGACATTCCCTCCCCAGGGGCCTCCCCACTCCCAGCGTGTCCCCAGCAATTTATTTCCCGAGATCCGCCTTTGGGTGCCCTCACGACACCCAGTGACTTGTTGGGGGGGAGCAGGGATAAGGTTTGGAAGTACCTTGGGAGGGCGGTGCTTAATGAGGCTTCTCAGCCCCCCAATCTGGGCATAAGCCTAGACTGTGGAAGCTTCCCTCCTAGCTCAGTCGGTAAAGAATCTGCGTGCAATGCATAAGATCCAGGTTCGATTCCTGGGTCGGGAAGATGCCCTGGAGAAGGAAATGGCAACTCACTCCAGTATTCTTGCCTGGAGAATTCCATGGACAGAGGAGCCTGGCAGGCTACAGTCTAAGGGGTCGCAAGAGTCGGACACGACTTAGGGACTAAACCACCATCTAGACTGGGCATGGCATGGGGTGGACTTTCGTTCATCCTCAGACTTTGTTCTGTGGCCACATTGTACACGAGGAAACACATCTAGTGCCTGCCAAGGGACTCGGTCACATGCTCAGACACCAGGGCCAGATGTGTATTCCACATTTTGGTTCTGTGACAAACTCTGCTGGAAGGCAGGATTCATGATGTAAAAAGATGTCATTCCAGAGATACCAATGGCAAAGGAAACTTCAGGACTCAGAATAGGGACTGGTCGGGGGGTGGGGGGCGTTTGGAATCCTGTTACCTCTAGGAAGTGAAACAATGTCAACTTTTCAATCCCGAATGAAGGAAATGGGCAGTAGGGTGGGTGGGGGTGGGGGTGTGGAGCGAGGGCCTGAGGCCCTCTGACAATCTGTGCTTTGTTGAAATCTGCGGTGAAGAATGCATCCCCAGCTGCCGGCCGGACCTCATCCCACGCAGTGTGCGAGCCCTCGGATTGCACCATTTTAGGTGTTTTCCGTCTACTTGGTATGCGGGAATAATGACTTTCTAATTCCATCAAACGTTTCCTGCAGCTAGAAAAGGCAGTTGAAGTTATTATACACGCCTGGTGTCATGTCCACCTCAGTGACTCAGAGTAGCACAGCGTGTGTTTCTAGAAACAGCCCTGACTTATCTAGCTGCTGAGAACTACCCGGGACCCCAGACCGCCCTCTCCTAGGGGCGGGGCCGCGGACTTGCGTCAGGGCTCCAGTGCGCGCGCGCGGGCTCCCGGCTGCAGCGCGGCTATAAATGGGCCGTGTGGCCCTAGCTCAGTTTCGCTGCAAGCTGCGCCTTTTATCTGCAGAGAGGCTACTGGGTTGACATCTCGTGGGTCGACTTTCCTTCCGACTCCGCGCGACCCGTTAATACAGCAAGCGGGCCGCTCCTGGCCCTTCCTCCTGGAGGTGAGCGGCTTTGTAGGCTTCCCGGCTCCCCGCCCCCATCCCCTGGGCTGCGGGCCTCCTGGCGTTCTCCTTCCTGGGACTGCGCTCTGGGGAGCGTCTCTTCTCGTCCCCACCTGGGGCCCCACTCAGCCACCCCGCCCAGCTTTCTCCAGGGGTGGCCCTAACTAGGATCTGTGTGCCCACCCCACGCCATGCCCCTCCAGAGCACACCTAGCATCTCCTTGTTACTTGTAGGAGCTGCCGTTTTCTTGCCTGTCCTCCCCTAGACTGGAAGGCGCACCAGGGCCGGGTTCGTGTCTGCAGCCTTGAGTGGCCTTAATGCCATCCCGGGTGCCTAACACGTTGTGGGTGTTCAGGGCGTACTTGTTAAATAAGTGAACTTGATGTATTTTACTCTGTTAGGATTATTTAGACTTTAAAAACGTTTATGATTAATTCACACCTGACTGAGATGTGAAGGAGATTTCCAGGCAGGTTGCTTTTCCTTTCTCAAGGACATGTTCTTATATTCCCACAACCGACCCCCAAACCCTTCCCCCCAAAAAAGAACTGGGTTTTTACATCAGGAAGGTTTGTGGTCCCTGGACTGTGCAACAGGGATTCTCTATACCTGAAAGCAGAAGTAAAAGTTTTAAGGAATGCTCTTGAATTAGTCCAAGAAGCTGAGTCTTCCGCAGCCGGTGGGAGCCATGGCATTTACAGTGTAAATTTACTTGGAGCTTCTGGCTGGCCTCCTGCTTAGCTCCAGGGTCAAGGTCAGAGGCACGCATATCCCAGAGGCTGGAGATTAAACTTGCCTCTCTCTTCTCAGGATCCAGAGGCCTTCCAGAAGCTGAAGGCAGCTCTACTGTTCCACAAAGGAGTGGAATCCTTGAAGCCATGAAGCACATGTTGAACCTCTATCTCTTAGGTGGGGTGCTGACCCTGCTCTCCATCTTCATTAGACTAATGGAGTCCCTGGAGGGCTTACTGGAGAACCCGTCTCCTGAGAGCTCCTGGGCTACCAGAGGTCAGCTTGCCAACACAGAGCCCCCAAGGGCTTTCCAGACCATCCATCCAGAGGGGTGTGATAAGACCTCCCTCCACCGGTTATAACTTTGGAACAGTGTCCAAAATACTGCCAGCTCTACCAGTTCCTGGGCAGGCGAACTCCACATCAGAGTTATCAGAGAACTAACTGTTACTAGGCCCTCGAAGGACCTCATCTGGATACGCCTTGTTCTGGAAAAAGCCTGTTTAATCACAGATCTGAGTGGGTGGCCTGTAGCTGTGGAATGGAGTGATCTCACTCTCCTCCCCAGTCTGCCGTATGCTTGGCTGTCCCGAGCAGCCTGGCCTTGTCTTCTCTTAGATGAGGATTTGTGCTGCAGCTTCAGCTGTTGGGAGATGGCGTTAGTTTCAACCCTATTTTCTAAGCATCTGCCAAGAACTCTTTTGAACTTGTGTGTCTTATGGTCAGTTTACTTGGTATTCAGCTTTTTTCCCATGAGAGCTCCTCTGTGTGCAGGAAACAGTTAAGAGTTGTGTGGGTTGGCTGTAGAAAGGGGGAAGGTGGAGTCTTCTGTGTCCTGTTCTCATTTGTACATTTTTTAAAGTTCTTTCTCCAACTTAACGAGTGTGTGTGTGTGTGTTTGTGTGTGTGTGTGTATTGGTCTGAAGTGGGCAGGGGAATGACAGCGTCTGCTTGGGACATGGGCATTTTGGCCACCATGTGGCTTAAATAAGTTTTTCTAATGAAATAAAAGTTGAATGTATATTTCTGCTCTGTGTCTTGTTGACTCCTGCCCTTGAAATTAGTGATAGGGAAGGGTTTTAATGTGCACGTCTCAGGTTTCACATCTTAAAACATGGGAGCAGAAAAGTATGTAAAACACTTTGTTTGAAACATAAGGTAAATAAACCTTTGAATGTGGAGGCAGGTGCACTTGGGGCTGCCCTTTATCAACCAGTTATCCCAGCCTAGGCCAAGGCTATTAGAGTTTTTCTTGACTCTTTCCATCTCTAAAGAAAAAGAAAAATGACCCTTTCTGACAACCCTTCAGCTTCAGTCCCTGGAGAAGACTTGAGTCCAGTAGGCATTTTTTTCTCTGTATTCTTACCTACTCAATTCTGATTGTTCTCCAGGTCAGCTGGTGAAATGTCTGTGCCTCACTGGTGATTGTTTCTGCTCTCCCAGACCTAACAGCTTGAACTTTCCAGAAAAACGGAGGTTTTTTTTTTTCCTTGAATTCCGTCCTTCATCCCCACTCAATATTGAAGCATATTCATTCCTCTGCATATGGTAATTAAAACACTCATCTTGGTGCACACATCCTTTTGTATATGGTGAGTTTGATTTACTTTCGCTAAAGGGTAAGAATGGTGCATGGTGTCCTCTGCTAAACCAGTTTTACCTTCTGAGTGTTCTTTATTTTCTCTTTGGCTGTGCTGGGTCTTTGCAGCTGTGTGGGCTCGTTGAGAGTGGGGGCTGCTCTCTAGTGCATGGACTTCTCATACTGCAGTGGCTTCTCTTTTTGGGGAGCACAGACTCTAGGGTACATGGGCTTCAGTAGTTGCGGCTCCTGGGCCCTAGATCACAGGCTCAATAGTTCTGGGTTTAGTTTCTCCTCAGCATGTGGGATCTTCCTGGCTCAGAAATCAAACCCATGTCTCCGGCATTGGTAGGCAGATTCTTTATCACTGAGCCACCAGGGAAGCCCTCTTCCTGAGAGTTCTTAAACTCAAGTGCCACTACCCCAGACTTCCCTGGTGGCTCAGATGGTAAAGAATCTTGAGTTCAGTCCCTGAGTTGGGATGATCCCCTGGAGAAGGGAATGGCAACCCACTCCAGTATTCTTACCTAGAGAATAACATGGACAGAGGAGCCTGGCTACAGTCCATGGGATCACAAAGAGTCAAACACAACTGAGTGACTAACACATAGCCCAGAAACCAGTGGTTTGGGCATCACTTTTATTTATTGCGCTGTGATAATTCTTAGTGCTGTTGCAAGTATTTTCAGCTTCTCACCTTCTGGGCACATAATAAAAGGTCTTTTGTGATTGGCTGGGCTTATGTGACTTGTCATGGTAGCAGAGTACTCTCAGAAATATAGTTGACTTTTTATCTCTGATTTCAGGCAGTTTCATGCCATAGCTACCCTTTTCTAGAATTTTCTTAGATTTTGTGTCTTTTGTCATTCTTATGCCTCTTCAACTACTTTGGGGCATTTTGATCTTTTGGTTGGAGTCCTGTGCCTAAAGTCTCTTTCCCAAGCAGTTTAGCTTAATGGAAATGGTTCACTGAGTGCCACAAATTAAATAAGGTCTTGGCTCTAAAACAATTTAAACTATTCAGAGGTTTCAACAGAGATGTGATGAGTAGGGTAAACAACTGTCCCTGTGCCTGGCAGAGGGGTTTCCTTGGATGTCAGATTTTCAGTGTTAAGAACTGGGATGGTTCTGATCAAACCAGGACTGTTGGTTACCATACCAATAAAGCTGAGTTTGAATTTTCTTTTGAGTGACTTTTGTCATGCCAAGCATCTCCATTTTATCTCTTACCATTTAGGGATGCACTGGAGGAGGAAATGGCAACTCACACTACCCAAGGTATTCTTGCCTGGGGAATCCCATGGACAGGAGCCTGGTAGGGCTGCAGTCCATAGTGTCAGAGTCAGACACAACTGAGCACTCAATTAGGGATGAGAAGCAGTTGCTTCTGTGAACCCCTGTGACATCCATAGTCTCTCTCAATCCCTTTACCTTCTTGCAAGCTGGCCAGTTCTCATCTGAACTCATCCTGGGGTGCTTTGTCAGTGACAGCCAACTGTATCCAATTTCTGCTGCTAAAATTCTATTCTCTTGACTCTCCTAGCTTATTAGATAGATTATGAAAGTATAACATCTAAGTTACTGCAGGCCACAGTTTTACCAATGCTTTGCTACTGTATAACATGGATTGCTGCCCTTCACATTAGTTATTCATAAATATTAAGTGTTTCTTTTTAAATGATATGTAACACCCCCCCCACCAGATTCTGATCTCCTTATCAGTCAGGACAAATTAGATTATACTGCAGCAACCACCTTGAACACTTTGCAGCTTAAAACAAAGAACAGTGGCTTTCTTCCCAAGAAGCAGAATGGAGAGCTAATCAAAAACTATTCCCTTTGCTCCAGGTAAGGGGCTGTCATCACATCTACACAGTGGAACATCACAGTCGCTGGGCTGTTGTGTCTTCCATTTGTCCCCACCCCCCTGACTGCATTTATCCTGTCTCTGTTCCACCAGAGTACATTAGATGTGTGGCACATGGCTTGTTTTAGTTTATTGTTCTCTAACTCAAGCCACATCTGAAACTGTCAATAGCAACTATTGTGCATCATGCAGATTCTTGAATTTGAACTTGATGTTGTGACTGAAGGGAATTCTTGGGTTGTTTCCTTTGTGGGGGAACATATAGTGAATGTGTTCTACCTGAAGGAGAAATAGTGAGCTGAAAGATTAATGACTAGAAGGGTTATTAGTAGTCATTTGTTCAGTCTCTTAAGTCATGTCTGATTCTTTGTGACCCCATGGACTGCAGCATGCCAGGCTTCCCTGTTCTCACTATCTCCTGGAATTTGCTCAGACTCATGTCCATTGAGTTGATGATGCCATCCAACCATCTCATCTTCTGTTGCCCCCTTGTCCTCCTGCCCTCAGTCTTTCCCAGCATCAGAGTCTTTTCCAATGAATTGGCTCTTCAAATCAGGTGGCCAAAGTAGTGGAGCTTCAGCTTCAGCATCAGTCCTTCCAATGAATGTGGTTTAGTTGCAAAGTCGTGTCCAACTATTGCAACCCCATGGACTGTAGCCATGGAGGCTCCTCTGTCCATGGGACTTTCCAGGCAAGAATACTGGAGTGGATTGCCATTTCCTTCTCCAGGGGATCTTCCCAACCCAGAAATCGAACCCAGGTCTCCTGCGTTGCAAACAGATTCTTTACCAACTGAGCTATGACGGAAGTCCTTCCAATGAATATTCAGGGTTGATTTCCTTTAGGATTGAGTGGTTTGATGTCCTAGCTGTCCAAGGGACTCTCAAGAGTCTTCTCCAGCACTGCAGTTGGAAAACATCAATTTTTGGGCGCTAAGCCTTCTTTATAGTCCAACTTACACATACGTACCTGACTACTAGAAAGATCATTATTAATATTCCTCAAATATTTCTTCCCTTGCCTTCCAAGCACATGACAGAATTGCACTTTCTGACATCCTTGCTTTGAATGGGGCCATATAATTAGTTCTGGCCAATAACTTGTGAGTAGAAGTGATTTGTGTCAATTGTAGGTTGGTGCATTTAAATAGAGGTTCAGAAACCTCCAAAGCCCTCTTTGCTTCTGCCACAGTCACCAGCAAAGCTCTAAATGAATTTGTTCCATTAACGTAGGTCCTGGAGTACAGATTGTGGAGCAGAGCCTTCAGCTGATCCCCAATACATGTAACATACACAAGAAAAAAAACTTTTGTAATTTTTCTTTAATACGTTGTATTTTATTTATTTATTTGGCTGTGCCAGGTCTTAGTTGTGGTATGTAAGATCTTCATTTGTAGCCTGTGAACTCTTAGTTGCTGCATGTAGGATCTAGTTACCCCACTAGGGTTTGGTCCGAGAGCGCAAAGTCTAAACCACTGGACCACCAGGGAAGTGCCCCTTTGTTGTCTTAAGCTACTGCGATGTGGACTTTTTGCCAACTTGGCCTATCCTGTTAACATTGCTTATAGTACCTACTGCATGCTGGATGCCAGGCATCAACTAAAATCTCATGACTACCTATCTCAGATAACATATGCAAGATGGAAGGCGGGGATAAACAATATTTATTTTTAATTTCTTTATATTGGTTGTGCCACGTAGCTTGTGGGATCTTAGTTTCCCAACCAGAGATTGAATCCAGGCCCTTGGCAGGGAAAGCTCAGAATCCTAACCACTGGACCACAGGGATGTCCTAGAGGATCTGAATTTTAAAAAAATGAATAGGCTATCTAGTTAGGAAAGAGTTTCCCAGGAGAGCAAATAGTGTGGGTAAAGGCATGGAGCTGAAACTAAGCACAACATATTTCGAGAACTGCAACTATTTTAAAATATGTTGTTAGCTTGAAGCTGTAACTCTAGTGCCATCTAGTGGAATGGAATGAAGAAAATGAACTGCTTTAAATGAATGCTTTGTAGGTTTAAAGGGCTGTACTCCTAAAGCTTAGGATAAGTATCAGAATATTAAGGACTAGAAGATACGATCTAGTTTAGTCCTGTCTAATGAAAGTATAATGCAAGCCGTATATATGATTTAAAACTGTCTAGTGGTCACACGAAAAAGAAACAGGAAAAGGTATTTTAAACAAATTTTAGCTAACCTAATACATTAAGAATATTTCAATATGTAATCAACATGGAAAGTTATTAACAAGATGTTTTACACTTTTATTTTTGTTCTAAATGTGTATTTGTATTGGTGAGTATTTTACACTAACAACACACCTGCGTTTAGATTAGCCACATTTCAAGCGCTTAGTCATCATGTGTGGCTGGTGGCTAGTGTATTGGGTGGTGTCTTTTCATTTTACCACAGAGGAAACAGAAGGCAACTAAGTAACTTAGACAGTGTCATTGAATTAATTGGTGGTCTGCTCCAGTATACAGCTCTTTTGTCTACATCATGTTTTTTTTGTTTATTTTTGTTTTCCTTTTTCAAGGACTCTTCAAAATGCAGTAAAGAAAAATAAGTCAATAATGAGTTTTATCATCCTTGAGGTAATTCTTATGTGGGCACATGTGAGATTTTTTTCCTAAGCAAACTTATTATAACAAAATTTTAAACTATAAAATGCCTATAACTTACAATGCTTGTTTTTTATGCCGCTTTGCACACAGAGCATTAATAATGCCAACAAACTTGCTTTGCTTTATATGGCAAACCTATACCGACTTGATGACTCAGCATTCATCACTTGAGGGACTTCCCTGGTGGTCCAATGGTTAAGAATCCACCTCCCATTGCAGGGGACCCGGGTTCAATCCCTGGTTAGGGAATGGAGGTCCCAAATGCCACAGGGCAACCAAGCCCATGTGGCACAACTATTAATCCTGTGCTCTTGAGCCTATGTTCTGCAATAAGAGAAACCCACATGCCCCAACAAAGAGCCCACATGTGGCAATGAAGACCCAGCCCAGCCAAAATAAAATAAATAAACCATATCTTAAAATAGTTTTAAAAAGTAAACCACCACCGAGCATTAACTGTCTTTATTACTGTTTACTTTCTTCTTTTGGATTAACTGAAAATTCTTCCATGTTGTATTTTACCTCCACTATTTATTTATTAGCTATACCTCTTTTGTTTAATTTTTTTAATAGTTTCTCTCTTCTAGAATTTACAACAGACATCTTCAACTTACTACAGTCTACCTTCAAATAGTATTATACCATCATGTATAATGTCAGAGCTATGCAACAGTACATTTTTATCCCCACACTCTTATTCAATGTGCCATTCTTGTCATGTATTTTACTTCTGCATGTGTTCTAAATTAGATGTTACATATTACATTGTTGTAATTTTTTAAACAACTTATTTTAAAAACTCTTAAAATTATACACAATATATATTTTAATATGTATATTTTTAAAATTTGCTTATATATTTACAATTTCTAGGCTTCTCTGTCCATGCTGAAGTGGGTAGCCATTTCCTTCTCCACGGGGTCTTCCCAACCTGGGGATTAAACCTGGATCTCCTGATTTGCAGATAGATTCTTCAACGTCTAAGCTACCAGGGAAGCCCTATAATATATATTTTAATATGTATATTTTTAAAGTTTACTTACATATTTGTAGTTTCTAGTGTTCTTATTCTTTGTATAGATGTAGGTTTACAGTTTCTGTTACATTTGGAAAGTTTCCCACCCTTATTTCTTCAAATATGTTTTTGGTTTTTTTTTTAACCTCAGCAAGTAAAGAGTTATGTCTAAGACAGCCCTGACCACGTCCACAACCCTGATCAGACTACTTTTAGAACTAGTAATGGTTCTTCCAACATGTGGCATACCTTGTATATAGTTGCTTCTCAGCAAATATTTGTAGGGCCATACATAGGATAATTCTTTAACACTTTTTTTGTTTGTTTGTTTTTGCCATACAATGTCATGATATCACCATGGGTTTACATATGCTTCCCCTCCAGAACCCCCCTCCCTCTTTAACACTTTTTATTTTAAAATTTATTTATTTAAAAAGGAAATACATGCTCAAGGTAAATAATTCAAGCATATATATATATATACATTGTGAAAAATAAGTCCTTTCTTCTCACCACAGTTGCCAGTGCTCTACCCCTCCTAATACAATCACATTTTTATCCTCCCAGAAGTTTCTGGGCATGTTCAAACATGTTCATATGGGTATATATTCTTTTAAATTCCTTTTACCCAAGTGATGGCATATTATATATACTGTTCTGCATCTTGTTTTAACTTAATGTCTTGGTAATCATTCCTTATCAGTATATGTAAAGCTATCTTATTCTTTCATTGGCTGCAAACCATTACCTCATTATAGATTATGGTTAGGATTAAGGTTAGGGTTTGTATCATAATTTAACTGCTGCCCTATTGGTGGACATTTAAGTTGTCTCCAGTCTTTTGTTACTGCAAACAGTGTTGCAAGGAACATTCTTCCACATATTTAACACTAGAACTTTCTATACTAGTAAGTGAGATTCTCTAGCATAAGTGGTCATGCTGATGTTCTCTATGTCATTTAAATTTTTGGTTTATGCTACAAACATTGTAAGAGAAGTTTCCTGTTTGTTTTTCCTTTTTTCTTTTTACAAGGAAAGGAGAAACAATGTTACAGAGAGCACTGAGATAAGAAAACAAAAGCAATAGTCTTGAAGTGTTTGAATGTTTAAATCCCTGGTCTTACAGACTTTGCATCAATAAAAGAGAAAATTTTTCTCTTCTAATGAGTGAGTCTTAAGAAATAGCTAATCCTGCTTCTGATGGCACAGCTTTAGGAAAACAATGAGACGCAGGTTTCTCTCCTGATAGGAGAGGCACCAGAAGATTCAAGCGCAGTCATGGGTGAACTGCAGCAGTGTGTGTCTTGAGAATTTAAAAGATAAGAGAACTCACCCCTTGGGCTGTTCTAGAATAAGCACCAAGTGAGAGAGCCTGTACTGTACAGCCAGCGTCCGAGAGAGGTAACTAATGGCTCATCCCTCCTCAACTTCATGCCACCTGAAGACATCTTTAAGTGAAAGTTTCGTGTCCTGGAACCAGGGAAAGAATTGCAGTGGGAGAGAAGTAGTGGGTACCGCCCCGGTGGTGTGCTGGTAAATGTCTAACCACCAGCTTTCCAAGGGGGCGGCGGGAAGGGGAAATACATATAAGAATACATGTTTTTTTCTTTACAAAAAATATTACTTTATAACATTTTACTTAATAAAAATTTACTTTAAAGCACAGAATTTACAACAATAAACTATACAATATTCTACTGTAACTTTCAGATGCCAGTTGATTCTCACAGAAAGCTTTCATGGACTTTTGTCAGATTTGGGTGTTCCTAGCCAACCTGTGTAACTGACAAGCCAGTGTAGTTCTGACATGAATGCTGGCTGATTTTTCCACTTACATTCATGAATAAGGGAAATGTGAAATAACAAAGTTGCCTTTTGGAACTCTGTTAAGGATAATGGCCAGCTCCTTCTTTGCTAATTTAGACAATACCTTTCAAATACTGGAAGATAATTTCCTCAGATTTTTCTTTGTGTCCACAATATAACAGATATAGACACTCTTTTAATTGGTGTCATTGACATTTTCTTTATCCTTTTAGACAATCACAATGGCAATAAATTAAGGCCAGATTTTAGCATTGGCTGATTTCTGTCATGGAAACACCTTCCAGCATGGCTGGTTTCAAGACAGCAACCACTGTGAACTTTCTGTACACCCTGAGAAGAGAGAAGCAATGGTTTCTACCAATAGAAACCAATAACCCCAAGGGAATAAAGAGACATAAAATAGAGTAAAATGATTAAGAAGTGATGAGTTTGGGCATCTATTACCTTGCTTTTTATATAACTGATTTAATTAATTATCAGTTTATATTATTAAATTTTAAATAATGGCTATGTTTAACTGGCTCGTTCAAATTCCTAAAAAGATAACAGCTGGTTTTCATGATCTTTTTTCTCTGATGCTCCAGCATACCCTGTATCATACTTCCTCATTCGCTCACAGCTTCCAAATAAATAAGCCTCTTTACTTTGTCAATAACCTGATGTTTAAAAAAATTTTTTTTAATGAGATGAAAATCTCATGAGATGGGGAGGAAAGATTGGGCTGAATTGTGGCCCCCATCCTGACCTCCCCTGGCCTGGTGAAGGCCTGGCATTGGGTGAACAGGTCACATGTTCAGAGAAAGTTGCTGTGAGAGGCTTCAGAGAGACTCCCTTGCTACTCTGGCAGCTCACAGTCAGGCCACAACCTTGGGAGAATTGTTTTCCTTGTGTGAGGAGACTGAGTGAAGAATGGAGAAGGCTTCATTACTGCTGGTTTGTAGTGAGTAGGAAAGAGGAGAGACACGCCCTGCTCACCGCCAGCCCTTCTTCGCCCCATCACATTCCTTGATGTCATCCCTGCCATTGTGAGCCCGCAGCATCCCCCACCCCCAGCCTGGGGACAGCCCTACGTCAGGAGTGGTGGCGCTGTGGAGGTTGGGGGAGGGGAGGTCACAACATCACCTTGGAGTTGGGCTGGGTCTGCGTGGAGCCCCAGAGATGATCCCCAGCCCATTCTTCCCAAGAACCAATGAGTAAAATTCGGGGCCTCCCACCTGAGGTCAGGGAACCAGGCCCTGGAATGGAACTTGGGGTGGAAGATGGCCTCCTTTGTCAACTGATTCATTCTCCAGAATTTAACTTGTTCTCTGATTCAGTGGTGTTTGAAAGCATCTTTATCCAGGTACCCTTGTGTGCTCAGGGCCCCTCTCCTCACCCCCCTACCCCCACACCGAAAAGCCTATTCCCAGGGCTTGGCCCCCAAATGCCACAGCCTTTGAAAGCTATGGGGAGGAGGAAGAAGCAGGGAAGCAGGTAGAGCCAGAGAAAGCAGGAGTGTCTGGATCCTAAGTCCACCTCGGTTTGTGACTGCAGCGTTACAGGGCTTCCTGCAGTTCAGATACTTTTGGGAAATGGAGTTATACCTGCGGAAGGAGACAGCAGGACCCGTTTTCCAGGGGTGAGGTGGGGGGTCCACAGGCACCTTCTGGGGCCGCCAGTGCATACCTACTGGTTAACGGGGATGAAGGCAGCTGCAGAATCTGCTCTGAAACCCAACTTCCTTCTTTTTAGGATGTCTTACAAACATTCTTGCATGAGAGCAAGGTCCTGGATAAGTTAGCGTTGCCCAGATTCTACTGATCCCCAGAAGAGTAGTAATATGACCCACTCAAGTGAGTGAGTGTGGCCTGAGAAGCATGGAGCCACCAGGAACACGGGATGGTCATCTCAATCCGTGTGACATTTTACCAAGGTGCTCCCCCACCTCTCTTCAGTGGTCTGGCTGGTGACCCCCCTGTGCTCCGTGGCAGGTATGGCATCGCCAGTTTGTCAACAACCCCTCTTGTGAGGGGCAAGAGATGCAAAGAGAGATGAGATAGTGCCCCTGGCCAAGAAGCTTGTGACTTTAGAGGTTCAAAGGACATAATATGAAATGGAAGTTGTTAAGAAAGCTCTATGTCAGAGGGTTTGGACCTGCTGAGCCTTATAGCATGAGCAGGGCAAACCCTCGACATGGGCAGTTGTGGAAGCTTTCCCAGAATATGGGGTCTTAAGCACCTCTTTGAGGTGTTCCTAAGTGGAAGAGTTGGCAGGGAAAACCTTTCAGACAGAGGAAAAGGTTTTCAAGCTCCTGGGTGAAGCCAAGAGGCTGGAATGCACAGGGAGGGTCTGTAGTCAGTAGTCTATTTGGTGGAGTGGAAAAGTGATGCGGAACCCTGGGAGAGGGGGTGGAAATAATCAGAAGTGGGTGTTGAACTTAATTTGGAGACCGTTTCACAGAGTAGTGAGCCTCTCTCTGATGAGGTCCCTCAGGTCTCAGCGAGCTGGTTCATAGCTCCAGGTCTTCCCCATCCCTGAGCTTCCCCAGGAGACTCAGATTGTGCCAGGGAGGGGAAAAGCCTGCCCGCTGAAGCTAGCTCATCAGAGCTAAAAGCTGCCTTGAAATGATCCAGCCCACAGAGTTATGCTGCTCCCTCCTTCCTCTCTCCTCAGCATCACCAGCACTACCGTCCTTGCCAAGAAACATCACCGGCAAACATTTATGTATTACTCTGTGTGTGTGGCCCTCTGTGTTTTGTAGCACATATGAATTTCATTCCACAACATGGGCTTCAAGAAATGTTAATCTTTTTTCTTTTCAAAATAAAAATTCACTTTTCTTAGAGTACCATCTCCTAGGCTTGAGGAAACCTACATTTTGGGCATTGCAGGGGCTCTCCCCTGTTGCCTAGATCCATCGCAGGCTGTGAATGGCCCTGATGGTCTTACAGAGTCTTGGACATTGGGAGAAGGCCCTCTGGTATCGGGAACATAAGGGTCACCCCTTAGATACTGATCTCTGTGGTTCCTTGGATGCTACAGTGCTGGTGCTTATCTGCCTGTCCTGGACAGTGAGGTGTGGGGGTGTCTCAGCTGAGACTGCGCCCAAATGGCAGGCTGCCATCTTCCTGTCCTGCCAGAGCCCTGAGTGCTGCAAGAGAACAGGTCCTTATTACTCTCAGGACCCAGCAGCAAGCCGGAATGTCCATCATCTTGAGGGAAGCTCCTCAAACCTCTCTCAAGTTGGGCTGCCTGAGTCTTCCCCATTCAACAACTTTTTCCTCATTCTCCTCCCTTTCTTGAACTTTCTTTGCATAATCCCCCTCCCAGATCATTAGAAACCTGTGCTGCCCAAGGACGGAGGAATAAAATGGTGATCCGATTTGTCTTACTGGCACATCCTTTTAAAGCTAGTCATCCAAAGGACACGAAGGACAGTGACCGAGTTCCTGTTCCTATGACCTAAAGTCTCTTTGGGGAGAACCCATGGGAAGGATGGATAGCAGGTCATGGCCCAGCCTGGTGTGCAAGAACACAGGTGCTCCAAGCCTGTTGCCAAGTTGAAGTGCCATTTTTTAGCACCTGTAATCTTCCACCCCTGTCTTCTGTTTCTCTCTGACTCCATGTGCTTGGGGCTGACTTCTAGGTCACTAAGCCCGGGAACTGGATGGATGACAGTGAAGGGCCAACCACTGTGATCCTTGGGGTGACCTCGTCAGTACCCTCCTTGCCACTCCCCAACGTCCTCCTGATGGCCAACGTTACCTGGCCCCAGGATCAGTTTTCCACCTGGAGCACACCTGGGAGTGCCCCAGTCATCACCCTCAGCAGGTAAAGGAAGATATGAGGGAGGTGCTGGAAGGGGCTGGGTGAACAACTGAATTGTTTTGCCACTGGTCTCTAGACAAGAAAGGACAGTGTCCTTTAGCTTATAAACTGTGTAGACTTCATTCATTCATTTAACAAATATTTATTTAGTGCCTGTATGTACCAAGGGCTGTACTTGGTGCTGGGGTAGAGAACCAGTCCCTGTCTCTTCCTAGTTTTTGAGAATCTTGGCTTCCTTTTGCTTATTTCTTGTTTTGTCACTATAGACTTGGAGGTTTTCAAAAAGAAAGGTGAGTGATATGAAAGCCAAGTAGGATTATGAGGTATTGAAATTGAAAAAAAAAATACTGGATGTAAAATACCAGACCTCCATCCTTCTCCTTACTCTTTCAGCACAGTTACTTAGGATCTAGGGAGAAGGAGACATGGAGATGGAGTCAGAAAATCTTAGTTCCAGTTCCTACTTAGAAAATCTAAGCTTGGACAAATCACTTAGTGTCTCTGAGCCACAGTTTCAAATTCTGTAACAGGGAATTAATACTACTTATCTTTCCTTCATCAAGAGGTTGTTGTGAGGGTTAAATGAGATTTTATACATCAACCATCAGCCATTGTTATTGGTTTGAGCAGATTCTTTAATAACCAAGGCTCTAGAAATCAGAGAAGAAAATAGGTTTTAGTGATCATTTCCACCCTCAGACCACAAGCTTTCGCTCTCCGGTATCCCCCAAGCAGAGGCAGAAGTCTAATGGGGTTGACCCAGCAAGGTTCATTAAAACAGCTTGGGCCTCTGTCATGGGAATTTCCTGATTGTGCCCAGGATTCTGCCCCTGAAGTACGTGGAACTGCGAATCTATGACCGGCTCCAACGCATCCTAAGGGTTAGGACGGTGACTGAAAAGATCTATTACCTGAGGCTCCACGAAAAACATCCAGAGACCGTGTTTCAGTTCTGGATCCGTTTGGTGAAAATTCTGCAGAGAGGTCTGTCCATTACCACCAAAGATCCAAGAATCCGAATCTCTCATTGCCTGGTGCCCAAGTTGCCCTGTCGCTCAACAGAAACAGTAAGTTTCACCAAGATACTGCCAAGATCCATAGGGTCAGCTAGGAATTGGAGACATACCGTCTCTGGAGAATGGATGGATGTTAGAGTCTAGCATGGCATGGGGATTAGCAGCCTTTTTTTTCTAGGGTCAATAATATGCACACACCACACTGAGGTCTATAGACATTAAAAAGTAATTTTGTTTTCCTAAAAAGCAATAAAGCACTGAACTCACTTAAAAATTGTTTTCTGTTTTTTTTTTTTAATTTATTTCAGCATTATAAAGGAATAATGTTCACTGAAGAAAAATCAGAAAACCACAGAAAAATCACCCTCACTCCTCTCTAGCCCTAAGCAATTTGGAACATTTCGGCTTCTAGTCTTTCATCTTAATTTTTAATTTATATCTTTTGAGGACGTTACATATATAAATATACTTCTCAATGTTGCTTTTTTTCCAGCTTAGATGATATCATGTATCATAAGCATTTCCCATTTCTTTCAAAAGCCCTTTGTACACATCATTTTGATAATTTCATGCTATTCAGTTGTATGAATGAGTTAAAATTTACTTCACCATTCCTCTAATATCAGACATTCAGAGTAACTCCTAACTTTTCATTATTGTAACTGATGCTAAAACAAGCATTTATGTATTGTCCACATTTCTGATGGTTTTCCCAGAATAGCAGAATTCAAAGGGTGTAAACATTAAGGTTCACAATACATACTGTCAGATTATTTCCAGGAAGTTCAAACCAAATTATACTCTCTCTAATAATATGAGTGACTGTGTCACTGTATCCTTATAACAATTGAGAAGTGTAAATTTTCCTTGTCTAATGTGACAGGTTAAAAAAAAAAGTGGCAGCTCTTTGATTTTGAATGCCAGCTATTTTTTTTTTTTTTTGCTCTATCTTTTGCATTCTTTGGCCATTTTTCTGCTGGCAACTTTGCATTTTTCTAAGTTGATTTATAAAACAGAGCTTTTAATATGTAAGGACCTTTAAGCCTTTAATCACGAGTTTTTGCAAATATTTGTTCTAAGGATTTGTTTTTCCCTTTTAGTTTATTTAAGGATTTTTTTTTTTTTCCTTCTTTTGACATACAGAAGGCTTTCCCAGTACCTGCTTAGGGTAGAAGCATAAGAAGGAAAAGCGTAGTAGATTTTATAGCCTTAAACCTCCAGATTTCAAGATCTAAACACTTGCTTCATCTTATTTAAGTGGTATGCTTTAGGTACTTGGACACTGACCTCGATGTCAGCCCTTACAGCTCTGCTGCTCTCGTTCATAAGGATCAGACCTTGTGCTCTAGGCAGAGTAGCCAAAGCAGTCCATCAGGGAGAGGGAGAGATCCTGCCAGGGGCCCTGGTTTTGGTCTGATGATTCCAGGGCTTAATGTTTAAGGAACAGTTCCCGGGACTAGGCTGGAAGACATAAGTGAATTTCTTCAAGGTTCTGGCCTGAGGAGGCCAAGAGCTATCGGAGATCAGACCTGGTCATCTGACTGTCAATTTCTCCATCCAGTCTGAAAGCAGCCTGCCGTCATCCTCCCAGCCCAGTGAAAGCTCCATGCTGTTGGCTGCTGAGCAGAGCGGTGACCGTTTCCTGACGCTCTCAGGAACTTCCCAGCTCACAGTACACAGGTGGGTTCCTCCATGCAGCCTGCTTGGCATCCCTTTCTCACAGCCTAGAGTCATGGCGGGGTGGAGGGTCAGTAACACCCTCTGCCTACCCATCTCTGTTCCTTCTTTTCACTTTAGACTTTTACATGTGATGGTTCCCCTTCATTTTATTACAAGCCTGTTCTTGGAAACAGGATCTGTGGCTGCTTGATCTGAATATTCCCTAGGCAAACCCCAATATTTTCATATGGAAGATGTTCAGTAAAAGGAGTGAGGAGGAATAGGTTAATTCAAAGAAGGGAGATAAAAGCAGACTCATGGAGTTAGATGTTGACAGTCTCAGCTCGCAAGGGTCCCTTGGGTAAGACAATCCTGCGGCCTCTTTGCCTGACGTATCTATTCTGCAAAATGGACAGAAAAGATATTAACCCATAGAGGAGCCTACTGCTGGCTCCAAAGCTTTATTATCTACGAAGTCACTGAGTTAGATTCTTTCTGTAACAAGTGATAGGAAAACCAGCACAAGATCATGCAGTCAATACACTGAACAAGTACAACTTGGAGGGTATCATCAAAATGCAAAAGTTTTTTCTTCCTTTTATAATTTTTTGGTGGGACAAGTCTTCCTCTTGCTCCTGAGTAAAAGCTGGTCTCTAGGCAGGCCCCCTAACCATATATGGGCTCCCTCTTAGAATATAGAAGGGCTCTTTAGTCCCTTTAAACTGCAAAAGCAGTCTCAATTCTGAAATTAAAACGTCCAGTGCCTGAAAATTATCAAGATTCTGAAGTGGCCACATCAACCCCTTCAGTCAGCATGGCCTTATATTACAATGGCCCTTCTTTGTGGGGAATGGGTTGTCACTTCTCTCCCTCAGTTTCCTGATTTGATTTTATTTTTGAAGATTTTTTTTAAATATAATTTTTATTCATTTATTTATTTTTGATTGTGCTGAGTCTTTGTTGTTGCACAATGGCTTTCTCTAGTTGCAGTGAGAGGGGGCTACTCTTGAGTTGTGGTGCTCAGGCTTCTCATTGTGGTGGCTTCTTTTGTTGCAAAGCATGGCCTCTAGGTGTGTGGGCTTCAATAGTTGCAGCTCATGGGCTTAGTTGCTCTATGGCATGTGGAGTCTTCCCGGACCAGGAATCAAACCCATATACTTGTATCCACTGTACCACCAGGGAAGTCCCTACTTTTT
The DNA here is from genome assembly GCA_007570785.1 of Antilocapra americana. Lineage (NCBI taxonomy): Eukaryota > Metazoa > Chordata > Mammalia > Artiodactyla > Antilocapridae > Antilocapra > Antilocapra americana. The sequence continues at coordinate 45,766 of ML664205.1, forward strand.
TTTTTTTTTTGATGTGGACTACTTCTAAGGTCTTTATTTAATTTGTTACAATACTGCATCTGTTGTTTATGCTCTGGATTTTTGGCCTTGAGGCATCTTAGTTCCCTGATCAGGGATCAAACCTACATCCCCTACATTAGAAGGTGGAGTCTTAATCACAGGACCACAGGGGAAGCCCCTTGTTTCTTAATTTTGAAGCTGACTTTTTCTCTTAGGGGCTTTCTTGGGTTATTTGAAGTCCCCTACTTACCACCCCTCGGGTTTCCCCGGTGGCTCAGAGGTAAAGAATCCACCTGTGATGCAGGAGACACAGGTTCCATCCCTGGGCTGGGAAGATCCCCTGGAGGAGGGCATGTTAACCCACCCCAGTATTCTTGCCTGGAGAATCCCCATAGACAGAAGAGCCTGGCGGTCTACAGTCCATAGGATCACAAAGTCAGACAGGACTGAAGCAACTTAGCACGCACCATGACTTAACACCCCTCACCCCAAGGCAAACCCACACCACCGCCGCCCCACCTCCGCCCCAGCCCTGGATCTGCTGGCACCATGCCCGCCAGGCACTCACTGTCAGTGTCCCCTCCCCTTTAAGGGAGTCAGGCAGGCTTACAGTGGCTCCAGGTTGGCTCTCTCCCTGGTACAGTTCACATCTGGTCCTCAGGAAATGACCGGCTACTGGAGGGAGGACTGTGCCTCCTGCACACAGATGCACACAGATCCTCATCACTCCATCATCAAAGAAAGCCGCTCTCCCATTTCTCCCACCCTCCATGTTCCCTGGGCAGGAGTTGTGCCCCCAACTACTGAGCTTCCCAGACCCTGGGGACCACTGCTCAAGGTCTCTGAGTGGTCCCAGAAAGCCTCTCTTCTTCAGCTGGGGCGGGACGAGGCAGGGCTCCATACAAAGGACTCCCACACATCCTCTCAGTGCTTCCATAGCCTCGCTCTGGGGCAGGGTCCCAGTGGTGGTCATGCCAGGTCAGTTCTTCCAGGCCATTTGTTGTTGTTCAGTCACTCAGTTGTGTCCCACTCTTTGCGACCCCTTGGACTGCAGCGCGCCAGGCCTCCCTGTCCTTCACCACCTCCCAGGTCATGGTTCACCTTTATACGTACTTGGCAATCTTGTGTATTTTTTTCTGACTTCAAGATAGTTTTCTTGAATTATAATATTAAAATTTCCTCTTAAGGTACTCTCACTATATGTGAGTTGGATCATCTTTGCTATCTAATTGCTTGCCACTTTCTTATTTCTGAAACTCAAGGAGAGGACTTTTGCTCTTCTCTTTCTCTTAAGGCATTTTAGCTGCTTTGTTCATTTTCACGTTACTTCATTTTGGAAGTAATTTTTGTTTCTTTAGAAGTGTCTAACTCTTTTCTCAATATTGTCACCGCATTTATAAATCTTAAAATTCTGACTGACTTGGTTCTTTCATATGCTCTGTCATATGAAATAGAGCTCATTTTGAAATGCTAGGTTGCAGTTTTTGTTTTGCAGGCACATATTTTTAGCGTGCATTCATTGTCTGTAAGGAGTTAAGATGCTTCATAGCCTCTTTCTTCCTGAGATAATTTTATATGGTCTTGCATTATGATCCTTTTCTGATGCTTTTTTAATGCAAAACGGTTTTCCTAAGCCTTTGGGAGTGAGGGCCTGGTCAAGGTAACTGTCTGGTTTGGGTTCAGAGCTCCCTCTTGTGTTGTTTTTGTGAAGTGTTTATGGACTTGAGCTTTTTAGGATTTCAGTGGTGTGTTCCTCTCTCCTATCTTTAGCTGATTTTTCTCTTTCTTTTGCTTTTATTGTTCCTGTCCTACTCAATTTGGATTCCATTTCCAGAGGCCATGTCCTGTAAGGGAGAGTGTTCTGGTAGCTTTGAGAGTTCTTAAGGCACATACTTCACCAGGCTCTTCAGACTGTGCCACAGACCCCTTGCACTTACTTCCCCAGTTTCTGTCTTCCCAAATTGGCTGGCTGCACTTTCTCCTGAGAAGCTGCTGGCAATGTAGAAGCCCTCCTGTTTACAGGTACATCAGATGTCCTGTTGCTTCTCTCTGCTTTCTCTCACATAGATACTGACCCTCTGGGCCTTGGGGCTATCTGTAGCTGTAATATTTTATCTGAGCTTTTCTCAAATAGACCTTTATCTGTGGGACTCATGTTGGCCTAAATTGGAGGGGCAGGGTTTGACCCCACAGAACCATTGTAAGCTTGCTTCTGTTGGATGCCTCAGAGAGATTAATGGCACAGGAGAAAAATTTTACATTAGTTTCTCAGCTTGGAAGTTATTGGACTCCATATCATTTCAGATCTCAAACCAGTATTGAGACAGTCCCAAAGATAAGGATTTTCAACAGAGACTTTTGCTTTGACCCAGAATCCACGTTAGTATAGATGACCCAGACTCCAAGTTGGCTTTGACACTGGATGGATTTCTTTCTGGTATTCCCCTGCCCCTTTAAATTAATTAATTAATTTTTGGCTGCACAGGGTCTTCACTGCTACACACACTGGCTTTCTCTAGTTGCAGAGAGCAGGGGCTACTCTAATTGTAGTGCACAGGCTTCTCATTGCAGTGGCTTATTTTGCCATGGAGCACAGGCTTAGTAGCATGTGGAATCTTCCCAGACTAGGGATTGAACCTGTGTCCCTTGCGTCAGCAGGTGTATTCTTAACCATTGGATCACCAGGGAAGTCCCTGGTATCCCCTTTTGTCAAGAAGGTGGCCTTGAAAGTCCTGGACTTACGCAAATATCTTGACGGGTGTCGGATTCCTGATCTCCGAAGAGGAGGATTTAGCTTCAGAACCAGGGACGAGGCTTCAGGCACTCAGAGCTTCATGTGGCAGAAGTTTTATTACAGTGAAAAAGGGACAGAGAAGGCTTCTGACATAGACATCAGAAGGCGGACAGAGAGTGCCCCACTCACTAGTCTTATCAAGGCTTTATATAATTTTTCAGCTGGTTAGTAACCAACAGGGAAGAGCCCCTGGAGACGGGCATGGCAACCCACTCCATTATTCTTTCCTGGAGAATCCCCATGGACAGAGGAACCTAGAGAGCTAAAGTCCATCGGGTCACAGTCAGACATGACTGACTAACAATTTCACTTTTCACTTTGGGCTTCCCTGGTGGCTCACTCAGATAGTAGTAGTGTCTGCCTGCAATGGGGAGACCCCAGTTCGATCCCTGGGTCAGGAAGATCCCGTGGAGAAGGCAATGGCAACCCACTCCAGTACTCTTGCCTGGAAAATTCCATGGACGGAGGAGCCTGGTGGGCTACAGTCCTTGGGGTCGAGTGGGACTGAGCAACTTCACTTTCTTTCACTAAGAGCAGAAGGTCTTACCAGACCCACTCCCACAACATACATTTTAAGATAACAGGATTAGAACTAACAATAGGAAAAGTTTTACCAGACCCATTCCCACAACATAAGATAACAAGATTAGACAGAAGGTTCCTGTTAAGAAGGAGAAACATGTCCTCAAGCAAGATATATTGTTGTTACATAATCATTAGTACAGAGCTTAAGGAAAAACATACCCTTGAGCAAGATGTGTTGTTTTGTATAATCATTAGCTCTGGGCTTAGAGAGTTAGTCTTACAAGAAATAGATTGTTGCCATTACAACTCACAGTTTAAGAAAAAATGTCTCATGTGACTAAGACAAAGCAATATAGAAAAAAAAAGTTTGTTCCCTTCTCCTCCTTGAGGGCCTCAAGGTTATCGGTTATCAACCGATCTAAGAGTGAACTCTCTCAAGTTAACGTCCCACCAAGATGGGTCCCAATACTTAACCTCCTGGGCCACATGGCCATAAAAACCCAAGGCCTGGACTTCCCTGATGATCCAGTGGTTAAGAATCCACCTCCAATGCAGGGGACATGAGTTCCATCCCTGGTCCAGGAGGATTCCACATGCCACAGAGCAGCCAAATCCATGAATACTGTGCTCTGCAACAAGGGAAGCCACTACAATGAGAAACCCAGGCATGCACAGCTAGAGAGTAGCCCCCACTCACCACAACTAGAGAAAGCCTGCACAGCAACAAAGACTCAGCATAGCCAAAATAAATAAATAAACCCAGGGCCTGGGTCACCAAGACTGGCCAGTCCCTCAGGCAGCCTAGCTTTAACTCATACCTCATTGATCTTTAATTTTTGGTCCTGGGGATTTTTACTTTACTCTTCATAAATGTAATGATACATTTAAAATTATGTTGATTATATTTTATCTAGCAGTTCTAGGTTTTCCATGGCAAAGACATTTTTAGATTATTAGTTCATATTACCTGTCTCTGGCTAAATAACCCTAAAATTATTTTCACTGGAAAAAAACCAACTCATCACGCTTATCTCTGAATACTAAGTGTGTGTTATTTTTAACTTTCTTTTTGGTGCCTTTTCACTTCAACCCAGATCTGGGTTGAAAGTATCCGTGCTGGAAAAAACATAATTAAATGACAGTTTCAAAATTCGATTCTTACCAATGCTTTCTTTTTTTTCTGTTGCTTTCAATGACCCTGATATTCCTGGACTACTCCAGAAACACCAACAGTGCCATTGAAATAGACAATTTCAACTGCAACGACAACACATCCTCGCCAGTGTCATCCCCGGTCATTTCGAATATACCCATGAGAGCCACCTTGAGCCACAGTCTCTGGGAACAAGAGAATGCCGATGAGTACTACATACAGGCTCCTGTAGCCAGTTCCCTAGGAGAGAATTTTTGGGGACCCTAACACCTAGCCCAAACAGGGTGGTCTTCCCTGGCTTCATTCAGTGCACTTGTTACAAACTTCTATACTGCAGTTTTCCTACTGTGGCCCAAATGACCCTGGGAGAGCTAAGATGGTGTTTATGACAAGATGCTTCTGTACGTCCACCAATAAACCTCCGAATGAGTCCCTAATTGTACATGTAGGTTGTGCTATGGAAGGGAGGGCAGGGCCCTAGGCCGGAAAAGGACTAATTACGAACAATAGCTCCCTCCTTGGGGAAACAAGTGGGAAAAAAATGTTCTGTTTGCTCAATTGAAACCCCAAAGCAGCCAAGCAAAGCCAAAAAAGCCAGTCTCAAGGAAAGGGCCTGGGGAGAAATCCAACTTCCTCCTACAAGAGAGAGATTGGGGGAACAGAGAGAGGGCTGCTACAAAACCAAAGTGAAAGAAACTCCGAGACTGATGGCCACTGACTGGGAGATATTTTTGTGGTGCCCCACTTTCCCCAAGTAAGAATGTATGTCTTCCTGCCCCCATACCCTATGTTAAGTGTAAAGCTGTGAATGCTACTGAAAGGTATGCGTGGGGGGTCCAGCTCCTTGCTGCTCAAAAGCCAGTGAGCAGGCCAGATTGGTGGAAAGCAAAGTTTGCTTCATTTCAGATGCCTGCCACTCGGGGGAAGGGTGGTGGACATCTGTCCAAACGCAGACTCTCCGCCCCTGACAAGCAAGGTAAGAGCATTTATAGACAGAGCCGGGTCAGGGGGCCTACATGCAGAAACAGCATGGTCATTTCTAACAGTCATCTTCAAACTGGTAATCGGTGGTCTGAACAGCATCATCTTGGTTGTTTTAGGTGCGGTTAATCTTCAGTTCCAGGGTGTACTTGTTCCCAATTCTTTGTGGTCAGTTCTCAGAATTGTGGCATTTCATGTCCTGGGTACAGCCCAGGCATCATGTAGTTAACTTTTCCACCTGGGATTTTAGTCTCTATAAGAGAGCTCACAGGATATGGCTCAGAATATTATCTATAGCCCTTGAGAAAGAACTAAAGGTCCTTGACTGTGCTTAATGACTATTGTATTATTTAGTCTCCTTAGACTGTTTTCCTTTGTTTCAGCATTTCTCACTTCTCTGATTAAACTTATTCTTTGGCCAAAGTTTTCCACAGGCAAAGGCAGGCAGAGGACATGATGAGGGGAGGGGCAAGGACCAAATGGTCCTGTTGCATTTCATGAAGGCTCATCTTAGCCATGAAGACTTTGGTTGCTGACGAAGACTGTGCTTCTGGTAAGGAAGCTGATGATCACTCATCATTGGAAGTCCTAATTGATTTGCCTCTTCCAACCCAGCACCTAATGAAAGTCACCTGGAAGACACACTGTGTAGATCAGGGATAGGGCAGGAGCCTTGGCCAACATCTGGGCAAATGGGGAATATTGACTTGGGAAATACCACCACAACATTCAGTAAGCGTTTATCAAGCTCCTTCTAGGTGCCAGGCGCTGCACTCGATGCTGGGTATATTATTGAGAACAAGATAGAAGGACATGATACTTAGGGAGCATATGGGAGAGCTACTGAGCCCATATGTCTTTTGGAGACACAAGAAAGCCATTTAGGTGGACATAATGTTTGAGTCACCTGGTCTGCAAGTCAAAGCTTGGAAGACCTGCTTCCATGTAGTTCACATTATGCATAATAGAATGAGAGAGGCAGAAAGGGCATGACTGGCCTCCCCCTTTCCCTCTGCCTCCATGCATGCTCAGTTATGCTGAGTGGTAAATCCCGGCTAGGGGGACTTCCTAGGTAGCACTAGTGGTAAAGAACCTGCCTGCCAATGTAGGAGACCTGAGACGTGGGTTCCATGCCTGGGAGGGGAAGATCCCTTGGAGGAGGGCATGGCAACCTACTCCAGTATTCTTGCCTGGAGAATCCCCAAAGACAGGGGAGCCTGGAGGGCTACAGTCCATAGGGTCGCGAAGAGTCAGCATGACTGAAGTGACTTAGCATAGCACGGCACAAATCCAGGCTAGACTGGATCAGAAAAGACATCTGAGCCAAGAGGTTGCCCAGTGTTTGTTGGTTTCTCTCTGCCTCTAATAAAAACAACAAATTTTCCTTTCATGTGATAACAGTCAAATCAGCTGAGCATTATTGGTGCTGATGAGGGACATCTGGAAGCAGAACTTAGAAGAGACTCATGTGAAGGGTGACCACACTTCCCAATTTATGCCTGTTGTTCTAGTATCATTATTAATGTGAACCCATTCCACTCTCAAAGGCATCCCTACAGGAATGGTGAATCACTCTACTAATAATGTGTGTTCATAAATGCTTAAGAGATCTCCATCCTCACTTCTATTGCCTTGGTTTAAGCCTCCATCAACTCTCGCCTAGAATACTGTGATAACTCTAATTGGGCTCCCAGATTCTGTCATCACTGTGGCAATAACAGCTAATTTCATTAGAAACTTACTGTAGGCCAAACACTGTGCTAAGATTTTACAAAGATCACTTAAGCAACCCAACTCATTGGAATAGAGATATTCCAAGGATCATATTTTGACAGATGGTGAACCCGAGTGACAGAGGGGCTAAAGAACTTGTTCAAGGCAATAGGAGGACCGATAGCAGAGCCAAGACCTGAACCCAGTCTAACTCTGAAGACCACACTCTTTATTTATTCATTTTTGTTTTATTTTTTTGGCCATGCCCTGGCTTAGAGGATCTTAATACCCCAAGGATCAGACTCACACCCTCTAGCAGTGGAAGCATGGAGTCCTAACCACTGGACTGCCAGGGAATTCCCTGAAGACCATACTCTTGATGACTCTGATTTCTTCCCAATCCATTTTCCTTTCATGTGTCTAAAAAGCTGTCTTTCTGAACCACAGATCTGACTATAACTTCACCCTTGATAAAACCAAACCCTTTGATACGAAATGACCAGGCCTATCTCTCCAGCCTCTCCACTGAGCACTGCTCCCCTTGAATCAGCTGCTTTCACCATGCCAAATTTCTTGTGGTTTCATAAGGCACCATGTGTTTAGATGCTGCAAGGATGTTGCACATCCTTCACTTGATTCAAATATCTTTTCTTGTGCTTCATACCTGTTGTTCTCACACTGCTCTCGAGATACTTGTCCTTATTGAGGGAGTTCTTCTAGGCTACCACTGTGCCCTGTGTGTCCCTGTATTGTAGCATTTCTGACACTACTGTAGATTAGAACCCCTTTAAGAAGAGGAGCCATTTTATATTAAAGTCCTTTGATTCCAGTAAGAGAAGCTGACTCTAACTTAAACCTAAAGGAACTTTTTGGAAGAATATGAGTTGGCTCATGGGTTTGAAGAGCCAGCTGAAGAGCCTGTCTTGGGAGACAGTCTTGGAATGCGCTGACACCAGCAGAGCTCTGGGGGTTCAGGTAAGGATATCCAGTTGAACATCTCATCAAATGCTGCAGCAGGCTGCATGGTTTCCCCAAAGGCAATTGAGGGCTGTTATGAAAGAACAATTAGGGGAATGGATGTCTACTGGTGGATGATAACGAATGCCCACTACAGTTGGACTCTTTGCTCTGAATTTGGACAGGAGCTCTGCCATCAGCCCCAAGCAAGTCTGTATATCCTTACTGAGGAAGCCCAGATTTTGAGGCCTAACTGTCCTATGACCTTGAGCCATTTCTGTAGCTAGCCACATGGGCAGTTAAATAGGTGAAGTGCCCAATGCATGACTACAATGACTTGCTCTCAGAGGGGGCACTGGTTTGGTTACAGTTGCTGTTTGCTGAGCCCTCAGCCCTGGGTTCACTGTGGGCATGGGGCTCACCGGGCCCATCCTGTCCTCCTGTGGGCACTGGGGGCCAGGTAGCTTGTATTGCCATGCTGAGGCTCCTCTGCTTGCTGCACTGTTGGTAACAAACTGTCCTGCTTTCATCCATTGACTCTGCATGTCTACTTTGGATGCCTTTGGGATTGTCGTAAATCAATTTGGTTTATTCCTTAGTGGTTTTCTTTGGAGTCACTGCTTTGTTTCTCTCTGCTATCCTCTGTGAGACCTGGGTTCTTCTCCAACACTGTCCAAACCCCCACATTCACTCTGATTTTTTTCACTATTGGCCAACCCACTATCATTTTTTCACTATTAAAAATAATCTTCAGCTAACATAATGCCTGTGTTTGGGGATGGGGAGGATCTTTCTTTTTAGAGAAAACACAGAACTTCCTCAATTACTGCATCCGTTTCCAGATCTGGGTTCATGAGGCAAGGTCCCTTCTTCCCCTGGCTTGTTGCTATCCTGCCTTTATATTCCAAAACTTCTATAGCAAGTGGTAAACTGAAATGCCACAGATACATCCTATGTATGGTAATGAGAGAAAGAATAACTTAAATAATATACTTTATTACAAAGAAAGAAATATAGGTTGAAATTCTTGCTTCTGCATCTTGATGACCAGGCAGTAGCTAGTATTTACTTATTATACAGTGGAAGTGACAAATAGATTGAAGGGATTAGATCTGATAGAGAGTGCCTGAAGATCTATGGACAGGGGTTTGTAACACTGCACAGAGGTGGTGATCAAAACCATCCCAAAGAAAAAGAAATGCAAGAGGGCAAAATGGTTGTCTGAGGTGTCCTTACAAATAGCTGAGAAAAGAAGAGAAATGAAAGGAAAAGGAGAAACGGAAAGGTATACCTGACTGAATGCAGAGTTCCAAAGAATATCAAGGAGAGATAAGAAAGCCTTCTTAAGTGAACAATGAAAAGAAATAGAGGAAAACAGTGGAATGGGAAAGACTAGAGATCTCTTCAAGAAAATCAGAGATACCAAGAGAATATTTCATGCAAAGATAGGCTCAATAAAGGACAGAAATGGCAAGGACCTAACAGAAGCAGAAGAAATTAGGAAGAGGTGGCAAGAATCCCCAGGACTGTATGAAAAAGGTCTTAATGACCCAGATGACCATAATGGTGTGATCACTCACCTAGAGCCAAACATCCTGGAGTGCGAGGTCAAGTGGGCCTGAAGACTGACTTTTTGCAGTCCTGTGGCCACTGCTGAGTTTTCCAAATTTGCTGGCATATGAAAAAGTCAGTTTTCATTCTAATCCCAAAGAAAAGTAATGCCAAAGAATGTTCAAACTATCATACAATTGTGCTCATTTCACACATGAGCACATTTTTTGAGTAAGGTGATGCTCAAAATCCTTCAAGCTAGGCTTCAACAGTACATGAGCCAAGAACTTCCAGATGTACAAGCTGGGTTTAAAACAGGCAGAGGAACCAGAGATCAAATTGCCAATATCATAGAGAGCCATTTGATCATAGAGAAAGCAAGAGGATTCTATAAAAACATCTATTTCTGCTTCATTGACTACAGTAAAGCCTTTGATTGTGTGGATCACAACAAACTGTGGAAAATTTTTAAAGAGATGAGAATATCAGACCATCTTATCTGCCTCCTCAGAAACCTGTATGCTGGTCAAGAAGCGACAGTTAGAATCAGACATGTAACTATGGACTGGTTCCAAATTGGGAAAGGAGTTCATCAAGGCTGTATATTGTCACCCTGTTTATTTAACTTATATACAGAATACATCATGAGAAACGTTGGTCTGGATGAAGCACAATCTTGAATCAAGATTGCTGGGAGAAATATCATTAATCTCAGATAGGCAGATGACACCACACTTATGGCAGAAAGCAAAGAAGAACTAAAGAGCTTCTTGATGAAAGTGAAAGAGGAGAGTGAAAAAGCTGCCTTAAAACTCAACATCCCCAAAACTAAGATCATGGCATTGGGTCCCATCACTTCATGGCAAATAGATGGGGGAAAAATGGAAATGGTGGCAGAATTTATTTTCTTGGGCTCTAAAGTCACTGCAGATGGTGACTGCAGCCATGAAATTAAGACACTTGCTCCTTGGGAGAAAAGCTATGACAAAACTAGACAGTGTTTTAAAAAGCAGAGACATCTCTTTGCTGACAAAGGTCTGTCTAGTCAAAGTTATGATTTTTCCAGTAGTCATGTACAGATGTGAGAGTTGGACCATAAAGAAGACTGAATGCTGAAGAACTGATGCTTTCGAACTGTGGTATGGGAGGACTCTTGAGAGTCCCTTGGACAGCAAGGGGATCAAACTAGTCAATCCTAGATTAACATTCATTGGAAGAACTGTTGCTGAAGCTGAAGCTCCAATACTTTGGCCAGCTGATGCAAATAGCTGACTCATTGGGAAAGACCCTGATGCTGGGAAATATTGAGGGCAGGAGAGAAGGGGGCGACAGAGAAGGAGATGGTTAAATGGCATCACCAACTCAATGGACATGAGTTTGAGCAAACTCCGGGAGATAGTGAAGGACAGGGAAGCCTGGTGTGCTGCAGTCCACAGGGTTGTAAAGAGTTGGACACAACTAAGTGACTGGACAACATGATAGCATTTATTTCTTGACTATGCATTCCATGTACCTTTTGCTTTGACAAGCACCTCAGCTAGATAGGGTTCTTCTCTTGGTAGGAAGACCATAAAACTTAATTCTTGAAAAACCTTAAAACTTAATTCTTTAGGTTTAGATTTCCCTGGTGGTCCAGTGGTTAAGTGCATTTCCACAGCAAGGGGCATGGGTTTGATCCTTGGTCAGGGAACTAAGATCCTGCATGCCCCACAGTGCAGCCAAAACAACAACAAAACCAAACCCCTAAGCCCTCACTGGTCTGGCTGTGTAGGGTCATGTGCTCTTCTGTTAACTGAGCAGGTGCTGTAAAGAAGCATCTCAAGGATCTTTTGGGTTCTGTGCCTCCTACTCCCTGCCCCCATGTTGTTTTTACAACACTTTTGTCTTTGATAATGAGTCAGTGCTTCTCAAATGCCTTCAGAACCCCCTTTTATACATAATCACCATGCTCCCCTAATGGCAAGAGGAACCCCAAATAACAGCATCAGTCTCAATCAGGAGAATGATTTTTGTGCCTCTAGTGAAATCATTTCCATCCTTAAGTATTAAAAGCTCCAAAGTTTGGAGATGTAACTTATGAAATTTTTTTCATACAAACCCTTCCTTCGAAGACTTCTGGAGGATGCACTGCATTAAAATTCTTCAGAAGGAGGAAAACATGGATCCAAGGAAAGGATGGATTCAATGTAGGATAGAAGTGAAGGAAATTCAGGATGCTGATGGAGGGAGATGCCAGAATGACAGCAGAGCAGTCAGTTCTTTTTGGAGCAAGAAAGGACTCTGCTAAATATGTCTCTGTCCTCTGTCCATGGGATTCTCCAGGCAAGAATACTGGAGTGGGGAGCCACTTCCTCCTCCAGGGGATCTTCCCAACCCCAGGGATCAAACCTGGGTCTCTTGTGTCTCTTGCATTTGGAAGCAGATTCTTTACCACTAGCACTACCTGGGAAGGGGTACATTAGGAATAGTACAAAAAACAAGTAGGGATGTCCCTGGTGGTCCAGTTTGTAAAACTCTGAGCTATCAATGCAGGGGGCCTGGAGTTCAATCCCTAACTAAAAGTTTGAATGTGGCAACAAAGATCCTGTGAGCCAAATAAAGTCCCAGTGCAGCCAAATAAATAATTATTTTTTTTAAATCACGCAAACAAGACAATGTTACAATTATTAACTTGAGGAAAAAATTGTACCAAAAAGAAATACAATTCAAGTATGTGCTTTGTGATTATTCATAATACTATGACAGAGGATGAGACGGTTGGATGGCATCACCAACTCAATGAACATGAGTTTGAGCAAACTCCAGAAGATAGTGAAGGGCAGGGAAGCCTGGTGTGCTGCAGTCCATGGGATCACAAAGAGTTGGACACAACTTAGTGACTTAACAACAACTGAACAACATGAAATGTAGGATCTTAGTTCCCCGACCAGGGATCAAACCCACACCCCTTGCACTGGAAGCCCAGAGTCAACCACTGAACCACCAGGGAAGTCCTCAGTTTTTATTTTTTAGGTGTCCACAACCACCTCTCTGAAGTTAAGGCATAAAACGAACATTTGACAGGATATCCAGTAGCTGACACACTCTCAAGAAAGACAAGAAAGAAATGGTTTGAAGGCTTACCTTCAAGGAATGATGGCCACCCACGGCAGGACTACCCCAGCAAAGACCCCATGCCCTGCTACAACACAAACACTACAGCTTCACCCAGTGATGCTGGGCTGAGAGTCTGCCATCACTGTCTTCTAAAATCAGACACTTCGACAGCCACCTGGTCCGGAAAATAAGACTCTGCTGTGCTGGCTTCCTTATGTTCTCACTCCCAAATAAGCGAGTCTGCTTGGCAGAACCCAGGTGACAGGATGTACCTGAGCTGAAACAGAGGCTAGGAAAGTAAGGTCTGGCTTCCTCCCCGGGGAAGTGAAACTCATGATGTGTAAATCCCCAAATAGAAGTACGGCAGCTAGAAGTCATGAAAAATGTCCCCAAAGCACCCTCAATTAAGTAAGAACAGACCCAGATCTCAAAAGGTCAAACCATTCTCAGCTCTCAGCTCTCTGATTACCAAACCTGACTATGCTTCTGGTCCTCAAGTGCTTCCCAGAATCCTCTTTTCTCCACTAAAGTCTCCACTGGAGCCCATTTATGGGCTTACAAAGAGCCTATTAAACATTCTAATGCTTTCTCAAAACCTTGGGGATAGGGACTTCCCTGGTGGTTAAAAATCTGCCTTGCAATGCAGGGGACATGGGTTCGATTCCTGATTGAGGAACTAAGATCCCACATGCTGCAGAGCAACTCTTAGCCCATGCCCCACAACTAGAAAGTCTGTGCCTCGCAATGAAAGATACTACATGATGCAACTAAGACCTGAGGCAGCCAGATAAATAAACAACATTTGCAAAAACCTTGGAGATGTATAAGTATTCAGGGTCTTCTCAAAGGACAGAGTTGAGCTGGGACAGAGCGGGTACATGATAGATGAATCAGCATTCTTGTCTCCCAAAGCCTTGAATTCCTTTTTCTACATCCTATCAAGGAATTTCTGGCCTCTCATTGTTCTTTAATGTAAACCATTGTTCTTTAATGTTCCTAGCTCATTTAAGCCAACACAGCCAACTATTAGAAACATACAGAGCTGGGAGAAATAGCAATCATTACATAATCCCTGGTAAGAGGACCCATATCAATAAACCAGCCCTATCTAAAATTATGCTGTCCCTCCTTGATGGAGTGCCTTAAATTTATTATAATAGATACTTCCAGGCTTTGCACATAGAGATCATCAAATTCCTAGCATATGTTTTCATACTTTCTCTTCCCTACATTGATTCTTACACTTACCTACCCACACCCACTGGACATTGTGGAATTGAATTCTGCTTACCAGTCTCCTAACTCTGAAGGGAAATTTTAGCATCCTCCAGCAAGAAGGGAAAGCCTTCTTATCACAAGGGATTACGCAGTAGGAAATTTCCAGCAGGATTTGAGGGTTTGGATCTTCGAAGTCTCTAGAATTAATCCCTAATTTTCACTCTGTTTCATCATGCCTTTCTTTTACGTGAAAGACTGGATTGACGCTATGACTTTGGCAGTCTTCAGAATTCAACAACCCAAGGAACCCGGATTCTGAGTTCTTTTTCTTTGAACTTTTTGGTCTCTTTCTTTGAGTTATTCAGTGTTATCAGAAGCACCCATTATTACCCCAGTGTCCAGGAATTCTTCATACCCTTTATGTTGTCCGAAGGCAGCAGCCGCCTTGTTCCCCAGATACCCTCAGCCAACAAATGGTCCTTGTTATCAACAACTTATAATTTGCTGCAGGCCACTGACAGTTAAGTTCCCAACCCAGAATATTGCTGGAATCTTGCTGAATTCTATTCTATCTTGTTAGGATAAAATAAACTCCCTGGGGACCTATCACCTGCAATCCACTCTCTAGTACAAATTTCTGTCTCAGAGTTCTTCAGTTGCAAGCAATAGGAATTTCGCTATCTTTAGAAGGAGCTTGGGTTTTGTGTCCCTCGCTTCTTTGGTAGCTCAGCTGGTAAAGAATTCGCCTGCAATGCAGGAGACCCTGGTTCGATTCCTGGGTGGGGAAGATCCCCTAGCGATGGGATAGGCTACCCACTCCAGTATTCTTGGGCTTCCTTGAACAATGAAGAATCTGTCCACAATGCGGGCAGACCTGGGTTTGGTCCCTGGGGTTGGGAAGATCCCCTGGAGGAGGGCGTGGCAACTCACTCCAGTATTCTTACCTGGAGAATCCCATGGACAGAGGTTCCTGGCGGGCTACAGTTCATGGGGTTGCAAAGAGTCGGGCTCCACTGAGCAACTAAGCATAGCACAGCACAGAATCAGAAACAATTAAGAAACAGGCTTAGAAAATGCAGACCCCTCCTCTCCCCCACAAAAAGAAAGAAAATGCAGACTCAGAGCAGCACCAAGGATGCAGGATGTGGATTTAATCCACTCTCTGTTTGGGACACTGTACCAGCTTGAACAAGGCTCCACCATGTTCTCTGTCCTTATGGTTTTCCATTTAACAAAGTCCCAGGAGCCTTTCTTGGGCCTTGTTGCCTACCTGTTCCAGTTATCTTCCCTTTTCCATCCAAACCCACTCTCTCCCTTCTTCACCCTCTCTGTGGCCAGAACCATATGGTTTCTGCCTGTTCTACTATATCAATGGTCTCATTGCCTCTGGTCTCCAGATGGGTTTGGCCAGTAGGAAGTCCAGGTAGGAGATCAGAGGGGGAAGGGAGAATGGAATCAATACAATTATTCCCTCTCTTGCAGTTACATGAGGCTGGCTGTGTGTCCCTCAGTAGACGGAAACTGCTCTTCTTGTGGCAGCCTATTCCACTCAATTCTCTCTTTCCTAGTTCTAGTAACCATGCCCTCCCCCACCCCTAGAGCCATTATGAACTTTAGCTAACTGGATGCTCCCTCCTGAATTTTATATCTTGATCAGGGATGTCCCTCATCCCCACTAAATGAAGGTATGGCAGTGGGGACAGCATCCTGACCAGGCAGTGCTGGCTGTGTGACAGGGCTGGGCATCCATCCAGCTTCTTGTCCTCTTGATTCCGGCCAAGAATCTCAAATCCCTCATCTGGTTCCCGTAACTTTCAGCTGTTGTCAAGACCTTCGGATAGTCTTCCAGTGAACTCTATTTAGATTAGGTGAGCCTGTCTCTTCCTGTGCCTACAACCATGAAGTCTAATTGATGTGCTTCTATCCCCAGAAAAGTGGATGCTGTGTAAACATGGCAAACACAGGTGTCTTATTCATCTGTGTTTCCTCCAGTGCCTGGTTCCTGCTAGACACCCAGTTAAAAGCTGTTAGGTGAATCCATTTCTGCCATGGCCAGCCCTAGCTGCCCCATATTGTTCCTCCCCTGAAACAAGAGAAGAAACTGTAGTCTTTGCTGAATGAGCTTAGTGAAACTGACTTCCTAGAGACTATTTCTTAGATGAAAATAACACAACATAAAGGATTAGCAAAGCTTTTAAGGGCCGATAAGCACATCATTTAAAAGGGAAAAGGAACAAAACATTGTTATCCAGAGTCATAAAGAGCCCACCAGGACATGATATTTGCAAAACCCACCCCCCAAACAATATAAGAATGCCTGTTAAAATTTCTGAAATGGAATTCAGAGACAAGAGAAAATGTCCTCAAGGAATAATACCAAGAAGGACCCACTTAAAATGTGTGATGGAAATGAGATGAAAGCTTCACAAATGCCCTGTAAATCTCAAGAAAAAATAATCAACAGCAGGTCCTTGAAGACTCTAGTCGTGATGAGACAGCACGTGAGGGAAGCAGAGAACCTGGGGACAGACAATATGTAGAAATGAGCCATTCTGACTTGCATCCTGGGGCCACCAAGGCATCCACTAATGAACTACCAGAACCACAGATCATTGATTTAGAAAAACAAAACAATACATGTCTCATCTTCAGCAAGAATCCTGTCACTTAAGTTTAGCCAGAATCCTTCTTCAGTTCACTTCAGTTCAGTCACTCAGTCGTGTCTGACTCTTTGCGAACCCATGGACTGCAGCATGCCAGGCCTCCCTGTCCATCACCAACTCCCAGAGTCCACCCAAACTCATGTCTATTGAGTTGGTGATGTCATCCAACCATCTCATCCTCTGTCATCCCTTTCTCCTCCTGCCTTCAATCTTTCCCATCATCAGGGTCTTTTCAAATGAGTCAGCTCTTCGCATCAGGTGGCCAAAGTATTGGGGTTTCAGCTTTAACATCAGTCCTTCCAATGAACACCCAGGACTTATCTCCTTTAGGCTGGACTGGTTGGACCTCCTTGCAGTCCAAGGGACTCTCAAGAGTCTTCTCCAATACCACAGTTCAAAACCATCAATTCTTCAGCACTCAGCTTTCTTTATAGTCCAATCCTCTCACATCCATATATGACTACTGGAAAAACCATAGCCTTGACTAGATAGACCTTTGTTGGCAAAGTAATATCTCTGCTTCTTAATATGCTGTCTAGGTTGGTCATAACTTTCCTTCCAAGGAGTAAGTGTATTTTAATTTCATGGCTGCAGTCACCATTTGCAGTGATTTTGAGGCCCAAAAAATAAAGTCAGCCACTGTTTCCACTGTTTCCCCATTTATTTGCCATGAAGTGATGGGACCAGATGCCATGATCTTTGTTTTCTGAATGTTGAGCTTTAAGCCAAGTTTTCCACTCTCCTCTTTCACTTTCATCAAGAGGCTCTTTAGTTCTTCTTCACTTTCCTCCTTACCCCTGATGTTTCCTGTTAGTACATTTCCATCCACTGCTCCCCACCCTGTTCCTTGGCTATAAAATGCCACCAATAAGGCTTCCCAGGTGGCTCAGTAGTAAAGAATTTGCCTGCCAATGCAGGAGATAGAGGTTCAATCCCTGGGTCAGAAAGATCTCTTGAAGGAGGAAGTGGCAACCTCCTCCAGTATTCTTGCCTGGAGCATCCCATGAACAGAGGAGCCTAGTGGGCTACAACCAATGGGGTCACAGAGTTGGACACAACTGAGCGACTGAGCACACATATCCATGGTGTAGTCAGAGCTGATGCAATTTCTCTCCTCAGTTGCAAAATTCCATCATGGTGGTGCCTATACCTGTTGTGTTAACCCTCACCACTCCTGCCCCAAATAAAATCTTCCTTATCTTACTTAAAAAAATAAAAAACCCACTAAGGGTCAATCTTGAGAAATCCAAGACTATGGTTTCAAAAGAGAAAAACAACTACTGAGAATGGTAAAACTTCCTAAAATGAACATTTTAAGTGAAAATTTAGAATTATTAAGGCTAAGGGCATTTATTGGAGCTATATCTTGAACGAAAACAACCAGAAACACAACAATCTAAGAAATATACTGAGAGGGTTCAGTTCAGGTTTTCGAATCTGTTTCTGATTCCTGCTTGACTTAGAATAAATCAATAATTTCCCCATTGGAGAGATACATTTTTTCATGATGCTCCCAAACAAAACACTGTTTTTGAATGTTAACAGTTGCAATAGTAACTGGAAACACACCATGTGTCCTTGACAAGCAAGTAGTCATAGCTTATTCCAAGTTGGTCTTGCTGTGGTTGTTTAGTCGTGCCCAACTCATTTGCAATTCCAGACTGTAGCCCACCAGGCTCCTCTGTCCATGGGATTTCCCAGGCAAGAATTCTGGAGTGGGTTGCCATTTCCTTTTCCAGGGGATCTTCCTGACCTAGGGATTAGAACCCACGTCTTCTGCATTGGCAGGTGGATTCTTTACCATTGAGCTATCAGGGAAGCCCTCTTATAGCCCCCTAAAGTGTCCAGTCAAGCATGCTGCCTTGTACAACAAAGAAAAGGAATTTCTGCCACATTCCTCCCTCCCATCAAGGGCCACATCTGGATGCAAGAAGAATGTGGCCCCTAGTGGTATGAGATCTTCACACACCCATCCTCAGGATGTTCCGTTTGTAAATGCTTTGGATTTTTCAAAAAGTGTCTCCACTTCTATAGCCTAATGTAATTTTCCCAGTTGTGTGAGATGATAGCTGTCATTTTGAGCTATACCTTACAGATGAGAAAAGTAAAGCCCAGAACAGCTTGGCATGATGTTGGGCAGCTTGTGAGTCTCAAAGTGCAGAGGGCAGTGGGGTCAATGGCCTCTGGACCACTTCTCATGAGTGTCAGTCCCTGTTGTGCCCATTTCTGTTAGTCACCATCACTGAGACCTTTGGTTGCAGGCTTAGCCCAGCCTAGTTGCTAAACCGGGGGCCCAACCCAAGCCCAAGCCCTGGATTCTTGCCTAGGTAAGCAGGCTTTCACCAGGTGGCACCACACCGCAGCCGGGACCCCAGTGGATCATATATGCATCTCCCAACCCCTTGGCTGAGTAGCCTAGCCTCAGGCATTTTATTAACTTCAGAATAATCCCCCACGACCCGATTGACTATTTGGGACCTCACTAGTCTGTCTATAGTGGTGTTCTGTTTTTCAGTAGCCAGTTCAATACATCTTCAAGGGAATTTTTTTGTTGTTACAGCTGCATTCTAAGTCTCTGATTAGATTTCATTATCTTCGAGTAAAAGTTTCTGATTAGATTTCATTGTGACTTTTGAAAGTTATATGCAAGCATTTACATATTGGAATATGTATATCTTTATTATATTTTTTTCCTTTTATATGACAGGCTAACACATTGATTTTTTTCTTTTTCTCTCTCTCTTTTTTTTAAGCTTTTTATTTTGAGTTGGAATATAGCCAATTAACAATATTGTGATAGTTTCAGGTGAAAAGCAAAGGGACTCAGCCATATATATATATACATATATATATATCCATTCTCCCCCAAACTCTGTTCCCTTCAGGCTGCCACATAAGATTGCAGCACATCGATTTCTTAAAACTACATATGTATATATTTCTATAAGGATATAATCACTGAATTTTATTTCAGAACAGCAAGAGGTATTATAAAATATTTAAATATTTTATATAAAATTAAATTAAATTTATATTAAATATAAAATAAAGGGAACTTGAGTCTGATAAGGTTGAGGCCATCATATAGGAATATTGACCTTTCAGATATTTTCTGGATGACTTGATGACACTTGAACAGATAATAACGTTTAGCTTACTTTGCTATCTCCACTTTCTTCTGCTCTCTCCTCATTCTGGGGCTGCTCTCAGAGGCTCCTTTGTTCTACTGGTCCCACACTTTCTCTTTACCCTATCAGAGAAGCAAGTTCCTGCCAGCATCACTTGCTCCCTGGTCCAATCCTAGGAAGGCCATTACTCCCTCCTAGGCTCCCTCCTACCTCTTTCCAGTCTCCCAGCTCCATCTTGCTTGTTCTGCCCTCACTGCAACACACTTTACATACCTAATATCTTCTGGATTTTCTGTCCAGGTGAGATCCTGGGCTGTGCTATCTCTCCTGATGGCCTTTTAAATGTTCTTTTCTCTAGCTGGAGATGCATCCTGTTCTCATGGAATAATCTTTGTCAATTCAGCCTGGAGATTTGAAAAATGGGGAGCCTCTGAGCTTTTCTGCCTCTGCAGAGACAGTGCTGTGATCAATGAGGGCTTCTACTCTTGAAAATTTTCCTTATTTCTGTGTCCCCTAAGCTTATTACTCATCTCTCTGGTTGTCTCTCTCCTGTTGGGGGTGGCAGGTAATCTGCGAGGACACACACAATTATGTTCACTTGCTTTCTCTATTATCAGGCCATACCCAGATTTTATGTTTTCCCTGTCCTTTTACCACTATTTAGCCTCTTTCCTGGCTAGACTGTCAACAGTTAAAATTTTGCTATTAAAAAATATTTTGTATTTACTGTGGGTGTCAGAAGGAGTAATTCTGTGACATGGCTTCTTTGCAGAGGTTGCTGATAATCCATCAATATCTTTCATCTTTAAATAATAAATAATACCACTCTCCAGTTCTACATGGACTCATGGCCACTCAACTAAAAATCTACATTTCCCAGCTTCCCTTGTAGCTGGGTGTGGTCATGTGACTGAATCCCAAGCAATGGGATATGAGCAAAACTGACTATGTCATTTCCAGGTCTTGCCCTTAAAAGGAATGAGTATACACTCCCCTTTTCTCTTCCCCTTCTCAATGGCCAGGATGCAAACATGATGGCAGGATGCAAACTGAAGCAGTCACCTTGGAACTCAGAGATGGAAGTCACCTGTTGAGAATGGTAGAGATACTCTATCAGCTGTAGACTACATTTCTTTGGACTACTATGTAAGAGAAAATCAAAATTCTACTTAGTATAAGTCACTGTATTTTGGGGTCTTCTGACTACCTATTTTATGCTCTAAGCTTCATGTTACTGCCATTAACCAAGAGCTTGTCCTTATTACTTGTACTTATTTCTGTTTTCTTAGTTCAAATTTTGTTTTCTGTGTTCCTTTTAAAAACTTAAACTGTTAGCTAGTGGGTCATCTAATTTTTTTTTTTCAAAGAATTGGCTTATGGCTTTACTTATTCTAGTGTGCTTAGAGTTTTGAGATTATTTTTGCTACCTTTACACTTGAATTAATTTCTAGCCATTTATGTAATTGTTGAGTCACATCCTTTCCTCCTCAACATTCTTTCTACATTGTTCCATTGTCCTATGCCATCTAAAACTGCTGAAAAGAAGTCCAAGGTCAGTCTCATTTTATTCTTCTTGGCAGATGGTCTGCTGCTTCTGCTGGGATGTTTATAGTAGGAAGCTTTTGTTATCCCTAAGATTTAGGAACTTCACAAGAGCTATTCTGATTTCAATGGTTTCTTTAATTTACCTGGAATATAGGAAATTCTGTTCATTTGCCAAGCTGAGTCTTTTTGTTTCAGAAATGGCTTTTCTTTTATGCTTGTGACTACTTTTTCAATTTCATTTGTTCCCTCTTCATCAGGACTCTAGCTGTATGTTGGATCAATATAAACATCTCACATAGCTATCACTTTCCTTCTAATCATTTCTTCTCTTTGTACTTCTTTTTTGTGTCTGTGTGATATTCTCACACCTGTTATCCATGGCACTGACTCACTTTTCTGTTATAGCAACTCTACTTCTTGTGGTTTCTAATGTGACTTTCAGATATTTAGTGTGTTTTTCTTCTATTTCTTTCCTTACCTTTTCAAGTCTTCTTTTCATCTAATTTTGGTTATCTCTGAAGTTTTGTTCCATAGGGTCTCATATTGTATTCAGTTAGAGTGATACTTTTCAAAGAATTTATTCTATTTTCTGAAATCATTTTTCTTCTGATGTGTATTCTTTATATGTATTTTTCTACTGACATTTTTTGGGAGAAGAGAATAGTGTCTCATGTAGATCCCATGGTAGCTCTTTACTAAGAAATAGTGACTAGTACTTGAATCCATCTGCCTTTGAGATATAATTACTATTTCATAGGAAGTATAGTAACTAGAGAAGCAAGCTAACACAAGGGAAAACCAGAGAGATACAGAAGGTGGGACATTCTATAGGACAACTCACTCACTTGCTTCCACCAGTAAACCTTATAAAAAAGGAACTAGATGAGATTAAGCTTAACAGGTATTATAGTCCTTGTTTGGATACTGATATGGATAAACCAACTAAGAATAATTGGAAAAACTTTAATATGGCCTGGAAATTAAATTAGATGAGATAAAATAACTAAAACACAAAGGTAGAAAGTGTTGCTTAAACAAAACAGGTATAAAAATGTTATAAAACCATTTTTACAGTATGATCTCATTTTAGTACACACACAGGTAGTTGTTACAGTAAGTGATGTTCTTTGGGTGGCAGTAATATGCTATTTATTTTTAAACTTGTCTGTATTTTCTAATATTCTACAAGTACATATACTTTTTATGTAATACAGATTTTTTTTTGATAGTGACGCATATTATTTAAAATTGGAGAAGGGAATGGCTACTCACTCCAGTATTCTTACCTGGAGAATTCCATGGATAGAGGAGCCTGGAGAGCTATAGTCCTTGAGGTCACAAAGAGTGAAACGTGACTGAGCAACTAACACTTTACTTTTATATTTAAAATATTTACCACGAAGATAATAAAGCTTAAAGCTTCCCTTCACATGTGCCCTTCCAAGGTCTAGGAGGACATCCCTCTAGCAATTTTGTATCATACTTTTGTAGGATTTTTAAATTTCATTTTTGATTTTGCTAGCATTTTAAAATTGTGGTAAAAGACACATAATGAAAAGTTCACTCTTTTAACCATTTTTAGTTTTACAGTTCAAGAGTAGTACATACATTCACATTGTTGTGCAAATATCACCATCACTTATCTCCAAGGCTTGGTCATCTTTCCAAATTCAAACTCTGTACCCATTAAACAATAACTCCTGACTCACACCTCCTCCAGTCTTTTTATTTTTAAGAATCTCCAAAGCTGTATAAGCTTTAAATTCCACAAAACCTAGGCCTAGCCTCAACTGACAACCAGATATCCTTGTCATTCTTGAGAAAGCTTTTGAAATGATACCTAACCCTGCCAAGGTGACTTTCACCTCAAACCAAAGGACAATCAACATACTCAAAGAGACTCTCACCAAAGTGCTCATCAGTAAATGTGCAAAAGTCAATAACTGTGACAACATCAACAACAGTAGATACACAGAAAAACAAAACCAGTGAATGTTACTAGAATATATATTAAACAACTTTTTCCAAAAGTTACTTGTTTGTCATTCTTAAGGTCCAACTTTATTGTAAAGTAAGCCTATTTTCTTCATTACTTTGAATTATTGGTAAATAGTACCATAACTTCCTGTAAAATTACTCCAGAGGAATATATAGGCATTTTATATAGTTCTATCAACTAGTTTTAAGTCTGACTCAAAATCAAAGAAACCTTTATTTTTTTCATACTTAGAAGAAGTTCAAGGTAAGAGTCCAGGACTAGTATAATTTTATGATCCTCAAGGAACTGAAACCCTTTTATCTTGCTATGCTACCATCCTTAACATGCCAATTCATGGCCCAACAGGGTTGCTCAAGCTCCAGCCATCAAGTCTATATTCCAGTCTGAAGTGAAAAATAAGGAGTGAAAAAGAGCATGCCCCCTTCCCATGATGATTCCTCACAGAAATTTCACCCAGCTTTTGAACTTGAATCATTTTTGCCCTATAGCCTTAGCTAGCTGAGAGAGAGGCCAGGAAATATAATCTTTATTTCACAAACTTGTGCCCAACTATAAACCAGACACTCTATTACTAGAGACCCAAATGGTCAAATATATCCAAACCATACATCTAAGCCAATAAGCTTTACAGCTGCATGTAAGCTTTAACTGTGAAAAGCATCGTATCAGTGTATTAATTATCATCACTTTTTAATGTGTGTTGTTTCCAGGGAAATGTAAACTGCAGGATGTGGTCTCTGACCCCATCCCTAGAGAATGTTATCATAGAAGCCGTTTCCCCACATGGTAAACAAAGGAAAGCAAGGAACGTGTGTGTAGAAGTTGTTGTGCCCACGAGAGCCTCTTACAGAGCCAGAACATAATAGAAACAACCTGAGAGGGGGTGATGGAATCAGCAAAGAAAAGCCTCGTGACGTTTCAGCCTTCTCCCTAACTTGATAATGAAATACAGAAATACACCTCCCTGCTTGTACTTTGCATATTTTGGTTGTTATATTGCTTTTCTAAATTGATTGCATTTGACCTTGATGGGGGAATTTACCTTGGTGGTTAATAGAATCTGGAATTTTTTTCAAACTAGAATAGGATTTCTCTGTGAAATAGTGGTAGTGGTCAGTAGGAGTCGTGGTCAGTCTGCTGGGGTTTTTGCCTCTGATCTAGCTGCCCCAAGATCTGGGCTATTTTTTCACTGGCTCAGGGATGAGGCAGACTCACTCTCTGAGAAGGAGCAGGGCTTGTTGATCTAGCAGAGCTGCTCATTGGGATTCTGTTCCTCTCAGCTGGCATCTCCACCCAGCCAGCCTCTGGGTAAGAAACCACTTATTCCTACCATTCTTCAGTTTGACTTCCTTAGGGAAATTAGCCCTGCAGAAGTAGCCAGCCAGTGGTAGCAGAGTATAGAGCAGGCACCTACAATCCTGCAGCTTCTCCCAGAACCAGCAGAGGCTACTGCATATAGACTGAGGCACATGGGGCCCACATGGTACAGAACTCAGGAAAACTGTTTTAAATCAACTACTTCCCTTAAAACTCTTTGGGGGTAAGTCACATTTGGAGTAAGTGAGGCTTGAAAGGCAGGGAGGGGACTTTCCTCTTAACAGCGGAAGGAGCTTCCTAACAGCCTTCCTTCTCTGCTTTGTGCCTGGGTCAGCAAGTTCTAGGCGAGCTGTGTCCTCAGGTCCCGAGGGGGCTGGGGCCTGTCAGGGCACTCAGCAAGCTGTGAAAGCACTCTGGAGGAAAAGGGAGGCTCCTCTACATTTCCCTTTCCCGCAGGCCTGCCCTGGTTTTTCATGATGTCATCCATTCATCATTGTGAGCTGATTGGTGGCCCCAGGTCTTGGCTGGCTGCCCAAGGCCAGAAGGGAAGAAAGAGGACCCAGGACAAACGGCGCAGCAGGCCCCTGAGTATGTGCAGAAATGTCATCAGTTCTACATAGAAAGACTTGGAACAAATCGAAGAAGACAGTAAAAGTCACAAGATCCTATCCAATCTTCCCTTCCCTGAATGCCTGGGAAGAATTCAGGGGCCTCTTTCCTGTGGATGGGGAACCAAATCCTGGAGTGGGCCTGGGTGTGGAGGAGGGACTGCTCTGCCAGATGGTTCATTCTCCAGAATTCAACCTGTTTCCTGAATCAGTGGTGTTTGAAAGCAACTTTGTCCAGGTACTCTTGGGCCGCTCCGAATGGCACTCCTTGATTCCTCTAAATCTGTTCCCACAATGTGATGGAGAGTCTGTCCCCGGAACTGGAGTGGAGTGACAACTGAGGCAAAGAGAGGAACAGAAGGCAAGGCTACCTGCATCTGACCCTGATGTTGCAGAACCCCAGACAGGCTTTCTCCTGCAGTCACTCTGGAGAGAGAGGTCAAGGGTTCTCTGCTCTGAGTGGAGGGTTTGGTCTCTGAATCCCTTAGTTTACTTCATCCTCCAGGCTGTCAGTTCAAAGTAGATGAACAAAGAGGCAGTAAAATCAGATGCTATTTAGGGGTTTGGAACAGAAATGCTTATGGGTGAAAGAACAGAAGTCAGGCACCCAGAAAGATCTAGGCTCAGAGTCTGGTCCACTTTTTTTTCATCAGAAGATGTCATGGTGCAGATAATCTGCACACCAGTTTTCTCTGTTGTAAAAGAGGTGGGACTGACCTGGCTGTTCCATGAAACATGGGAAGCAAAGGCCTCAGTATAGGAGTACTCTGCATTTTGTTTCCTTGCCTGGGCTCTCCTTAGGCCAGATGGGACCCAGAATAAGCAGCACTTGGGGGTTACAGGGGCCTGACAGTGAAAAAAAAAGATGCAGGAGATAATAGGGCCCCTCAAGAAAGTGCCAAAGGACAGGTTTTTTAAATAAAAGCCAGGAAACAGTCTGGGGAGGATTCATGGAAGTGTGACACATGTCAGGGAACTCTTGGGGGAATTGCTAATATTGGGTTGGTCAAAAATTCATTCTATTTTTCCAAATCAGCTTAAAAAACCCAAATGAACTTTTTGGTCAACCCACAATAGGCAAAGTAAATACTATTACAGTTGTTTAACCAATATAGGTTTAACTGTGGTTCCAAACAAGTGATGACTTTGCTCCCACCAGAAGTGGAGCCATGTCTGAAGCCATTGGCCATGTCTGAATAAGCATTTTGGATTGTCACAATTTGGGGGCGGGGTTTGGGTGGTCACTGCTATCCGTATCTATTGGGCAGAGGCCATGGATGCTGCTAAACATCTTACAACACACAGGAGAGCCTGCTCCCCCCAAACAAATAATTATCTAGCCCCAAATGTGAACAGTGCCGAGTTTGAGAGGCTCTCACGTGAAACTTGCTGCTGCTCCTGCCAAACGCTCAGACTGTGCCTGGGGGACTGCTTTGCAGGTCAGAAAGGGCAGGGACTGGATAGACATCTACAAAGCCTCCAACACCATGGCCCTGGGGGTGACCTCCTCCGTGCCCTGCCTGCCTCTTCCCAACGTCCTCCTCATGGCCAGTGTCAAATGGCACCACGGGCAGAACCAGACGTGGAACAAACCATCCACAGCCCCCAAGATCATCCTGAAGAGGTGAGCACCCTGAAGTGTGGGGCAAAGGGGGAAGCACGTAACACGGACAGGAACGAGGGCCAGTCAACATCCCCACTTTCCTTCTTGTTGCATTCACTGCACTGAATTCTTAGGAAGTCTCTTTACTTTGGGGCAAGGGACAAGGAAGCCAAGGGGTCTAGGGGATGATGAAGTACTGGTTGGGAGATGGAGGTTCTAGACCTTATGCAACTGACTAGACTCAAAACAATTTTTGAGTCCCAAGTTACTTAATGCATTTCAGTCTTCCTACGGGTAAAGTGAATTGAATGAAGTCTTACTTGGAACTGTAATATTATGCTTGTCCAGGATGCAGTAGCCCTTTTATTTATTTTTTCAGATTTCCAACTTTTTATTTTATATTGGGGTATAGCTGATTAACAATGTTGTGGTAGTTTCAGATGACTAGCAAAGTGACTCAGCCATACATATACTTGTATCCATTCTCCCCCCACATCCCCTTCCCATCCAGGCTGGCACATAACACTGAGTATAGTTCCATATGCTATACCCCTGCTGATTATCCATTTCAAATACAGCAGTGTGCAATGGCCCTTTTAGATGCTTGAGCCTCTTTAAGTAATTTGCAGGATATCTTAACAATCTCTAGATATTCCCTGAAGCTCAAGTTAACCTTTCATTGCTCCAAGGTTGCTTCAGTAATAAACCTCTCCTTTATGTTCTAAGTACCCCCTATAGCAAGTGCATCTCAGTTTGGATCTGACTAACCCCAGATCCAAAGCCAGCTAGAACTTTAGCTCCTTTAGGAAGAGTAATTGAGGCCTTAAGGTCAATGAATGGACAAGCTGGACAGCGGGACCCAGCTCTCGTTGTTCTGTCAAGAAGAAAATTAAAAATCCCTATGATATCAGCTACCCTACTCCCAGGCTGCCCCTCTCAAGCAGGATTCAGGGAACACCAGCATGAGAATCGTGGCAGGATAGGTGGAGGTGAAAATGCATATTCCAGGGCCCCATCCCAGACCTACTGAATCTGAATCTTTGGGGGTATCTTCAGGTGTCTGCATTTTAACCAAGCTCCCCAGGTGAATCTGATCTCCCCAAAGTTTGAGAACCACTGTGCTAACCATTCGTTCTCCTACCCACCCCCAAAGCCTTGGTCCTAAAGGAGACACTCTTCATTTTAATGAAGACAGGGCTGGACCACGTGTTGTCAATGTGGGTTTGTCAATGTGTGTCTTCCCTTGTACCTTCAGGATTCTCCCACTGAAGTTTGTGGAGCTCCAGGTCTCTGACCGCCTTCAGCATGTCCTGCGGTTGAGGACAGTCACAGAGAAGATATACTACCTAAAACTCCACCCTGACCATCCTGAGACTGTCTTCCACTTCTGGATCCGGCTCATTCAAATTCTGCAGAAGGGCCTGTCCATCACCACCAAAGACCCCAGGATTCTTGTCACTCATTGCCTGGTACCCAAGAGTAGCCTCAGTCCCTCAGGAGACTCACAGGTAAGTGGACACTATGGCCTCCTCTAGACAAGGCCAGAGCTGAGTTGTAGAGCTTTGGTAAGCTGATACGGGAGCACCCTGGAAAGGCGATCCCTGCCTTAGGCCTTTTCTAATCACTTTATTGATTAAAATTCACCCAAATGTACAGTTCAGAATTTTTAGTAAATGTATAGAGTTCTGCAACCATCCCTACAATATCTATCACCCTAAAGAATTCCCTCGTGCCCATTTGCAGTCATTCTGTTCCTACTTTCTGCCCTAGAGAACCACTGATCTGTCTTCAAACTCTACTCATATTTCTGAAACATTTCATATACATGGAATCCTATAATATATATTGTTTTGTGTCTGGCTTCTTTCATTTAACATAAGGTTTTTCAAGTTCATTCATATCATAGCATGAGGCCAACTCTGTTAGAGTCACAGATTATCAATAATTTCTTTCTTTTTATTACTGAATAGTATTCCACTGCATGGATATACCACATTTTGTTTGTCTAGTCACCAGTTGATGGACATTTGGATCATTTTCACGCATGTGTGCTCAGTCCTGTCCAATTCTTTTGAGACCCCATGGACTGCATCCCACAAGGCTCCTCTGTCCATGGAATTTTCCAGGCAAGAATACTAGAGTGGGTTGCTCTTTCCTCCTCCAGGGGATCTTCTTGGCCCAGGGATTGAATCTGCATCTCCTGTATCGGCGGGATTCTTTGCTGCTGCACCACCTGGGAGACCTTTGGGTTATTTCCAGTTTGGGCCTATTATAAATAATGCTGCTGTGAACATTTGTGTACAGGTTTTTATATAGATGTATGTTAGGGTATGTTTTCATTTGTTGTGGGTAGATTCCAAGAATTTGGAATTGCTGAGTCATATGGTAAGTTTGTGTTTAAGCAGGCAAACCTTTTTCCAAAGTGACTGTACCATTTACATTCCCTCCAGGAATGTGAGAAGGTTTCGCTTTCTCCACATCTTCACCAACAATGGTATTATCTTCTTAATTAAAGCCATTCTAGGGGATATGTTATGTTTTTTATTAGGATTTCCTGTCAAGGAACTTTTCATAGACTTGTTAAGCATTTACATATCTTCTTGGTGAAATTTCTATTCAAATCTTTGCTTATTTTTAAATTTTTTTTTCTTATTGAGTTGTAAGAGCTCTTTGCATATTCTGGATACAAGTCCTTTATCAGATATATGACTTGTAAGTATTTTTTCCCAATCTGTGAGTTGTCTTTTCATTTTCTTAATGATGTTTTCTAAGGAGCAAAAGTTTTAAATTTTGATGAAGTGCAGTTTATCAATTTTTTCTTTAATAGATATGACTTTTGGTGGTGTATCTAAAAACTCTTTGTTTAACCCAAAGTCACAAAGGTGTTATCCTATATTTTCTTCAAGAAGTTGTATAGACTTCTTTTTAAAAAAAAATTTTTTTTTTGGCCACATCACATGGCATGTGGGATCTTAGTTCCCCAGCCAAGGATTGAATCTGAGCCCCTGCCATTTGAAACATGGAGTCTTAACCACTGGACCACCAGGGAAGTCCCTAGACTTAGCTCTTACATGTAGGTCTTTGATCCCTTTTGAGTTAATATTTTTGTATGATGTGAGGTAAGGGTACATTTTTAAGTAATTTTTTTTTGGCATGTGGATGTTGTAACCGTTCTAGTACCATTTGTTAACAGACTATCCTTCCCACATTGAATTGTCTTGGCATCTTTGCCAAAAATCAATGGACCATAAATGTAAGGATTTATTTCTGGCTTCTCAGTTCTGTTCCATTGATCTGTTTGCCTATTCTTATGCCAATACCACAATGTCTTGATAAATGAAGCTTTATAGCAAGTTTTTTTGAAACTTCTGAATTTTAATTTTTGAAATTGGGTGTTGTAAATCTTCCAACTTTGCTCTTTTTCAAATTGTTTTGGAATAGCCAATTCCAGATCCTTTGCATTTCCATGTAAATTTTAGGATCAACTTGCCAATTTCTGCAAAAACAAACAAACAAACCTGCTGGAATTTTGATAAAGACATGTTGAATTTATACATCAATTTGGGGAAAATTGCCATCTTGACAATATTGAGTCTTTTAGTACATATGTATAAGTTCTGTACTTCTTTTGTTCAATATATTCCTAAATATTTGATTGTTGTTGATATTATTGTGAATGGAATTGTGTTGTCTTAATTTTGTATCACTTATTGAAAGTATACAGAAATAAAATCGATTTTTGTGTATTGCTGTTTATTAGCTGTAGTAGTTTTCATGGATTCCTTGGGATTTTCTACATATATACATACATTCTTGTTACCTGCAAATAAATACAGATTAATTTCATTTCTCATTTAGATCCATTTATTTGTTTATTGCTTACTGCATTAGTTAGAACCTTCAATACAATGTTTAATAAAAGTAACAAAAGCAGACATCCTTGCCTCATTCAGGGTATTAGGGGGAAAATATCCAGTCTTCCATTAAATATGATATTAACTATGGGATTTTGGTAGATGCCCTTTATAAGATAGAAGAAATTCCTTTCTATTCCTTGTTTATTAAGAGTTTTTTTTATCATGAATGGGTATTAGATTTTGCCAAATGCTCTTTCTCTGTCTACTAAGATGATCATATTGTTTGTCCTTTATTCTATTAATATAGTATATTGTTGTTGTTTAGTTGCTAAGTTTTGTCCAACTCTTTGCAATCCCATGGGCTGTAGCCTGCCAGACTCCTTTGTCCATGTCCATAGGATTTCTCAGGCAAGAATACTGGAATGGGTTGCCATTTTCTTCTCCAGGGGATCTTCCTGACCCAGGGATGGAACCCAGGTCTCCTGCACTGGCAGGCGGATTCTTTAGCACTGAGCCAACAGGGAAGCCCATATATTACTTTAATTGATTTTTAAATGTTAAACCAGCCTTGTGTTCCTGCAATAAATTCCGTTACATCACAATGTATATGATCCTTTCTATATAGTTTATTTGGTTTGCTAACGTTTTGTTAGAAGAGTTTTGCACTTATGTTTGTTAGAGATATTGGTCTGTGATGTTCTTGTGATAGCCTGGCTTTGGTATCAGAGTAATACTTGCCTTACTGAGTAATTTAAAAAGTGTTCCCTCCTCCTGTTTCTGAGTTTTTGAAGAATTGATGTTACTACTTCTTTAAATATTTGATAGAAATCAGGGAAGCCCCCTGGGCCTTTTTGCCTCAGGCCTTAGAGTCTAATGAGCTGAAGCCTGACCTGAGCTACAGCATAAGCTCCACAATGGCTGAGATTTTTATGTTTTTCTCACTGAGATTCCCCAGTGCCTGGCACATAGCTGATGTTCAGTAAATATTAATAGTAAATGAACATGAGCAGTGCACACAACTAGGCAGCATCACAGGTGGTGCAGTGGTAAAGAATCTGCCTGCCAACGTGGGAGATGCAAGAGAGATGGGTTTGATCCCTGGGTCAGGAAGATTCCCTGGAGGAGGAAATGGCAACTCGCTCCAGTATTCTTGCCCGGAATTCTATGGACGGAGGAGCCCGATGGGCTACATACAGTCCATGGGGTCTCAAAGAGTCTAACATGACTGAGCACATGCATACACACACACGCACACACACACACACACAACTAGAACACCTGAGGGTATCACAGGCAACAGGAAAAAAGGCGATTTTACTTTGGCATAAAAAGTACCTCAACACAGGATATTTCTTAGAGAAATGAATTTGAAAAACGTTATATTTCTACAATAAACATTTAACCCCCTCTATTTAAATATAAAACCAAGTACGGTAAGTTTTATTGAAGTTTATGTTAATAGACTGTTCAATAACATAGTAAGTAAGGTATGTTAAGAGTAGCTTACCTACACTAAATTATGTTTAAAGTTTTCAATAACAATATTATTCTTAGGACATCAAAGGAAATTTATAACAACAGAGATCAAAACAAACAGATTTAGCTTCAGAATTGCCTCTCTGAGCTGCTGGCGTGGCTTTGTCTGATGGAACACTCTAGGTTCTAACGCTTTAAATATCAGGAAAATGCAGAGATGCTAAGACCTTAACAACCTGGCTTGTCTTTCTTTCCTCCATCTAGTTAGTACGGAAGAAACCCCAAGCTTCCCACCCCAGTGAGAGCCTCATGCAGCTGATGGCCAAAGGGGAGAGTGAGGCCCTATGCCAGATCTTTGCCGACTTGCATCAGCACAACCTGTTCAGGTACTCAAATCCAGCCGGCTTGATGTACCCAGGGGGTCTGCCCCAGAGACCCAGAAACCCAGTAATCTGGTTAAGGGGCACAAGGAAGTACATGAAATACTGTCCTTCCATAGCCAATCCAGTCTGTATTCTTGACTCAGGGAAACGTTTTCCTGGTCTCTTTGCCTGACTGTCCTTCTCCACAAGCATCGTGGGCTTGACTTCAGAGGAGGATATTCATAAAAAATGAAAAGTAACCTCTTCAATATTAAGAATAAATTAGTAACACAGAAGAAAAGTAAAATCTAATTTTACTTAGAAATAATCAAAACATTGTTTAAAACATCCTCTATCACTGAGCTTCTTCACCTACTGACCTCTGCTTGGACTATACGGAACTTCTGTGGTCTTTTTTTTTTTAGTGTTTTTTGGAAAGTGCCCTCATGCGGGCCTGTCTTCTCCATGTCTGAGGAAATGTCATTGTAGGTACAGATGACTTAGGATTGACTCTTAGGACTGGTTGGTTTGAGAAAGACAAAAGTAGAGAGCACTTAGACCTCAGGGTACCACAGCCAGAGAGCAAAGATCAAGTGGGAACCGAAGTCCTAGTGAACTTGATGTGTGATGTCAAAGAAAAGGGAGAACAGAAATAAATGAGTAAATGTCACCAGAAAAGAAAAACACCAGAGAAGGAGATTTTGTCATAACAGGGACCAGCAACTCAGAGACAGAATTTAGAGGGGAAAAAAAGAAAGATTTGTGTGTGTTTGTGAGTGCCAGTAATAAACTGAAAGTCAGGAGAGCTCAGAGGAGGCAAGGTCTCATGGTGGGTAAGTGCTCACATAGCTTTGGACCCAAGTCACTACTCTATGAGCCCTTGGGCACATTGCTTAACTCTGCTGGGCCTCAGTTTTCAGACCTGTAAAGTGGAAACTATGATAACGCCAACCAGAGAGTGTCAGTATAAAATGAACCCATATGCATCAAGTGCTTGGCTTGTCCTCAGCAAATTTAGAGGCAGTTATAAGTTAACTCTCAATAAATATTAACTTGTATTCTAACTTGGGCTGAAAATAGAAAAGTGATAACACAATAAAAAGACTTATTAGTTGCCCGCTGTTGAAGAATTTTTTATACTGGGGTTGTCACTCGGTATATCACACAGAGATCTGTAATGAAGAAATTCCAGGGTAAGATATCACATTCTGAACAGGAGAGCTCTGGACTTAACACAGCAAAATTTTTTTTTTTTGACCACGCCACTCAGCTTGCAAGCTCTTAGCTTCCTGACCAAGGGTGGAACTCCTGACCCTGGGCAGTGGAAGTGCAGAGTTCTAACCACTGGGCCGTCAGGTAATTCCCAGAACAAGATATTCTGAAGCAACTTTTTGCTTGTGTCAAAATGTTAACTCATAGATTTTATTACTCTTAGAAGGACAGCCTCTTCATACCTCATTAGCCACACCTATATTTAGTCAAAACTATGGTTTTTCCAGTAGTCATGTATGGATGTGAGAGTTGGACCAGAAAGAAAGCTAAGAACCAAAGAACTGATGCTTTCAAATTGTGCTGCTGGAGAAGACTCTTGAGAGTCCTTTGGACTGCAAGAAGATCAAACCAGTCAATTCTAAAGGAAATCAACCCTCAATATTCATTGGAAGGACTGCTGCTGAAGCTGAAGCTCCAATACTTGGGTCACCCGATGTGATGAGTCAACTCATTGGAAAAGACCCTGATGCTGGGAAAGACTGAAGGCAAAAGGAGAAGGGGTGACCGAGGATGAGATGGTTAGATAGCATGACTGACTCAATGAATATGAATTTGAACAAACTCCAGGAGATAGTGGAAGGCAGAGGAGCCTGGTGTGCTGCAGTCTACGGAGTTGCAAAGAGTGGAACATGACTTAGAGACGGAATAACAATAGCTACACCTAGTTGCAAAGGAGGCTGGGAAATGAAGCTGCCACTCTGCACATCCATGGGCCCAACACAAAATTAGATGCTCTGCCTCAGCAGGAGAAGGGAAGAAGGGATGCTGGGGGGCTACTAGCAATCTCTGGCACAGAGAGATTTTAATATCTCTGACAGGTCAGAGAAGTTGAAAACCTGAAGGAAAAACTCACAGAAGTCAGAAAAAGGATGGGGAAAGCTGTGCAGGCTAAGGGAACAAATGGGTGTAAGACTGAGGCTTCGCCCTGAGTAAGCAGCTTACTGAGTCAGTGTAGAGAAAGGGAAGGAAGATCAGTGGCGAAGTGGGGATGTTGGTAGGAGGACATATGTAGAAGGGGGCAGGGCCCAAGTCAGGCAGGGCCTGGGAAGCCATGCAAATGGATTTAAGCTTTAAGTATAATGGGAACCTTAGCAGCATTTTAAACAGGGAAGTGATGTGATCGCATTTACATTTTTAAAAGGTCAAGCTGGCTGCTGCTGTGACAGCGATTTGAAGAGGGAAGTTAGGTATGAAGGGACCAGCCAGGGAGCCATGGCAACCGAGTCCAGGTTGTCATGCACAAGACAGATCAGAGGGATGCGAGAAACAGGGAACATTTAATTTTTGCTTCCCTATCTCAAATAATTACTTTGTACAGACGTTTAGTTTCTTCTCTTTCATTTCCCAGCATGAAGCCCTGGAGTGATGATTTTTCTCCTCATTTAGGCAGGTTCTAGTCTGGTTGCAGTTTTAGCAGTTTTTGCACATCAACAGCAATATGCAACTTACAGCAAATAAAATAAATGGCTGAGATGTCAAACAGATGGAGTCACGCCCACTCCACCTCAGCAAAATCAGCATCAAGGGTTCTGCTCCCCAAACCCCTACTTCATCCTACCTCCCTCTTCCCCAGTTTTCCTTCTGGTGCTTTAATATGGGTCACATCCACCCAATATAGCCACAGCTGGCCTTTTTCATATTTATATCTGCCTCTAAAGCTTTTGTTGCATCAGGAAAAATATAACGAGAAACAAGATTTAAAACAAGAGTCTCATGCTCTATTCTTTTCCTTCTGACCTTCATTTCCTTGATCCTGAAATGACTGGAGTTCCAGGAGCAGCAAAAAGACAGAGAACAAAAAGGACAGCTCAGGTAAGGGAGGGCACAGGGGCACCCACATCTTAGAGAATTTTTCTGCTCTGCAGACATAGGAATAAAATTCCTTCCAGACCCCTGTCCCAACTTTCCTGTGCTGTCAGGATCACCATTATCCTCCTGTACCTTGGTTTTAGCTCTTCTGGGATCTGCGGTCACCAGTGACCCCAATTTCCTCACATCACCCCAATATCTTTCTTTGAAATTTTCTTTACATTCTTGAGTTCATTTCCAAGCCCACAGATCCTACCCTAGTCCACTTTATCACGTCTTGCCTGGGCCACTGCAGCTAGTTCCTTCATTCATTCAAAAACACACATTGAGCACTTGGTAAGTGCCAAACACCGTTGAAAGCTTTGGAGTCACAGTGAAGAAAAACACAGAACCCCAGTCAGGGGTTTATAGTTTTTGGAGTCAAATGGATAAATTCCCAAATCACATAACCTCTCCTTCCAGGCAACATTCAAAGCTCAAGACTGGGGTGCCCCGGGAAGCTGGGAAGCTTCCTGGGAAGCTGTCCTGGAAGACCTGGGGTCTGTGCTGAGTCACAGAGGATGAGTACATGTGGGCTGGCCAAGGCGGATGAGGCAGGAGACACAGAGTCTGTGGGAGACAGCATGACACATTCTAGAAAGAGCAGCCAGTTCTCTATGTATTCTCAGGTTCTAGTTTGCCCCAAATCCACTCATTTTGGCATGGCTGATCCTGCATGAACTTTCTGCCTCTTACCCATCTCACCTGATTACCCTCTCCTCCTTAATTGGGAGCTCTCTGCGTCCTCTTCTCCAAGTCAAATCTTCTGTTCTGGTCAAACCTCAGCTATCCTTCCCCATGACTTATTCATCCTCCTCTGCTCCCTTCTTCCTGACGCCACTCTAAATCCTGCCTAGTCATCCAGATACACTCACAACTGGGGCTTCCCTGGTGACTCAGCATTAAGAATCCATCTGCAATGCAGGAGACACAGGTTCAGTCCCTGGGTTAGGAAGGTCCTCTAGAGAAAGAAATGGCAACCCACTCCAGTTGCCTGGAGAATTCCATGAACAGAGGAGCCTGGAGCGCTACAGTCCATGGGGTCGCAAAGAGTCAGACACAACTTAGAGACTAAACAACGACACTCACAACACCTTCCTGTCCAGACACGTCTTGCCTTGCTCATAACCTCTCTTTCATAACATAAGATCCCTAATTGTTTCATAGGTTTAAGCTTATTTCTTCAATCAACCCTAAACTTTTTTTTGTGCCTCTGAATTCCTATAGTGGGAAGCACAGCTCTGAGAACACAATAGGAGCTCAATAAATATTCATGCACCACATCCCTAAGAAATTATTCTTCCAAATCAGCTCAGAAGGCAGCCAGAATATCATGTTACATTTATAAATCTGGAGGAGTGCATAGATCCCAAAGGAGCTGTGCCAACTTTTATCCAAACCAGGGACTGAAACTCAAACGTCTGCAGGTGTTATAAAAGAGTAAACAGTCTACGTGTCATAGATATAAGAAATGGTTAATTTTTCTCTCATCCCTATTATTGGTAAAAGAACAGTTGGGCTGACACGGTTCAGCATTGAAGAGACAGTAGAGAGTGATGGGGACTGTAGCAATGAAAAAGAGAATGTTTCAATTAAAGTTTCATTAACGGTGCCATGCTGCAACACAGGCCTGGCATTGCCAGATAATCTGATTTTTTAAAAAAAGCAAAAATCTGAATTTTTATATCAAATACACCCCCACTCCCCACTTCATAAAAATCGATAGTGTAAAAGTGATAGTTGTTCGGTCGTGTCTGATTCTTTGCGAACCCATGGACTATAGCCTCCAGGCTCCTCGATTCTTGGAATTCTCCAGGCAAGACTACTACAGTGGGCTACCATTCTCTTTTCCAGGGGATATTCCCAACCCAGAGACTGAACCCTAGTCTCCCGCATCACAGGCCAATCCTTTACCATCTGAGCCACCAGGGAAGCCCAACAAAGTACAGTATAGGCCAAAACTTAGTGGGCAAACAAAAGGTATCTGTAGACCAAAGGGAGCCTGGAGGCTGCCAGTTCTCAGCCCCTGTTCTCTATGGTAAGTAGAGCTGACAGCTGGCCCACATTTTCTGTAAGTCTAAAATTGCTTTCTCATATTACGTGACTGCTAATACAGTGGTGAGTCATTAATGTTTTTACACATACACTCAAACACACACACATGGACATACACACATACTCAAAACATATCCCATGAGATTAGTGTTGAAGAAGACAAAGCTAGAGAATATTTCAAACTTATTTCTAGGACTTGAGAGAACAGCTAGAATTTCAGAGTCATAGGACATGTGTGTCATGGGAACTGTTGCTCCCAAGATGTCCCTGTGCTGATTGCAATTAATGATCCTGGGTTGTTCTTAGGACCCTGTTCTTTCCTTGGAGCTGAAGGAACCTCTCTTCTTTTTGGGCCAACAAGCGTACACTTTCAGTTTGGAAGGACGCTCACACCCCAGCCTCTTAAAACTTTTGAGAGGGAACTATATTTGGAAAAGCCAGCATCCCCAAGTCTACCTGTGTAGTTGGACATGTCAGTTCCCCATTTGTGGGTGATGTGATCTATATGGTCCTTCCTAAACTTTAATGTGTAAATGCCTACCTAGGGATCTTGTTAACATGCAGATTCTGATTCAAAGCATCTGGGCAGACCTGAGACTGCATTTCTTACATGCTCTGGGTGATGCCAAAGCTGCTGGGCTGTGAGCCACCCTTAAGTAGCTCAAGCCAAGTGGACCAAGAACAGGCTCTGGCTTCAAGCCATCTGGGTTCAAGGGCATTGCCTGTTCAGCTAGCTGAATCTCCTGGGGAAATTCACTTGGTTAACCTCTCCAAGCCACGTTGGTTGCCTCATTTTATGGGTATTGCCTGTAGACATGATGTAGTGGTAAAAATACGGGCTCTGTTGCCTGGATATCTGGCTTGGGATTCTGGCCTTGCCTCCTCAAGATGTGACCATGGGTAAGTGACTTCACCTTGCTGGGCCTCAAAATCCTCACGTAGCAAATGGGGACTATGGCAGCACTGACCTCTCAAAGGTTGTTGTGAGGGTTAAAAGAGCATTAATGCATGTTAATTGTTTGGAACAGTGCCCAGCCAGTAATAAGCACCTCACAAATGTTGGCTGGAACCTGTCAGTATGCTCTGAGAATTAAAGTACAAACAATTGCATTCCTTTTTGACCTAGGGAAAAAAACCTCTCCGAGTGAAGACGCCATCCCTTGCACCTGTGACCTCAGTTGGAGGGATTCGTTCACCTATGGAGAGTGGGAAAGAGAGAACCCCTCCGGGCCGCAGTCCCTCTCGCTCCTCAGCACTCTGGCAGCCTCCACCAGGCCCCAGCTGGCCCCACTCATAGGTACCGTGATGGCATTCATCCACTGCCTTCCTGGGACAGCCCTGGGTTCAGGTTCTAGGGTCTTGGGAATGAGTCTAGGAGGCCGTGTGTTGGGAGTGGGGGACCAGCCACAGCTACCTCAATCCTCTTTGTTCCGCCCTGTTCTTCTCTACCTCCAACTGGGCTGAGTGAAACCCTGAGAGTGGCACCTCCAGAGCTACCAGAGGCCCCTGAGCATTCCTGCAAGTGGCTCAAAAGAGACAGAGACTAGCAGGACACGGCTGTCACTAGAGCTGCCTTCTCTGTGCTGTGCGGGAGGCATGAGCGGCTGCCTCTGCAGAGGGAGGAGCTCCTTTTCCTTCTCTGGCCTCCAAGGGAGTCCCAACCTTCTGCTGTGTAGAGTGGGAAGGAGGAAGTCCATGAGGAATGAAAGTGAAAGTTGCTCTGTCATCTCTGACTCTTTATGACGCCATGGACTGTAGCCCACCGGGCTCCTCTGTCCATGGGATTCTCTAGGCAAGAATACTGGAGTGGGTAGCTGATCCCTTTTCCAGGGATCTTCTTGAGCCAGGGATTGAACCTGAGTCTCCTGCATGGCAGGCAGATTCTTTACCATCTGAGGCACCAGGGAAGCCCAAGAGGGATGAGGTGTGGGGATCAAATTTCTCTGAGGCTCAGCCCTTATCTTTCCACGTACCAAGGCACATCCATCCATCCATGTATTCATTTAACATTCATTAAGTATTTCCATGTGCCTCTGTCTGACCAGAGAGAGATCTTAAAGAAGGTACAGTGGTTTATGTTTTCTAGAGTAAAATATTATCAGTAAGCCACTTTTTTTTTTTTTTGCAGCAAACAGCTCAGCTTTTTATTGAATGTGTTACTGAAGAGGTTTAGTCAAAAAGACCAAAGCCCATGTCATCATCAGACTCTTCAGATTCTTCTTTCTTTGCTTCTACTTTCTTCTCCTCAGCTGAAGCAGCAGTGGTGAATGGGGCAGAACCTCCTGCTGGGGCAGGTCCACCAGCCCCCACATTGCAGATGAGGCTCCCCATGTTGACACTGGCCAAAGCCTTTGCAAACAAACCTGGCCAGAAAGGCTCAACATTTACACTGGCTGCTTTAATGAGGACATTGATCTTATCCTCCGTGAACGTCACCTCATCGTCGTGCAGAATGAGGGCAGAGTAGATGCAAGTGAGCTCCGAGACGGAGGCCATGGTGCGGGTGAGTGCTAGGTGGGGGCTGCTGGGCGCAGTGCCAGTCACTGGATGAAGTGAGGGCCTCACCCCAAAACGGCCTTAGCTTCCTTGGAAGAACCGAGCACCTTAGCGGCAGTGGAAGAAAGTAAGCTACTAACTTTTATAAGTTACCTGTTATCAAAGGCTGACGATTTAAAAAACTAACAGAAGTATCTAGGTGCCTATAGAAGAGCTCATAAGACAAGCTATATCTTATTGGAAATTTTTCTCTCCTATACTCACAGGAAGTTCTATTTCAGCCACCCTTTCATAGTAGAGAATCATACGACCCTTGCCAACAACACTGCAGCATTCAGCTTTCTGTGAGATATTGTCTTTATGGAGGGGAGGAGAAAGCTGCACCTAAGAAAAAACTAGAATCATCTCACACTGACAGCATAGTCTTTCCCCGGAGAATCACTTGGGAGCCTGGCTCCCAGACGAGAAGCGTTACTCCAGCATTCTTCTTCACCACCACACATCACCGCACCTCACCTCCCTTCCAGCACAAGAACATATGCTCTCAGAAGGACCAGGATCAAGAGAGAGAGAAGGAAGGAAAGAGAACCAGAACCAGAAAAGAGGTGGAAGAGAACAAAACGGCGCTGAAGAGGAAGGTGGAGGGTGGAAATCAGACAAGAGGGGAGATGCAGAAAAGTGATAACAGAAGGAAACAGAAGAGAGGACAAGAGAAGCATACTGAGAGATGCCTCACCAAGCTTCTATTTATCTAATTTAAAACTTCAAAGTAAGGCTATATACCAAAAGAGACATGTGTTTTCTTCTCTGCTCAGACTCCTCTGGACAAGGATAAGGGGACAGAAATGAATTCCAGCCAAAGGCCTCTCCTTAAATGTTCCTTTTTGCCAATTTTTCTCCTTAGTCCCTCTGTTTTGATTCAAGCCTTAGACCTTCTTCCTTAGTGCATTTCCTGACTTGGACCTGCTAGCCTGGCCCTGCTGTTCCAAATGGTGGTTTAGGTCTGAGGCTAAACAAGTTTCCTAAAGGAGGCTGTAAGACAAGGTGCGTGTGGTAGGGAGAGTTTCAGAAATTAGGCTTTCTATTGTCTCAGCCCTACAAACACTGGCTCAATTTCTTTTGCATACCATACCCCCTTGAAATAGAGTATTTTGTTAGTACTTACTAGATATTCCAAAGAGAGGAGACACAGGCTCAAGCTACAGGTAAATCAGAGGTTCCAGGCTCAAAGTATAGGCAAAATCAAGGGTTCACAAATTATAGATGAAGAGAGTCACTAAGGAGGGTCTGCTAGAGAGACCATGGACTGGTCTCTATTTAAAATGCACAATATTGCACATTCAATAAAAGCCAGACTATAAGTATTTCAGAAAAGGTACCCAACCTTTCAGTTAGAAAGCTTTTTTGGACATCTTGCTTTGATTTAGGCTCTCCTGGGGGGGGGGTATTTTTCTTCACTGAAGTGGTTTTCAGACTGAAATGGCTGGAGGGCTAAAAAGTAAGTTCCTTTATCATCATTGCTCTTGCCAAGAATGAGTTATGTCCTAATTCTTGGTGATTTCAGTATTCTCATAGATGATCCTTCCCATACCCTCCTCAGCCACTGATTTCCCTGCCCCGATTTACCCTAGAGTTTGACATTATAATAACTGCACCCCACTCCATCATTTCTACTTGCCAACTATACACCATCTCCTATCTTTCCCTGAGTCCGATAATCCTTCGACCCCACCAATCCTGCAATTTCTTGCTCCTTCTGAGTTTTAATTATCCCTTCCTGTCCTCACATCCTCATTCCCTTCCCCTCCAGCCTAGATTCCACGATCCATCCTGAATATCATCACTCTCTTGCAAGTACCCTCAGCGCCTTTGTACCTCTTCCACTTTATTAACTGACCAGGTCGAACTCTCCAACTGCACCATGACACTATAGTTTTTTTTGGCTGCACTAGGTCTTAGTTGCAGTACCTGGCATCTTTGATCTTAGTTGAGGCATGCAGGATCTTTAGTTTTCAGCGTTCAGACTCTTAGTTGCAGGATCTAGTTCCCTAACAAGGGGTCGAACCCAGGGCCCCTGCACTAGGATCATGGAGTCTTAGCCATTGGACCATTAGGGAAGTCCCCACGCCACTAAACTTGCCTGGAGAAAAACTACATGACATACTATCCAGTTTCACCTCAACATTATCTCAGTTCTCAAGAGGGTCCTTAATATTGCCTGGAGCTCATATTATGTTCCCCTCATCTGTTCTCTCTGCTGAATGGCTAGTTCACATCTTCCTCCTCTTTGGGAAGGAGGCTCCCCTAGTGCCTCCTGATGACCCAGCTTCATATTTCACTGGGAACATAGTAGCAATTGAAAGAGAACTCCAAGTCCTCATGACCACCCCTACCACTCACCTAGAACCAGACCAGTAGATCTAGATTCTCTCCTTGTTAATAAAAAAGAACTGCCGAACTCTAAGCAAAGTCCAACTCTTCCCCATTTGTACTGGGTCCCCTCCCACCTCACCTACTCAAGGACATTGCTCCAGCAACTCTTCCTTCTCCCTTCATCATCAGTTTGATT
The DNA here is from genome assembly GCA_007570785.1 of Antilocapra americana. Lineage (NCBI taxonomy): Eukaryota > Metazoa > Chordata > Mammalia > Artiodactyla > Antilocapridae > Antilocapra > Antilocapra americana. The sequence goes on from ML664205.1 coordinate 88,552, forward strand.
CTCTCTCTTAGAGGCTTTCCATCAGTAACAAACATGCTGGTATTTTTCCTTAATATAACTGCTATTTATTCCATTTAAAAACATGAAAAAAATAAAACAAAACCTCTCTTGGGCTCTCTGCCCACTCTGTTCCCCTTTAGTAAACTCCCTAAAAGGGTTTCCAATGTCTTGCTTCCCATTTTCTCTTGAACCCTTCCACTATAACACCAAACCCAATCTTCACATTGCTAAAGCCAATGGTCAATGAGTCCTCACCCCTCCGTTAGCATATAACATATGTGATTTCTCCTGGAAACACTTCCTTCACTTGGCTTCTAGAACACTATTCTCCCCTCTTTCACTGCTGAAGTTTTCTTTCCTAATTCATTTTCTCATCAACACACCACCATCACCACCATCTCCAAACACCAGAAATTTCCAGGACTGTCTTGGGTCTCTTCTAACCAAAACTCATGGTTCACACCACACATAAACCAGTTATTCCCAAATATATATCTCTAGTCCAGAACACTGTGATCGCCAACTCCCTACCTGACAACTCCATTTGCATTTCTAATAGGCATCTTAACATGTCCAAAAACAAAATCTCTCAATACTGACTTGCTCCCCACAGGGTCTTTTCTATCCTTGTAAATGGCAGCTCCATATTTCTACTTACTCAAACCTTGGAGTCATACTTGACTCCTCTTTCTCTCCATCTCATTTTCAACCCATCAGGAAACACCTTTAAACTGCTTTCAAAACATATGCACAATCTGACACTTCTCAGAATGTCTACTGTTATCACCCTGGACCAAGCCATCATTATCTGTATTGTGTAAAAGTCACCTAAATGAGTGGCTTGTTTCTAATCTTACCCTCTTCAATTTCATGTGACTCCCTTTTTTCAAAGGTTGGCTTGATTTTTTTTTTCCTATTGATGGTAACCTACTTTTCCATGGCTCAGATGGTAAAGAATCCACCTGAAATGCAAGAGACCCTGGTTCGATCCCTGGATCAGGGAGATCCCCTGGAGAAGGGAATGGCTAACCATTCCACTATTCCTTGCCTAGAGAACCCCATGGACAGAGGAGCCTGGTAGGCTACAGTCCATGGGGTCACAAAGATTTGAACATGACTAGGCGACTAATACTACTTTTTCTACAGAACATCATTTTATTTTTTAAAACGTATTTATTTAGCTGAACCAGGTCTTCATTGCAGCACACAGGATCTTTACTCTTTAGTTGCAGCATGTGGGATCTAGTTCCCTGACCAGGGATGGAACCTGGGCCCCCTGCATTGGGAACATGGAGTCTGAGCCACTGGACAACCACAGAAGTCCCTAATGTGACCCTTTTAAGATCTTAGACATGTCACTTTTCTGCTTAAAACCTTCAAATGGCTTCCCGTCTGTATTAAGGTAATGCTACTTCTGTAAGGAACAAGCCCCAGTATATCAATGGCATAAAATAATCCATAGAACTCCATTCTCACACACACAAAAAGTTCAAGAAGGGTGTCCTGTTCCAGGAGTGGCTCTTTAACAGGACCCTGGGCTCCTTCCATCTTGTGACTTGCCATCTGTGCTACATGGCTCCCAGGGTTGCCATAGAAAGAGCAAGAGCTTGGAGAATGGCTCGTGGCAGGTTTGCATGGCCAGTACTAGAAGTAATGGCCATCATTTGGCCCGAGCTCTGTCACACTGCCATATCCCGGGAGGGGGGATGCTGGGAAATGTAGTCCAGCTGTGTCAGAGGATGAAGAGGAAACAGTTTGGTAAACAGCCAGTCTCTTCCACATTACTTCAATCATAGTAGCAGCTAAAGACTTTAAAATGGCCTAAAGCCCTCCATGGTGTCCCTTTCATCTTCACCCCGATCCCTGCTATTACCTCCCTGACCTCATATCCTCTACTCTCCTCAATTACTTTACCCAGCCGCACTGACTTCCTGCTGCTGCTCGAACACTCCGAGCAGGCTTCAGAAGCTCAGGACCTTCGCTCTCACTGTTGTCTTTTCCTGGGATGTTATTCACCAAATTCAGATGTTCACTCACACATGTCATCCTCTTCACGAGCCTTCTCTGGCTACCCTCTTGAAGACTGCAAACCACTCCTGATGGTCCTAACATTCCCTTTTTCCTTTCCTGCCTTATTTTTAAAAAAATAATTTATTTGGCTGCATTGGGCTTTAGTTGCGCCATGAGGGATCTTCCGTTGTGGCCCACAGACTCTCTAGTTGTGGTGTGCAGGCTCTGGAGCAACTGAGGCTCAGTAGTTGCAGTGCTGGGCCTTAGTTGCTCCTCGGCATGTAGGATCCTAGCTCCCTGACCAGGGATCGAACCCGCATCCCCTGTATTGCAAGATGGATTCTTAACCACTGAGTCACTAGGGAAGTCTCCTTTCCTGCATTATTTTATTCTGAGGCATCTATCACCATCTCTCATTCTATATACTTTTCTTTTTTATACTGTTTATAGGCCACATTCCAGAATATAGGCACCATGAGAGAGTTTGGGGCTCCCCCAGTGACTTAGACGGTAAAGACTCTGTCTGCAATGCAGGAGACCTGGGTTTGATCCCTTGGGTCAGGGAAGATCCCCTGGAGAAGGGAATGGCTACCCACTCCAGTCTTCTTGCCTGGAGAATTCCATGGAGAGAGTTTTGTTCATTTTGTTCACTGCTGAACCTCTAGTGCCTAGAACAGTGTCTTGCACACAGGAAACAATACATTTGCGGAGTGAATGTTCAGTAGCACCATATGAGAACAGTTAGGATATTTGAAAAACATTATCAGCCTTTTGAGGTTGACATTATTCTATCTGCCATAAACAGTCCTTCAGTGCTTCCCTCACAGTGAGATGGGCCTTGGGTACAGCTATGGTGATATTTCTTAACGTGTGTCAGCCCTCATGTTCTTTTCCTCCTCTACCTATTTTCTAACTCTAGGACTCCCAAGAGGCCTAATCTGCTTTTCTCTCCTCAGAAACCTCATGTGTTCTTATGGCTCCACCAGCTGCTGCCTGGCCAATGACCCTAAGTATCTCCTCCAGCCTACTGGTTCATTCTTTTTAGATGTTCTCCCATTATCTTAGACTCATCGTGTCTTTAATTCAACTCCATTCCCCCATCTTCCACTCACCTAGCTCATTCTCCCAGTTTCCTACAATTAAAACTTTAAAGTTCTGAGTGTTCCTTTTTCATTTGTTTCTTCCAAGCAGTCACTAAGTCCAGGAAATTCTTATTCCCACTTTTAAAAATTCTTTTGTATACAAGTGTTTATTTGCATTTCTCTTGCTTTGCCTAGGCCAAACCCTCATTCACAGGGAACCTCAGGGTTAAAGGGTGCCCCATCTCTGGCAGAGTCCCACTACCTTATCCAGCTTCTTCTAGGACACTTCCAAGATGGTGGCATTTCCACTAGGCAGCTGTTCCTTGAGGGCAGGGGCCATGTCCTATTCTTTGTGGGTTTACCAGAACCTAGTACAGAGCCTGACTTCAAGAAGGCATTTTCAAAATAATTTTTAAAGTAGCTCCTGATGCAGCCTATTCTATAGTTAAGCTGTATGGAGATGTATCTCCCTAACAGAACACTTTCTACCTCATTCTACCTGCCACAAAGGCACAAGCTTAGAAACCTTCAGAAGAAGACCCACAATTCCCACTGCCTTCAGCTCAGGCTCCTCAGAACTCAGGCTCTCTCCTCCCCATCCCCCCTTTTAATCTCCCTCATCTCCTACCTGACCTAAGAATTTACCTCCTACTCTGTCCTCCACATGCCCTTTTCTGGTTATTCCTTTTGCTAAATAGTGCTCAGGAATTTTTTAGTCCAGCCTGAGTCACACCTTCTTCGGAAGCCCTCTCTGGCTGTTACCAAGGGTTACACCCATCCTTTTGAATTCCCAAAGCATTGGTTGTCAACCTCTCACCTTGATGTTTAAACTAAGTTGCTGTGTATTTAACTTTCTCATGAGCACACTACTTGTCTCAACTGGATTTTAAACTATAGAGGCTTTACGTTCTAAGAACACAGTAGGTTTATATTCCATTGACATTGCAAAGGTAGTAGCTCTTAGTGAAGCAAGTGAAAGTCGCTTAGTCGTGTCCGACTCTTTGAGACTCCAGGGACTGTATAGTCCATGGAATTCTCTAGGCCAGAATACTGGAGTGGGTAGCCTATCACTTCTCCAGGGGATCTTCCCAACCCAGGAATCAAACTGGGGTCTCCTGCATTGCAGATGGATTATTTATCAACTGAGCTATCCTTATTTAATTCTAATTTCATGACTTGAAAATGAATAAGTTCATGATTTCCTGTGTTCCTCTTCAACTGGGGACATCATATGGGTTCCACCCATTCAGTTCACTTAACATTATTAAGCATTTACTTTGAACTGGGCAGTAAGCTGAAAGCTTCAAGTACAAAGATGAATAAAGGCAGATCTTTCTGCTGGAGCTTAGTCTGGAAGACAAATGGATAAACAGCGTTTTACAGCAAAATCTGTTCTTCCTAGGTGGCTCTAGTGGTAAAGAACCCGCTTGCCAATGCAGGAGTCGCAAGAGAGGAGGGTTCCATCCCTGGCTTGGGTAGATACCCTAAAGGAGGAAACGGCAGCTCACTCCAGTATTCTTGCCTGGGAAATCCCATGGATAGAGGAGCTTCACAGGCTATAGTCCATGGGGTTGCAAAGAGTCCAACATGACTGAGCATGCATGAACATACATACCAAAGATACAAAGTGTATTAAGGTAAATAAGGGAGGAACTGCTATGCCTAGCAAGGTCAGGAACGGCTTCTAGAGCTAACATCAAACTGGGATTTTTGGACTTGTATTATCATTCACAAGGCAGAGGATTTGGAAAACGAGCTCACTGTCGGTTGATAATGAAAGACTATAGAGATGTGAAGAATCTGCCTACAATGCGGGCAACCTGGGTTCGATCCCAGGGTTGGGACGATCCCCTGGAGGAGGGCATGGCAACCCACTCCAGTATCTTGCTTGGAGAATTCCCATGGTCAGAGGAGCCTGACAGGCTACAGTCCATGGGGTCGCAAAGAGTCGGATTGGACTGAGCGACTAAGCACAGCACAGAGAGATGTAAGAGGGCGGGCAGTTGGAAACATCTTGATGATGGTAGTCATAGCACAGGGTACGTACCCATCTAGGCGGCAGAGCTGAAGGGAAAGAAGTGGGTAGGGACTGTTCAACATACTTGGCGACTGATTCCATTAATTCGGCCCTGGTTTCTTGTGGGCATGAAGATAACCAGGATAATTTAAGAAGCCCTGCGGAGGCTGAGTCGAGCTCTGAGAACAGGTACGTAGCGGTCAAACAGCTGCGCCCACGGGCCAACCTGAGTAAGGGGTTACAGCCCGCCAACTTCACAGGGCCCGAGACAGGAGTTGGGCGGGAATCCTGTCCACGCAACCCGGCGCGCTCGCGGGGACGTGGCGCTTCCCAGCCAATCCCTACTACGCAACCGTGGGGCCAATGGCTGCCCAGGGAAGCAGCGTGTTGGCGGCGGGCTGGCTGATGATTGGTCTGGAGGCTGCCGTCGTGGAGGACAGCGGCGGGGCGCGGAGCCGCTTCCGGTTGGGCGGGGCTTGCGCGCCAGAGCTAAGCCGGTGGGAGAGCGGCGGCAGCGGCAGTCTAGGCTGTGGGTGCGACGGAGAGAGGTAGGTACCGCGGTGCACAGTCCCTCCGCCGCCGCCGCCTCCCTTTTCTCTTTCTTTCTGTCTTCTGGGCCTCGCTCCCGGCGCGGCAGGGCTTCTTTGGGTCAGGCTCCCCGTCTGCCCTCTCGGGGTTCTGGGGCCTGAGCCTGCTCGTGACTGCCCGGCCCTCGGCGTGCAGCCTGGATTGGAGGCCGCCGCTCGCCTTCCCGCGCGCTCTGGGAAGGGGCCTGGGGCCCTGAGAGCTCCGGCTCCCCGCCCTGCGTCCTGTGGGGGTACTGTTTGGTTTCTGGCTTGCCACGTCCTTTGGCCCTGGGCCCCGCCAGTCACCAGGTCCCGCATCCTAAAGAGTCACGCTTGTCTGTCTCCTGAAGGTCGGAGGGCAGTCAGATAGCGTTATTGTTACAGCTCCCTGCCACTTCCCACGCCTGGGCCTGCTTGTGTCCGCCAGCTCCACCCCAAGGCCACATCCCGAGAGGACAGCTGCATCTGCCAAGAAAGTCGTGTTCGCTGACTTGGAGGGTGTAGAAACGAGGGGGGAAGAAAGTGTGCAGACCCTATGTGATTTTTTTTTAAGTTGTCTATATTTTTAAAGAAAAGACGAATATCTGTAGCATATTTGGCTGCATGCCTCTGTCAGCGACGGAAAATAGTTTTAAAAACTCCAAAAAGGAACTGTATATTTGCATGGTTTCGTTGCTTCTTGCCCCAGATCCTAATTCTGATGTTTAGCATGCGGAGTTCATAAGTAAACTTAATTCCCTACAGCTGTCCTGATCGAGTCGAGTGATTTTTCAGTTCTGAAAGCTGCTTTTGCCTCAAGGCAAAAAGCTCTCTGGATCTCCTTGCTAAAACTTTAATAGGAGTTTTGATCTGAAGTCCTAAGTGTATAAAGCCCCAGAATAATGTTCTTGAGAATTGAGTTGCAGTCACTTCCTGGCATAAACCATAAAATAAGCATGAGTTGGAAATAAGGTTTCTTCTAATTTGTTTTTGTAGCTTAGAGGTAGAGAACCATAGGATTTCTGATAACTTATTTTTTTGCTATAGAATGGAACTTGACACAAGGCAAATTCACGTTTGACTTTATTCAGTAGATTTAGTTAACCAAGGACCAAACAATGGTCATCATTGAAGAATTTATGTACATCTAGTACTATTGCGGCTCCACAGATAACCTGTAAATTGTATTTGTGTGGAGAGAAGATGAGTTTGTTTATCTTAGCCTAAATCTGAGATTTACAGGGATTCAGGGGTATCCAACAGGACTGTTTTGAGAATCACTAGGAGAAACAAAGATTAATTGAGTATGCCTGAATGGCTAGTAAACTTATAATCATCACTGTCAATGTAATCACTTACCTCCATATATCCAATGATACGTCAAAAGATACTCAGGGCATTTTCTGTACATTGCATCAGTATGAGAGATCAGTACATTGATTTTAACACATTTTCCTCTGTGTGTGGCACATGCATGGTTGTGCCAGGGATGTTGGAAGCACAGAGGTATAGCCAGGAATAGCTATTGGAGATGCTTGCTAGGCCCTAAGGTCCTAGTTCCAGTCTTTCTATGAACTCTCAAATATGGCTGTTGTTGATGTTGTAATTTATGTACTGGAGTTAAGACAGCTGAAATAGCACTTTTTTTGTTGCTGGCTGATGACCAGATCCAGTAAGGGGAATTGGGGGGAGGGGAGCACTGGTGGCAGGCAGGAGCTATATTCCTGCCAAGTACAGTCCAACTAATGCAGTAAAATGTGTTAGTATACAAAAAGCACAAGACACAGTGTTAGAGGTTACGATGGTGGATGGATGCTCAGTCAGTAACATCCGACTCTTTTCAGCTCTGGGCTGTAGCCCACCAGGCTCCTCTGTCCTTGGAATTTTCCAGGCAGGAATTCTGGAGTAGGTTGCCGTTTCCTTCTGCAGGGGATCTTCCCGACCCAGGGATCAAACCAGCAACTCCTGCATCGGCAGGCAGATTCTTCACTACTGAGCCACAGGGAAGTCCATTAGGGATTATAGAGGAGTATTAATTTATATTTAGCTGAGATCCCTGTCTTCCAAAAGTACATCTATAGAGGAACTAAGGAGACAACTTAAGATGACCTATGATCATTATTGTGGAGTGGTACAAACAAGTTCTATAAAGTTCTTTAGAGGAATATATACAGATCACTTGGAGCTGGAGTGATCATAGTAGATAGATCTTTTCATCTAGGATTTTAAATTGTTTATTTACATTTGGCACTAAAAGAAGGTTGAGCTAAAATAACTACCAAATTTCCAAGAATTTTGTGCGTGTTACATATGCATAGCAAAATTACAACTAGAAACCAAAACTCTGGCCCCTACATCTTACATAGCTTTTCTTTGGCAGTTAATAATTTATTGAAGTTTCATCAGCCGAAAGGAAACTTTCATTCTCCCGGGGTTTCTCAAATTTATTTCTTAAAGAAAATTTTTTTACTCTGTAGCAAGAAAAATTTTAAGTTTGCACTGGGTTGCTTTGGTTATAGAATTAATGAAACCTAAGGAATAGCCATGTCAAAGCTTTTCTCCTACAGCCAAACTTTGCACTTTTATATACTTGGCTAGCTTATACATGTATACCCTCAATCACACAAATTATTTAATTAGAATGTATTAATGAACAGTTTGTTCCATTGATTGCTAGAGAAATGCTGAATAAATGGTTTGTCATTATTATAACTCATCAAATCATGAAGGGTGATGTTATTACCTTAGTATGTTCCATTGGTGGTACTAAAGTCGGGAAGGGAAGAATGTCAGGTAGATCCCCAAGTAATTCCTAGACCTTACAACTAGAACTTTAGTATAGTTAAATTGCTATCAGACTCTTGCCCTCAATTCCCAATTGAAGTAGACACTTAAGCATTGAGATTCCGCTTTTGCTGCACTATAGAGGAATGCCCCCCCCAACCCCACCAAGTAGCCAACTCACAGAACTGGAATTTTACCACCACGCCCATTTCTCCCACTGTTAACACTGAGCAATGGATCTTTGGTCAACTAGAATAACTGTGGGGTCACTCATTGTTAATGTTCTTGAGAAGCTGAATTTAATCCAGACCTCTAAATTTCCCTGAAACAACTTACTTTTAACTGTTCTGTGACCAGTGCATTTTTATTAAAAATGATTGGGAAGGAAGGGAGAAGTGGCAAGAATTTAAAGCTTTCAAGAAAATTTTTGATTGGGTAAAACTGATTCTTAAGGCTTATCATTGTTACTGAAAGAAATTCAAGTTTATGCTATTACCTTTCTTGCCTTAGAAATTTACTGGAATAATTCATGAAAATAACTTTGTAGGAGACTATTATGGCTGACATAGTGCAAGAGTATGGTAGTAACTTAATACCTTTTCTTTTTTTTTATTAGTTTTGCCATACAATGACATGATATTGCCATGGGTTTACATATGCTCTCCCTCCAGAACCCCCCTCCCTCCTCCCTCCCCCCGGAAATCTCGATGCACCAGCCCCGAGCATCAATCCTGGGCTGGCAATTGATTACACATATGATAATTAACATGTTTCAATGCCATTCTCCCATACCATCCCACCCTTGCCCTCATCCACAGAGTCCACGAGTCTGTTCTATACATCTGCGTTCCTTTTGCTGTCTCGCATGCTGGGTTCTCGTTACCGTCTTTCTAAATTCCATATATATGCGTTAGTATACTGTATTGTTGTTTTTCCTTCTGGCTTACTTCACTCTGGATAATGGGCTCCAGTTCCGTCCACCTGAGTAGAACTGATTCAAATGAATTTTTTTTTAATGCTGAGTAATATTCCATTGTGTATATGTACTTAATACCTTTTCTGTTCTAACCCTTTATTTCTGTCTCTAATATGGCACAATGAAATAGAAATATAATAGAAGCCACATATGTAATCTTAAATTTACAGGTGAGGGACTTCCCTGGTGGTCCAGTGATTAAGATTCTGCACTTCCACTGCCAGGGGGCATAAGTTCAGTCCCTGGTCAGATTCCTGCTTGTGGGGAGGATTTTTTTTTTTAACAGGTGAGTATTTCCCTAGGTCGGAAAGATTCCTCTGGAGGAGGAAATGGTAACCCACTCCAGTATTGCTGCCTGGAAAATCCTGTGGACAGAGGAGCCTGGTGGGCTACAGTCCACGGGGCCACAAAGAGTCAGACATGACTCAGTGACTGAACAACAACATTTATTAATGTGAAATTAATTTTAATAATTTGTTTAATCCAGTACATACAAAAGTACCATTTTTTAATCAAAGTGTAACACACCACATCCTTAATTCACACTAGCCACGTTTCAAGTGTTTGGTAGCCACATGTAGCTCTCGTTCTGGACAATGCAGGTCTAGTTTTCTGGTTTTGTTTCTCTTTTAAGAAAAAATACTAAATTTAGTCAGACATGACTTAGCGACTGAACAGTGTCAACAATTAAATGTTACCCTTGGTGGGGGATGGGCAGAATTTGAGTGAGAGAAACTTATAAGTCATTTCAAAAATGGAAATGGGGAGATGTATTTTTCACAACCATTGATTTACCTTTAGATCATGTGCTACAGCCCTTTCTTAAAAAAAGAAAAAAAGAAGAAAAATCTCAAGCAACCTAACCTACCACCTAAGATAAATTAGAAGAAAAAACAAAAGCTAAAGTCAGCAAAGAAAGAAAGAGTTAGTCACTCTGTCATGTCTGACTCTCTGTGACCGCAAGGTCTGTCCTTGGGATTCTCCAGGCAAGTATACTGAAGTGGATTGCCATTCCCTGACCCAGGGATCGAACCTGTGTCTCCTGCATTGCAAGCAGATGCTTCTTTACCATCTGAGCTACCAGGGAGGATGGGTAAAGTCAGCAAAAGGAAGGATATAATAAAGATCAGAGGAAATAGAGATTTAAAAATAGAAAAAACAAAAGAGCCTTTTTTTTGCCTATTCTTTGAAAGGGTAGACAAAATTGATAAACCTCTGGCCAGGCCCATCTAGATCATGTGGTTAAAAAGTCATACAAGCAAGCTATCATGATGGAGAAAGAGAAGGGCCTGTTAGTTTTCTATTACTTGGTTTCAGTTTGGTTGAAAAGAGAAAGAGGCTTCAGAAATAACTGCTGATGTAGTTCTTCAGGAGCCTTGTATAAGTTGTTTTATACTTTCTCACATCTTTCCACATTATGTCTTTTGTCTTGGGAGATACTCTTTGTTTCTATTGGACATTTTTATATGTATGAATTTAAATAAATTTGGTAGTCTTTTTTAGTGTCTGTGTTTATAAGACAAGAGTCCTTTTGTTAAAGTTTCTAACAGCCAGTGGGGGCTTCCCAGGTGGCACTAGTGGTAACGAACCCGCCTGCCAGTGCAGGAGACGTAAGAGACACAGGTTCAATCCCTGATTTGGGAAGATCCCCTGGAGGAGGAAATGGCAACCCTTTCCATTATTTTTGCCTGGAAAATTCCATGGACAGAGGAGCCTGGCGGGCTACAGTCCATGAGAGTCAAACACTACTGGCAGAGTCAAACTCTGCTAAGCACAAGCACGAACAGCCAGGAGTTGATATACGTGGGCACAAAAAGTATATTTTGAAACATCTACTAAAGTACAGATTTTTCATTGCCCACTGCAGAGAGATGAAGATGAAACCATTGCTTTGTCTGGTAGGTAGTCCTTTTGATGTTTTAGGCACTTTCATCAGTAGTAGGTAGAAACCCAGATTGCAGGGAGACAGTAGGTGGTGTGGAAACAGAGACAAAGGTTCCTGGATACCACAGGGGTGAAGGAACAGGGAAGAGCACACTTGAAGAAATAGTGGGGTCTGAGAAAGACTGATTTTGGATTATGAAGACCTGAGAAGTATTGATTGACAGAATGAAGGAACCTGTAGAGGGGCAGGATTGAGTTTAATTGTGAAGAGAAAGGATAGAGAGATGGATAAATGATAAAGCTGAATCACTTGGCTTTTACTCTTGACGTTCGTTCCTCCTTTATCACTGTATTAAGATGTTAAGTCTTAATCTTAAATGTAGTTTTCCCTCTAAATCACAGTGAGTCAATCTGTTACATTTCTGTATGGTACACAGTATCGAAACTTTACACAGTATCCCTCCCAGGCCCTGATAGTGTTCCAGGGTTTAAGCACTAATTTCTGTTATAACAATGGGGGTTTGCAAAAGTTGTCAGGGTATTATGCAAGAGTAGGTGGGCTATTATTCTGGGAATGTAATTAGTCATTTATAAAATTTTCCTAAATGTGAGGTCACTTTGTTAGTAGGCATAAGAAAGATACTCTGTTGCTATGACTCTTGATTTTTACTTGATTCTGTAAGCCTTTAACGTTGTAGATATCATTTGGATATATCACAGAATAACAGCATAAAATTCATTCCTTATCTCTAAAGAATTTTATTTATCTAAAGAGTTATTTGTAGTTTGCAGTGAAAGTTTCATTTTGTCCTAAAATAAAGGCATACTCACTGTGACGTTTGAGAGAGCCACTAAATCTAATTTTCTCTCTACTGTTCCACTGATCTGATTGATTAGTTCAATTATTGAAGTAGCCTGGAGTGTTTTTCTCCTTGGGCAGTGTTATTTTACTTGAAAAATAGCATTTGTGTCTTAAGAATAAATATGTGTTTTTTTCCCTTAAGAATAAATATGTCTTCTTTTCCAGTTGGGAGAAATGGCCTGAAAATGTATGCTACCTAATAATGAAAATAGTTTTTATCATGTTATTTAAAAAGTACCCACAAAAAGGTAATATACTTATTTAGAAAAAGGAAGACAGCACAACAGAGCAGAGTATTAAAGTTCACTCCATCCCAGCCTCACCACCCCACCCCCATCTCTTCTTCAGCCTAGGAGGTTGTTGCTATTTATAGATAGATGTTTATCCTTCCACACCATTTTCATGCATATATGTTACATTTTATACAAATATAAGCAACCTGGAGAAGTTAGTTGATTTTTGCTTTTTATATAAATGAAATCTTGACATTGTGTTGCAGCATGCTTTTGTTTTCCTAGACTTTTCTGGAATGTAACAGTCACTATATCTACTTTGTAGTGGTAGTGGTGGTTTAATATGTATTTACTAATTCTTTGATTTAATTCATTTTTCATTTTTTAATCATAAAATATCATCATTGATTAAGGCATCTTTGTATATGAATTTGGGTGTTTTGATGGAATAGTGTGGAAAAGGACACTGATGAGCCTTCAGAAGCATGTGCACGCACGCTCAGTCACGTCCCCTCTGTGTCCACAGGTTCGTTTTCTGTGTCTGCATAAAGGGAGACTGCTTATAAGATGGATGTTCCTTGTAATTCCTTGTTCCTATAATTCCTTGTCAGCCTACAGTCAGGTGAAGGAAAGTGGTGAAAATTTCTCAGAGAAAAACTAGAAAGTCTGATATTCTAACATACTTTTTTATGGGTTAAATAGTGACATTTAGGATAATGTCAAATTAGTAATTTTACTGGATCTGAGCTTTTAATTTCCTGTTTAATTATTAAGAGTACTGAGTGAACTACCTTTCTTTTTTCTTTAAGATCTGATTATCATGGACCTCCGGCAGTTTCTTATGTGCCTGTCCTTGTGCACAGCCTTTGCCTTGAGCAAGCCCACAGAAAAGAAGGACCGTGTACATCATGAATCTCAGCTCAGTGACAAAGTTCACAATGATGCTCAGAGTTTTGATTATGACCACGACGCCTTCTTGGGTGCTGAAGAAGCAAAAACCTTTGATCAGCTGACGCCAGAAGAGAGCAAGGAAAGACTTGGGTAAGGTGCCAGCTCTCAGGGGGCTACTTAGAATAAAGACCTTTCTTTATACATCAACTCATTCTTTGTTTTCTCTTCTGTCTCAGTCACCCAGTAAAGCTGTACTGAACTACATCTGCTGAAAGCTAACCACAGAATTGCTACCACTAAAATTTAATCTCTTTCCTCATTTCTCCATTGAATAACAGTTTTTACCTCATTCTACAAAACAAAGTCATTTATGCATTAAAGTGCCAGATATTATAGGGCTCAGCTTAAACTGCATCATCTTGATACCAAAGGAACATTACATGGGGATTTTCTCAACACCGTTGCTTTTAATTTTTAAAAGCAGTCTGTGACCTCTTTGTTGTTGACTATGCCAAGTCTTTGAGTGGATAATAAACTGCAAATTAGACCCCTGAATTAACTATTATTGTAGCTTATGATTTCCAAGGATGTCCTTCACCCTCTTGGGTTCGTTCTCAGGTATTTGCTTAATTAAAAGCAAAACCAAACCAACCTTGGCTTTCAGAAGGTTGTGTTAAGCTGTGATCTTAAAGTCAGAGTATGCGTTGCTCTTGCAGTGAACAGCTGGGCCATAGTCAGGTTCTGTGGCTCTCTCCAAAGGCATCTTTTTACCTAAATAGTTGATTTGGTAGAATTCCAGTTGATTATTTCTAACTGAGGGTCTGAGAATGTCTTATTTTTAGTTCTTTCAAAGGCTTGCTTTTTAAGGAAATGCAGATTAATTGGTGAACATTTTCTCCTCAATGAACAGTGACCATCTGTGTAGCTTTCTGAACTAAATTTTAACAGGGTTGTCTGAAAATATACCACATAGGAATTTCCAGAAATATTTTGCCTGCGGATAGTGCTGCGATTAGAAGACATTATAGGGTTTGCTTTGAGTGGTACTTCAAAATAAATTTATTCTTTCAGTTATCTGCCAACTGAAGAATACAGTATTCTTAAACACTGACAGAAATAATCAAAAGATTTTGCCATGTAGAATGAGAAACTTTCCCAAAACATTGAAAATAGAGAAAACAAGCATATCAGAGTTAGTCTTCTGTTAGGTTGTTTTTTGACTTCGAAGGACTGTGCTCACTTTTAATCTCCTAACTGTACTAACATTCCAAGCTGAAAATAGGGATGCATGAGGATGTTCTCAGTCTTCATGTCTTGCCTGTTAATAACATGCATGTCCAGCCTAGATTTTGGTCTGCACATGTCTGCAGAATTACTGTCAAATAATGAAGGGCCTTTAGGTTTGGTGTCAATCTGTTGTGCAGGTATTGGAATTGCTCTGCTAACAGCCTTCAGTAGAGAAAGAATGTTTCTTTTAGTCCTCAGTAAATATCAAAAGTTCAACACATGCACAGACTCCATATTTGATAAGAATAAGATGGTTGAATGATGTTTTTCATGGAATGTGTGAATGAACCAAGTACTGTTTGCTTCTCCCAGATCTAGAGATAATGACAGATAGCCCATTAATAAGGTGATATACTGTTGAAAGCAAGAATTCCAAGTGAACTTTTTTTTTCTTTTAAATTAGTTTACCATGGCATTTTTGAGCATTGTTTGGCATGTGACTGTACACCAGAGATTGGGTATGATAATTTCCCCTTTCCATCTATCTCGGAGGCCAGTAATTATTAGGAAATAAGATCATTGTTTATACCTCTAGTTGCAAAAATTCACTACTATTTTTAAATCTTTAGTAATAATATCTAAAATGCTACAGAAAGCACTTAAAAACAATTTTAACATCCAGGTTTTAGTTTCTTTTTCTTTGAATAATGTTGACAAATAGAACATTTTTTCTTATGTGTGTATTCTCAACCTCACCCCACCCCTAAGCAGTCTAAATATACTTAATTTTCATTTTATGTGTCCTTAAAATGATGATTTATCCATTTTGAGGTGGTGGTCCTTAGTAAAGTTTTCACTTATTTTGCTATAGAAATGAAGTAGAGCAGTTCATCCTTTTTTGGGTCACAGGCCCAATCCCTTTGGCAGTCTAATGAAGGCTAAAGTCAAGTGCAAATATATGAATATATATAAAATTTTGCATGCTGAAAATTTCTGGAATATTTTGAACCCTCCTAGAATCCTTTTATTGACCCAGGTTCTTAAAAAGCTAAAGGATTTGGCTTTACGCCTTTTGAAATGTAGAGGCATATGTTCCCTCTTAGAAATGACATAATATTCACTTAAGTGCATTGTGTCTGTCCTAGAGTAAATGCTTATTTAGTGGCATCATGCATTTGT
Organism: Antilocapra americana; assembly: GCA_007570785.1. Classification (NCBI taxonomy): domain Eukaryota; kingdom Metazoa; phylum Chordata; class Mammalia; order Artiodactyla; family Antilocapridae; genus Antilocapra; species Antilocapra americana. Next base: position 104,242 of record ML664205.1, read on the forward strand.
AGGGTTCTCCAGTATCATGTAACAATACCATTAGCTTTATAAATTAACATGGGCTTTTAAAGATCAGAGTTTAGAGCTTCATGCCAGAAATAGGCCGTGCCCACTTCCAGTGCACTTTGACAACTGCCTGCAGGCTGGATAACTGGAAAGATAAGGATAGCTTTTTTATTTTTAAATGGTTGCATGGTTATTTTTATTGTTGTTTTTAAGATATGTGACAGACGATATGTGGCCCACAAAGTGAAAAATACTTATCTGACTTTTTCAGAAAAACTTTGCTAACCTCTCAATTGAACCAATTGGGATATTTCTGTTGGGATGAATAGAATAGCATTCAGCCAACTTCATTAGGAAAAGCCCATCTTAAAGAGTCATATGCTTTAAATTTTCTTTTGGGAGTAAGTACCTTGCCTTTTTTTTCTTAATGGTACAGTGGAACTCTTGGTAGCCAATGCCTTTCAGACACAAACTGGATTCCATTATAGATAACGTAGAGGTCTTTGAATAGGTAAAACTTAATCTGTTGGGGCTTCCCTGGTGGTCCAGTGGTTAAGATGCTGCACTCCAGTGCAGGGGGCATGGGTTCTATTCCTGGTCAGGGAACTCAGACCTCACGTGCTGCACAGCACAGCCACCCAAAAGTAAGAAAAGCTAATTTATTAATATTGTTGAGATTCTACAGATTCAAGTTGCAAGAAATTTTTTGTCCCATGTCCTTGTAGATACAGAAGGATATTTGAGGTGACTTCTTACTATTTTAGGGGGCTTCGCTGATAGCTCATACCATAGTCTGTCTGCAATGCAGGAAACCCAGGATTGATCCCTGTGTTAGGAAGATCCCCTGGAGAAGGGAATGACAACCCACTCCAGTATTCTTGCCTGGAGAATCCCATGGACAGAGGAGACTGGCAAGCTACAGTCACCATGGGGTTGTAATGAGTCAGACACGACTGAGCTACTAATGCTTACTTACTATTTTACCTTTTAAAAAAAAATATTTTAGAGTGAAAACCATAAGATTCTCTGAAGGAAAATGCTTTTTAATTACAGGATTAAGTAATAGACAATCATGGCTAACAACATATCAGTCATTATCAGGGTGAATTTGTGTCACTGATATTCTCTGATTCTTCACTTTCCAATGTTGTATTCATAAGAACAAAGACTGGGAAACATTAGCTACCAAATGACAGTCTTTTTCAGTCCTACAAATAATAGAGCATAGGAGTATGCCAAGATTTCAATTCCATTAGAAGTTTTTTTTTTTAACAGTAGAAAAATTATTAATTCTTGACCCTTGAATTCTTTCTGAAATATTCTATGTGATGAAATAAGTATGCATAATGGACTTCTACTGTATCAATTCCATTAGAAATTTTGATTTAAAGTTCTTGTGACTTGAAAAGGGCCATGGGGCATTTGCATGATCTTTTCCTGGCTCTCTTAAAGAATGTAGTCAGTGAATATTGCTGCTCTTAGGCCATTAAATAATTGGTGTGTAAAATTGTAAAAAAGAAAAAAAAAAAAAAGTCTTGTGACTTTACATAGGCAGTCTTAGCTTCTATAAGTGATTGCATCTTTTAAACAGAAATTTTCATATCATGCACATATTTTGAAATCCTTAAATAAGTCTTTTAGAAATGTCTGTCATTAATATAACAGCGCTGGAAGAAAGAAGCTTATGAAGAGCAAAGTATATTCATTCTTCAACTTTGTAGTTTGGTTTATCATCTGCACCCTAACCCTCTCAGCTTATTAACATTCTCATAATCAAGAATGTGCATTCTTACCACATTACTTCTTCAGAGCTCTCTTTTTTTTGTGGTTTTATGTAAAAATCCAATTCAAATATGCTGTATAATAACTGCTAGCCTTTTTTTTTTTAATATGTATAAGCATGCTTATGTCTCTGTACATATTTTGGGGTTTAAAAAAAAATCTTGGCTTTAGGTATAAGTGATCCTGGAACTATTTTTAATATCTTTATATTTTTAACAAAAGTTTTGGTTTAAAAAAAAACTGGATATTTTAATAAGTCTGGTTATAATTTTTGAATTTTTAGAAAACAAGTCAGTGATTGTAATTATTTATCCAGAAATCGAGATTCTCCTAAGATCAATAAAGAACAAATATAAAAATTGGCATGTTGTTTGATACTAAGAGTGGAGAACCCAGATAGGAAAGAATATTCACTCCAAAATTCTGACCAGTGGCTGAAACCTACCTCTAAAGGGATAGTCCATAGTTTGCTTTTGGTTTCATGTACACCAGCCATGGACTGTGCTTGTCTTTTCTGGATGACTCATTTCAGACCAGCAACAGGCACTCAAGAGAAAAATTTTCAGTTGCCCATCTGGCAGTTTTGTTTTGGAGACAATTTTTATTTCCATCCTTTAGTCCTGGGCAACTGTGGCCACAGCACGCATCTGGCTAAGTCCAGAGCCTGGTGTCCTTTTAACCTCTTGCTGGATTTCTCTGCATTTTCTACAGAAAGATTGTAAGTAAAATAGATGGCGACAAGGACGGGTTTGTCACTGTGGATGAGCTCAAAGACTGGATTAAATTTGCACAAAAGCGCTGGATTTACGAGGACGTAGAGCGGCAGTGGAAGGGGCATGACCTCAATGAGGACGGCCTCGTTTCCTGGGAGGAGTATAAAAATGCCACCTACGGCTACGTTTTAGGTAGGTCCCTACTCTCTGGGGGAAAAAGCCTTATGGAGCCGGCACCTTGAAACGTAACTGTTTTGTCTTGTAGAATGATTGTAGATAAAATAGACGCGGATAAAGATGGGTTTGTGACGGAGGGGGAGCTGAAATCCTGGATTAAGCACGCCCAGAAGAAGTACATGTATGACAATGTTGAAAACCAATGGCAGGAGTTTGATTTGAATCAAGACGGCTTAATCTCCTGGGATGAGTACAGAAACGTGACTTATGGCACTTACCTGGGTAAGGGGCAAGGTGTCAGCCTGGTGGAGACTATGGTCTTGAGTCAAAGAAACAAATGGGTCAAGCAGTGAAGGAAAGGAAGAAATTACGCTTATCTTAGATAGTTTGATGCTGTGCTCATTCTGCTTCACTTTATTAATTTTGAATTTGTATGTTATGTATTTCTTAAAATTTGTTTTATTTTGGTTTTCTAAGGTCTGACATCTTTTACGTCTTTTAGCATTTCAGATATATTTCCCCATTTTTTTCTTGCTGTCATCCCTCAAAGAGAACATTTTTGGAGTAAATTCTCATTCAGAAGACTGCATTGTTCCAGCAATGCAAAGCAGGAGGCTTTAAGATGTCTCTTGACACGGTCGCATTAAAGTGTTGGACCTGAAATTTAAACCAAATTAGATTTCTTTGTAACTGGTGAGAACAGGAGGAAAATTACTATCTTCCCTTGCTAAAATAAAGATCAAATCTAATAGCTTTCCATGATGAAATTTAACTATTTCAGTATGTCTACTTACTGAAGTTTAGAAATGAGTATTTCCCATTTGTTTTCTCTGACACATGAGTTTATTAGCCTGCTTTGCAAATGCTTCAAGGCAAATCAATGTGACTTTGATTGCTTTTTGTTGATTTGGTAGCTTGTATGCTTGGGCCACCTGTTAGTAATTTTCTTTTACTTATTCCACTTGCTTGCTGTTAAATGCTAGGTGGCGATCTTACCAAGTTGATGACTTAGGGTGTTTTGTTAGTGATACTCCTCTTTTGTACGTGGTCACAGTTTGAGATGAGACAAGAAAGTATAAATGTTACTTCTTGCATTTTTATTCTGGAAATTAAGTAAATTTCTGGGTGAAAGCAGGCGTTCTCCATCACTGACTAACAGGCAATGAATGTATGATGGGTCTGTTTCCCCCCACTGGATAACCAGCTGTCCATGTTAATTACAGGACTGCATGCATTTCTGGTTAACAGATTTTTATTTCTGTATGGGGCTTGTTCTCATTCCTGAGACTAGAGTGGCCGCCTCTCTCATTCTTGACACTTAGCCAAGAACCAGACATATCCTCCTCCCAGTTAAGAACCCGTGTATTAAAAAGCCAGGGCAGATAGACACCCATGCTGCTTGCTCTCTGGCTGAGACCCAGAGCTTCCTGATTTGTTTGAAATTAATTTTAAATACAAAGCACTGGGTAGGCTATTGGTGATCTCAACAGAATGATGTGTTAATAAATCTCAGCTCAAACCTAGGCACTCACTGTCCAGAGTGAATTTTAAACTCTTTTTATGATTATGTGCATGCAAATCTGTTGAGAACTTTGTTACCTCACAGGGCCAATGATTCAATGTAATGAGTATTTCTACTGACTGAGACTCTGCATAAGCTGAAGCACTGGCTGGAGAAACAATGTCTTTATAAGGCATCTTTCCCTGGTGGCCTAGGGGGTAGGGGTGGACAGTGCTGGAATAAGGAGGTGCCTTCCAAAAGTGCCGAGGAGTTTTTTGTGAAAATGTGTTCTTGACTCAGTTGAGTTAAGGTATAAATCATCTTAGCTTCTAATTAGGATCTGTCTTAATGAATATCTGCTTTCCACAAAAGGAACGTTAACCTTGTCTCTGCCACAAGTAAAATATGAGATGCCAAGATCTGCCCTTGCCTATACCAAAACCAAAACTAGATCACGAACCTACCCTTCACAGTGTGCAAGCCAGCTGGCCCAGTAAACGGGTGCTTAGGATAGATAGGGCACTCAGCAGTGATGATAGGCACGCGAGTTTAGTCGTTAAATACAGTTCTGTACCTTTCTTCTTCATCCTAATATATGTGCATGTGATCCTAGTCACCAAGTTTTACCTAAGGAAAGAAGGGCTATCAGCTAAGAATCTACTCTTAATATGTAAATTGCCTTCTGTTATTTATGTTACATAGTTTATACTGATTATTTGTTGAGAATAAATGACTCAGTATCTGAGTAAGGTAGTATTTTCCTTAAATTCTCTGTCTCTAATCTATTATGGCTTTGAGTATACACATAGGGTTCCCAAAGCCCCAGTTTAATCAGTAAACTGTCTTACTGAATTTTGATCCTCATCAGAATGAAGCTTCAAGTTGCTCAGCTCTCAAAATAGAGCAGTAGTTTATTGTTGTTTTTGACTGTACTTAAAGTATGGAAAGATTGAACTACAATATCAAAAGTCAATAGTGTAGTGTTAGTAAGGGGCCCTGTGGGTTTGTTTGTTTGTTTGTTATTAAAAACTAGTCCTATGTCTTTTTTTATTTGATCAATATGTTTTGGGAACAATCATTTCTTACCTTTAATGTGGTGTCTTTTACTTCAAAGTATCTTCATGTTATTTTGGTCTGTATAGCAACTCAGATTGAAAAGTTGTTTGTTTGTTTCTTCCCCTTTTTACCATTAACTCCTTCACATTTTTTCAACTTAAAGTTCATTTTTCTAGATTCATATGAAGTGAAGTGAAAGTCGCTCAGTTGTGTCTGACTCTGCGACCCCAAGGACTACACAGTCCAGGGAATTCTCCAGGCCAGAATACTGGTGTGGGTAGCCTTTCCCTTCTCCAGGGCATCTTCCCAACCCAGGAATTGAACCCAGGTCTCCTGCATTGCAGGCAGATTCTTTACCAGCTGAGCCACAATAACTATTGCTTGTGCAGTTCAACATCCTGAAAGATAGGTCCAAATTCAATTCGGTTGCAATCTAATATTTCTGTAACAGATTTATTGAAGTATAATTGACATAAAGTTTTGTTGCACTGCACATATTTAAAATGCACAGTTGATGAGTTTTACCATACATGTATGTATCAGTGAGCCCCTCACTGTAACTAAATATTTCCATCACCCCTAAAAGCTTCCTTGTGTCCCTTTATAGTCCTCACCTTCCTTGTGCCCTGTCCCATGGCATCCACTGATCTGTTTTCTGTAACTTGATTTGTTTGCATTTTCTAGAATTTTTTAAAAATGGAGGAAGTGGGGACAGTGAACAGAACCTTTATCTCATGGTATATTTCTGAGTTGGCCAAAGAAACTACAATGTGACCTTTCAGAGTGGCGCTGTTCTGGTATTGAATCCAAATGGCCTGTAATGGGATAGAAGGCCTTTGATATCTGGCTTCTTAATGAGAGCCTAATGTTCAATAAATGTTTAAATAATATTTCATAAACATAGCAATAGTTAACATTATTAAAAGCCAACTCTGTGCCAAACACCGTTCGAGGCACTTAACTTCTATTTATTTGCTTATTTAACCTTGTAACAATGCTGTGAGGCCAGCTCTGTTACTGTCTCCATTCTACAAATGAGTAAATTGAAGTACAGTTAAGTTACTTGTCCAGGGTAACATGGCTAAGAAGTGGTAGAGTTAGGATTCCAACCCAGACTTTAGAGCCACCACTGCCCCTTGGATATAACTAGAAAACTGAAGCCCTCTAGTAGCCTTAATATCGATAACAATGAAGTAATTATGTAACAGATCACATAGTCCAAGAGCCAGGGTTCCATGTTGAATTTACGTTCACCTCAGACCTGACTTTGTAGTCTTTGATCACCAAAACTGAATGTCTTTATATTGCTGTAGTTTTCCCTGAGTAACCAAGTTAATCTTCCATGCTAGGTTTATTGTTCTTGGAAATTGGTTTCCGTACATTTTCATGTTTTCTGGAAGTCTTTTAAGATTTGACCTAAGTTTTTGTTTCCTAGATGATCCAGACCCTGATGATGGATTTAACTATAAACAGATGATGGTTAGAGACGAGCGGAGGTTTAAAATGGCAGACAAGGATGGAGACCTCATTGCCACAAAGGAAGAATTCACAGCTTTTCTGCACCCTGAGGAGTATGACTACATGAAGGATATAGTAGTACAGGTGGGTGAGAGCAAGGATTCTCAATGGAAACTTTCTTTTTTTGTTGCTTACACTCTTTCCTATGGTTTAACCACATGAATACATATACATAAACACATATATATGTGTGTATTTACTTTAATGAAGCACAGTTACTTGTCCTAAATAATTGCCTGAACTAATTCATCCAGATACTAGATCTAATTATTCTCGTCTGTCTAGGAAACAATGGAAGATATAGATAAGAATGCTGATGGTTTCATTGATCTGGAGGAGTATATTGGTAAGTCTGTTTCTAGTGTTTTTCTTAGAAGAAGCTGGGAAACTGGAAGATATGTTCACCAATAAAAACAATCTACCCCATGGGTCAACTCTTAGCACATCATTAACTCAGACCAGCATGAGAAATAGTGGGTCATGATGAAGTATTGAGTAGCACTGGCCACTCAAAATGTAAATGTGAGCCCCGAATGTAATTTTAACTTTTCTATTAGACACATCAAAAACAATGAAAAGAAACAAATGAAATTGACTTCAAAAGTGTATTTTATTTAACCTAATATTCCAAAATACTATAAGTTCCACATTATCAAGGATTTTTTTTTTCTTTTTTCACACAAGTCTTCAAAAGTTTTACACTGTAGCACATCTCAGTGTGGACTAGCCACATTTCCTTGCCTCATAGCCCAATGTGGCCAGTGAACTGTAGTGGACTGCACTAAAACAGCGCATCCTAAATGCCCTAGGGAACCTAGACTGGTATTCGAAAACTACAGAACAAAAGAGACACTTGGGTGAATAAACAACCAGAAGTTGTTGATTCCTCTTAGTCTTTCCTTTTCACTGTATTCTGTTCATATTTTTCTGTTGAGGTTTTCTAATTTGTTTCCTTTTGTCCTATTTTTTTGGCCATACCATATAGTTTGTGGGATTTTAGTACCCCAACAAGGAATTGAACCCCACCCTTGGCAGTGAAAATGTGGAGTCCTAACCACTGGACTGCCAGAGAATTCCTAATTGTTTATTTTAGATGTTGTACCTTCAAGGCAATTTCTCTCAAGTACAGCTTTTTTCTTCTTTTTTTTTTTGTCCATGCTGCCGCTGGCATGTGGAATCTTAGTTCCCCAATCAGGGATTGAACCTACATCCACGATATGGAATCTGAACCACTGGACCACCAGGGAGGTCCCTAAAGTTATTTTTATTATCCTCAAAAATAAAGATTCTCCCATTGCTTTAAAAAAAAGGAGCTGCCTCTTACCAAGTAGTTGACCAAATTGTTTCACAGTTCATGTCATGGAAAGTAGCATAAGACAAGGCCCATCATTTTAAGAGATACATTGTAAAGTATATGGTTGGTAGACAGTTTGACTGTTTTACATTTACAGACACTTTTATATCTCTCAGGTTTTCCTGAGGATTTACAACCACATTTTTCTAAAACTAGTGGTCAGGTTAATTAGCTGTCTTGTAGTGAAATGGAACGCAGGAAACAGCTGTCTTATGAAAGTTGGTCTTTACCTTTCTTGACACTAGTCATCTCCCTTTGTTTCTGCATTTTAAAAAATACTTATTTATGGCTGCACTGAGTCCTCACTGCTGCATGCAGGCCTCTCTAGTTGCAGTGCACGGGCTTCTCACTGTGGTGACCTCCCACTGTGGAGCACAGGCTCTAGGCAAGCGGGCTTCAGCAGTTCAGCTCTCAGGCTTAGTTCCCCTGTAGTAGCACATGGGATCTTCCTGGACCAGGGGTCAAACCCGTGTCCCCTGCATTGGTAGATGGACTCCTAACCACCACCACCTGAAAATCCCAGTTTCTCCCTTTTTTTAAAACAGTTCTCTTTGCTCATAATCATTCAAAACCAATAGTTCGAAATATTCTTTTTGCAAGATCATCAGTAAAATGCCTTGCTTCATAAAATCTCTCTGACCTAAAATACCCTTATAACTTCTGTGAGGTTCCAAACTAATGAGTGAGGAAGAAAGGTCATATCAGATTTGCATGGGGCAGGCTTTGAGAGAAGACACACCCATCTTATGTATGGATGTCTGTTCATACAGGTGATATGTACAGCCACGACGGAAACGCTGATGAGCCAGAGTGGGTCAAGACTGAGAGAGAACAGTTTGTTGAGTTTAGAGATAAGAACCATGATGGGAAGATGGATAAGGAAGAGACCAAAGACTGGATCCTCCCCTCGGATTATGACCATGCTGAGGCAGAAGCCAGGCACCTGGTCTATGAGTCAGACCAAAACAAGGTAAGTCTGACCAGGCCCAAGCAATCTAGCAGTGGTCCAAGTCTGTTTCTAGGGGTTGCTTAAAAAATTCCTGTTAATGTACATAGAGCATGTAAGGTTTTAATTAGTTGGAAAACTCAGCAATGGCCACAGGACTGGAAAAGGACAGTTTACATTCCTGTCCCAAACAAAGGCAATGCCAAGGAATGCTCAAACTACTGCACAATTGCACTCATTTCACACGCCAATAAAGTAATGCTCAAAGTTCTCCAAGCCAGGCTTCAGCAATACATGAACCATGAACTTCCAGATGTTCAAGCTGGTTTTAGAAAAGGTAGAGGAACCAGAGATCAAATTGCCAACGTCTGCTGGATTATCGAAAAAGCAAGAGAGTTCCAGAAAAACATCTGCTTTATTGACTATGCCAAAGCCTTTGACTGTATGGATCACAATAAACTGTGGAAAATTCTTAAAGAGATGGGAATACCAGATCATCTGACCTGTCTCTTGAGAAGCTTGTATGCAGGTCAGGAAGCAACAGTTAGAACTGGACATGGAACAACAGACTGGTTCCAAATAGGAAAAGGAGTATGTCAAGGCTGTATATTGTTACCCTGCTTATTTAACTTATATGCAGAGTACATCATGAGAAACGCTGGGCTGGAAGAAGCACAAAATGGAATCAAGATTGCCAGGAGAAATATCAATAACCTCAGATATGCAGACGACACCACCCTTATGGCAGAAAGTGAAGCGGAAGAGCCTCTTGATGAAGGTGAAAGATGAGAGTGAAAAAGTTGGCTTAAGGCTCAACATTAAGAAAACTAAGATCATGGCATCTAGTCCCATCACTTCATGGGAAATAGATGGGGAAACAGTGGAAACAATGTCAGGCTTAATTTTGGGGGCTCCAAAATCACTGCAGATGGTGATTGCAGCCATGAAATCAAAAGACGTCTACTCCTTGGAAGAAAAGTTATGGCTAACCTGGATAGCATATTGAAAAGCAAAGACATTACTTTGCCAACAAAAGTCCGTCTAGTCAAGTCTATGGTTTTTCCAGTAGTCATGTATGGTTGTGAGAGTTGGACAGTGAAAAAGGCTGAGTGCCGAAGAATTGATGCTTTTGAACTGTGGTGTTGGAGAAGACTCTTGAGAGTCCCTTGAACTGCAAGGAGATCCAACCAGTCCATCCTAAAGGAGATCAGTCCTGGGTGTTCATTGGAAGGACTGATGTTGAAGCTGAAACTCCAATACTTTGGCCACCTCATGTGAAGAGTTGACTCATTGGAAAAGACCCTGATGCTGGGAAGGATTGGGGACGGGAAGAGAAGGGGAAGACAGAGGATGAGATGGTTGGATGGCATCACCAACTCGATGGACATGGGTTTGGGTGGACTCTGGGAGTTGGTGATGGACAGGGAGGCCTGGCGTGCTGCAGTTCATGGGATCGCAAAGAGTCGGACACAACTGAGCAACTGAACTGAACTGAACTGAAGTCTGCTATGGAGCTAAAGTTGGTGACTGAAACTTACAGGGCAGCACTAGCTCTGTGATCTCTCATTTTAGAAATCCCTTTGCCCAATAGTCTTAGCATTGGAGGATTCAGGCCTCACCAAGGGCCTCTGGATATAGCCTGTGCCCAGTATGCCTCATCCACTATTTTGGAATCCCAAGCCATTTTCTTTGCCTTTTTTTTGTTGTTATTTCTTTTGTTCTTTTTACCTTTTACAGGCTCACTTTGCCTACTCCAAGCTGATTATTTGCTTCTTAAATCAAGCATGCTTGTAGCAGCTTATAAATCAGCGTTTCTCTATTATAATTCGATTCAGTCACTCAGCTGTATCTGACTCTTTGTGACCCTATGGACTGCAGCACACCAGGCTTCCCTGTCCATCACCAACTCCCAGAGCTTGCTCAAACTCATGTCCATCGAGTCAGCGATTCCATCCAACCATTTCATCCTCTGTCATCCCCTTCTCCTGCCTTCAGTCTTTCCCAGCATCAGAGTCTTTTCCAGTGAGTCAATTCTTCACGTTAGGTGGTCACAGTATTAGAGCTTCAGCATCAGTCCTTGACCAGTTATCTCAGAAGGCATTTGGTTCATTGAAAAAGTGAGCCCTACTACTGAGCCCTTTCACTTTTTTCAAAGAATATTGTCCTTAAAGCAGACTGAAAATCAGTCTAAAGATGGGGGATTTTAGAATTCTGAATGTTCTTTTATTTAGATTAATCTTTGGTTTTAATGTAGTTTCTTATTGTTGAGCCTTTTTAAGGGTCAATCTGGTTTGAGTTCTTGCTCAGTCTCTTCAGTAGCCAGGTGCCGAGACATGAGGAAAGGAGACTCATATAGTCATCCCTTGGGAATCTGGCCTAGATAATTCTTGAGATAAGATCTGGACCTCCATTAGGGGTTCTGTCTGGAATCTGATTGGTAGCCAGGGCATTTTGGAGTTGAAAACTATGCTTGACAGTAACAGATTTCATTGTCCCTGTTAGACAGTGACTTGATTCACTTTGAAGTATTTTTCCTGGCTCTTGTTATAACTATCTTTTACCCATATCTAGGAGGTGTCCCACATTTTGCTGAAAAGGGAGCATTTTTTCCCAAGAAATAAACCCATACTGCTGGCATTGACCTATTCAGCTATATTATTTTCATCCTTTTAACTTTCTTGATATGGAAATATATTAATTGCTCTTTTCTTCCCTGTGTGTGTGTGTATTAGAGATGGGCCATGAGTACTGAGTTCATGTTTAATTTAGTTGGAATTAGAATCTTAAATCTTGGCAATTCTTAGATCCCCTATTATATGGTAGCAGTGTTGCTAAATTTGAAATGGGAACTTTACTTTGCCTCAGTTCACTGTTCTTTCTGCTTTCAGGATGGCAAGCTTACCAAGGAGGAGATTGTTGACAAGTATGATTTATTTGTGGGCAGCCAGGCCACAGATTTTGGTGAGGCCTTAGTACGACATGATGAGTTCTGAGCTGCAGACAGAGGAACCCACATTTCTTCAAAAGTAATTTATTTTTACAGCTTCTGGTTTCACATGAAATTGCGCTACTGAGACTGTTATTACAAACTTTTTAAGACATGAAAAGTTGTAACGGAAATGATCCCGTCCCCATTCCTCCTCCTCTCTGAGGGACCGGAGGGAAACCGTGCTTCTGAGGAACAACTCTAATTAGTACACTTGTGTTTGTAGATTTACACTTTGTATTATGTATAACGTGTGTTTATTTTTGTATTTGTTCTCTGGTTGGGAGTATGATATGAAGGATCAACATCCTCAACTCACACTTGTAGGCAAACATTAGCCCTTCACTCTTTCTCAACACTTATCATGTAATTTTTTATAATTTTGACTTAAGTTTAAGCCTGAGATAAATAAGAAATGTTCAGGAGAGAGAAAAGGGAAGAAATATTCCCCACGATTTATATTTAGAGAGAGAACACTTAAACTTGCCTATTGAAAAGTATGTTTTATAAGTAGTAGGGGCAACATGTTCCATTCAGTTGCTTCATGTCCAGGTCCTAGCATTATCTGGGCAAGGACAGATCCCTGTGCTGTAAGAAGGCTTGACTCAACTTGACTTCATTCATCCTTTTTTTTTTTTTAACCCCCCTTCCCTGTAGGACTAGCTGTTTGCTAATTTTGTCAAGCACAGCTGTGGTGGGAAAAGCTGGGGCCAGTGTCTTGAATATCAATCAAGTAGTGAGTGTGATCTCTTTACAGAGATATAAATAGAAACAGCTGGAAAACTAAAGAAAAAATCCAAGTGTTCTTAGGGCACATGCTTTTTTCTGGGTGTGCATCTATTGAAGTGCTCAAGCCTGTCTTTATTCAATCAGTAAGTGCCCCATTCAGCTCCTATTTCCCCAGGTATTCCAAGGAACTGCAGTCAAAATGTGCTCCTTTCCAATCATGTCATTGAAAGTGCCTTTAATGAGAGAAACGGTCACTGAAAGAGGATTCTCTTAAGAAACTCTAAGAGAAAGTAGATGATTTGGACCACCTTAAATGAAAGCTTAGAACCTCCTGTTGTGGTGGGGATTTTTTTCTTCCCTTTCTCTTTTGGACAGTGGTTCAATAGCAGTATTAGGGGCTTGGTTGCAGTGTTTTTACCTTGTGGGCTGATTTCTGAAAACCACATGCTGCTGAATTTACCAGGGATCCTCATACCTCAGAATGCTAACCACTTACTACCAGGCCTGTTTCTGTGTCAGCTGAGGAGGCTGAGCTAAGGCTCAGAGATGAGAGGGCTCTTTGGTTTGAGGACCGTCGCTCAACCTTCCTGCCTTTGACCCATCCCTCCCTATGTCCCCATCTCCCTACTGCCAAAAAACATTTATCATGGATCAACATTGCCAGTCCTTATCAAAGAGAGGGACATTGTAGAAAGAGCTGAAGAAACCACCTCTGTTCCCAACTCACCTATATTTTACATAACAAGAAACTGCCTTTTTTTTTTTTTTGGTCCCTTTCATACACATGGACCTCTTGAGAAGAATTATGTATTCCAAGTTTTTAGCCCTCAGGTTACTAAGACAAATATATATATATATATATAACCTTTATTATTTCATATATCTTTCTGGATAATACATTCAGGTGGTGCTGGGTGATTATTATAATCTGAACCTAGGTATATCCTTTGGTCTTCCACAGTCATGTTAAGGTGGGCTACTTGGCCTGGTAAAAAGACAGATAGCATGTAACTTCACCCTGGCCTTTGCGTTGAGCTCTTGAGAGTGGATACATTCTTTGAACCCTAGTATAAGGAAATGGGAATTCTCTGCCTTCCAGATTCCCCATTTGTATTGTTAAGAAGACCAGGGATAATTAATAATGCCACCATCCCTGGCTTGGAGAGGGCACAGCACAAATGGTGCGGCAGGAGAGCCTCACAGGTCACTAGGTACAGAGAACCCAGGCCTTATGTTAAAGTCATGCACCTAGAAAGCAAACCTCCATCTGCCAAGATAGCGACTTCTGGATGCTGGGTGCTCATCAGTAAGCATTTGTACTCTAATCTCTAATGACCCTCCTGGATTTTTTTTTTTTTTTTTTTTTTTGGCTTAAATCAAGCCTGAGGCTGGTGAACAGTAGTTACACACCCACATTGTGTGTTCTATGAATGCTAGCTGTCTTGAATTTGGATACTGGTTATTATTTTTTATAGAGTGTAAACCAAGTTTTATATTCTATAATGCAAACAGGTACCTATCTGTTTCTAAATAAAACTGTTTACATTCACTGAAGGGTATGTGTGTCCTTTATTTTCTTAAGAAATGGAACTCTTGCTTAGAATTATGGGGTTATAAAATGTCACAGAAAATGGAGCTCTCCTAGAAGGTTTACCCCACCCCAACCCAGAGAAGTTACTACCTTCTCCCAAATTGGTTACTCTTTCCTTCCTATTCTGCAAAGTTTTAGCATCCTTCTACAGCTGTAACCCTTCTCTGCTTCGCTTAGGCCATATAACTGGAGAGGAGCCCAGCTGCTCATTACATAATTGTCTGATACCAAACACAGCCATTTCTGAATGTACACACATTTGTCTTGATTTTTATTTCAAAAAGGCTCTTCTTCAGGGGGTGGGGAGACGGAATATAAGGTAAAACAGTTTTTTTAACATTTTGTATAGTTTATAAACAGTATTGAGATGTGCCAGTTCATTTTGAGAACATGAAGGTAGTTGAACTATTGACTTTAGTAAATACGCAGCTTAAGACAGATAAATCGGTTTAGCCAAACAAGAGGTATGGGGGCAGCGGGGCGGAAGCACCTGGAATAATCCATGCTGGTGCAGGCATTTATGGGCATGACCGTCTCTGTCAAAGTGATAGCAATCACTGGCAGTGACAGCATAAGAAAGTTCTTTCAAACTCACATTTAGGACATACTAAAGGTTTTTTATTATTTTAATGTCTCATTTCTAAGGTGTTTTACTAAGTTCTGATTCAAAATGTATCATCTTTGAATGGATCCCCAGGAGGGGGAAAAAATTATTGAGAAGGAAAATAATTGTTCACTGAAAAATTAGCCATACTCCTTTACAGTTGCCTTGTATGTAGAATCTGTTCTCCAAACGTGATAAATTGTGCCACTTTAGAGTAGAAACTGTTGACTGTGGAAATGGCCTTTGAGGTGGTCTGAAGTAGACCCAGCTGGAACAGTTGCTTTGTAGGTAGGAAGGAAATAGTAGGAAAATGGAAAACTGACCCCTCAAGTTGCCATCATTCCCCTTCCCATTTTCTGTGTTGATAGTGGTTTGGTTTTTGACAGAAAATAGAAATGTCCTCAAATGTAAAGTCCTCACTGCACATAGGCTGTATGGCTCGTTAGTTGGGGCCAACTTGGCTGGAAGAGACAGTAGACACTTCAGTTCTCTGGGAGCTAGACAGTTCAGACTCATCTGTCATGGGTTTTCCACACACCATCTCCATGATGCAAGCTCGGAACTAAAGGGAAAGAGCAGAGATAGTCTCCTTGGCAGACTAGTACAGAGGAGGTAACATTAGGAAGCATGGGAGAAAAAAGATCTTTGTATCCCCATAGCCTCACACAGTGCTTTATACATGGGATCTCCTTGAGCAGTATTATGTCTTCTCAATCCTGAGAGCTGGCTATATTCCAGGCTAACATTACTCACTCCTGGATCTACAATAATAATCCCTACACGTCCTGGCTAACCCTAAGGCCTCACCGTTGGGAAACCTCACAAAGCACCCTGTCTCAGGAAAGTGAAATGAAAGTCACTCAGTTGTGTCTGACCCTTTGCAACCCCATGGACTATACAGGCCATGAAATTCTCCAGGCCAGAATACTGGAGTGGGTAGCCTTTCCCTTCTCCAGGGCATCTTCCCAACCCAGGGATCAAACCCAGGTCTCCCACATTGCAGGCAGATTCTTTACCAGCTGAGCCACCAGAAGCCCAGGAAGAGTGGGTAGCCAGGAGAGTGCTGTCAAAAGTGACCCCACAGTGCCCCCGCCCACCCACCATTACTAGAAAGTGCTCCCAACTAGGAAAGCCTGTGGGCAGCAACAAAGACCCAGCACAGCCAAAAACAAATTTTAAAAAAAAGAGAACTTTACCTGCTTATTCATGAAGCAGTAGATGATGGGATTGTAGACACAAGCACTCTTGGAGAAGAAGGCAGGAACGGTGACAAGCCGTAAGTCCACCCCATGGTTACGGTTGTTGACTATATACATGGCCAGGGCAGCGTAGGGTGTGTAACAGAGACAAAAGGATCCCACCATGACCACCACCATGTGGCTCACCTCCCGCTCAGCCTTCTGGGTGGAAGCTGACTCCTGTTGCTGAGCTGCAACCTGGAAAGAACACAGAAAACATCATGCCCTCTTCTCCCTGACCCTGAACCCCCAAGGTCTGGACGTTTTTCAACCAGGGGGCCATCTGCTCTAACTGTCTCTCTGCTGTCCCACCTTCCAACCTAGTTCCTCTGTTCCCCTTTCCTCGAGGAAGGCAAGATGGAGCCAGCTCTCCCTCCGGTCCGTGGCACTGGAAGTAATCACATGCATCTCTCGATACATCTGAGCTGGGATGACTCCACCTCACTTTTCATCTCCTCATCTCCCTGTCCCCACTTCCTACACTGCTTTTTGATACCCCTCACCCTGGCTGTGGACATTTCCAGGTGTTGTGTGTTCTAGAGCACATACCCACTCTTCCCTCTCATCTAGAGTCCTGTGACCCCTTCCTCCCTGACCCTCACAAAAGCCACTCACAGCTCTGAGGGCCCCCAGCAGCTGAGAGTAGGAGAAGCAGATGAGGGAGAGAGGCACAATGTAGCAGAAGATGAAGAGGAACCAGGTATAGTACTCGCTGTAATATTTGGTGCCCACGGTGTACCAGTCAGGACCACAGGAACACTGCAGGCCCTCAGGGATGTATCTGCAAGGGACCAAGCACTTGTTCACTGTGAGGCTCACAGCAAGAATTGGTAGTTGGAGCTGAGATCCCTGGATTGTGTCCTCTGCTTAGAACCCAGAGTTACGTCAGGCAGAGGATATTTTCTGTCCTCACTAGCCAACCTTTAGCAATTCCAACCACAGAGTAAACTTTAGCACCTGTCTCCCACAGCCCTTTGCCTTCTCTATTTCTCCAGCTCTTTAAAAATTAGAGGTCAACAACCATACCCCACTCTCTTCCCACCCTGACAACCTGAGCTTCTAGCTAAGTCAGCATAACTGCCCTGCACTCTCACCGGCTCCAGCCAAAGAAGGGTGGGATGGAGACACCAATACCGATGATCCAGGTGGCCACAACCACCATCAGGGCATGCTTGGAGCTGAAGCGGAAGTTGCCGAAGGGTTTACAGATGATGATGTAGCGTTCAAAGGCCAAGAAGGTCAGGGACCAGCCTGTCACCAGACCTGTGATGAAATGGGAGGATAATGGGGTAAACAGCTCCACTCATCCTGGCAGGCAGAGTGGAATACAGACGGTGTGGAGAAAGCAGAGAGAGGGAGGGTTGGACTGGTGAGTGAAGTAGAGTTTGGGACGTGCTCAGACCTCTGGGTGGTTCTCTACCTCAGCATTCAAAAGCACACCAAACTTCTACCCCCTGGACTCTTCTTTGGGGGGTCCACTTTAACCCAGCACTCCCATCCTGGAGCCGGGTGCTTCCCGTCCCTCCAGCTCCCTTCACCTGCAGTACCTGCTGTGCAGCCCAGGAAGGCCTCCAGGGCACAAAAATGGTGGCCAAAGACGAAGTAACCATAACAACTGTTGATGAAGACGATGAAGACAGAGAAGACGCAGTAGATGAAGCCCCCCAGAGACACGTTGACCAGGATATAGTTGAGCGGCTGCCGCAACTTTCTGTAGCGCAGTGTGGCCACCAGCACCGTGGCATTGAGTGGAGTCCCTACAAAGAAGACAAAGCCCATGAAGGCTGCTTGGAGGTGGAAGGCCCAGACAGGGGCGAGGTGGTACTGAGGTCCATCCCACGGCCCCACCAAGGAGATGTTCTTGAACAGAAAAAACTCCTCCTCCTCTGACATCTTGCTCATGGGATGTCCCCCACCCTCTCTGATTCCTCTTATAGATCATCCTCCCCCACCACTTCTCCCCCACCCTGCCAAAGACCCTCTCCTTCAAAGCCACTTTGGGGCTCCCTGAAAGATCAGTACTGATCCTAAGCCTCCTAAGGACAAAGTTTGAGATTAGAGACCCCAAACCCCCACCTAAACCTTTTGTGGCCCCAAAGCCGATTGTGTGTTCTTCAGAGGATAAAAGATTGGGCTCACAGAATCCAGATATTCGATGCTGAGGGCTGGAGTGAATAAGAGTGGACTCACTAGGGAGATGCTGACCCATATTTAATGAAGACCCTTCCACCACTCTTTCCCTTTGAGTGGAACTGTTGAAGGCAACCCTCTTCGTTTGGCTTCAGGCACCACTACATCCCTGTAGGTGTTTGCACGCCATCCACCCCATTGTGGAAGGTACCTCCTAAGTCTCCCTCCCCAGGGGTCTTGGGCTCAGCCAGCCTCAGGCTACAGGAAGGGGTAGGGGATGGAGAGTGTTCTTGAACAGTCTTCATGGAACAGTCCAGGAGCAACTCGACAGTGCCTGGAGGTCTAGGGTATCCCAGGCTGCCAGTTTCTTCATGGCGAGTTTCCCCAGAGATGGAGCCTTTTCTGCTCAGAACTCCCCCAGCCAGGTCCAGGTTGGTGTGCTGTGGTCCCTCTTACACCATGTTCACACCTGCCCCTGCCTTTAACTCAGCAGTGCCTAAGCTGCCAGACTTCCTCCTGTCTACCCATCCCAGACCTGCCCAGTTCTTAGCCTGATTTGCTGAGAAACCCACCCCAGTGACCCCAGCTCCACTCTAAGCTCTGCTTGGGGACTTCCCTGGTGGTCCAGTGGTTAAGACTCCGCACTTCCACTGTGGGGGGCACAGGTTTGATCCCTGGTTGGGAAACTAAGATCCTGCATGCCACATGGAGTGGCCAAAATAAGTAAAATACTTACAGCTCTGCTTGCACTTATACTCAACACTACACTTTAGCCTTCTTCCAAACCCCAGTAGACTATAGATATATAGATAACAGTGACTATAAAATATAGATAAGTTCAAAGTGAAAGGATAGTCCAGTAATGACAGAGTCGTTTGGATCAGATGAATCTCAGCATAGATAAAAGTTATAAACTCTGGACAAAATGTGAAAAAAATAACGATTTGAAAGCACTATAAAGTACCCTCAAAACAGGCAGAAACTAAAGGAGACTCAACCTTTGAGTGAAAGGAACCACCTACGATCTACATTCAAATGTAGATAAAATTTTTCCTAAGGACAATTCCCATCTAAATGGCAAGGACCAGCTAGGACTCTTCAGCAAAAAGTCCAGCCTTTATTGGCTTGAAGAGCCACAAGACAGGCCTGGGACTCCAAAGCAGCTGGAAATTGAAGGTGGGTTTCTGGGAATGAAGGAAGCCATGAAAGGGGAAGCCTTCAAATCTGCATATAAACTTCCCTCAAATCCTAAGATGACTAATGAACTATGCCTAGAGGAATCTCCAAGGACCCTAGCAAAAGGCAAGAGATGGAGGTCTGAAAGCTCAGCAGAGATGTGGGCTGCTACCTACTGCAGAAGAGAAAGAGTTTATGTTTGATTGCTTCCAAGTTAGACAAGTTGAGCAAAGACTTCAGCTTCTCCAGTTGAAACTCCCAGAAAACCACACTTTAGGACAAAAATCTGTCCCTTGAATCCTGAACTAGAAATACTAGATGGAGACATGTCAGCCATTTCTGAAAGGCCGACATTTCCAGGCTAACACACACACGCTCCACACAGACACTCACCCACAGGTAGGAGTCCTCACAGAGGTTCCTGTGAAAGCCAGTTAACAGTCTAGGCATTGCAAGGCCAGTTGGGGACCAACTAGGGACCAACTCGAAGGCAGTGTTTTAAGTGCCCATCCCTGGGCAGGGCACGCGGCAATGTGTCAGCCTGGGCTGAGTGGACTTAGTCCACCTCAGCTATCAGCAGGGCTCTGCTGAGGTGCCCACCTCTGCAACTGGTTCTGACAGGAGCCCGTGAGGGCATCCCCTGGGCTTGGACTGTCAGTCCAATCATTATGGGTAAGAGACACCCAGGCCTCTTACTCCCACTCCTTAGGCCAAGTGGCTGCATCTTTAGCCTCTCCCACTACTGTCCCGACAACTTCCCAGACAGTGTCTTCCTCTCTGTTCCACCCCACATCAGAAGAAGGGGCAATGGGCCCCAGCTAAGGGCAACCCAGCCACAGTTAAAAGGAGGCAGATGCTCCTGTGGGGCTCAGGCCAACAAAGCCTTACTCAAGCATAGAGTCTCACTGGCAAGGGATAAAAATTTCCAGTCACTGAAGCCATGGAGTAGGAGGAGAGGAGATTTTTAAGGAGAGGACATGTGGTAAAGGAGAAGAGTAATGATTGCTGGGAGAAATATCAATAACCTCAGATCTGCAGATGACGCCACCCTTATGGTAGAAAGTGAAGAAGAACTAAAGAGCCTCTTGATGAAAGTGAAAGAAGAGAGTGAAAAAATTGGCTTAAAGCTCAACATTCAAAAAACTAAGATCACGGCATCCGGTCCCATCACTTCATGGCAAATAAATGGGGAAACAGTGGAAACAGTGTCAGACTTTATTTTTCTGGGCTCCAAAATCACTGCAGATGGTGATTGCAGCCATGAAATTAAAAGACGTTTACTCCTTGGAGGGAAAGTTATGACCAACCTAGACAGCATTTTAAAAAGCAGACATTACTTTGTCAACAAAGGTCCGTCTAGTCAAGGCTATGATTTTTCCAGTGGTCATGTATGGATGTGAGAGTTGGACTATAAAGAAAGCTGATTGCAGAATTGATGCTTTTGAA
Source organism: Antilocapra americana (assembly GCA_007570785.1). Classification (NCBI taxonomy): domain Eukaryota; kingdom Metazoa; phylum Chordata; class Mammalia; order Artiodactyla; family Antilocapridae; genus Antilocapra; species Antilocapra americana. The sequence continues at coordinate 125,186 of ML664205.1, forward strand.
CTGTGGTGTTGGAGAAGACTCTTGAGAGTCCCTTGGACTGCAAGGAGAGCAGTCCTTGGTGTTCATTGGAAGGACTGATGTTGAAGCTGAAACTGGAATACTTGGGCCACCTGATGCGAAGAACTGACTCATTTGACAAGACCCTCACGCTGGGAAAGATTGAGGGCAGGAGGAGAAGGAGACAACAGAGGATAAGATGGTTGGATGGCATCACCGACTCAATGGACATGGGTTTGGGTGGACTCCGGGAGTTGGTGATGGACAGGGAGGCCTGGCACGTTGCCATTCATGGGATCGCAAAGAGTCGGACATGGCTGAGAAACTGAACTCAACTGGATGATATAAAAACGAGACATTTTAGGTATGGTGGACCTCCAAATCCACAGGTTCTGCTTTTGCAACGGTCAACCAAAATATTCAAAAATTCCAGAAAATTCCAAAAACCAAAACTTAAAATTTCTTAGGCAGGCAACTATTCACATAGCATTTATATTGTATTTATAACTATTTACAAGGTATTATAAGTATTAGGTATTGTCAGTAATCTAGAGATAATTTTAAATATCCAAGAGAATGTGTGAGATTATATGCAAACACTATGCTATTTTATATAAGGGACTTGAACATCGGAGGATTTGGGTATCTGCAGGAGGTCCTTACCAGTCCCCCTGTATATTTAAAGGACAACTGGTATGTTTAATATATAATACTGTGCCCTTTTCAGATTTAGAATTACTTTCTTAATTTAGGAACATGAAAGTACACTGAGGTTTTACAGAATATCACGTTAGGTACATTGAGACCAGGGTTTTCTCAGCCTCAGCACTACTGTCATATTGGATCAGATGATTTGGGGGGATCGGGGCAGGGGGTGGTTATCTTGTGCAGTGGAAGATGTTTAATAGCATCCCTGGCCTCTGGATGATGAGAGCACCACTGTCACCCCCGGGATAATAACCAGTCATACCTCCAGACATAAATGGTCCCCCAAGAGGCAAAATTTCCCCCTGCTCCCCTCCCCTCCAGTTGAGAACCAGTGATTTCAAGTTGAACTTATAAATGCCCAGAACCAAATGGAAGACGGTCAAGAGAAATTATGTTTTTCTAGTACTTCTAATTATCCAGAAAAAAAGAAAGTCCTAGAGAAAGAGGAGATTTTCTGAATTGTTTCAGGGTTTTTATCCCCCTATTGTCATTAGTATTCATATATACTCCCACCTTTTCCAGAGATAGTTTAAGGAAGGCTTACAGAACTATATAGTATAAACGAGAAATTATTAATCAAATGTGAAAGCAGAAAATAAAAAGAGAAACAACAGAAGCAAATTCAGGAGTCAGGGGCGAGATTGAAATACAAGTACTCTGGGAGCTTGCTACTGATGGACCACACATTTGTGCTTCCCCAGTGGCCCCATATACAAAATTCAATGTCCAGAAAGCAAACACAAACCAGCCATTCTTCGGATTATGAGAGGCAGAGAGGGGGGTTCACAGAGGAGACATTGGTGTGATATAATAAATAAGGTCCTTAACAACATTCCTGAGTAGCACGACCACCAGTTTCATTGGACTGGATCTACTGCTGACTTCAGTGTGGGCTTGGCTCCACACAAGGCATGATTCAGAACTGGACATAAACCAGAACCATTCCCTGGGGGGCCAAATACCAGCTCTGCCAGGCTGCTCTGATCCACAGGACATTTCAACTCTCTGGAGGCTTGAATCATTGTTTTTCTCCGCTTAGTTTTTTATCATTTAATTCCTGTTGGACTGTATATGCCTGGGGCTTAAAATTCAAAAAATACAAAAGAATATATGGTGAACAATTCTTTCCCACCCAGGCTCCCAATTCCCCTCTCCAGAAGCAACCAGTGTTCGATTTTGCTGTGTTTTTCCTGCATAGGAGGTGACAACGAGCTTGAAATGATGTGTTGTGACAATGTTGTCTGTTAAATACTGACCGGTCACTCTCCAGAGAAGTGGTGAGATAAGGCAAAGGTTCACACACGCTCTTTTGAAAATGAGAAATCATCCAAGGTTTACTTGAACAAATGCCATCCTCATATCTGGGAGGAAAGGACAGAAGCCACCCGCCCTATACCCCATCCCCACCCTGAGGTAGAATCATGACTCTCCCTAGAGAATTTCATCTGCTGGCTAAATGTGGAGACAAATGAGTCACTGAGGGCCTGAAGTCCTATTGCCTAGAGCCAGGCCACAGTCACCTTGGAAAACAACGCATGGTAGATGCCAACGGATTGCCACCAGGAAAGCAATCCTCTCCCTGACCCCACCATCTTGGAGGCATTTGGAAGTGTGCAGGTGGGGAAAGGGTGTCTTATGGCTCTTCACAAAGCAGCTAAAACACATTTCATGCTCAGTCGTGTCTGACTCTCTGTGACACCATACACTGTAGCCTGCCAGGCTCCTCTGTCCATGGGATTTCCCAGGCAAGAATACTAGAGTGGATTGCCATTCCCTTCTCCAGGGGATCTTCCTGACCCAGGTATTGAACCCAGATCCCCCACATTGTGGTCAGATTCTATATCATCTGAGCCACCAGAGAAGCCTCAAGAATACTGGAGTGGAGAGCCATTCTCATCTCCAGGGGATCTTTCCAACCCAGGGATTGAACACAGATCTCCTGCATTGCAGGCAGATTCTTTACCATCTGAGCAATCAGGGGTGGCCCAGGGAAGCACCAGGGAAGTGCAGGGTGCAAAGAGAGTGTCTTCTGGGCAAAGAAGGGTTTACTGGTATGGAGTAGGTAGGACACTGCTCGAGATGGCCCACACTGAGAAGGATCCGGCCTCAAATTCCATCAACACCCCCACAGAGAAGCCTGGGCTGGGACCCAACCCCAGTCTCAGCCCTGAAACATTCTCCTCAAAGTCCCCCTGGAGCCCTTACTAGGAGCCACCTCACTCCCTGGCACACCCAGTGAGAGAAACAATTAGGGAATGCGTACTGAGGTAATGGAATGACGCGTTGAGTGGCTTTTATTTATAAGCCAGTTTGAAGCTGGGGAACAATTACCCAAAAAAGTCCCTTTGGTTTGAGAATAGATGAGCTGTTGCTTTTCTCTCTGGCCATGACTAGTTAGCTGAGTCAGTCATCTGGTCCAGACACTCCTGGATGGAGATAATAAAACTTGATCCCCTGGGTACAAAGGAATGTTGGCCAATCTGTTCTCTAAAGTGAGAACCATTCTTCTTCCTAGCCAAGGGAAGGGGTTGGTTTATTAGGAACCCTGTTCTTGTGTGGAGGGTGGAGAGGGTTTCTTTAGGCTTATGGTTTTTACCTCAATCTAAGTGAATATCTGTTGCCCCTGGTGGACTTTTAATGTACACCCCTGACTTTCTTTCTTCATTCTTGCACTCATTTATTCCACAGTCATTTGCTGAGAGATATCTACAGCAGCAACTGTGCTGTGAGGGTGAAATGAGATTAATCTGATAGAGTGCTTACCGAAGGCTAGGCACACAGAAGTGCTTGGGAATCATCTGTTTTGTCAGCAGGATTGCCAAGTGCCAGACGCCAGCCTAGATCCAGAGATCAATAAGAAAGATCTCTGTCCCTCCAGAAGCTCCCAGCCTCCTAGGGGGCAGACCACCTGGAAGCAAGCAAGCATCCTGGGATGGGTGGGTGTGGTGCCGTGGCAGAGCCTACTGGGTCTCCTAAAAGGCCCCAGTTACTAGAGGGGTGACCTCCTCCCTCTCTCTCGTTTGGGGAACCCCAGCTTGAAGAACCCCACCCTGGCCACCTTAGCTGATGGGCTAGCTCATCCCTGCAGCCTCCCTGGATGGGATGAACAGGGCAGGCCGGGGTGAGGGAGGGAGTATGTGTATTTACAGAATGTATTCCCATTTTTGGTTTTCTAGAAAGCCTGTGGTAGCATGTGTACTGCGTTTAAAACAGGCTTTGGACTCAGATAAATGTGATCCTTGAAAGCTGAATTTTGCCAAGTTTTATTTTCCTAGAGTGGGGTGACAGCTATTTCACAAGGCTGCCATGAAGTTAAGTAAGAGCTGTAAAGCGCAGATCACATCGCTTAGCCTACTGTAAGCATTAAGTGGCAGCTCTCCTAGTGTGTATTTTTTTCCCCTGCCCTCAGATTACATCATCATAACTCCTTTCCTTTTCCAGCACTTTACAGTTTGCAGCATACTTTCTTTCTTTTTTAAGTCTATTGAATTTGTTACAATATTGTTTCTGTTTTACGTTTTGGCTTCTTGGCTACAAGACATGTAGGATCTTAGCTCTCTCTCCAGGGATCAAACCCCCACCTCTGCACAGGAAGGGGGAGTCTTAACCCCTCGACCACTAGGGAAGTCCCTGTAGAGTGTTTTCTCACCTGATCCTCAAATGACCCTGTGAGACAGGGCAGGTGTTCCTTCCCCAACTGATAGATGAAGAAACTGAGTCATTTAACAACTATTACCTAATCAAGGGTGATCTAGGACAGGCTTCTCAGTCCCCATCTGGGAGGCTGATGAGTTCGGAGGGTATTTTCTGGTGGTCTGATCATGAGATGAGAAGAATGGTTCGTTCTGGGTGCTGGTGCAGGAGACACCAAACTGGCTCTTCTCAGCCCTGGGCTTCTCACAAGGGGAGCTGGGGGAGTCTGGCCCCTTCTCTGCCCTTCCCTAGGAGCACCCCATGAATTCCACTTGGCAGCCTGGGGGAGAGCTGGATGGTCACAGGGAAGATGGAACAGTCCCCGCAGTGGGCTGGGGAGGAGTGGAGAGTGCTGAGGGGTGAGGCCTGCTGGAGTGGAGCCGGCCTGGGCTGGGAGCCAGCCTGGACGAAGAAACTCTTCCAGGAACCACAGACTGTAGCTGCTGCTGAGGTGGCAGAGAAGACACATCTGGTAGGGGATAATCATCAGTGGCTCGTTGGTCTAGGGGTATGATTCTCGCTTAGGGTGCGAGAGGTCCCGGGTTCAAATCCCGGACGAGCCCTGTTTTTCCTGGATTTTTCTTTTTTTCCATTCCCTTTTCCCTACCACACACACAAGTATACACTGCCTGACTTTCCTAAAGTTAGAAGCAGAGATGAGCCAGTGGTGAGTGAATAAAGGACTCAGGACAAGCTGCCAGTCAATTTCCTCACTAGCCATGTCCTGTACATACCCCATTATTCCCACTGAGGTCAAACCAAGCAGAAGGAGATGGTCATAGCTCCAGGTGTTTAACCTGAGAAGGTTATAGAGCCAAAATATTGCCTTGTGTTAGGCAGAAAGCCTTTCAGCCTCACAGAAAGAGCAGGGGGTCGGGACTGATGAGTGGGTCTGAGTTGGAGGTCAAGAAAAGGCAAACCCGCCACGCAAAATCCAAGCTATGAAGTACACTGGCTTCAAAATCCAAAAGCTAGGATCAAAGTTACAATTTGGAGTCTCAGCTTTCCTCTTGGTAAAATGGGAACAATAATATTTATTTCTCAAAGTTAGGAGGATTAAATCAGAAACTGTATGTGAAAGCCCTTTGCAAACTATAATGTACCTTACAGACAGGGATTGTTAGGAATACTACTAAAGGTAAAGAGAATCTAGAAAGGAAATTCTGACAATGTGACAGACTGAACTAACATAGCTCTCCCTTCACTTAGTGTCCCCTAAAACACACATAGAAGTATTGCATAAAACAGAATTCAAAAATTAAAGTATGAACAATTGCAAAATTGACTTTGAAATTTCCAGATATCAGAATTTAAAAAGGAATACAAGGGACTTCCCTGGCAATCCAGAGGTTAAGATTCTGCCTCTAAAACAGAATTAAATTCTGCTTCTAATCCCTGGGCAGAGAACTAAGATCCCATATACTGCACTGTGTGGCCAAAGAATAAAAAAAAAAAATAGAAAACAAACAAGGGAGGGGGAAAAAAGGAAAAGGGCTATCACAGGAGCCCATGGTTCATTTCAGACACAGCTGACAGGTATATTGCTTTCAGTTCTAGGCTATGTCCCCTCAGCCCAGCAGAGACAAATAGCTGGGACAGAACCCTCTGCATTAAAGTTTAGAACATCGAAGATCTACCTTATCCATGGCTGCTGCTAGTGCTAAGTCACTTCAGTCGTGTCTGACTCTGTGCGACCCCATAGACGGCAGCCCACCAGGTTCCCCCGTCCCTGGGATTCTCCAGGCAAGAACACTGGAGTGGGTTGCCATTTCCTTCTCCAAAGCATGAAAGTGAAAAGTGAAAGTAAACTCACTCAGCCGTGTCCGACTCTTATTGACCCCATGGACTGCAGCCCAACAGGCTCCTCCCTTAATGGGATTTTCCAGGCAAGAGTACTGGAGTGGGTTGCCATGCTTTCTCCATTGTACATGGCAGGAAGACTAAAAGTGGCACACTCTAGTTCAAGGAAGCAGAGGAAAAAGGGGGGGAAATATAAATCAACTCCAAGAAACTGAAGTCCAAGCCTGAGAAGATGTTTGTGTTACCTCTGGGTTTATCTGCATGATGCTGAACCCTCAAGCTGAGAAATTAAATATAAACTGGTTTAGGAAAATCCCTAGGAATACCACAGGAATCCCTGGGAATACCACAAAGGAATATCACAGGAATCCCTAGGAATACCACACAGCCACAGAAAGCAGGAAAGAGCTCTCCAAGCATGTTTCATAACCCAACATATATCTCACTAAATAAATGGAAAGCTCAATAAAAAGTGATGAGTCAAAAACACCTACTGAAAAAGAATTCACTGTAAAATATTAAAAGACAAGAAAGCAATCCATCATAAGGAAGAATCGGCAGACACAGCAGACAGGACAATTAACACTCTTGAGAACGGTGCATAAAAGAAAAATATGACAAGCACTGTGTAAGTTTTCTTAGAAGTGTTAAAGATGAAAGACAAGAAAATAAACCATAATGAAAACATTGCACTATGAAGAAAAGCAGCTCATTAAGGGAAAAAACCAAAACTTTAGGAAATGAAAGATATACCGCTAAAGACTCAATGCATTAAACAGTAAACTTGACTCAGCTGGAAAGAGAATTGATAAACTGGAAGATGAGGGTGATGAAAGTGTTCAAAATATGGGGGGGAAGGGGAAAGTAATGCAACAGAAAATATAAAAGAATAGTTAAAAGACATGAGGAAACGAACACTATATATATATATATATTATATACTCCAAGACTTTTGGGCTTCTCTGATAGCTCAGTTGGTAAAGAATCTGCCTGCAATGCAGATTCTTGGGTCAGGAAGATGTGCTGGAGAAAGGATAGGCTACCCACACCAGTATTTTGGGGCTTCCCTGGTGGCTCAACTGGTAAAGAATCTGCCTACAATGCAGGAGACCTGGGTTTGATCCCTGAGTTGGGAAGATCCCCTGGAGAAGGGAAAGGCTACCCACTCCAGTATTCTGGCCTGGAGAATTCCATGGACTATACAGTCCATGGGGTTACAAAGGGTAGGACATGACTGAGTGACTTTCACTTTCAAAGACTTTCACTGAAATGCCACCAAAGGGTATACTTCATAAGAAGGAGGACTGGGAAAGGTCAGTTTTCATTCTAATTCCAAAGAAAGACAAAGCCAAAGAATGTTCAAACTACCACATAATTGCACTCATGTCACAAACTAGCAAAGTAATGCTCAAATCCTACAAGTCAGGCTTCAACAGTACATGAACCATGAACTTTCAGATGTTCAAGCTGGATTTAGAAAAGGCAGAGAAACCAGAGATCAAATTGCCAACATCTACTGGATCATTGAAAAAGCAAGAAAGTTTCAAAAAATTATCTACTTCTGTTTTATTGACTACACCAAAGCCTTTGACTGTGTGGATCACAACAAACTGTGGAAAACTCTTAAAGAGATGGGAATAACAGACCATCTGACCTGCCTCTTGAGAAATCTGTATGCAGGTCAAGAAGCAACAGTTAGAATTGGACATGGAACAACAGACTGGTTCCAAATCAGGAAAGGAGTACATCAAGTCTGTATATTGTCACCCTGCTTATTTAACTCATATGCAGAGTACATCATGCAAAATGCTGGGCTGGATGAAGCATAAGCTGGAATCAAGATTGCCAGGAGAAATATCTATAACCTCAGATACGAAGATGACACCACCCTTATGGTAGAAAGCAAAGAGGAACTAAAGAGCCTCTTGATGAAAGTGAAAGAGGAGAGTGAAAAAGTTGGCTTAAAATTCAACATTCAGAAAACTTGGATGATGGCATCCAGTCCCATCACTTCATGGCAAATAGATGGGGAAACAATGGAAACATTGAGAGACTTTATTTTAGGGGGCTCCAAAATCACTGCACAAAATCACAGAGCATTCTGGTCATAGCAAACACCCTCTTCCAACAACACAAGAGAAGACTCTACATATGGACATCACCAGATGATCAACACCGAAATCAGATTGATTATACTCTTTGCAGCCAAAGATGGAGAACCTCTACACAGCCAGCAAAAACAAGACCGGGAGCTGACTTTGGCTCAGATCATGAACTCCTTATTGCCAAATTCAGACTGAAATTGAAGACAGTAGGGAAAACCACTAGACCATTCAGGTATGACCTAAATCAAATCCTTATGATTATACAGTGGAAGTGGGAAATAGATTTAAGGGACTAGATCTGATAGACAGAGTGCCTGATGAACTGTGGGCAGAGGTTTGCGACATTGTACAGGAGACAGGGATTAAGACCATCCTCATGGAAAAAAAATGCTAAAAAGCAAAATGGCTGTCTGAAGAGGCCTTACAAATAGCTGTGAAAAGAAGAGAAGCAAAAAAGCAAAGGAGAAAAGGAAGGATATACCCATTTGGATGCAGAGTTCCAAAGAATAGCCAGGAAAGATAAGGAAGCCTTCCTCGGAGATCAATGCAAAAAAAATAGAGGAAAACAACAGAATGGGAAAGACTAGAGATCTCTTCAAGAAAATTAGAGATACCAAGGGAACATTTCATGCCAAGATGGGCTCGATAAAGGACAGAAATGGTATGGACCTAACAGAAGCAGGGGATATTAAGAAGAGGTGGCAAAAATACACAGAAGAACTGTACAAAAAAGATCTTCATGACCCAGATAATCACTACGGTGTGATCACTCACCTAGAGCCAGACTTCCTGGAATGTGAAGTCAAGTGGGCCTCAGGAAGCATGACTATGAAAAAAGCTAGACAAGGCTGTATACTGTCACCCTGCTTATTTAACTTATATACAGAGTACATCATGAGAAACGCTGGGCTGGAAGAGGCACAAGTTGGAATCAAGAGTGTCGGGAGAAACATCAATAACCTCAGGTATGCAGATGACACCACCCTTATGGTAGAAAGTGAAGAAGAACTAAAGAGCCTCTTGATGAAAATGAAAGAGGAGAGTGAAAAAGTTGGCTTAAAGCTCAACATTCAGAAAACTAAGATCATGACATCTGGTCCCACCACTTTATAGCAGATAGATGGGGAAACAGTGGAAACAGTGGCTGATTTTATTTTTTGGGGCTCCCAAATCACTGCAGATGGTGATTGCAGCCATGAAATTAAAAGACGCTTACTCCTTGGAAGGAAAGTTATGACCAACCTAGACAGAATACTAAAAAGCAGAGACATTACTTTACCAACAAAGGTCTGTTTAGTCAAAGCTATGGTTCTTCCTGTAGTCATGCATGGATGTGAGAGTTGGACTATAAAGAAAGCTGAGCACGGAAGAATTGGTGCTTTTGAACTGTGGTGTTGGAGAAGACTCTTGAAAGTCCCTTGGACTGCAAGAAGATCCAACCAGTAATCATAAAGGAAATCAGTCCTGAACGTTCATTGGAAGGACTGATGCTGAAACTGAAACTCCAATACTTTGGTCCAATAAGTGAAAAAGTTGGCTTAAAGCTCAACATTCAGAAAACTAAGATCGTGACATCCAGTCCCATCTCTTCGAGGCAAATAGATGGGGAAATAGTGGAAACAGTGGCTCAGTAAAGGATAGAAATGGTATGGAAAAGACCCTGATTTTGGGAAAGATTGGAGGCAGGAGGGAAAGGGGATGACAGAGGATGAGATGGTTGGATGGCATCACCTGTTCAATGGACATGAATTTGAGCAAGTTCCGGGAGTTGGTGATGGACAGGGAAGCCTGGTGTGCTGCAGTTCATGGCTTTGCAAAGAGTCAGACATGACTGAGCAACTGAACTAAACTGATAAATGCAATGTACTGGCATATTATACATATAAATTTATATGTATATAAAGTTTCTTGAAAGAGAGAGGATGAGGAAAATGTAAAATTCCAATAGATAATGATCCATCATTTTCCAAAAAGCAGAAAGACACAGTTCTCAGGTTGAAACTGAGCTTATAAACACACTGTGATGAAACTGCAGAATACTGAATAGAAAAATTAAAATCTTAAAAGCAACCAGAAAAAAAAGCCTGTTTCCCTAGAAGGGCAATTATATTGGCAGCTGACTTCTTATGCACTGCAAAAGATTACAGAAAAAATAGAATATCTTCAAAAGGCCAAGAGAAAACGGTCAGCCTAAAAATCTATGCCCACTAAATTGCCATTTGTGTTTTGAAATAAAAGATCTTTTAACACGAAGACTGAGAATGTTTACCACCCAGAGACTTCTGAAATGCCACCAAAGGATATACTTCATAAGAAGGAAACTGAAATAAGAAGAAAGGCATGAAATGCAAAAAGGAATGATGAGCAAAGAGATATATAAATATGTTCATCAATCTAAACAAGCACTGCTGGTGGAATGTGGTCTTGCTGCTTTATAGAACAATTTGGCAATACTTTGTAAAGTTTAAGGTGCATGTATCCTATGATCCAGAAATTCTACTTCTAGGTATCTGCCTTTGGAGAAGGCAATGGCGACCCACTCCAGTACTCTTGCCTCGAAAACCCCATGGATGGAGGAGCCTGGTAGGCTGCAGTTCATGGGGTCGCTAAGAGTCAGACACGACTGAGAGTCTTCATTTTCATGCCTTGGAGAAGGAAATGGCGCCCCACTCCAGTGTTCTTGCCTGGAGAGTCCCAGGGACGGGGGAGCCTGGTGGGCTGCCATCTATTGGGTCACACAGAGTCAGACACGACTGAAGCGACTTAGCAGCAGCAACAGCAGCATATTCAAACCATGAAATAGTATTCAGCAGTTGAAATTTATGAACTGGTATTGTATAAAACAGCATGAATGTTTGCATTAAAATATATTATAAAACACACAAATCAGTAGTGTCTATTGTTTGTTGTTATTCAGTCACTAAGTCACGTCTGACTCTTTGTGACCCCCATAAACTACAGCATGCCAGGCTTTCCTGTTCTTCACTATCTCCCGGAGTTTGCTCAAACTTATTTCCATTGAGTCAGTGATGCAATCCAACCATCTCATCCTCTGTCGCCCCCTTCTCCTCTTGCCCTCAATCTTTCCCAGCATCAGGGTCTTTTCAAATGAATCAGTTCTTTGCATCAACTCCCAAAGTATTGGAGCTTCAGCATCAGTCCTTCCAATGAACACCCAGGACTGATCTCCTTTAGGATTGACTGGTTGGATTTCCTTGCTGTCCAAGGGACTCTCAAGAGTCTTCTCCAACACCACAGTTCAAAAGCATCAATTCTTTGGAGCTCAGCTTTCTTTATAGTCCAACTTTCACACCCATACATGACCACTGGAAAATCCATAGCTTTTTCTAGATGGACCTTTTTCAGCACAGTGATATCTCTGCTTTTTAAAATACACTGTCTAGATTTATCATAGATATTCTTCCAAGGAGCAAGTGTCTTTTAATTTTGTGGCTACAATCACCATCTACAGTGATTTTGGAGACCAAGAAAATGAAATATGACACTGTTTCCACATTTTCCCCATCTATTTGCCATGAAGTAATAGGACCAGATGCCATGATCTTTGTTTTTTTGAATGTCAAGTTTTAAGCCAGCTTTTTCCCTGTCCTCTTTCACTTTCATCAAGAAGCTCTTTAGTTCCTCTTCACTCTCTTCATTAAAGTGATATCCCCCGCATAACTGAGGTTGTTGGTATTTCTCCTGTGAATCTTGATTCCAGCTTGTGATTCATCCAGCCCGCATTTCACATGGTGTACTCTGCATATAAGTTAAATAACCAGAGTGACAATATATTGTCCATTGTTTGTAGATACATATATTTAAGTAACTATATAATAGATAGGCTATCTGAATCAAATGTATCAAGAAATGAACAGTTGCTAGATTTCAGCAGTGAATGCATGGATATTTATTATGTTACTTTCTGTATTGTACTTTATGCATCTTTAAAAGATTCACTTTTTTTCTTTTTAATGAAAGGATCTAGGTATTTAGAAATAAGGGTAAATGGAGATAAATGGCTGCATCAATCCTCAGAGAGGATAATCTGCTGGGATGGGATTAGGAGGGAGGCTGAGTCCTGGGTCCAGGGATTATGAGGATTAATTCAGATCATCCCCCTAAGCTGATCACCTGGTTGGCATTCCCAGCACTCTAAGCCCTTCAGAGATGCATCTCTGGACCATAGTCCACTTCCCCCCATATATCTTGCCTCCCATCTTCATTCTCACGCCCAACCCAATACTGTTCTGCTAAGGGTTTACCCATACTTGGGTCCCTAGAATAGACTGGTTCAGGTGTCCCCTGAATATGCCTCAAATCAAGGGTAAATGATGATCTGCACCCCAGAAGCCAAGGAGAGATTAGTCCTAATACTCAGGATCAGAGCTCCCAGAGGAGAGCCTGGACCCTTGGATGTTACAGTTGACAACTGCCTTCCCAGTCCCTCCCTCTATTAGCCAAGAGGTCAGCAGTCAAGGTCTGCTAACTGATCCTGCTTGTCAGTCAGAACCAGAAGGAACTGGGCTGGTGCAGAACAAAGAGTCACTCTGCTTCCAGCATTAGACTCCGTCATTCCTGGGAACCCTATGCCCTTCATCTTCCAGATGCCAACCCTATGCCCTCTACCTTTCTAATGCCAATGCCTTCCATCATCCTTGACAAGCACTCTGCTCCCCAAATTTTGACAGACCTAAAGTCTGCAGCAGTCCCTCTGGAAGGGATCTGGGTGGACTTGCCCAACCGTCTTTCCCTACAGCTGGATCACTTTAGCCATAGGGTCTGGAGTGGAGCCCTATCCTCCAGGGAGCACAAGAATAATCTTGATTTGTGTTCATCATCTCTCTGAGCAAATATTGGGCTGAGAGTATGAGAGGGAGGAAGAAAGGTAAGGAGAGAAGGCAGGGTGTGGAGGGAGGGAAAGACAGACAGACAGAGGCTGAGAGGCAACATTATTAACAGGCAACACTGAACTTGAGTGTGAGATTATATTCTAAATGATAAGCAGAGTATACAGACGTGAAGTTGGGAGATTAACCTTTACTCACTCATTCTACGTGTAAGAGAATTTGTCAGATGCTGGAGATACACAGAAGACCATAGAAACTTCCCAGTCTTCGAGAAAATGGGCAGACAGAAAATTAAAAACCTGACCTTGACAACCCTGAGTGACTGGGGCTGCTCGAGAGAGAAAGGAGGATAGGGAAAACAGCAGGCGTGTGTAATGGGGTGGAGGGGGTGTCAGGAAGGGCTGCCTAGAGATGACTCCTTGCTGAGTGTTGAAGGATAAGTAGGGGATATCCAACCAAAGAAAGGTTCTCCCCTGAAGAATATGGAGGGCTCCTGAACCTGGGAGCCTGTAGCGGTGACAAAGACAATATATGCCAAAGACCTTGCGAGAGGACGGGCCAGAGAAGGGATTGGTGTGTGTCCCTGGCTTAGGAATCTCCCAGTGCTTTTCTGGATGTCCCGGGACACCCCACTTCTTAAATGTACCCATATTTTTCCTAGCTAAGACCTTCAGAGATGTGAGAACAATTGTTTCTTCAAGACCTGGCCCCTGGTAAACGTTCCTTGAATGAATGATGAAGTTAAGTGAAATAAGCCCGCAGAAGTTTCACATCTCCCATTTTTAAGAATGTAAATCAGCAGTGCCCACCCACCCTGAGCAGGCTACGCGTGCAGGATGAGTGGGGGTCATGCTCGCAGTCACTGGGAGTGGGGCTCGTGGGAAGGCAAGCCCACGAGAAAGGCGTGGAGAAAGGCGTCCTTCGGACACTAAGGACTGTGTAGGGCTACGGAGCCGCCCCTCCAAAGAGGGTCCCTGCTTCTGGCTTGGTAAGGGGCGCACGCACAGATAACAGAGGGATCAGAGCCCCGAGTTCACGTATCCTGGCCTCAGTTTCCCCGCTCCAGCCCTCACGCAACTCTGAGGCTGGGGCGGGCGGCCGGAGTCCGCGCCGACTGCGGAGCTGGGGGGCGCGTCCTGCGCCGTAGGGAGCCAGGGGAGTGCAAAAGCATCCGCGTGTTTGCAGGAAACAGGCTGGGAGGATCGGTCCATCCTTTGGGTTTTCCTGCCTCATCACCAAGCGAGAAGGAATCCTGGCACACGGAGCAGAGGGGTCGCCCCGCGCAGCCAACTCCTGGCTGCTCGCCCTCTCCGCGCGGGTCTCCTCCCATCGCCCGCTCGCTCGGCCTCGGGGCAACCAGGAGCTGCGGCGGCCTTCCGGCTTCCGGGCGGCGGCGGGGGCGGTGTCAGGTGGCCCGGCAAGGCCCCGCCCCCTCGGCCGGCCGGCCCGCCTTCCCACCCCAGAGCACCCGGCTCCGGTACCCGGCCTCGCGGCGGCGGCGGCGGCGGCGGCGGCAGCGGCGTCTGCTCCGGGCAGCAGCGGCGGCGGCGAGAGCGGCCATGGAGGCGGGCGCCGGGGCCGGCGCGGGCGCCTCGGGCTGGAGCTGCCCGAGCCCAGGTCAGAGCGCCCCTCCCTCAGCTCTCCATTGCCGCTCCTTCCTCTTCTCCATCTCTCCTCCCTCCAGACCCCCACGGCCTCTCCCCCCTCCGCTACTCCCCACCTTGACGTCCGAAGTCTTCCTCCTCCCTCCATCCCGCCCCCCACCCGGGCCCGGTCTCCATCTTTCCCGGCTGGGTCTTCCCCACACCGGCCGCATCCTCCTTGGCAGTCCCTGCCCTGAGCCCTCTCAATCTCGACTCTAGCCTCATACTGCTTCCAGCCCTAGGGGCTCTATAGATCCTGCACCCGCTCGCACCCCTAAAGCTTCTGAGCGCGGGGCGCGGGTGGGGTGGACGAAGTCTAGGGAGAGATGGAGGGGAGGGGAGGGGCTCCGGTCCACACGACCCCCGCCAGCCATCGCCGCCCCCACTCCCCACCTTCCCCTTAAGCGCACCACCTTACCCTTTCAGCCTTTTTACTGGCTCCCACCCTCTGCCATCCTTGTCCATCTTCCCCTCCGGGCTAAAGAGACACATACCCTTTCTGCCTGTGCAAGGGAGAGGAGCCTGGAACAGAGGTTGCAGAGGAGGATGGGCAGGGCAGGGCGGTGTCCCCAGAGGCCCAGCTTGAGGGGCAGCTTGGGGAGAGGAGTCGCAGCCCCTGGCAGAGTGAGCCAAGTACTTCCACCAGGATGAAAACCCCCAGGGCTCCGAAGGGCTAGAAGGTGTGTCCCTTCCCCTCCTCTCCTCACCCCAGCTGTCCCAGGACCCCACAATCCCTCCTCTCTCCTTGCTCACAGGACCCACAGTGACCACTTTAGGCCCCTACGAGGTGTCTGAGGGTTGCGAGAGGAAGAAGGGCCAACGCTGGGGGTCCTTGGAACGGCGGGGGATGCAAGCTATGGAGGGTGAGTTTTTCCCATAAAGCTTTCTTTCCTTCCCCCTCACCCAATTTTCCTTCCTCCCTCTGACCCCCCAGAACTCTGAGCCAGGACACACACCTTCCCCCTAGTTCAGCTCAGCATCCCCTAGCCCTCCTCAGGGCTCAGGCTTTGAGGGAAGTTCAAGGTACATCCTTTTGGGGTTCTAATCACCAGCTAACCAGGTTGTGTGTCCTGAGGGAGCTAACAGACAGAGAAAGAGGCCTCTTTGGACAGAGCTTTGAAGCAGCCTTTCAGCAGGGGGTTTGTTCTCTCTGCCTCTCGACCCAGATCCCAAGCTGTCTCTTATTTTGAAAAGCAAGGACGTGAACGTGTGAACTGTCTTTCTAGTGCCGCCACCACTGACTTCAAATGGAAGCCTGATGGCTTTGGTTCTCTAGGCTATGTTACTGCCTTAAAGAGGGAGCCTGGGAAGGGGGCTGCTGAAAAGGCCAACCTTCCAACACATGTATATTCCCACCACACCCATAAGACTTGGCAGTTGCTGCCAATACCAGGAGGATGCTAGAAGGATGCTGGTCCTATTGCCAGGACTTCCTGTGAAGGGTCCTCAGGTCCCTGCGCACATCCAGTGTGGACAATCTTGCCCCCCACCCCAGGGAGACAGATGATGCCAGGGGTCCCAGATGAATCTTAGACTGTGGTTATTGGACAAAAGCAGACCAGAGATTCTGAATTTTAAAACAAAACAGTTGCCATCCAGATAAGGTTTTGCTATTTAGAGGAACTGCATTGCAGTAAAGGAGGGGGTGCTTGCCATCCAGAGACTGGGGACCAGCACACCCCAGTTTCTTAACTCATTAAAATGGCAGGCTTTCTTTTATACACAAGCGCAACCTATGACTTCCCCCTAAAAACTGCCTTGTGGTCAGCAAGGGAGGAAGGGAGACCCCCAGACACTCAGCAGGGAAAAAAAACGTGGACTGGGTAGAAAATTTCAAAAAGGCTATTCGATGGGATATACTTGGAAGGACCCCAATGTTTGTTCTGTAAAACCTTTAGATCATTTCATTCAGATTTTCTCTTTCTCTGCCTACTGACAGGCAACACTTTCTTATCATGGACAGGCTAGTTTCTCACAAGCCACCTGGATCGTTTGTAAATTTTGTACAAACCCCCAAACTGTAATTCTTGCCGTTTGACTTAAAGACACACCCAGTGTCTGAATCCTTTCTTGACTACTTGTGCCCAGAGACAAGGATGGAAGAAGCAGGTATCCTTGTGCAAGCCGGTCCCTGGCTGTTCAGTCCACCTGAAGGCAGTCCTTGGAGGCCGCAGAGGCAATATTGGTCCAGAAAGGGCCCGGGAGGGGGATGGATACTCAAACTTGACTCTCACACCTCAGGGCTCCTCAGGCATGCAGGTGCTGCCCTGGGGCTCCTTGGGGGACACCAGGTGGCACTATTATACCATCTCTGCCCTCTAAGGACAGTGAGGTAGAGGGCCCTCTAAGGACTGTGGAAGAAAGTTGCCTCTTACTCATTGGCGGAATGCTGGGGGGGGGGGTGGTCTCTCCTAGGCGAAGTGTTACTCCCAGCTCTCTACGAGGAGGAAGAGGAGGAGGAGGAAGAGGAGGAAGAAGAGATGGAAGAAGAGGATGATCCAGGGCAGAAAGGTGGCAATGCAGGCTCCTTGTCGGTTGGCAAGCACCGAGGCCTGAGCCTCACGGAGACGGAGCTGGAGGAGCTGAGGGCTCAGGTGCTGCGGCTGGTGGCAGAACTGGAGGAGACCCGGGAGCTGGCAGGGCAGCACGAGGATGACTCACTGGAGCTGCAGGGTGAGCACCTTCAATGGGGCTGGAGGGCTTGGGCCTAAAGGCACTGGGTCCCCAGCCTAACATCAGCTCCCCTGTCCCTGCAGGGCTCCTGGAAGATGAGCGTCTGGCCAGTGCCCAGCAGGCAGAGGTGTTCACTAAGCAGATCCAGCAGCTCCAAGGCAAGTCCTCACGCTCAGACTGGCGGGTAGGCGGTCAGCCAAGTACTTGTGTCTTGAAGGTTTAGTAGAGGCACAGCAGACCAATGGAGCCGAACTTGGTACTTCCTCCTCAGTTTCTTCTGCTGTTCTTACCCTTTTCTGCTCATCTCTCCATTACCCTCTTAATTTCCTTTTTGTTTTTTTTTTTTGCACCTCTAACTGACTCTTCTATCCCCCTCCTCCTTCCCTTTTTTTGCCCTCCCATTTCACCCCCTTTCCTTGAGGCTAACTCCTCTTCTCCCCTCAGTCTCTCCCCTTCACACCTGCATCCCTTTTTCCATGTTCTCCTGGTCACTGTCAGGGGTAGGTAGTCAGGGTTGAATTGCAAACCATATTAGATTTTCCCCCATCCCTCCAAGGGCATCATGGGAAGAGTGGTGAGCCAATGAGAAGTGACAGGAGGGGACTCAGTGCATCTTTAAAGGGAAGCCGATGAGAACGCTTCTCTTGCTACCTAGGACCGAGCTAGTGGCCCCCAAAGCCATTTTTTTTTTCTAACACCCACGTCTCTGGGAAGCAGCAAGGCAGACATCCTACAGTCCACTGTGCCGCCAAATAAAGAGGCAGGTTTTGTTACATCTGTGGACTTTGGGAAGGTTTTGGGGAGCTGCCCTAGAAAACTGCAGGGACTCTCCAGGGAGAATTGAGATCAAGCCAAAAGAGAAGTATAAATGGAAAAATAAGGAAGGCTGACAAGCAGGCCTGGAGAGGAGCAAGCCAAGGTGGAAGAGAAGTAGGGAAAGAGAAGGGAAAGAAGACGTAAGCAAAGGTAGAAAATAAAACAGGAAAAGTAGACAATAAAGGCACTGAGGTGGGAGGGGAGGTAAAAGTGTTAGTCGCTCAAAGTATCTGACTCTTTTTGACCCCATGGACTGTAGCCCACCAGGTTTCTCTGTCCATGGGATTCTCCAGGCAAGAATTCTGGAGTGGATTGCCATTTGGGGAGGGAGAGAAACTGCAGGAGCCATGTTGCTCTGGGGAAAGAGTGTGAGCATTGTTCTCAGGTCACCTAGATTCTTGAGCCCAGCTCTGGCACATAACAAGCTTTGTGATCTTGAGCAAGTCACTTTTATCTTTCTGAGACTCAGTTCTTTAGCTGTAAATAGGGCTGATTTATAGGCTTTATCAACAATTTATTGAGTGCCTGTATACTAGGAGGACCAGCTATGGACAACATAGATCAGATCCCTGCCCTAATGAAGAGTACATTCTGATGGGAGAGGCAGAAAACAGACAAACACCATCAGTTCAGAAAGAAAATAAAACAGTAAATTCTAGGAAGAAAATGTAACAATATGATATGGACGGGGGCAAGATGGAAGTATATTTTTGATAGAGTAGTTAGAAATGTCTGAGAAGGGGACATTTGAGCTAAGACCTGAATCATGAGGAGGATCTGAGGGACGTGTACACCAGGCAGGTGAACTAGCAACTGCAGAAGCTCAGAGGCAAGAATAAGCTTCATGTATTTGAGGGACAGAATGAAGGCCATCGTGGCTGGAGCAAAGTGCATGTGGAGGATTTTGCTAAGAGGGAGTTCTGAGAAGTGGGAGAGTTCAGATTGCAGAGGACCTTATAAGCCAGCTGAGAGGTTTGACTTGTATTCTAAGTATAGTGGAAAACATGGGAGGGTATTAGCCAGGGCTGGAGGGATATGATCCACTTTACATTCTTAAAAGAATACTTTGGCTACTCTGTGGAAATTGAATGACAAGAGAGGAGTCAAAACAGTTGAGTCCAGTCAGCAAATAATTGCAATAGTCCAGCAAAGAAATGGTGGTTGCTTGGATTAGAGCAGTAGAAATGGAGATGATTGAGAATACAATTTGAAATTTAGAGCTCTCAGGACTTGCTGAATTGGATTGGGGGATAAGAGAGGCATGAAAGATGATTTTGACTTGAGAAACTGAATGGATGGTAGTGTCATTTACTGGAATGGGAACAACTTGACAAGGAACAAATTTCAGGGCTAGGAGAACCTGTTTTCTACATGTTGGGTTTGAAATGACTATTGACATCTAAGTAAATATATTAAAGGAAACTGCTGGATATATGAATCTAGAACCAGGGGAGAAATCAGGACTGGAGATATAAATCTATGAGTCATTAGCATATAGATGTGGAGAAGGCAATGGCAACCCACTCCAGTACTCTTGCCTGGAAAATCCCATGGACAGAGGAGCCTGGTAAGCTGCAGTCCATGGGGTCGCTAAGAATTGGACAGACTGAGCAACTTCACTTTCCCTTTTCACTTTCATGCATTGGAGAAGGAAATGGCAACCCACTCCAGTATTCTAGCCTGGAGAATCCCAGGGACAGGGGAGCCTGTTGGGCTGCCATCTATGGGGTCGCACAGAGTCAGACACGGCTGAAGTGACTTAGCAGCAGCAGTAGCAACAGCAGCATATAAATGACATTTGAATCCATGGGAGATCATGGTGAAATCACATGGAGAGATACAGGAAAAGGAGGGAAAAGGGTCTGGTCCCAGGGATGCTCTGGAAGTTAAAAGTCTCACAAGCAAGGAGAAATGAACAGAGACTGAAGTAGGAGGAACCACTGAAGCATTTGGTGACCTGGAAGCCAAGAGCAGAAAGTGCTTCAAGGAGACAGTGATCAGCACTGTCAAAAGTTGCTAAGACGGCCATTGGATTGGGCAAGACGGAGGGCTCTGAGACTGTCTTTCAGTGAAGACAGAAGCCCAACTGTACTGGGCTTGAAGAGGAAAGGGGAGGTGAAATGGAGAAGGTGAGTACGCATAATTCCAGTAGTCATGTCTCAGAGAGAAGCAGAGAAACAAGGAAGCCAAGGGACAGCTCCTGGTGTTTCGTTTTGGGGGGATGGGTCACACTGGATCATGTTGGTATGATGCAAGAAAGGATCCCCTAGAGCATTAGAGCTCACCTAAGCGCAGGGGTGGGGTAGGAGTGGGGTGGGATGGGGCGTCGGATGGGGGGGGGGGGGCTGCAGGTCTGGGTGGTGGTGGTTAGTCCCTAAGTGGTGTCCGACCTTTGTGACCCCATGGACCGTACCCTGCCAGGCTCCTCTGTCCTTGGGATTCTCCAGGCAAGAATTCTGCAGCGGGTTGCCATTTCCTTCGCCAGGGGAATCTTCCGACTCAGGAATCGAACCGGGGTCTCCTAGCTTTCAGGCAGATTCTTTACCCACTGAGCTATGAGGGAAGGTCTGGGGAAGGCGCCCGAACCCCACCCCGCGCGGGAGGAGGCCTTGCGCACGCGCGTTGCCCGTTTCCGCCAAGAGGGGGCGCGCGCGGCCTCGGAGGTAGCTGGTGTTGAGAGGCCGTTCCGGCCGCCGCAGCCCCTCGGGGGCTGGGACCGGCCGGCGGCGGGAGGCCCACCCAGAGAGACCGCTTGGTGGGCGGCGGGCCGGCGAGATGGAGGCCATAACCAGTGAGTGAGGACTGATTTTTCTGTGCCCCTTGCCCAGCTCCAGGGCCTCCGGCTTCGCCCGGACGGCCCCAGTCTCACTGCCAACCGGCGCCAGCTCTTCAGAACCCCGGCCCGGCCTTTCCAACTCCTAGCGAGGCCGCCCCAGCGAGGGGGCGCCCCAGCCCAGCCTCCCCGTAAGGTCCTCCCAGGTGCCCGCAAGCTCCACCCCTCTGCCCCTGGGTGTTTCTAATTAAGAGCTTTTCAAGGTTGACAGGGGTCCTCCGCCATTCTTCAGTGGATCTGAGAATGTCCTTTTTTATTTGTTTCAGACATAGAGGAGAACCTCAGGGATACTTGAACCTGAACATCAGGGGTTAGAGTGGGGAAGTGGAGGTTTCCGACAGAAAACCCACCCAGGCCTTTCCATGGCCGGTGACTTGTGTGTCTCCCCCACTAGGCTGTAAGCTCCCAGGGGCGGACTGTTCAGTAGTAAAAAAGAGCAAGGACTTTGGTTCCTTCAAATAGGAAGGAAGTCAGAGAATCTAAGCAGAGATGTTTGGGCTTGGCACAGAGGTGATCAACTAATACGTGTTGAATAGACTAGAGGAGACAGCTAGGATGCTTGTAGAGAAGGGAAGACTGGCCAAAGACGTGCCCGGAACCGCACCTCTGAGCTTGGCAGTGTAGGGCCAGATACCTGCCCCTTGCCTCTGGACACCCCATCAGCTCAGCATTTATGTCTGTAGTATGTCCAAGTTTTTCTTCTCAGACCTCCATTTTCTGTTCTAGTGGGTTTTTTAAAATTTTTTTTTTAATATCCAAACATACAATTCTGCGCCCGTGGTCCTCAGTAAAAGTTTGTGAACTAGATGCATCCCCTGCCTCATTTATGCATGTATACAGCAAATATTTATTGAGTGCATTATTCTAGGGTCTCTGGCAGATTCTGGAGCTGTAATGGTGAGCAAAACAGACATAATTCCTGTCTTCATGCAGCTTACAAGTGAAGGGGAGGCCAGCGTTTTAATAACACACACACTGCAAAGTACAAGGGGCTATGAGAGCATTTAATGAAGGACTTTGCTTAATTTTTTGAGAAATTGAGAGGAGAGGCTAGGGAAAGTTGAAATCTGAAGGGAGTTGGGGGCAAGGGTTAGGGAGAGGGTGCCTTGCAAAGAGTTTGTAGGAAGGTCCTGACCCTCCTAACTCAATCCTTGGTAATTTCCTAATTCTGACCCCCAAATTTTGAATTCTGTATTGGTGGCAATATCTTTTACGCTTGCTCCACTTTTAGGTTCTCCTGATTCCGGATGAGTACCTCTGTTCAGAAACCTTGAGATGCTCCACAGATACTGAGAGCTCTGACATGTTTATTTTGTACATTAAAACGTATTATAAAATATAGACTTGTTGTGAAAAGTTACAGTGATACATATGATGTGAAAAGTAAAAGTCCCTCTCACATGCTAAATCATTCCTTAGCAGCAACTGTGTTTTATGGTTGAGAACTTATATCTTTACAGAGCTTTTTTATGTCTTTGGATATTTGTGTTATATATTATACATATAAATATTTTTGCAAAAATTAGATAATACCATGTATTTTACAGCTCATTTTTCTTTCTAGTTAGTATATTATGGAAACCCTTTTGTGTTTTCTCTATAGATCTGCCATTTCTTTTAAATGGCAGCCAATATTCTGTTTCATCTTCTTCAGTTTAAACAATCCCTTATTGATTGGCATCTAGTTTATTTCCCCATGTTTGATTACCTTGCGATGAGCTTACATTTGAATTTCAGCTGTGAGCTCTAAATACACATTGTTTTGGGACCAGTACTTACACAAGCAGTTCATGGAAAATCTGAGGCTCTGTAATTTCTAAGCTCCCAGACTGAATAGATGAGAATAGTGTTTTTAGTAAGAGACTTTTTGGGACGACTCGGGGCATAAGTAAAATGCTGAAAATTAGGTCTGGTCTATAACTGTCAGGTGATTTCTTAGAAGTACCTAATACTTTTTGTTTGGGGTAGCCTAATTTTTTGTTTGTCTGTCTGTCTTTTGGGGGTTTTTTTGGCCTAAATTGTTTTTGATACCAGGCCTCAAGGTCTGCCTTCCTACTGCACCTTGCTACCTAGATTCATTCTGTCTCTTAGGTATTCCCTTTATTCCATATCAGGTGAAGCTATACTTCTCTGATGGGGTAGAGAGCAGATTGTCAGGAGTTTCCAGATAAGAAATAAACCTGCCTTTTAACTTTGTGCCTTTAGAATACGGTCGGTTATCCCCTTCATCATCTCAATATCATCTTTGGGCTTTGCAGGTGAGCTGCGGTCCCTGCGGGAGGAGATTTCCCTGTTAGAGCGTGAAAAAGAATATGAACTTAAGGAAATAGAACAGGAGTTGCATTTAGCCCGGGCTGAGATCCAGACTCTGCGGCAAGCAGCGGAGGACTCCGCCACTGAACATGACAGTGACATAGCCTCCCTGCAGGAGGACATCTGCCGGATGCAGAACGAACTCGAGGACATGGACCGAATCCGAGGAGAGTATGAGTTGGAGATCACCTCCCTCCGTGCAGAAATAGACATGAAGAACTCTGACCCTTCCAATAGTTTCAGTCTCTCAGATTTCTCTGAGATGCAAGGTATGAGAAAGAGAGCCCTCCTCCCAATCTGTGAGTCAAATCAAGCAGAGGGAGCTAGGATGCAAGAAGGTGGGCTTAGATCATGAGTTGGGAGCCTGTAGAAGAAACTTCTAGGTGGGATTCAAGACTATAAGAGAGAAAAGCTTGAGTCACATAACCAATCTATGATGGTATAAGAAACAGCACCATGGAGATGTCCCCTGAGAATACTTCCTCACAGAGCCATCGTACATTTGTTGATTTGCCTGTGCTAAAGCCCTTCCTGCTTTCTTAGTGGCTCAGATGGTAAAGAATCTGAGTGGAGGGCATGGCAACCCACTCCAGTATTCTTGCCTGGAGAAGCTCCTTGGACAGAGGAGTCTGTCAGACTGCAGTCCATGGGGTCACAAAGAGTGAGCAAGTAAGCACAGCATAGCACACAGCCCTCCCCAAGTAGAAGTTTTAGGGGGCAACAAACCAGAGCACAAGACAGCTGGAGAGGAACAGAGGTTATTTCCAGTAATACATGAGGTACACAAAAGCTTAGAGCTCTGCTCAGAGTCTCCCAGCGAGTTGCTAGGCTTCATGACATCAGAGACTTTGCCTTTATTCTGAGGCTAGATTTATGATCTGGGTATAATGGGAGGCCCTGTACTAGGCCAGGTCAAGCAGAGGCAGTCAACAAGGAATCAAAAGAACTGCAAATTTTCCCAGCTGTAACAGGCCTCTCAGAAGCGCCTTTGGACTGATATACTCTGAGAAGGAGGCTGTTCAGAATCTCAGCGCTGCTAATTAGCAGGATAAACTTAGCCTGATTATTATCTCACAGTTTCCATAGCTGTGAAAATTGATTAATAAAACTTTATAGTTGGATGGGATTCTGGAACAGGAGAAGGGCCTTAGGGAAAACGTAGAAAAATCTGAATAAAGTATAGAGTTTAGTTAACAGTAATGTACCAGTGTTCATTCCTTACTCATGACGGATGTATCCATGAAAAGAGAGTAACAAGAGGGGAAGCTAGGTGAGAACACTCCCAGGGAATACTGCACTATCTTTGCAACTTTTCTGTAAATCAAAAACTATACTAATACTAAAAGTTTATTTAAAAAGGAAGAAAGAAAACCTTATAGGGCTATTTTGGGGATTAAATGAAATGCCTAGTATGCTGAAAGCACTCACACACAACTAACTCCAAGGTTGGAATCATCTGCTCTAATGCTTAGCACATGCTTAGCTTTTATTAAAGATTAGTTTTCTTTCTTCCTTCTACGGTAATCTGGAGTATGCCAAAGACTTTTGATTGGACTAAAGAAGGAACACTAGAAGTGAATGTCAGGGTGTTGACTCTTGGGAAAGATTAGGCCTTGGGCTCTAATTGGAGCAAGTTAGTGTTCTTTAAACATCAGCAGAATTAGTATTTTGAGAGAATTAATTCTTAATCATGGAAAAACAAAGCAGATATGTGTGTTTCTTTTTTCACATCATGAAAAATATTGGTATCTGGACCTTAGGATCTGTGCTGGGGCATTTTAACCAGATCTCTGCTGATGCTTGCATGTGTATGATTTGTGAGTTCGGTTGTGGTGGGCTCTGTGGTCGGCAGATAAAAAAGATCATTAGAAAGAATTCTTGACCATGTGCAGGCCGATGGATTGGGTGTGATGATAAAGGAAGTAAAAGGACAACAAGAAGTGCAGGGATGCCTGGGTTGTCTCTGAAAGCCGAGGACTGGCAGTTCACACTCGGCTTTTTGTACTAAAAGTGTAAGGACACTAACCATAAACAATTGAATGAGAACTTTAAATACAATAAACCAAAAACCCTCACAATTAATTAAACCCTCAAAAGCTCCTAAAAATCTGAAGATGCTGTCTTGGTTGGTTTTGCTTTTTTCCCCTGCCACCTCTGCCCACTCCCAACCTGGCCCTCTTGGTTGAGGTTTTGAAGATGGACACCCAGGGCCAGTCTTCTGGAAAGCTGAAAAGAAGGGCAGAACACTGAAAGAGGACAAAGACCCATTACAACATGAAACTTTCCGGGCCCCATCTTCTAAACCTCTGCATGGGGTATCTCATCTGTCTCTAGAAAAAGAAACTCTTCAGCTTTCCGCAGCCAGATTTCTAGGCTGGAAAACTGGGAGCTGGTCATCTGTGCTTCCTCCCTGGGGTCTCACCTCTCCGCCTATCCTCTGCAGAAGAGTTGCAGCAACTGCGGGAACGCTACCACTTCCTGAACGAGGAGTACCGGGCCCTGCAGGAGAGCAACAGCAGCCTCACAGGGCAGCTTGCAGATCTGGAGAGTGAGAGGTACAGCCCACAGGCCTGCAGGGCTTTTTAGGACAGGGCTGTTCCCTGAGTAGAATCAGGGAGGGCAGATGTCAGGCTCCTCAGCCTCCCTCCACTCTGGGAGAGCTGGTCCTCCCCATGGTATCTGAAGGGCTCGAATACTGCTGAGAAGCAGATATGGGGATCCAGCCAGATGTCTCAGGACTAGATCTGGGCGAGTTCTGAAATGTCATTTTCTTCCACTCTAGGCAGTTAGGTCTGGTTGGCTCCGCTCTGGAGTAGAGGAGAAGCAATTCCTGTGTCGTCCTTCCAGACTTGATCCAGTCTAAGGATGCATTGCCTCCAAATTGGAGCTGGCTCATCTCCAGTCCCAGCCTGGAGCCTGACTGGACTAGTACCCATAGGGTCTCCCAGAGCCAGACATGCCTTTGCAGGTTGAGGTGCTGGGGACTTTTTCTGTCATCCTCTAAATGTATTTGAGAGGTAAATCACAAGAGAAGGCTCCTTAACTGTCTTTTGCATAAAATGAAGGCATCGGGACCAGGCATACTTGGCAGGTGGTGCTGGGCAGAACTCTCTCGAACATGGCTCTGGGGTTCTGAATTACAGGACACGAAGAGCAACAGAAAGGTGGCTGGAGTCCCAAACACTACGGACTATGAGGTCAGCAGAGTCTCAGACCTCAGAAGAGGATTTCCTGGAGCCTGATCCCGGAATGCATTTGTTGCGTCAGCAGCTGCTGGGAGCCGAGGAGCAGATGCATGACATGCAGAGCAAGGTAGGGAAAGGCCAGCCCCTTCTCTGCTTCACTCTTACCTTCTCTGGCCTGTGCTATGGCAAGAGATCACACTCTGGAGTCTCACTTGCATGCCTTTCATGAAATATTCCAGTAAAAGGACTGCCATACTCTGCCCAGGTCCATTCCCAGAGTGCATATGGTCCCTGTAGTAATTCAGGCTTCCTGTTCCATTTCCCACACAGTGTAAGAAATTGACTTGTGAGCTGCAAGAGCTACATCACCATCGCCGGACCAGCGAGGAGGAGCAGAGGCGGCTGCAGAGGGAGCTCAAGT
The DNA here is from genome assembly GCA_007570785.1 of Antilocapra americana. Lineage (NCBI taxonomy): Eukaryota > Metazoa > Chordata > Mammalia > Artiodactyla > Antilocapridae > Antilocapra > Antilocapra americana. The sequence goes on from ML664205.1 coordinate 152,223, forward strand.
GTGCACAGAATGAGGTGCTTCGGTTTCAAACGTGCCACAGCGTCACCCAGGTAAACATGGATGGGGCCGGGCACCAGGGGAGGGCGGAAGGGCCCGACTGGAGTTGCTGCTTCCAGGGAGGATGAAGGCAGAGGCGGGCTGCGCTCTACTGACTCTTGGCCTGCAGCCAGGGATACGGTCAACTGGAGAGCAAATGGAGAAGTCACAGAGCATTGCATCTGAGAGTGGTAGTCACGATGGAGCGTCTGCTGCAGAGAGGAAACTAAACCCTAATGCCCGGGGAGCTCCTCGAGATGTCCGCTCAGCAAAAAGAACCACTCTGGTCTGGAGAGGGGTCTGCTGATATCTGAGAGTAACCACTCTCCCCCAATCCTCCCCATCACAGAACGAGGAGCTGAAGACCAGACTCTGTGCCCTGCAGCAAAAGTACGATGCTAGCCAGGATGAGCAGACTGAGCTCTTGAAGGTGCAGCTACAACTTCAGTCTGAGCTCCGGCAGCTCAAACTCATGAAAAGCACAGTAGAAAGCCAGAGTGAGAAGGTAACAGCAACCCGAGGTGAGGGGCTGCTTAGGTGCCAAGAGATTTGAGCAGGGTGGGGAGAAGAGTAGAGCATTGAAATAGCTCCAGCTGCCACCTGTGTGGCACCGCGGGTCCTGGACTCCAGCTGCCCTTGAGTCCCCCGTTGGGCCAGAGGGCAGCCCGTAAGCTCAGGGCAGGGACCAGTGGATTCTCAGACTGTCTGTGTCTGAGGGCGACTCCAGCAGAAGAGTGCGAGGGTGGAGGACTGCAGAGGCACTGCCCCAGGCCCCCTCCACCGCAGGAGCTACAGTGCCAGCTACAGAAGCTGCAGCTGCAGTGCCAGAGCATCTCATGTGAGAAGGACAAGCTGCTGGATGTGCAGCAGCACCTGCAGGACACTCTGCGCTGCCACGAGGCTGAGGTGCAGCACCTCAGGGGTGTCGTGGCCACCCACCAGGAGAGCAGCGAGAAGGTAAAACAGGCTTCAGGCGAAGGAGAAGGTAGCCCGGCGGACCCTGCTGTGAGAGGCTGGGTCCCCAGGAGAGAGGGATGGTACTTCTGTGGAGGAGCAGTTGGTGAGGAGACTTTCTACCTTACTATCAGACCATAATGACATCCTGTCACTCGTGAAAAACATGCGTAGGTCCACATACACAACTATGACTGTGCTCAGCGGAAAGGTGACCTCAGAGGGTCACAACACGCTCAGCTTCCTGTGATTTTAAGTCCGAAAATTCTGTAGAAAGGAGGCCCTTTCCCTTCCCTGCCTCCCCAGAGAGGAAGCCCCCAGTGTCTGTGGAGAGCCTGTTAGGGGTTGGTCCATCTCAGGGAGTCCCCCCTAGACCTGGAAAGGACAGGGTAGGGCCCCTTAGCCCCTGCCTGAGAAGAGAGAGCACGGCCATGGGGCTCTGGGGCTAATGGCGGGGTCTGCCTCCCCATCCCAGAATGCAGAGGTCCATGCCCAGCTGCAGGAGACGAAGCGGCTGTACCAGTGCAGCCAGGAAACGCTGGACCGGCAGAAGCACATGTATGACCAGCTGGAGCAGGACTTCCTGCTCTGCCAGCAGGAGCTGCAGCAGCTCAGGAGCACCCAGTCCATCCTAGAGGACAAGGGGAAGTGTGCTAATAAGGTAACTGTAAATAAGACAGGTGGGGTCTCCTGAGCCTTGGAGAGAGGAGGTAGAGGGGCAAGAGATGAAGTCGTGCAACCGAGAGGCTTGATGGACTTCCTGTCCAGTCACAGCTGAGTGCGGAAAGGGAGGGAACAGAGGCAGGACCCATGCTGTTAACATTAAAACTTTGACTTGACCTTCACTTTGAGCCTGAGCCACAGCTTAGTAGAATCAGTACATCTGGATCCAGTCTGAACACCTGAAGATTTTACGTGTGATTCCATGAGTGTAGACTTTATACTTTATTATTAGAACTATAGTGATATCCTGTCATTTGTGGAGGAGAACATACATGTAGGCACATATACACAACTGTGACTGTTAGAACTAGAAAGAGAAGGCCCAGTTTTCTGAGGCAGGTTGTAGGTGCTCTTGTCAGAAGGCATGGTTGGTGCCCCGAGTGCTGATTGGTTATTAGAGGAACCTAGGCTTTTCCAGGATTTATTCCATGACTTCAGAGTAGTTAAATTCTCAACTCGAATCTTACCTTTTTTAAATTGAGCAGAATACTGCTCTTACCTCACTTTGTTTTAGTGAAAAATCCTGGTGATCAATAAGGCCTTCCTTCCTCACTTTGCCTTTTCTCCATAGCGTGTAAAATGCAAGTCATTATTAGTTAGCCTTATTGAGTACTTTCAGCTCCTGATAGGAAATGGAAAAATGTCAACACATGCAAAATACTGCTAGAATACTCAGTTGCCCCCCAGGGGAAGGCCTTCTGAAGCCACAGAGCTGGAGACGTGTTTTGGGCTGTCCTAGTAGTCCACCGGTCTTTCTACACCCAGGTTCACTTTCCCTCCTCCCGCCACACTAACTCCATTGAGAGGTTCAGGGGGCCCATAGCCTGCTCATCACCTCCTCTGCCAGGGGAGGGGACCATGGCAAGGGAGAAGGATGTTGGCACACAGAGCTGATCTTTTTTCTAGTCCTTAAAGGGCATTGATACTAGTCTGATATTAGAAGATTGGGTTTTTGGAGTCATAGGATACTTTAGTCTTCTCAACCCCAGCTCAGCAATAGTTCATACTTCTCTAAAGATTCTTAAAGCTGATGATGAAAATAAAAATGGGAGGAAATCAGGGTGAAAGTACATCCTTATTGGTAAGGAACATAATCAGTTGTAGAAGCAACTGGAGAACTAGAATTCCCAGCACGGTGGGAAAGTGGTCTTCATCAGAGGAAAAAAGCAGCAGGAAGGTAAGAAGGGAGGGGCATTGCCAACACTTCCTTGAAAACCACCCTCAGAGAAGACTAGTAGGCAAAATTTCCAGCACAGCCAAACTTCAGTCCTGAGCCGCCTGCTGGGGTTCCCGTTCAGCATCTAGGCCTCTAGGGGGCGCAGTGGGGCTTGGGGTGATCAGTCTAAGGTGACCACAGGGTGGGAGACCCTGGTGAATCACAGGACTGAACACAGGCTGGTCCGCTGACTGCCCTGTGCGCCCCGCCCCGTCCACAGTGTGACGCGCCGCTCTTCAGACTGATAGAATTGCAGGAGAGTTACAAGGCCAGCCAGAAGGAGATGGCGCAGCTGCAGATGGAGCAGTGCGAGCTCCTGGAGGAGCAGAGGAGGATGCAGGAGGAGCAGGGCCAGCTACAAGAAGAGCTGCACAGGCTCACGTTCCCACTCCCCCAGTCTGGTCTCTTCCACAAGGTAACGGTGGCCAGGGCGGCCTTCAGCTGCGAGGCCCTTCCCGGATGTGAGCGACCAGAGGAGAAGTGAAAGGGTGCAGACAGAACTTTGTCTTAACTCCTCACTTTCTTGCCAGTCTCCTCACACAGAACTGCTTAGTGTAGCTGACTAGGGCTTTAAATCTTGAAATACATCCTCAACTCTGGAATCTGTCCAGCATTTTAGATATTTAGTCCATCTGGAGAAAATGTCCTTGAAATCACTTTGTAAACAGCAAAAGACATCCACCCCCAGGAGGTCTGTACTCCTCCACTAGCAGGTCTGTGTAGAAAGACTCCCCTCCTGTCCCAGGTGGGCTGAGCAAAGCCACCTCCTTTGAGGGAAGGGTCCCTAGCGGGAAGGAGGCAGAGGTCTTTCCGTGTAACTGTCACAGTGCTGCCCACTTCCTTCCACTCCACCTCACAGAGTCAGGAGCTCCTCACAAAGTTACAGGACCTGTGTGAAATACAGATGCTCTACCAAGGCATGCAGGAGGAGCAGAAGAAACTGATACAGAGCCAAGAGAACATAGTAAAAGAACAGTTAGAACTGCAAGAAGCGCTGCACCATTTCAAGGAGTCCAGCTTTCAGGAAGTGTTGGAGAATCCCGAGGATCCCAAATGGCCTAAGTCCTCAAAGTGTGGTCACAACAAGGTAACCATAGAAAAAGGCAGGGAGACACTTCTGGGGGCAGCAGCATGATAGGGAAAGGGGCTCCACAGCAGGGTGTGAGTTCCAAAGGCCTGTTGGGCCAGAAGCAGAGATGAAACTAAAGTCCACTCCTCGGCTCCTTAGTCATGGCTTTAGGTCTGGCCTGAGCTGCTCCTCCAGATGGATGCCCAGCTGAAGCACTGTGATGACCAAGAAGTCTGTGATCTCCTGACACTTTGAACTCAGTCTCTTTAATATCTCATTTTCCAGGTGTAGTTGGAAGTAGATCAACCTAGTGTTTGTTTGAGTTCTTTAGGACTGACTCTAAACATGTTGCCTTTTCCTCATGAACTGGTTGATGATTGAGAAGTTCACTTTCCAGTGATCCAAATCTGTAACCTTTTGGTGTTCTACATGAGGCGTATCTGGGGCTGTTTGTTTCCAAGAGAGAAATTCCCAGCATGTGGGGTTCTTGGTACTGACCTCACTGTCTTCGTTGGACTGGAACTTACCAGCAGTAACAGCCAGGTTAGAGGCATTAGACTAGAGAATCCATGTGTCTCAAGCACCAGTGAGTGTTCAGGCCTCTGAGGTCATACTGGTAGAAATTTCTAAACAAGTATGTTCAAGATTGGGAGATACATTTGGTCTGAGGCCTCAGTGTATGCAAGGAAGAACCGGAAGACAGTTTCCATTTAAGTGAGATCGATTTGTTCAGATATTAGCCTAGACAGGCAGATGCAGGAGCAGCAGAAGTCCACACTGTGCTATTTGATTGATCGGGTTCCAGGGGCATCTGATTTCAGCCTGGATAACAGAGACCAGGAACCAGACCAGGAAATAGAAAATATTTCCTTAACTGATCAGATCTCATGTTGGGCATCAGCTGCCAAGGAGCCAGGCCCAGAGGGCCCAGGAAGCATGCCCAGAAGCCAGATTTGGAATTGAGACAGGAGGTGCAGGGACTTGTAGTGAGACTGTGATTAGAAGTCTGCATCTTCCAAGGAAGGAGTTCTTCGTACGCTTATGTTCATGACCAGGGCTGATTTTAGAATTGGGAGTGGAGGAGGGGACTGAGCCCCAGAGGTCAGGATAATGGGTCCACCTGACTGAGAAGAGAGAAGGGAGGCTGAGTAACCTTGAGACCTACTCAGTGCTGCTCCAGGGAGAAAGGAGGTTACCAGAGCGTAGAAGCCAGGGGAAATGAGAGACCAGAAATTGCAGAGTGTCTGCCCTAGGAAATTTTCTCCAGTGAGTAAAAAATTGAAACATGCCAGGTACCTGCAGGCTAAGTGGAAGTCCTGGGCTGCGGTGAGCTGGGAGGGCCAGGTGTGCCATTCCCTGACCGGGGATCTCAGACATCCTCACCAGGAGGGGTTCCGCTGGAAGGACCGCAGCGCCTGAAGTAACGCTGGTGTCTCCCCACCCACTCCCGCCAGTCCAAGATGATCATCACCCAGATGCAGGCCCTGCAGGAGCTGTACGAGGCCAGTGAGACCGAGCAGGAGCTGCTGCAACAGGAGCAGGAGCGACTTCTGGAGGAGCGGAAGAGGCTGCAGGCCGACCTGCAGCTCTGTATGGAAGAAATGCAGCTGCTCCAAGACCAGTCCCCTTCAATCAAGATGAGCCTGGACTCCTACAGGAAGAGTTACGCAAGCACGACTGCCAGCAACGAGAACTGCCCCAAGAGCTGCACCACCAACGACAATGAGGGCTACCTCAGGAGCTACAGCAGCAGTCAGGCCAGCGAAGAGAGCCTCCTCAAGAGCTACGAAAGCACCACCAGTGCCAGTGAGTCCTGTCAGCGTAGTTACCTCAGCAGCAGCAGCAGCACCGTCACCTATCAGAGGAGCTACGGCAGCGGCAGCAGCTCCGACACCTGTCACAAGAGTTACGTCAGCAGCAGCACGGATGATGAGCTGGCCGAGCCTGGAGATGTGGAGGTAAAGGCAGTCAGGTGTCTGGTCAGACAGGGGACGATGGTTCTTGTCTCATTAGGAGAGGCCACGGGGAAGGGCCCGAGAGGTGAAGTGGGCAGCAGGCTCAGAGCTGAGCTGGGTGACCATCAGGAAATGAATGAGGTGCTCTCCTTACCTCCTATGGAGATGCAGCTCCATCTGGACGGAAGTCTAAGATTCTGGACTTTTCATCAACACAGTCATATGCTCTTCATGGGAAGAAACCCAGTGTTCTCCCCTGGGCAGCTTCACATCCTTTCAGCCAGTGTTTTGTACCCATGAGAAAAAAGGGCCCAGCGAAGAGAGTGGGTGGAGGGCAGGGGCTCCTCAGGGTGCCCTCCTCACTCCTCACCCTCCACAGCACCTTGAGGACGTGGTCGCCAAGGTGCTGATCAAGCTGCAGGGTGTGCAGGCCATGTACCAGCTCAGCCAGGAAGAGCACAGCCTGCTGCAGCAGCGGATGAAGAAGCTGCTGGATGAGCAGAAAGGGCTCAAGGAGGAGCTGGACGCCTGCGAGAAAGAATTCAAGGAGTGCATGGAAGGTCTGGAGAAGCCCGTCTCTTCCCAAAACGACAAGGACAAGAATGAGGTAACTGCTTTCAGCGAGGCAGGGCTTCTCGTAGGTGTCCCCAGAGCCCAAGGAGGTCGGAGTCCTTTCAGAGAGGCTGAGGGGTGAGACAGGAGCTCACTGCTAGCTCTGTACAGGCACCGTCCTCCTGGTGGAAGGATGGAGCAGGGGCTGAACCCCAAGCAGCAGGGCAGTCTGCTGGGCCTCTGACGGGCAATTCTCAGGTGCCCACTGTGCTGAAATTTACTGATCATCACGACCCCTTGAAATGATCCCCCCCCCCTGCCATTTTGTTCTCTCTTTTGTCCTAGAGCACTTCTGTAGAGTTGTATTTCTTTTACCTGGCAGTTTTCTTTAGTTAGTTTGTGTGTATTCCACCTTGTCTCTTTAACTAGATTGTAAGCCCCTCAAGGACAGGGCCAGGTCTTCTTTTGGATTTCTCATAATACCAAGCAGAGTGCTCTATATCCCTAGGAATGACTCTGACCAGGAGTAGTCCACTGTCCAGTGGGGGTCACTGTATGCATGGGAGAGGCTCAGAGAGCAGGAAACACATGGGCCTCAGTTGCTTAGTGTTGGTACCTACCTCGGAGGCCACAGTGTGCTGCCAGAAGCCAGGAAGGACAAAACCAGTGAGTAGTGAGCAGGGTTGGCAGTTGCCTTTGTTTCCAGGGTGAGGTGCAGGAGCCCAGTCCAGTCTCAGAAGGATACGACACAGTTCCTATAGTAATAATTGACCTGTTAGAGAAATAGCCTGAGCAGAATAGGAGTTCCCATCAAAAACCAGTAGGTAATCAAGCCCCATGGTTCAATTAGCCCAGCAGTCATTCCCCGACCAGTTCATAGTAAAAGCATAATTTAAGTCATCCTTTTTTTTTTTCATCATATTAAATGTATGTCAAGTGCCTCAAGTTAGGGAGAGCCTCTTTGTAAAACAGCTTTGAGGCTCATTTTCCACAGTTCTCACATTTTCTGTATTATCTGCCTCCCCCTGGGCTTTAGCAGGGAGATTCTGAGGCCGTGACCCCCAGGCAGGGGCCAGACTGTTCACGTAGGCCCAGCCACGGGTAATGGGCTCTCCACTACCAACAGATCAAAGAACTGCAGGCCAAGCTGCGGGAGCTGCAGCTGCAGTACCAGGCCAGCATGGATGAGCAAGGGCGGCTCCTGGCCGTGCAGGAGCAGCTGGAGGGGCAGCTACAGTGCTGCCAGGAAGAGCTCCGCCAGCTCAAGGAGAAGAAGTCCTCTGTTACCAAGGAAACCAGGGGCAAGAACGGCAATAAGAACATGAACAAGAATGCCAATGGGGTGAAAAATAAAAAGGTGGCCAAGCCAAGCCTAGAGAGTACTGAGAGCGGCCTTGAGACCAGGAAGGTGAGTAGTAACCTTAGTTGTCAGATGAGTAGGAAGTTACCAGAGATCCTGGGAAGAAAATTCATCTTCATCACCATTGTGACCACATGAGGTCACAGTAGAGAAGCTTCTGAGGTCTCTTAACTCTAGAGCAGATCCATCTTAGTAGTGGTTTGGTCCTCCCTTTTCTTGTGAGGTCAAGGGGAGGGTAGACTACAGACCACTCAGATCTGGAGCTCTAGCCCCCAGGCTGAATGACTGTTTCAGATAGCCCAGTGCAATTTGCAGAGGGGTGGGAGGTTGTTTTCCTGGGTCACATGCCCAAGAGAAGCACCAAATAGATGAAAAGAAAGGAATTTATTCAAAGCCCTATGTTCACATAGGTGGAAGAGGATTAGATAAAATGGGAGCCACCATGCAAGGGTAGGAAATAGCAGTTGAAGTGTAGGATCTTTAGTTCTGGGAACTGTTAGAAATGGCTAATGGCCAGATAGGTGTAGTATCAGGTAAGTGTGGTCCCGGGTAGGCATGTGGTCCCAGGTAGGTATGTGTCCCAGGTAGGTGTGTAGTCCCAGGTAGGGGTAGTATAGGCATAGAGAAGTTGGGTGTGGCTACCCTCCACATGGTGCACAGGGGCATCAGTTGAGTCCCAGGACACAGTACTGTGTATGCACCATGACACACCAGGAAGCATGTGTTCCCGAGGTAGTTGAGCATCATTGTGAAGGTGGTAGCAGCATCCCCAATCCTGCCCCCCACCCACAGAGTCTGGAGGTGATGCTGTACTATAAGGCCAGCCACACATCCTTGGATGGTCTAACAAAGGAGGAGAAGAAAGAGGAAACAGAAGAGGAAAAGAAGGAGGAAGTCAAGGAGGAAACGAAAGTCAAGGAGGAGTACCAGGACGGAATGGTTTCTGAGTCATCAGGTCCTAAAGAGATTAAGTTCAAAGACGATCAGGAGGAGAAAGAAGAAGACTTCCTCAGCCAGGAGGGTAAGGATAAAGATGACCAGGAGGAGGATGACGATGACGAAGAAGCTTCAGAGGAAAGCAACCCCCTCAAACTTTCTGAGAGCAAAAAGGTAACCGTAGCTGAAGGCTAGATCGTGTGGGAAATGGGCTCTTGGTTTCAGGTTCCCAGTGTTTGGGGATGGCCCAGCCCTTGGATGGACTTCGGCAGGAATAGAGGCCAGCAAGCTCTGAGGCGCCGCAGTGGGGTAGTAGGAGTGGAGGTGGGGACCACCTTTTCTGGGAACCGTGGTGTGCTGGTTGGAGTCCCACCTCCTTTCATCTATGAGGTAACCCTTGTTACTTCAGGAGGGTTCTTCACTCTCCCCTAGCGCTGTGCTGAGGACACTGATGGGCATTTCTGTCAGCCAGGGCAGGTCATCCAGTCCTGCTTTCCCAGGGTGCACCCCTAGGGCTGACTTCTTTTGCTGTGAGGGGTGTGCTGGTGTGCCTCCTGGGTTCTATATAGTATTACAGGCATGAGGAAGGGGGCGGAGCCCATCAGATGTGCTGGGACATTCCATCTGTACAGCAGGGCCATTGGCCAATCTCAGGAGGCCAACCAGAACCCTAACCCTCTAGTTACCAGGTCTTGGGAGGTCGGAGGGGAGTGTCCTGCGTAACGTACCAACGGTACAAAGGCATTTCTATATTTTAACAACTGGTACATCTATACAGGAACATACTAGCTGAATCTCTGCCCTGTTGAAGTTAACTGGGGGCTCTGATTTCTGAAGGGTTTGCTTAGTATCTGAAGAAGTCGTCAGTTTATAGTACTGATTCTTTTTGTCCCTTTGAACACAGGTTAAGAAAGTAAGTCTCTTGTGGTGGTATGTCCCAGTGAACTCTAAGGTTTTCTGGAATTTTCTATCAGTTCAGTCTGTGGCACTGGCTAAGGACCCAGTTACAGTTCTCTGTCAATCTTGTGGCAGAGGACCTTGACTTAGGATGTGGGAAGTAGGAGTAAGCTCAGCCCCTCCTGCAGGGTTCCCTTTCTTTGAAGTCCTTATATCCTGCCACATTGCTGTTCAGAACCTCCTCCTCACAGATCTCCTCACCTCATGTGCCACCTTTCTAGACAGCAGCTTGGATTTTTCTACTTCAAAATCCAGTACATTTCTTGTATCTGCTTATGGAGATGTCCCTTTGCCTCCGTGGGTCCTGCCTCTTTTACAAGCAGCTCTGTTGGCATATGTGATACTGCCTGCAAATCTAGTTTCTCTCTGGAAGATGGTTGCAGTCACGACTAGCCCTTCTCCATTGTCAGCTTGTTTTAGTGCATTTTGTCTCACAATGACAGCATCAGACTCCTAGGGGATGGTAGGGACCAGAGCCCAGAACACAGACTTGGTGGAAAGCAGCCAGAACACGTGGCTAGCAAAGGGCCAGGTGGCCTGGCAGGAGACTGCCCTTCCTAGAGTGACCCAGGCGGAGCAGACATCCTGCGCATCTGGAGCGCCCAGCTTTACCCCCTGGAGCTTCACTTTTCCAGAGGTACTGATCCACAAGAAACGTGTCAGTGCAGATAACCCCGGCTTGACAAGATACAAGTGGGATATGATAAGCCAGAAACCTGGTCTCAAATTGGACCTAAGCTGCTGCTTTTAACCCTTTCAGTTTTGCATCTTCTGCAGGCCACCCGAGGGAAGAACCAGGCCCGAGTAGTGGAAAAGAAACACCACTGCTGTCGCTGACCTGTGTAACCTTTTGATCTCTTTCTCTTTTCCCTTTGTTTCATCATCTTCATTATCTGTTGGACTCACGTGTGTTCGTCTTTTTATTACCGTCTCTCATCTCCTGGTCTCTCCTCACGCCTCTTCCTCATTTGACATGTTGCAGTCATCCCCCGCCCCCGATCCCCCCATCTTCTCCTTGCCTCTTGTAGGCCTGGTGGTCATATCGGCTTTGCTCTGGTGCTGGTGGGCCGAGACGTCGTCCTAATGCAGGTACTGGTATTGTGTCCTCTCCTTCCGAGGGATAGAGGGGGTTGCAGGTTGCCCTGGCCTCTCCTCTTCCCCCTTTCTCTCAGCGGCTTGCTGCTTGCTTTTGCCATTTTATAACAGGCGACAGTAACGACTGAGTGTTAGTCCTGGCTTCCCGTTGGGCTACCACAACGTGGAGCCTGTCTTCCTAATGTGTGGGGAGTTGGAATGCTCACCATTGACACAGTTTGAATTTCTGGCCTCTGGCTTGGAAAAATCTGGATGATTGCAGCCCTGTGGCTACTTTCAGAGCCCCTTCAACTACTTCCAGTGAGTGATGAGCGATGAGCGCTGTCTGACTGCAAGGCTCACCTGGCTGCTCTTTGTCTCTGTTTAGCCCTAGAGCTAAGTTCTCATTCTAACCATTAATTACTGCTTCCCCCCTTGGGTGAGAGAGGAGTTGTGGAGAGCTGTGAGCCCCAGGGTCATTCGTATGAGGGCGGTCTCGGTTGTCTGTCAGCCTTGGCATCGAGCTCCACCATATTATATGCTTCCTACTGAGACCTTCTCTGGTTTGGGAATTCTGGTCTCCAAAAAAAAATCAGAAAAAGCCACATCTCTTTTGGGGGTCAGATTCTGTTGTAATTGGCTTCCCAAGCTAGGCTTTCTGAAGAGGATGTGGTATTGGTGAAAAGTTTCCATTCACTAGAGATGCCGTGTTCTCAGGGAACCAAACTGATATATTCTGGGCACCAGTCCACATAATCCGATCTGTCAACAGGACACCAAATTCAGGAGGTAGAATGTAGAACGGCCCAAGGTAGAACCCTTCCAGAACACATAAACTATTCTCCCTTGGCCCATTTTGGCTCCTTTCTCATGTTCTGCCTTCCACTTCCATTGCCCACCCTCTCTTCTAACATCCATGTAAATGGAGCGCATGCCTCAGAGCACGCGTGGGTTCAGGGTGACTGCTCCACCATTTGTCATAGCATTTATCTCTTGTTTCCTTTTCTCTCCTTCCTGTTTTCCTCCTCACCTTTTATTTTCTCTTCAACCCGTCTCTTCCCTTCTGTTAGACATTCCAGTTACTCCCCTTGGAGTAACTCGGTCTTTAACCCCTTTGATGTGAGGACTCTCTCCCTCTACACGCCCGGATTTCTGAGTCCCTCCCTGTGGGATGAGACCCAAAGCACTCAGCTATAACCTTTCACCAACTCACACCCAGCCAGGCCTGGTCCTAGGGAGCCGAAGGCACTCCTGGGTAAGGGTCCTCTGGGAAGAACCTGTTAGCCCAGAGCCTGGCTGCTCCCTAGTATGCTGCCCCCCATCCAGGAACTGAGGCTTCAGAGTCGAGTAGCAATGTCGAGTAGCAGGGACATTGGGTGAGTCTGTCTCTTACTTATGGCTTAGTCCCAGAGGGCAAAATGGATAATCCGAACATTAGTCTCTTCAAATGTAAGCAAAAGATGATAAGTCTTCTGGCTTCCTCATATGAGGAACAGATGAGTTTGTGTATATGAAAATATTTTAGAAATGATAGAACACCACAAAAATAATAATGAGCGCATACTCTTCTTACATAATGCATACTATATGCCAGGCACTATTCTAATCACCTTGTAAGTATCAACCCATTTAATTCTCACAACAACCCAATAAGGTAGCTACCATCAGTTTATACATAGTAAAACTAAGGCCTAGAGGAGTTACGTAAAACAGCCAGTAAACTGAATCAGATTCTAAGGTCTTAGTATTAGCATTAGATAAAATTCTAATCTCTAGGACTTCACTGTGGTCTCCTAGTTAAGATTCTGTGCTTCTACTGCAGGTAGGGTGTGGGTTCAGCCCCTGGTTGAGGAACTAAGACCCCACATGCCATGCTGTCTGACCAAAAAAGAAAAAGAATTCTCATTCTTTTTCACTGTATCTGTCCTCATTTTGAGCAGTTTTCCTTGGTTACTTCCAAGTAATTAGGAAGACACCATTCAGCAGCCTCTTAGTGCAGCCTCAGATCTCATTGGCTCTCTTGCTAACTAATACCACATTGCTAACTTATTTCATGTATTGTTTATAAAACCCCTTTGCACTTTGCATATGCTGAGCATTCTTTCCCTGTCCTCTGCCTGCAGTTGATTTTTTGGATCCAAGGCAGAATTTTCCATTCAGTTCTGTGAGATCTACTCTGTTGTCCACTGTTCTCACCTATAAATTATTTTTGTTTGTTTTTACTCTTGGCCCTGTGGTTTCAAAATACTCACGTTCACTCCCAGCTTCACCTCATGCTCAGGGGTGACCAGCCACCATCTCGTCTCCACCTGAGTTACAGGTGAGGGCAAGCCTCTGGAGTTCCTCTGGAGGCTCTCAGGTTCACTGGTCACACGCGAGTGCTCATGCAGCAGGCTCATATTCTTTTCAAGGAGAGCATGGAAAATCTTGTTTGTCAAACACCTTGAGTAAGCCCCCAAAACACGATTTCCTTGATCAGTCAGTTCAGTAATGCAGTCTGAAAGGAAAGGCTGACATGACTCACTCCTTAGGGACACCCACACCCACCCTTCCCCAGCCCAATATAAAACGCCACCAGTTCATATCTATGGGTTCAGCTCTTTCCTCCTTTAAGAACAGGTTAACATTTTTCTTTTTTTAATTTATTTATTTACCTGCATCAGATCTTAGTCGTGTCTCACGGGCTCAGTTGCTCTGCGGCATGTTGGATATTAGTTTCCTGACCAGGGACTGAACCCACATCCCCTGCACTGCAGGGAAGATTCTTAAACCACTGCACCACCAGGGAAATCCTAGACTGACATTTTTCGCAATGCATGTTAGGTTGTAAGCATCTGAGTAAATGTTTTTTCTAGCTCCCTTTTCAATTATCTTCTCACATGAATTACTCTGTTTTTGCACCTCCAACATTGTTTTGCTTTTCTTTCACTTCATATCTTCTATTCCTCTCAGTACCTGTTTCTACAAATGTAGGAGATTTTCTTTGATCTTTATACTTGGCTTAAAAATCCTCTTTTTAGAATACAGAGGTATAGCCAAAAGGCCAAAAGATAATATTCAATACTTTTTAATTAACCCAAGGAAGGCAAGGAGAAACAACAGAACAGAAAAAAATAGGACAAACAGAAAATAAATGTGAATATGGTACACCTAAAAGGTATAACAATGATGCCACAATAAAATAAGGCAGTACTCCCCAGAAAAAAATCTTTTTAGACCCATTTTTCTCTGAGCAGATGCATCCTTAGCATAGTGAGTTATTCTTTGTCTCTACCTAAAACCATTCTTCTGTTACTTTATGCCTTATGACTTTATGACTCAAAATCCAAATTGTCTTCTAAGTTAAAAAAAGGAATATAAAATAAGAACAATTTCCCAAGTATATGTATTTTCTTGTCCAAGACTTCACGTTCCCTGAGTGATACCTTTCCTTCCGTCCCAAGAACCAGCAGGATTTGCTGTGGTCTGCAGAGTCTGGAAGCCTCAGCAACTCCAGCACATGCTCGGGAAGCCAGTCACCAGGCCCTGTGACTGGAGGTGTTGTAATGACCCTGGTGCTTGCCTCCCAGGGCCAGTGACCGGCTTCCTTGAATTCATCCTTCAAGAAGCTCGTCCTCCACAGACGGCCTGGGCTGCCCAAGAACCTCATGTTGGCCTGCGCTCCATGGTGCACGTTCTTCACGTGTCCCGCCCAGTCTTATCATCCTCCCTCTTGACTCTGAGTTCACTTTTCCTCCATCAAGCTAATGATGCTGCTGCTTCTTCCAAGGACCCAAATTTACCTTCTTTTTTCCCGCCATGGCATCTAACCCTTTGTGGCAGCCATTTGGATGCTCTAAAACCTGCCCCTGAGCTTGCCTCCTTACATACAGGGGCTGGTTTTCTCCCACCCCACGGGACGTGAGTAGTGGCAGGCCACTCAGGTGGTCCACGTAGTGTTCCAGATACCTAGTGGTGCCGGGGCTAAGCCCTCATTGTCTGCAGCGGTCACCCAGGAGGTAAGAGAAACTGGACCATAATGAGGTTGCTGAGGTATCTCTCAGCACCGGTAGGCAGGGCATTCTCTGTCTTAGGAAAGGGTTCAGAGGCTGGGCACTCACCATCTGTCTTTGGTCCCCACAGAACATGTTTGGGATGTGGAAGCCTGTGGTGTTCTTGGCTCTTGCAGCTGTGGCTCTGTATGTGTTACCCAACATGCGACCGCAAGAGACAGAGTTCTGCCTCATGGAGTGATGGCAGGCCTGGGCCAGTCGAGGGGGCAGACTCCCAGTGGCCACTACCCTCAGCTTTGGGCAGGACACACTGTGCCAGCGACCACACCCCACGCATATGTTCCTCATGTCCCCATCTCCTTAGCCTCCGCCATTCAGGCTTACGGGGAACTGCTGGCTCCCATCTCCTGCCCTAAGAACCTGGGTTCCTTGTAATTAAATGTCAACTGAGTTACGAGACTGTGGCTTTTTACTTGTTCAGCACCTCACAACACAACCAGAACAGGGTGGTTCCCCTCTAACCAGGTACTCGCCAAGGGTCTGGCTCCTCCCTACAATTTCTAACCTTACCAGTGACCTCAGCAATGAGATCGGCTTCTTGTGTGGCCAGCCAGGTCACAAATGGATTGTTCTGTCCACACTCACCCTAATCTCAAGGAACTCATCGGAGTGTAGAGAAATGGAATGATCTGGGTGCTTTGTGTGAGGTGGCCACATGGCCTGCCCCTGCGTCCTTTGAGGAGGATGCCCTGAGAAGATCTGTGTGTGGGCCTCTGTGGCTCAGTTCTTACGACTTCTTGAGCTATTTACCCTCAGAGATGACTTAAAATCACCCAGGCTCCCAGCAGTGAACTGAAGGGAGTCCAGTGGCCTCGGGGTTGGAATTCTGAATTTTCAACTGCCACAGCCCTGGTTCAGTCCCTGGTTGGGGAACTGAGATCCCACAAGCCATGCAGTGCAGACAAAAAAAAGGCTTTAACTGAAGAGATTTTCGTGACTATGTGCAGAAGGCAGAGGTAGGAGAACCAACAAGAAATGGCAAAGTCCCCAGGCACCAGTGGGCTTCCCAGGTGGCTCAATGGTAAAGAATCCACTTGCCAATGCAGGAGATACAAGAGAAGCAGGTATGATCCCTGGGTTGGAAAGATCCCCCGGAGTAGGAAATGGTCACCCATGCCAGTATTCTTGCCTGGAACATTCCATGGACAGAGGAGCCTGGCAGGCTAGAGTCCATAGGGCCCTAGAGAGTTGGACACAACTGAACAACTAAGCAAGCACCAGGCGCCAGCAACAGTGGAAAAGTGCTGCCATCCTGGGCTTGAAGGGGGAAGGGGAGGAAGCCAGAGCTGGAGACCTGGCATGGCCAGACACACACAGTGGCCACTGGGCCTGTGGCCTTCGTCAGAGCCATGGTGAGATGGGAGTGTGTGTGCTACTCCACCCTCTCTTCTCACCTGCCAGTTCTCTGTTGGTGTGTCTCATTGGCAGATCCCAACTAGCAGCTAGAGAGCAGAGGTGCCCAGGTGACAAGTCTTTTCAAGGTCAGCCTCCTGCAGTTTGGAGCAAGGCAGAAGATTGAGTCCATCTAGGTGGGAACAAGCAGAATGATGAGAATCATTTATGAGTATTCCTGCTGACCTTCATTCCTGCGGAACCCTTTGTGATAGATTGTTCTTATCCTGGATGTTTCTACGTGAAAGCCCACAGGGACTTCCCTGGTAGTACAGTGGATAAGAATCCGCCTGCCAATGCAAGAGACACAGGTTCAGCCCCTGGTCCAGGAAGATTCCACATGCAGTGAAGCAACTAAGCCCAGGCACCACATCTACTGAGGTTGTACTTTAGGGCCTGTGAGCCTCAACTGCTGAAGCCCATGCACCCTAGAGCCAGTGCTCTGCAACAAGAGAAGCCACCACAATGAGAAGGCCGCGCACCACAACGGAGAGTAGCCCCCCACCCCCCCCACTAGAGAAAACCCACACACAACAAAGTGTATTCATACATCATAGTGGGCAGAATGGTCCCCATAACTGCTGGTTTCCCTGCCTTCTTTCTACCTGATACCAAAGGAGTTTGTTTCATTTCTCCAAATATCCAAAGCAGCACATACCTATCGAGTATATACTGGGTGGGCACTAAATGAATTCATTTCTTCCACAGTCTTTTTCTAGGGGGAGTAGCAAAGACATTTAGAATTAGGAGATTTTAAAATTGTGTGCAGCCCAGAGGAGTGGCAAGGCTGACTGGGACCCCGAGGAGACCTGGGGCCAGGGTCCAAGTGGTGACCAGCCCTATACACAGGGTTGCACATAGGCAGATTGAAGACAGTGCCACAGGTCCCTTTTGTCTCCCTCTAAATGACTCCTCTTTGAAGACAGGGGTTTAGAGGGGACTAGCCCCTTGCCACTCAAAGTGTGGCCCACGGACCAGCAGCATGAGCATTAACTCATTAGGAAGGTTGAATCTCAGCCCTCAGCTCAAGCCCAGACACAGAATCTACATTTTAACAAGATCCTCAGTTGATTAGTATGCACAATAAATTTGAGCAGCACTTCCTTCAACTATATTAGATTCGTATTCTCAGTTGTAACCTAATTGAAATTCCTTCACAGTCTACCTGCTACCCTGTCCTCTTGCTGTTGAGACTGCTTTTTATCCAGTTTACAGTTGGCTGGAGAACATGTGCGGTGGAAAGGACTGGATACCCACCACTGAGTATCATTGCTTTAACTTCAAACTTGAAGCCAAGATGGAGGTTATGGTCTGGAAATCAGCCCCCATTAAGGACTTTTATCTGGTCCTTTCCAGGCCCAAACCCAGAGCCTGCAAGACAGGGAAGTAGTCCTTTTCTTCAGTCTCTTTGCTTAGAATATAGAGCTCTTTCCTTTAGGACGCTTGTCCCTGTGGGCTGATCTTAGAAGACTGTGCTCTTGGTTGATTTGGGCTCTGTGCTTTATGGTCTTGTAGGTGCGCTGTTACCAGAGTAGATTAAATAGGTCTACCTGTTGAATGTGAAACAGCCCCTTGAATTAGCTTGAAGTACAGGGATGTCACAAGCAGGCACGCACCCTGGCCCGGGTACAGATAGAACCAAGGACTCAAAACACCTCCAGGGGCCTCCATCTCCCCCAACCTACTGCCCTCTGCATAACTGCTTCCTTTCTGCTCTCTCCCTGCACCACGGCCCCCCCTCTGCTTTCCCTTCCCAGGCCACATGGTAGGCACAGTACCTGCCACCTCTGTCCATGACCAGCTGCTATTGGGGGGCAGGATGGGTAGCTCTAAAGATCGTAAGTAGTACTCTGGCTCTGATTCTGGCAGGTGGAATGTTAGGATGCAAGGAAGGGAACAGGGGAGCCAAGGAAGATGCTGGCAATGGATGCCACATGAGGCAGAGGTAGCTGTGAGGAGGGCCCAGCTCACTAGAACCTACGTGGTCCCCAGGATACCAGCAGAGGATGCAAACTGTTTTTTCTGATCACCTATTAGCTGCCCAGCACCATGCTAGTCACTTTACCTGTTATGTACTTTGACATCTTCACCCATATATATAAAAAAAAAATCCCTATGAGTACAATTAATTCCATTTTGCAGATAAGAAAACTGAGGCCCCAAAGAGTTACATTGCCTGATCATGGCTATAGAACCAGAGGTGAAGAGGCTGGAATTCAGCCTAGGGATTGTCCCAACCCTACCGCACCTGGGCTGGGGCCATGTCAGCATCACAGACTGAACAAAGTGCCTGCTGGGAGCCTGGCCAGCCTGGTGCCATCACAGGTGACTATGGAAACACAGGATCTTCGGACATGGCCCTTCAGACATGGACTCGCTCACTTAGATACTTCTCAGCTCAAGTTAAATATGGCCAGCATTGGTGGCAGAGGAGTA
This sequence comes from Antilocapra americana, assembly GCA_007570785.1. Lineage (NCBI taxonomy): Eukaryota > Metazoa > Chordata > Mammalia > Artiodactyla > Antilocapridae > Antilocapra > Antilocapra americana. Next base: position 170,935 of record ML664205.1, read on the forward strand.
GTGCCCCTTGGTGGGAGAGGCAGGGCCAGGTGAAAGGCCAAACCTGGTCTCCTGAGACAGGTCAGCAGGTGGTGAGTCAGGGGGCTATAAACAGTCTGTGGCCACAGCAGCAAAGCCCCCAAATACTCAGCTGATGAAAGCCCCCACAAGCCCCTCCAGGAGCCCCTGCCTGGCTCCGAGAGGAGCACGTCAGCCCTCCTCCTGGAGGGGGCCCCTGCTTGGCAGGCCCCAGGACCAGCATTGTGCACGGCCTGTTCCAGCTCTCATGGCCCGGCCCGGGCTCATGGGCTATATTGAGGGCTGAGTCACCAACCTGTGCCTGGGTAGCTGACTGTGACTGGCTGGCTGGGACCTGAGTCAGGCCCTGATTTATCCTGGAGAGCAACGGGCTCTGGTTTCTGGGGGCGGGGGGAGGGGAGGTGTGAGAAGGGTGCCGGGAACTATCCTTGGCACCGGGCACCCTCTGCCAACCATTCACTCACTCCCCTGGGGGTGCTGCACACAGACCTGTCCAGAAGAGAGGAAACTAGAAGAGGGAGAGGGGAGTCCTTTGTTAACTTGCTGGCTCCCATCTGAACTCCCACCACCTTAAGAGAGAACTTCAACTTACTGGAGGACTTTAGGAAAAGCCCTCAAAACAAGACTGTGAGCCATTAGGGTTTGTAAAAGGCTGTCAGCTCCAAGCAAATCCACTTGGCCCCTTTTTCTTCTCCCCAGGAGCTCAGGGAGAGGGATCCATCCTTTTCCAGATCTATATATCTCAGTTTCTTCATCACTGAACCCCGAACTTGCACCTCAGGTTGGGTGTCAGAAGTCTGCCTTTTTACACACACACACACAGAGTTCCCTTGTGAGACCCAGCTACGTGTCATGTGTCCCCAGGAGCTGGGCATCTCTCCACAGCAGAGCTCAGCCTCTCAAGCAGACAGACAGCACTGATGGCTGATGGCTGGTCTTGGCCATGGGACAAAGGTGGCATAGGGGGAGCGAGAGTTCTGGAGACAGGCAAGGGGGTGCCAACAGGAGAGTGGAATTCCTGAGCACCTCGTCACAGGCAGCCGACAGAACATGAGCCTCGGGGCCCAAGCTATTTATATCTTGCCTGTCACTCTCAGGGCCCCCAGAGCTCCCCCCTCCGAAGTCACGCACAGCAGGTCCCTTTTCTGTTTCTGGTCCCTTCTCTCCTCCTCCCCCTCCCTAACTGATGAGAAGGGAAAGAAATCATTCATGGAGCCCTCTCACCATTAGTGCTGCCCCCCCATCCCCACATCAAGCTCCTGACTTCTTCCTTCAGACTGCCCTCAGAGATGCCCACCATCCCTTCCCTTTTCACTGGGCTTGGTTGGGGAAGAGCAATAAGATCAAATGATTCACCAGAAATGTGCCCGATTTCAGTCATCACACAACTTTAGTTGGGGCCCAAACTTAAGGGTCCAAAAGGATGGGAAAGTGAAGGAAATTTGGCCTAAAGGGGGTACCAAGAGGTGTGGAATACATGTTATCCTACAGAATCTCAGAATACACAGTCTCCTTATATAAGTATATTCTACCACTTTTTCACCTCATCCCAGGCCAGCTGCTCTGAGTGCCTCAGTTTCCCTGCTGTCAGCTGCCCTTGGCTTACCCTGAGCCCAGTCCTGCCCAGACTTCCTGGCAGGCTCCCTAGGGCTCTCCATGTCCCCCAGCCTCCATCACACTTCCCCTGGGGAAGTGGCTGCTCTGGGCAGGGTTCTCTGTCTCTTGTCTGGCTAACCTGCCCTCTGACTGGAAGGATCTGCCCGGTGGCCCAAGTGGGCACATTGCCCAGGGGGCTCCCTGGTGCTACAGGGCAGAGGCTCTGCCTCCTCTCATCACCTTAGTTGAGTCAGACTTGGGGGAAGGGGGCACAGTGTGACTCACTGGGTACGCTTTTCCTGAGCTCAGCTTCATTCTGAGAGGATGAGGGCAAACGGACTGGTGACAGGGACACTGAGTCAGCGGTAGCCTCCATCTTTCCCCTGGGACCCTGGAGTTGCAGAGAGGTTTTTTTTGGTTGCAGAGGAGACTTTTCTACCTGTCAAGTGGAGCACCCCCACCCCAGGCCTTCTCCCTCATCGGCCTGAGCAGCGTTGTTGCTTCCTCTCAGTCTGTCTACACACAGCACACACACTTCCCCTGCTTGTCTGCAGGTGGACAATACCCTGGGCTAGCAGCCAGGTCTCCCAGGCCCTGTCAACAGCCCTGCCACCAACCAGTCCAGAAAATTCTTGTCAACACCCGATCAGCGTGTTTTGCCCTAACCACTGGCCTCAGTTTCCCTTTGCATCTCTTTAGTCCTGCAGGGTGGGGGGTATATATTTCGTCTCTGACTAGCGATGCTTTGTTTTGGGGTGTTGGGAGCCCTCACTCCCCCTAATTTTCCAGCTCCACTATTCATCTGTCCAGCTCGGCAGCCTCGGGCCAAAGCCTACTTCCCCGGGGAGGGAGACAGCAGGAGGGGGACAGCAGACCCAGGACCCCAGTGTGGACGGAGGGCCGCGTGGGGGAGGGGAAGGGAGGGGAGAGGAGGGAGCGAGGGAGGGAGGCGGGGCCGGCGGGCTCGGCGCGGCCCCCACCCGCGGGCCGGGCGGCATTCCTGGGAGGCCGGCGCTCTGACGTGGACCCGGGGGCCGCGGGCTCGCCGGGGGGGGACGCGGCCCGGGGGCTTCTTAAACCCCCCGCCTCAGCCCGGCCCGCACTTTCCAGAGCACCGCTCCGCCCCCGGAGGGAGAGAGAGACACACACAGAAAGAGCGCGGCCGAGGAGCCGAGGAGGCCCGCCCGAGTCCCGCCAGCCAGGGGTGTGAGAGTTCAGAGCCGCGGAGCGCACAGCCGCGAGTCCCGTCCCGGACAGCGCCCCCCTAGCCCGAGCCCCGCCGGCCCCCAACCCCTGCCCCAGCCCACGCCAGCATGATGAACAACAGCGGCTACTCCGAGGCCCCGGGCTTCGGCCTGGGCGACGAGGTGGACGACATGCCGTCCACGGAGAAGGACCTGGCCGAGGACGCGCCGTGGAAGAAGATCCAGCAGAACACGTTCACGCGCTGGTGCAACGAGCACCTTAAGTGCGTGGGCAAGCGCCTCACCGACCTGCAGCGCGACCTCAGCGACGGGCTGCGCCTCATTGCGCTGCTCGAGGTGCTCAGCCAGAAGCGCATGTACCGCAAGTTCCACCCGCGCCCCAACTTCCGCCAGATGAAGCTGGAGAACGTGTCCGTGGCCCTCGAGTTCCTCGAGCGCGAGCACATCAAGCTGGTGTCCATCGGTCAGTGTGGGCTGTGAGGGCCAGTGCCCCGACGAGGGGCTGGGTGGGCGCGCGGGGAGCCGAGGCAGGGCCGAGGGGGGGCCCTGGCACCGGGATAGGATCCTGACCCGGTTCTCCCGGAGCCCGCCCACACAAGCCCCGAGGGGGCTCTGCCTTCACACTCGGCTCTAGTCGCCAGCATCCCGAGGCACCCCCTCTGCCCCGGGGCATCCAGCCCCAGCCGTTTCTGAGGCCTCCAGCTTCAGCTCCCCTCGCACGCTCTTGGCCAACCTGCTTCTACCCCTAAGTCTCCTTTCTTGCCACCCGCAGCCCCAGCCCTGGCTTGAGAGGACAGGGCCAATGCTCATTGCCAGTTCCCGGGGGCGCCCCCTCCACCCCAGACAAAGCAAATGGCTTCCCAGCCTCCCAGCACCTCCACTGGGGAGGAGAGGCTGAAGGCAGGTCCCCATCGCTGCCCGGTCCCAGGGATCCCAAGGAGAGCGGGAGAGCGAGTGGCTGGGCGGGCACAAGGCCCGGGCCCCCCGCCGGCATGTGCTTGGCAGCTGGGTTCTGGCCCAGGGGCCAGAGCCGGCACAGCCGGGCCTCGGAAACCTAAAAAGGCTCTGAGCGAGCGCAGGCAGCCTTAACCCCTGCCTGTCCTCCATCGGCTTCAGCAGGCCAGGGAGGGGGCTCCCTCCCGTCCACTCCCGGCCCCAGCCCACCCCCTAAGCCCCGATTGGCTACAGCTAATGATCTGGGCTGAGGGGAGGGAGGCAAGGCCTGGAAAAGGGAGGAAGTCATTGAGTGTAACCAGATTTGGAAGGTGTGTCAGTGCTGGGTGGGGGTGGGGAGGCACCCCAGGCTGGGGAGCTGGGGGAGCCAAGGATGGTTTCTGAGAGCCTAGGAGTTGGCCGTTTTCTCTCAGCTCTGCAGTCACCCCTTCAGGCTGGGGGCCTGGGCAAGACCTCTACCCCTACGTTGAGCTCTTAAAGAGTCCTGATGTGATTTTCAGGAAAGTGCCCCTTGATGGGGTGTACCCAGGGCCCCAGAAGGGGAATTTCACAGGGGGGCCAGTGCCCCCCACCCCCCTGCCAGGCTGCCCCAGAGATTTCTTCAGAAGATTGAAGGTCTGTCCCTCCTCAGCCTCCCTCAGGGCATCTCTGGGCCTCCTGAATTAGTAGCTGAGGTCAGTCTGGGGCCCTTTGGCCCTGTCCAGTCCCCTCTATGCCTTACCCCCTCCTGCCCCAATACTGCCCCCACCCCACCCGCTCCAGCCTGGAAATAGCCCTGCCTCCGTGACACAGCAGATGTCTCTGAGCTTTCCAGAGGACAAGGCTGAGGACAGGGGGTGGGGGAGGGGGCCACCCTGGTGTGCGTAGTGGGACTGAGGGCTGCCTGGGAGTGTGTGTGGTTGAGGGGGGCAGGGGTCAGCGAGGAGTCAGCCCTGGGCCCTTCCACCCCGCTGGCAGCTGCGATCTGACCGCCTGGACTGACTGTCCCAGGTGGGATCCCGAGGGGAGAGCCTGGGGCCTCACCAAGACTTTATAGGAAATGGCTCAGCCTCCCTCTCCCCTCCCCACTGCGGGGGCGCTTGGCCCCTCTCCTGGCCTCATCCTTCCTGAGTGCACACCTCTCCCCTCCCCCATGGTAGTGCCTCAGACTCCAGCCCCCTTGGCTCAACTGTGTATGGAGAGGCCTGGCTCAGAATAGAGGGGGAAGGAGGGAAAGCTGGCTTGGGGGCGGGAAGGAACCCTTCTTTCCCGTTCCTGCGGGGAACTGTTCCCCATTTGGGCCAAGTGGCTGACTCCCGAGGCCAATGAGATAAGCTGTCAGCAATTCAGTTGCTGGGCCCAAGGCTGAGGCTGGAGGGGAGGGGGCACAGACAGCAGCGGCTACCCATCCATCGGGAAGGAGGTGTCAGGGGTTCCCCTTTCTGCTTCCTCTGGTTCCCTCGGTCCCACTTAGTGGTGGGAAGGGGCTGGGATGGGGGCTTCTCTGGACCATCTCAGGACCGAATGTGAGTCTCTAGGCACCCCGCGTCCCTTTCCAGGAGTGGAGTGGGAGCTGGGCGTTGAGCAGTCCCTCTGAAGGAGGGCAGGGTACACAGCCTGGTGTGAAGGGGTGGTGTGCCCTCCTTACCCGCACCGCCCCCTCCTCCCCTCCGAACAAAGAGGCCTAGAGGCCGCTCTGTCCCGCAGCTGTTCCCCAGTTGCTATTCCTTCTCCTGGAGCCAACGGCCCAGGGAGGGGCTGGAGGGGGCAGCAGCTGTCCCGGCCCCTCCCTCACTGGTCCTCTCCTCTCCCACTCCACGCAAGGCCTGGGGTGCCCTCAGGGACTGGCTCTGGAGCTCCTCCCACCCCTTTGGTGGTATCCCCAGTGGGTGCGACTAAGGAAGAGACTTGGCTTGAGCAGAGCTCCCCTCCTCTGGGAGGAGGGCGAGGAAGGTCATTGCTCCCAGAGTGGGACTCCGGACCCATCCCTCTCCTGCCACTTGCTGTCTGGCCCAGGGCCAGTTGCTGGGGAGAAACCTCTCCCCGCAGCAAATATGAATGACGCCCCTCACCCCCCACCCCCACCCCTTCCCAATCCTGGCGGGCCTGGCGGCCTCAGGGCCTCCCTCCCAAGTCTGGCTTCAGTTTGCAAGAAGCACTTCTGGGTATGTGAGCACCAGCTTTGGAGGCTGTCGGGGCTGTGAGAGGCCATGAGGCCCTGGGTGTCAAGGCTGTGTGAAAGTGTCCTGGGCCTGTGTGTGTTTGAGAGAAACCGCACCAAAGCACCGGGAGGCTGGGAGTGAGTGTGTCATGGAATCTGCAAGCTGCCAAACCATTGTGCTGCAGCAGAGCCAGGGGGAGAGGGGGCGGGCCTGGGGAGCTGCTGGGGAAGGAAGGATGAATCAGTGAAAGGGTGGGGGAGCCAAGGGGACCAGAGCCCAAGACCAGAGGGACACAGAGACTGCGATTCCCTTCATGGGGGCAGGTTGGGGAAATGCTGGGACGGAGTCAGGGGTGGGGGGCATTCTGGAAAAGATATGTGAGGGAACACCTTTGGGATCTTTACTCTCTAAAGGCTGTCTCCAAAGATCTTGGGTGGGGGCAGGAAAAGATATGTAAGGGGGCACCTCCAGCCCCACCCTTTCCCATCTCTCGGGTAACACCAGTAAACAAGGCTGAGTCTTTCACCCCCTCTCAACCTCCTGAAAGCAGTGCTCAGGGAAGCTGGTGGATTTCAGGCCTGCCTTGTCCTTTACAAGTAAGCTGGTTCCCAGTGACCTATACTCTAGGCCACCTCCGGCTCTTGGGTCTTTCTCTCTGGCTGTTACAGGGGAACTAGGCCCCCCCAAATCTGGTCCATAATGTTTATCAAGGGAGGGGATGTGTCTAGAGCCTCAGCTCCTGAGACTTGAGTCCACATGGGTAGCACTGCCCCAGCTCTTGTGAAATCTCACTGGTCCGTGCCATTAACAGAATGTGTACTGTCCCCAACCCCTCCTCCCAGAAGTTTGTTCCAAAAGCCTTTTATAGCATTCAAAGGAGAATTTGGCTGGAACCAGGTCGGTCCCACTACTCTCCAACTTCAGTTTTTAAAATATTCATTCAACCAGTATTTATTGAGATTTTACTAAATTCTAGGCTCTGAATATATATAGAGAAAAATATAATATCTAGAGTGAAAGAAGGCAGACATACTGTATGATTCTATTCATATAAAACTCTGGAAAATGCGAACTAATGTATAGTGACCAAGAGCAGATTGGTTGTTGCTTCAAAGGATAGACTAGGAGGGGCAGGAGTGATGGATCACAAAAGAAAGGAAACTTTGAGGAAGGGTGGATGTGTTTACTCTCCTGATTTGTGGTGATGGCTTTGTGGGTACGCACATATAATCAAATGTAGGGCTCCCCTGGTGGCTCAGATGGTAAAGAATCTGCCTGCGGTGCCAGAGAACTGGGTTCAATCCCTGGGTCAGGAAGATCCCCTGGAAAAGGGAATGGCAAACCACTCCAGTATTCTTGCCTGGAGAATCCATGGACAGAGGAGCCTGGGTGGGCTACAATCCCTGGGGTCACAAAGAGTTGGACATGACTGAGTGACTAACGCTTTCACTTTTCACATATTGTCAAAATGTATCCAGTTGTACTTTCTAATATGTACAGTTTGTTGTACATCACCCAAAGAAGAAAGGAAACAAAACTAAACAGTGTCTGCCCCTAAAGACTTACAATCTTGTATAACTGTAGAGATGCTTGTAGCCTGATAGGAGGCCCACCCAAGTGCCGTCAAAGAGTTGAAAGTACCTGCCCAAGGGACATATTGGGATGCAGCCTTGTTCTGAGGGAGGTGGGAGATACATCAAGGGCTGGGCCTCATGGGATGCAGAGTATGGTAACCAGAGAAGCAGTAGGTTCCAGGAGAAGGAGTTCCGACCCAGCGCTCAAGCAACAGCCTCAGAAGCTGGGCCAGGAGAGGGAGGGCGCTACACCAGAAGTGGGGCCCTCATGAACTCTGCTTGTCCTCTCCTCCCTGCAGACAGCAAGGCCATCGTGGATGGGAACCTGAAGCTGATCCTGGGGCTCATCTGGACCCTGATCTTGCACTACTCCATCTCTATGCCCATGTGGGAGGATGAGGACGATGAGGATGCCCGCAAGCAGACACCCAAGCAGCGTCTACTCGGCTGGATCCAGAACAAGGTGCCCCAGCTACCCATCACCAACTTCAACCGGGACTGGCAGGACGGCAAAGCTCTGGGTGCCCTGGTGGACAACTGTGCCCCTGGTGAGTGGACCTGTGGCACACCGTGGCTCCCCAAGCCGGGAAGGTGTGCGGGATGAGCTGGTGATGCCAAGGCTTGTGTTTGTCAGAATGTGTGTCCCAGGGCTGGGGGATCAGGGCCTCCTGCCCCAGCTGAGAATCATTGCTGGAGTTGGACCCTTCCTGGTGAGTTGCCAGATCCTGCAGTGGCAAGGCCACTGAGGTCCAGAGAAGGCCAGTGACTTGTCCGAGGTCACACAGCTTATCTGTGGCAGAACTGAATCAGAGGCCAGCTGCGACCTAGAACTCCCTGCTCCGTGAACTTCCTATTTTGCTACACAGGGGTCATTTCTGCTCAGCCAGCAGAAAGAAAACATGGTGGGACTTGTAGAGAGAAGGCCAGGACTTTAGGCCTGGAGAAGGTTGTTCTTTGCAAGCCCCTGGGATAGCTTTGAGAAGGGGTTGGGGCCCAGGATGATATGGTCTGAGGCTGGTATGACACTGCCCCAGCGGCAGATGACCCAGGCCTGGCCTGGGCAGGTGGGGGCCACTGAGGGCCCATGAGAAGACTTAGATGTCACAGACAAGAACGGTACCCCACATACAGCTCCCTTTCTGACCCTCATCTCCTGAGATGATCTGTCATCTCCCCACCTCTTGGAGCCATGTCCCCCTGGGGGAATCCTCCCCCAGCCTGGGGTCAGCTGGGGAGCAAGGGGCGGGAGGCAGGGGCACCGGCCGCCTGGGAAGCATTCCCAGCTGCTGAGCCATTGCCCATGACTGGCTCGGCTGCCAGCAGTGAGCTCAGCTGTTCTGGCCAGTCATGGATTCCAGCTTTTGAACTGGTCGCCTCCTCACCAGGGAGCATCACCCTCCTTTTCCAGCTCTGGCTGGGACCAAGCACCCCTTAACCCCTGCACCCTTTCCCAGGAGTGACCTGTGGCTGCCTCATTGGTCCTCCCATCAGAAGGGCTGGGTTCTGGATGGCCAGAGAGAACTCAGCCTCTCAAATAAGCCCTTCAATGCCTTCATTTCCCCGAGGCGGAAGTTAGGAAGCAGAGAGAGTCTTATGGTCTGAGGCTGATGTGGGAAGTGCCTGGACACCTAGGGCTTCAGGGCAGCTGTAAGGAGACCTTTCAGGAGATGGGTCAGAGGCACTCATGGGATGGGGATTGCCCACCCCTGAGGCCACTGGAATGAGGCAGGGGGCCTGTGAGGGGTGAGCTCCCCAGGGTTTGGTGTTCAGGGTTGGTGCTGGGGCCTGGGCAGACCGGAGGCTGGCTGGCAGGACTGGTGCCAGGCTGCGTCAGCTAGGGCAGAAAGGGCTCATTGTTGGTGCTCAGGAGGGCTGCTGTGCGTCTAAACAGCGATGGGCATCCCAGCTGATGGGCCGTAAGGTTGGGGGTCAGCAGGAACCCGGCTGGTCAGGGGCCTGGGGCTGTATGGGAAGGGAGTGTGAACCCACAGCCTGGGAGGGTGTTAGTGGAGCAATTGCTCTGCGTCCTGCTTCCCCCTCATCATCGCTTCCCTCCACCATCTCTCCAGGCCTCTGCCCTGACTGGGAGGCCTGGGACCCCAACCAGCCTGTGGAGAACGCCCGGGAGGCCATGCAGCAGGCGGACGACTGGCTCGGGGTGCCACAGGTACACTGGCGGACGGGGTGGCGGAGAGCAAAGGGACCCGAAGAGGGCCAGGGGTGGGGTGGGGTCTGTGAGGCCATGGGCAGGATGCTGGGTACAGAGGACACTTTCTGACTCCCTTCCTCCCTGGCAGGTGATTGCTCCCGAGGAAATCGTGGACCCCAACGTGGATGAACATTCAGTCATGACCTACCTGTCCCAGTTCCCCAAGGCCAAACTCAAACCTGGTGCCCCTGTTCGCTCCAAGCAACTGAACCCCAAGAAGGCCATCGCCTATGGGCCTGGTATGTGTTGAGCCCTGACGGTCTTCACTGGGCAGCTGGACACTGGCTGGGATGGTTCTCCCTAAACTCTGTGGCTCTGCCTTCCACCCTCAGGGATCGAGCCCCAGGGTAACACCGTCCTGCAGCCTGCCCATTTCACTGTACAGACAGTGGACGCTGGTGTGGGCGAGGTTCTGGTCTACATTGAGGATCCTGAGGGTCACACTGAGGAGGTATGGAGAGGCCACTGGGGATCAGACGAGAGCACAGACCAACAGCCGGGAATGGGCTGGAGATGGCTGCTGGGGCCACCTTCCAAGGCTGGAGACGGGGGAAGCCTCACCATAGGGGCTGCAGGAAGCGTGGGGTCAGGAGGAGCTCTGAGAGCCAATTGTTTCCCTTCCCATAGGCCAAGGTGGTTCCCAACAATGACAAGAACCGCACCTATGCTGTCTCCTACGTGCCCAAGGTCGCCGGCTTGCACAAGGTACCCGTCTATAGGCCCTCCCATGTCTTCCCCACTCCATTCACATCCTTGCATCAGGCTGAATGGACCCCTCTCTGAGCTCACACCCCGCCCCATCCCCATGCACCAGCCCCACCCACCTCCCACCCCACTTGGCTCCGCCCTGCCCCTCAACCCCATCTCAGAGCTGCTCTCCTCTAGAAGCTCACCTTTGGCCTCTGACTTCCAGGTGACCGTGCTCTTTGCTGGTCAGAACATCGAACGCAGCCCCTTTGAAGTGAACGTGGGCATGGCTCTGGGAGATGCTAACAAGGTGTCAGCCCGTGGTCCTGGCCTGGAGCCCGTGGGCAATGTGGCCAACAAACCCACGTACTTTGACATCTACACTGCAGGTGGGATGGGCCCTTCCACCAGACACCCCATAACTGTGCATGGTTGGGGGGCCTTGGGGCCAGGGGCAGGGCCTGACCAGAGGGCTGTGGTCTCAGGGTGAGGGAGCCCGAGCAGGAGGGACACCCCATGACTGTTCATGGTTGGGGGGCCTCGGGGCCAGGGGCAGGGCCTGGCCAGAGGGCCATGGTCTCAGGGTGAGGGATCCCGAGCAGGAGGGGCTGACAGCCCTTGTTGTGACAGGGGCCGGCACTGGGGATGTTGCCGTGGTGATCGTGGACCCACAGGGCCGGCGGGACACTGTGGAGGTGGCCCTGGAGGACAAGGGTGACAGCACGTTCCGCTGCACGTACAGGCCTGTGATGGAGGGACCCCACACGGTGCACGTGGCCTTTGCTGGAGCCCCCATCACCCGCAGTCCTTTCCCCGTCCATGTGGCAGAAGGTAAAGGCCCTTTATCCACTCCCATGACCCCCCCCACCCCACGCCAAAGGCCAAGACGCAGAGTATTGCCGCCAAGTCTGAGGACTTACGGGAAATGAAGCACCACAACCGGTGGGGGGGATCAGGGGGAGCCTTCTGAAGGCTTAAAGTGGGCAGAAGGAAGAGCCCAGGGGTGGGGCTCCCAAGAGCTCATCTGTCCAGCCCCTGCCCCCGAGGACGGTCAGATGGCCACTGTGAAGGATACTAGACAGGTGCCACGGTGGAGGGGTTGAGGGGGAAGCGACCGGACCACATGGGTGGAAGGGCATGTTTACGGGAGCACCTGTACACCAGGTTCTCAGGCAGTGACTCCCCCACTTGGTTCTCTCTCCGCCACTCAGAGCCCCTGCCGCCGCCGCCCGCCCCCTCCGTGCCCATCGTCCACCAGGCCAAGAGAGTGGTGCCACGTTAGTACATGCCAGCAGAGGCGGGCCGGGCATGGCCATAGCTGACTGGCCTCACCTGTGCTATGTGGCATGGCCCAAGCAGGGTGGCATTCTGTGACAGGCCCCAGGTTCCACGCCTTTGCCTCTGTTCTGTGCAGCTCTAGTCTCTTGGGACTTGCCTGGTGATTTCTGTGAGAAGGGGCTGGGTTCCGTGCCGTCGCCTGTTCTGTGGCAGTCCCTGGACGCTGTGCCGTTTGTCTGTGTTCTGGGGCAGGCCTGGATGGATGATACATCGTCGCCTATTTGGTGGCACCCTGTGGGGTCCGTGCCGTTTTATGTGTTCCATGGCAGGCTGAGATCCTTGTCCTTTGGTCTGTGTTCAGCAGCAAAGTCATTGCCACCGGCAGCGTTCCGCAGCAGGCTGACCTTCATGCATTGCCTGTGATCTGTGGCAGGCTTCTCGTTACACGACCCTCCCTCATTCCATGGTGTGGCTGAGTGTTTTGTGGCATGACTCGGTTCCTTAAGCTGCTGTGGCAGCTCCGAGAAGGCTTAGATGGCTCTAGGTGGATGGCCGTGGGGTGGATGAAAGGCCCCTCCTGGTCTCTCTTAGCTCTGGGCTCCGCCTGGCCTTTGTCCCAAGCAACCCTGACTTGGAGGAATCCCTAGGGAAGGGTTTCTTGTAACCAGCCTGGGGACAGGGGCTGGGGGCGCTGTGGACGCTCCCTGCCCAGCATGGCTCTCAGTTGTGTCCGGGGTGCCAGGGAGCACAGGGGAGGGCTGCATGAGGCCACGGCCTGTGCCTGGGGGAAGGGGCCGGGGGTGGGGGGCGGTCGGTCAGGAGGACTGCATACGGTGAGGTGGGGATGAGTGGTAAGGGCTGAGGCTCTGTCTAGGGCCCCTCAGCGACCCCAACCTCATCTCTCCTCTTCCTCCCAGCCTGTAACCCCAATGCCTGCCGCGCCTCTGGGCGGGGTCTGCAGCCCAAGGGTGTGCGTGTCAAAGAAGTAGCTGACTTCAAGGTGTTCACCAAGGGTGCTGGCAGTGGGGAGCTCAAGGTCACAGTCAAGGGACCTAGTGAGTACCAGGGCCCAGGGCCGTGGTGGGGGGTCAGGGCACTGCGAGGAAAGGGAACTGGTGCTTCTAACCCCCTGAGGGCCATGATGCACTATGCACCCCCCTGGGGGGGCACTCCAAAGAGACACTGACCAGAGACACTGTGGGACCACAGGTGAGCCGCCCTGCCTGGCCCTGTCTCCAGGCTGCAAGCTGGGAGGGCTGCGCTAGGCTGTTACACGGCGCCTGCTCCACGGTGCCTGCTAGCAGCGCTGTCTTCAGCCAGGGACTGTCCCACAGCACAGTCCCAAGGGTCCTTGAGGGGACGGAGGTGTGGAGACACACAGATCATTGATCCCTCCGCTTCCCACATTTCCTCAGAAGGCACAGAGGAGCCAGTGAAGGTACGAGAGGCCGGGGATGGCGTGTTCGAGTGTGAGTACTACCCCGTGGTGCCCGGGAAGTACGTGGTGACCATCACATGGGGCGGCTATGCCATTCCCCGCAGGTGAGCACCACGCAGCCCTGAGCCTTCCAGCCTGGGCCCTCACAGGGTGGGCAGAGGGAGGCAGGCTGCCTGGGGCTCTGAGTGAAGGGAAGAGGGGGGCACCCCTCTGGTGGGGGCACCTCGGGGTTTGACACCAGCTCCCTCTGCCCAGCCCCTTTGAGGTGCAGGTGAGCCCAGAGGCAGGCATGCAGAAGGTCCGGGCCTGGGGTCCCGGTTTGGAAACTGGCCAGGTGGGCAAGTCAGCCGACTTTGTGGTGGAGGCCATTGGCACAGAGGTGGGGACACTGGGTAAGTGGCTGAGGGGGGAATTCCGGGGAGTGGTGTGATGGAGGGACACTGGGGAGTGACTGGGGGGCAGGAGGCAGGAATTTGGGCCAGTGTTGAGATGAGACAGGCACTGGAACAGGGGTGACTGGGGTGGTGATGCTGGGAAAGTGATGGGGGACCTGCTTGGGTGTCCAAGTCGCTTCTGGTGCCCCCTGACCCTCCCCCACCTTTCACTCAGGCTTCTCCATTGAGGGGCCTTCACAGGCCAAGATCGAGTGTGATGACAAGGGAGACGGCTCCTGCGACGTGCGGTACTGGCCCACGGAGCCCGGGGAGTACGCAGTGCACGTGATCTGTGACGATGAGGACATTCGAGACTCGCCCTTCATTGCCCACATCCAGCCAGCTCCACCTGACTGCTTCCCAGACAAGGTGTGTCCCCAGCTCCCGCACCTGGGCCTGCGACAGGGTGAACAGACCCTCCTCTCCGGTCCCCAACCCAGCCCTCCACTCTGCCCTGCACAGGTGAAGGCCTTTGGGCCTGGCCTGGAGCCCACCGGCTGCATCGTGGACAAGCCAGCGGAGTTCACCATCGATGCCCGGGCTGCTGGCAAGGGAGACCTGAAGCTCTATGCCCAGGTAGGGTGTTGCCCCATCTTTCTGCCCCTCGCTGCCATAGCGGGGACCCTGGGAGGGTAGGGTACGTTAGAGAAAAGGGCCTCAAGGCATCATAGGACTAGTTCTCATGAATCCATTTGAACTATGGGAAGTCTAAAGTTTTGTGTTTTCTTATTGATGATAATCTTAAAAACATTTTACCAAATATGTGTTTTTATGCTAATAATTTGAGTTTAAAGATGGGTTAAGACATTGGTTTCCAAGTGAGTTTCTCAAAATGGTGTCCTTTGACCCCTAGAGGTTAATGAATATGTTCTTTGGTCCAGGAGGACGTTTCTTTCTTGAAAGTTTCTTTATTCAGTTTTAAGAACATTGGTTTAGCTGAGCCTTTTCCCCTGACAACACATTTCAGAGACCTAGGCCCAGAGACCAGGCCACACAGATGACCTTGAGCCTGGTTCCTCAGCTCTCCAGGGTGTGCCCTGGCCACCAGAGCTCGTGGCACTAGGCTCCAGTGGTTGGAGGTCTGTGATCTGTTTACGGGGAGGGGCTTTGATGGTGGGCAAGCAGTCCAGCAGAGGGCATGGGTGCTCTGAGATGGCTGGGGCGCTCTAAGAACCTTGCTTTGGGTGATGCCCACAGGACGCTGACGGCTGCCCCATCGACATCAAGGTCATCCCCAATGGTGATGGCACCTTCCGCTGTTCCTACGTGCCCACCAAGCCCATTAAGCACACCATCATCATCTCCTGGGGAGGCGTCAACGTGCCCAAGAGCCCCTTCCGGGTGTGTCCTCCAAGCCCTGCCCCGTGCCCCCTGCCAGCGATCCCAGAGGGAGGGTGGAGTCCCAAGCCAGGGAGGTTGGCTGTCCCTGGGTCCTGTCCCTGCTCCCCACCTCATGGCCCCTGTGAAGAGGCTAAGACGGGGCCTAGAAGTGCTGGGGAAGGGATGGACCTTGAGGGAGGGGGCCCCACACTGACCATCGACTCCTCCCCACAGGTAAATGTGGGAGAGGGCAGCCACCCCGAGCGGGTGAAGGTGTACGGCCCTGGCGTGGAGAAGACAGGCCTCAAGGCTAATGAGCCCACCTATTTCACAGTGGACTGCAGTGAGGCGGGGCAAGGTGTGTCCAGGAGCGGGGAGTGAGGGCCGGGGCTGGGGGGTGTCCCGGCAGGAGGCGCTGGTGCCCTCCACCTGTTCCCTGGAGTGGGACCAGTCACATGCAGGAGGTTGTGGAGCCCCACACTCATGGCCTCGTGCCTGCCCCCCTTCAGGCGATGTGAGCATCGGCATCAAGTGCGCCCCCGGCGTTGTGGGCCCCGCAGAGGCTGACATCGACTTTGACATCATCAAGAATGACAATGACACCTTCACAGTCAAGTACACACCTCCGGGGGCGGGCCGCTACACCATCATGGTGCTGTTTGCCAACCAGGTACCCTGTGCTTGGGTTTTGATTATCAACCCTAACCTTACCCCCTTACCCCATCCCAACCAGCGACTTGAGAGGCTGTCATCTGGGGACAATTCTACTGCCCCTGACTGAGCACTTCCTGTGTGTGGACAATGTGCCTCAGAGGAAGCAAAAGGGACAAGGGACTCTTTTCAGACACTGCCCGTGTCCGCCCTGACCAAGCCTTTTCTCCCTCCAGGAGATCCCCGCCAGCCCCTTCCATATCAAGGTGGACCCATCCCATGATGCCAGCAAGGTCAAGGCAGAGGGCCCTGGGCTGAACCGCACAGGTAGCTGTCGGGCTGGGCTGGGCTGGGCTGGGGTGTGGCTGGGTGGCCGCAATCCCTCACCGCCATCCCGGGACGGGCGCTCCAGGTGTGGAAGTTGGGAAGCCCACTCACTTCACGGTGCTGACCAAGGGAGCCGGCAAGGCCAAGCTGGATGTGCACTTTGCCGGGGCTGCCAAGGGAGAAGCCGTGCGAGACTTTGAGATCATCGACAACCACGACTACTCCTACACCGTCAAGTACACGGCCGTGCAGCAGGTGTGCCTGCCCTGCCCTGGCCCTCCGGTCCTGGCTGACTGGGGGCATGGGGCTGCTTCTTCCAGTCTCACAGGGTCTTGGCCCCTTTCCTGCCTCCCCATCCTCTCTTGCTGTGGGTCTCTGAGCCTCTGGTCCGTGTCGGCTGAGGACACGTTGGCGGGCTGGGTCTCAGCCCCTCAGTTCTGACCTCCTGCTGTACCCTTTAGGGCAACATGGCAGTGACAGTGACTTATGGTGGAGACCCCGTCCCCAAGAGCCCCTTCGTGGTGAACGTGGCACCACCGCTGGACCTCAGCAAAGTCAAGGTTCAAGGCCTCAACAGCAGTAAGTGGGGCAGGAGCTGCCCCGGCAGTGAGGAGGGTTGAAGGGGGTGGTGGGTTGGAATCTCTGTTCACCATGTCCCTTGCCCTCCCACAGAGGTGGCTGTGGGGCAGGAACAGGCGTTTTCTGTGAACACACGAGGGGCTGGTGGTCAGGGCCAGTTGGATGTGCGGATGACCTCACCCTCCCGACGACCCATCCCCTGCAAGCTGGAGCCTGGCGGTGGAGCTGAGACCCAGGCGGTGCGCTACATGCCCCCTGAGGAGGGGCCCTACAAGGTGGACATCACCTATGATGGTCACCCGGTGCCTGGCAGCCCCTTCACCGTGGAGGGTGTTCTGCCTCCTGACCCCTCCAAGGTGAGGAAGTAGGGGCAGGTGGGAGCTGGAGGCTTGTAGGGAAGGTGGGTAGTTCACAGGGGCTGAGGCCAGAGGCCTATGTCCTGGGGTGAACACAGCCGAGGGCCCAGAGTCGAGGCAGAACCCCAACTCAGGACTTGCCTTTGAGACAGCTTAGTTTTTGTTTTTTATATGTTTATTCAAGTATAGTTGGTTTACAATGTTGTGTTAATTACTGCTGTACAGCAACATGATTCAGTTATACATACATACAAATACATACATTTAAAAAAATATTATTTTCCTTTATAGTTTATCACAGGATATTGAATATAGGTCTCTGTGCCATACAGTAGGACCTTTTTGTTTATCCATTCCATATATAAAAACTCATATCAGGACAGCTTAGTTATTACGAGCCCGGCCTTGCACCTGACCTGGGCTTCAACACCCGGTCCATCAGCCAGGACAAATTTTTTAATCTCCCTGCGTTTCCTCACGTGGAATTGTTATGAAGACTCAGCCTGTGGGAGCTGCTACAATTGAAAGTGCTTAGCTGATTTGGAAGCCATTAAGGCTGGGTGTGGGGCCAGTCGAGGTAACCCACACACCTGCTCCTTCTTTTAGGTCTGTGCTTACGGCCCTGGTCTCAAGGGTGGGCTGGTAGGTTCGCCAGCGCCCTTCTCCATCGACACCAAGGGAGCAGGCACCGGTGGCCTGGGGCTGACTGTGGAGGGCCCCTGCGAGGCCAAGATTGAATGCCAGGACAACGGGGATGGCTCCTGTGCTGTCAGCTACCTGCCCACCGAGCCGGGCGAGTACACCATCAACATCCTGTTTGCTGAAGCCCACATCCCCGGCTCCCCCTTCAAGGCTACCATCCGGCCCGTGTTCGACCCGAGCAAGGTGCGGGCCAGTGGGCCAGGCCTGGAGCGCGGCAAGGCTGGGGAGGCGGCCACCTTCACTGTGGACTGCTCAGAGGCGGGCGAGGCCGAGCTGACCATCGAGATCCTGTCGGATGCCGGCGTCAAGGCTGAGGTGCTGATCCACAACAACGCGGATGGCACCTACCACATCACCTACAGCCCCGCCTTCCCCGGCACCTACACCATTACCATCAAGTACGGCGGGCACCCCGTACCCAAGTTCCCCACCCGTGTCCACGTGCAGCCCGCAGTCGACACCAGTGGGGTCAAGGTCTCAGGGCCCGGTGTGGAGCCACACGGTGAGTGAGAGAAACCTGGAGCTGGTCATGTCACCAGTCAGGGGGAGGGGGAAGTGGGGCTGAGGGCTTGGGGAGCAGCACTGGCGTCCTTGGGGTTCAGATACCCCTGAGAAGGTGTCAAAGCCAAGGGCAGGGCGTGGAGCTTTGTCTCGGTCTGGGTGGCAAGATTGCTTCTGCCTGCGGCCATTTTCCTCGGGAGATCCTCAGCTTGCATCAGCTGATCTGCAAATCAAAGAATCTTGTGCGCGATGGTACAGAGGGAAGGCTATGGGGTCGAGGGCGACGAGAGTCAGAAGATGGTTCAGCTCAGTTCAGTAACTGAGTTACCATCTGCTGGGGGCCAGACCCTGGGCCAGGCATGGTGGGGCATGCAGAGGGTTGGAAGAGCCAGCCCCGAGCTCCAGGGGCCCACGGCCAGGTGGGGAGACTCAGGTGAGCAGAATGTCACTATCTGCTGAAGGGCCTGGGCTGTGGGGATGGCCCAGGCCGGGGAGTAGCAGGTGGAGAGGAGAGGCCGCCTTGGAGCTGGGGAGGGAGGGCAGCGGTGGGCAGCTGTGTGAGGGCTGAGCGCTTGTCTCCTGGGACCCAGGTGTCCTGCGTGAAGTGACCACTGAGTTCACTGTGGACGCGAGATCCCTGACAGCCACGGGTGGGAACCACGTGACGGCTCGCGTGCTCAACCCCTCGGGCGCTAAGACAGACACCTACGTGACCGACAACGGGGACGGCACCTACCGCGTGCAGTACACGGCCTACGAAGAGGGTGAGGGGCTGGGCTGGCCGAGATGGTGGGGGTCTGGTCCCAGCGTTTTCAAAGGGCGGGTGGGTGGTAGGGACCGTGCCCATCTTGACCTGCGCCGTGTTCCTGACCTCCAGGAGTGCACTTGGTCGAGGTGCTGTACGATGACGTGGCCGTGCCCAAGAGCCCCTTCCGAGTGGGCGTGACTGAGGGCTGTGACCCTACCCGTGTCCGGGCCTTCGGGCCGGGCCTGGAGGGGGGCTTGGTTAACAAGGCTAACCGCTTCACCGTGGAAACCAGGTACGCCCGCCCCTTCCCTAGCCTCGACCCTGATGTTGTGTGGACCTCATCCCCACCCATCCCCTGTCAAGGCTGCAGACCTCCCCGCCATAGCTGCTGGTCCCTTCTCAACCGGCCCTGCACCCCCATTCACCTGCTCCTCCATCCCCACTCACTGGTCCTTGCGGCACTGATGTAGGGGTGTCATCTTGTAGGGGAGCTGGCACTGGGGGCCTAGGCCTAGCCATCGAGGGCCCGTCAGAAGCCAAAATGTCGTGCAAGGACAACAAAGACGGGAGCTGCACCGTGGAGTACACCCCCTTCACCCCTGGAGACTATGATGTCAACATCACCTTCGGGGGCCGGCCCATCCCAGGTGTGTGCTGGGGGTGCAAGGGATCTTGGGGAGGGGAGCAGGGGGCCTGCTCGGCAGGAGGGAAACTGGAAGGAAGTAGGGTGAGGAGGAAAACCCCGAAGCAGCTGCAGGGACAAGGATCAGGCAGGCAGTCACTGGAACCACGGTCAGGGCTGGGGCGGGGTGCTGGGTACAGTTCATCCCCAGAGGCCCAGCACTGGTGTCTCGGCCCTCTTGCCTGGAGCACCAGATCTCATGAGTTCCATCACTCACAGTCCAAGCCAGTGATGCTGGCTCAGTCAGAACAACCTCTCGCACTCTCTTGCTCTGTCTGCAAAGCCAGGAACACTCCTGCCCTCCAGGAGGGGTTGGGGGTGGTTGGTGTCTTCAATTATCACATTACCTGGGCTTGCTGAAATGGGACTCTCCCTGCCCCACATCTAATTTCACACTGGAAAAAATTCATTTTCTCTTACAAATACTTCTTTTAGCAATTTATTAATTCAGGAAGGCCTTCTTCCAGGCATGTGACTAAATAAGTGGATTCACCCAGACTCAGCCTGTAGCTAAGTGTTTGAGTATTGTTTTTTAATTTTACTTTTATTAATTTTTATTGGAGTATAGTTGCTTTCTGTAGCCAAGTTTATTTTCCTTTGTTACATTTTCTTAGCAAGTTTCTAAGTGTTTGCACATTTGGTCTGGTCTCCCAGGGGCATTTCAAAGGCAGGGGAGGCCTCGTCTTCCTGGGTCCTCTGAGTTGGGGAGACCCTCTGGGGCAGGTAGGCCAGGGCTGACGTCCCTCTTCCTTGCAGGGAGTCCATTCCGGGTGCCAGTGAAGGACGTGGTGGACCCCGGAAAGGTGAAGTGCTCGGGCCCAGGGCTGGGAGCCGGCGTCAGGGCCCGGGTACCCCAGACCTTCACAGTGGACTGCAGCCAAGCAGGCCGGGCACCCCTGCAGGTGGCCGTGCTGGGCCCCACAGGTACGGAGTGTCTGGGGCCAGGTGGAAGGAGATGGAAAGGGTGCCAGGAGGCTTTGCTGACTGTTCCCTTTGCCCAGGTGTGGCCGAGCCTGTGGAGGTGCGTGACAATGGGGATGGCACCCACACCGTCCACTACACCCCAGCTACGGACGGGCCCTACACAGTAGCCGTCAAGTACGCCGACCAGGAGGTGCCACGCAGGTGAGGCCCAGCCTGGGGCTTCTGTGCCCTGCTGGGCTCTGAGGAGCTCCCACCAGGGCCAGAGCTGCAGGGCCACTCCAGGGCCCTGGAAGCACTCCCTGACTTGTCTACACCTCATCCGTTCTCTGCTGCACCATCCCACTCTTCTTCAGGGCCCCGTGCCCATCTTCTTCTCCACCCTGGAGGTGGCACAGCCCCAGGGGCTCTCCTCTGGCTGGGCTGTCCCATCAGTTAGCTACAAAATCAGCACCTTGGGAAAAGGCACCATGTAGCTACAAAGAGGTGTGACAGGGCAGCCTCCTGCAGCCTCCTCTTTAAACCATCTGCAGCATCTCCCTGGAGAATGGAGAAGAAATGCCCAGGTTTTGTCAGGGGCAAACCTATGTGACCCTCCTCTAAGACCCAAGCTGTGACCTGGTCCCTGCTTCCTGCCAAGATTCCTCTCCCCAGCTCATGAATGTGGGGGTGGGGGGACTCCAGACCCAAAATGAGATGGGATTCCTTCTCCCCCTGAACCTCAACCGTCTATCCCTTCTGCCTCTCAAGCCCCTTCAAGATCAAGGTGCTTCCAGCCCACGATGCCAGCAAGGTGCGGGCCAGTGGTCCCGGCCTCAACGCCTCTGGCATCCCGGCCAGCCTGCCTGTGGAGTTCACCATCGATGCCCGGGATGCTGGGGAGGGCTTGCTCACTGTCCAGATCCTGGTGAGTCCATGTGCTGCCCACCTCTCAGGTCAGGGTCAGGGCACAGGCAGGCCTTGACCTCTGCTTCTCCCCCAGGACCCTGAGGGTAAGCCCAAGAAGGCCAACATCCGAGACAACGGGGACGGCACATATACTGTGTCCTACCTCCCGGACATGAGCGGCCGGTACACCATCACCATCAAGTATGGCGGCGATGAGATCCCCTACTCACCCTTCCGCATCCATGCCCTGCCCACTGGGGACGCCAGCAAGTGCCTGGTCACAGGTGGGCACCTACCCCTGCCCCTCCCCTCCCTACACACATACTCCCCCATCCCAGCTCATCCTTAACACTGCGGCTTACACTTTTCTCTATTTCCAGTGTCCATTGGAGGCCACGGCCTGGGTGAGTGTCCTTTTTCTTCTCTTTTCGCGGTGGGCTGAGGTGATGGAGGCAGCTGGGAACTGAGGGGGGATACTGGGCACAGGTCCCGCAGACCCCCTGACCAGGCACTCCTATGTGGCAGGTGCCTGCCTGGGCCCCCGCATCCAGATTGGGGAGGAGACGGTGATCACAGTGGACGCCAAGGCAGCGGGCAAGGGGAAGGTGACGTGCACAGTGTCCACACCCGACGGGGCAGAGCTCGACGTGGACGTGGTTGAGAACCACGACGGTACCTTCGACATCTACTACACGGCGCCTGAGCCCGGCAAGTACGTCATCACCATTCGCTTCGGAGGCGAGCACATCCCCAACAGCCCATTCCACGTGCTGGTAAGTTCAGCGGCTGCAGAAGAGCTGGGGACGGCTGGGGAGGGGGGCCAGGCCCTCTTAGTGGGAGCAAGGAACCCCAGAATCCGTCCCCACGTCTAATGGATCCTGGGCCCAGAGTGCTCCAGGGTGGAGCCTGTGTTCCCTGGCAGCCTCTCAACCCAGGAGACGAGCACAGCCCTACCTCTGGCCCCTCTGGGCGTCAGTCAGCTCTCTCTGGTGGAACCTGCCGTGTTCCTTCTGACCCTCAGGCCCACTGTCCCCGTCCATCTCCTCAGGTGGCCCTGCAGGACAGGGAAGCCCTCGGGAGAGTAAAGCACCCGAGATAGCCATCCTGCCCTGGGGGCGGCCCGAGATATCAGGTCCCAGGGCCATTCTGAGTTGGCTTGTGGTCACCCGAGCTGGTGGGGACTAGCCTGTCACAGCCTGTGCTCTCCCGTGCCTTGCCTCCCAGGCGTGTGAGGCCATGCCCCGCGTGGAGGAGCCCCCTGACGTGCCGCAGCTCCACCGGCCCAGCGCCTACCCCACACACTGGGTACTGCCCCTCCCACCCAGGCCACACTCACCCCTCCCACCACCTCCTCTTCCTTCATCTCTTCTCTTCTTCGGTGGCCAGGGCCGGGGCATGGTTTGGGGGCCATCTTGGGGAACAGGCGGGAAGTCAGGTGGGGCAGACGGATCCCAGAGCTGGGCACGGCACCTCTTCTCTTGCAGCTGACGCGCCTCTCCTGCCCTCTGGTCTCACCATTAACCATCTTGCTCTTTCCTCACCTTCTCTGACTTCAGTACTGGCTCAGGCTGAACTCTCCAGACCTTTCCCAGCCAGTGACTGTTCCCTCTTCCCCGCCACAGGCCACAGAGGAGCCGGTGGTACCTGCGGAACCCATGGAGTCCATGCTGAGACCCTTCAACCTGGTCATCCCCTTCACTGTGCAGAAAGGGGAACTCACAGGTACTGCCCCAGGACCCCGTGGCAGGATGGCCCCAAGGGAGGACATGTGTCCAGGACCAGCTCCTCCTTAAGAGATGACAGCTGGGGCCCAGAGTGGGGAAGTAAGCTCCCCAGGGTCACACAGCAAGCTGAGCAGAGCTGGAACTCGAGACTCCAGCCTTTTGTCTCCCAGGTCAGGATTCATCCTGAGGCCTCCCGGCTATCCCCTGGTACCTGGAGGGGGCAGCTCAGGACAGCAAGGGGGTGGAGCTGGAAAAACTGGGGTCCCACACGTACCCGTGTCTGCCTGGCAGGGGAGGTGCGGATGCCATCTGGGAAGACCGCCCGGCCCAACATCACTGACAACAAGGATGGCACCATCACGGTGAGGTACGCGCCCACCGAGAAGGGCCTGCACCAGATGGGGATCAAGTATGACGGCAACCACATCCCTGGTGAGTTGGGGGCCGGGCCGGGCCGGGCTGGGCTGAGGGGAGCCCACAGTGACTTCATCGGCCTTCTTTCACTCACAATTATTGAGCACTTGCTGTGTGCAGACACATGTGAGGCCCCCAGGAAGGCTGGTGTCCAGGTGGGAGGCCCCATCAGCACAGATGCAGGACCTGGCAGAGAGGCTGTGGGAAGGTGTGGGGGTCCAAGAGGGGCTCAGGCAGCTCCTGTCCTCACTGCTGACCCAGCCCCCTTTCCCCCACCACCCCCAGGGAGCCCCCTGCAGTTCTACGTGGACGCCATCAACAGCCGCCATGTCAGTGCCTACGGACCAGGCCTGAGTCACGGCATGGTCAACAAGCCGGCCACCTTCACCATCGTCACCAAGGATGCTGGGGAAGGTGAGGGGAGCTGCCGGCAGGGGCTGGGGGCGGGCAGCTGGTGCAGGGGTGAGGACCTCTGACCGCGGCCCCGCCTCCACCCACAGGGGGCCTGTCCCTGGCCGTGGAGGGCCCGTCCAAGGCGGAGATCACCTGCAAGGACAACAAGGATGGCACCTGCACCGTATCCTACCTCCCCACGGCGCCCGGAGACTACAGCATCATCGTGCGCTTTGACGACAAGCACATCCCGGGGAGCCCCTTCACAGCCAAGATCACAGGTGGGTGGGCACGTGGGCACACACCCCAGCACACGATGGCTGTGCAAGCCCAGCATGTTCAAGTCTCTGGGCTGTTTAGGGTAGGGTGCCCTTGAGGTGGAAGAGGTCATTTTTGGACACATGTAAGGAGTACACTGTTCTCTACAGCAAGTGAGAAACACTCTGCCACCCTTTGAAAACACACTCTCGCAGTCTTCCAAGTCAGGGTGTTGATAATCCCTTTTGCTAGATGAGGAAATCAGTAGGCCCAAAGGGGTAACACACAGCAGGTAAGGGATCTGGGCTGTGTGGTCGAGTCTGCTTTCTTTTCTTGTTCCACAAAATCACGTAACTTGGAATTTATGTAAATTAGGGGTTTAACCCATTCAGGACTAGGGTGCTGGCTCATCCCTAATCTTGGGCCCCTATCATGTTCATGGAGACTGTGCTCTTCTCGGTCTCTCTGTGCCTGTTTGGGGGGTGGGGGGGACAGGGAAAGGCTCTGTTGAGTCCAGGGAGTCTCCCCTGCCTGGAGTCACCCTGCCTGACATGCCAACTCTCCCCTAGGCGATGACTCAATGAGGACATCACAGCTGAACGTGGGCACCTCCACGGATGTGTCCCTGAAGATCACCGAGAGTGACCTGAGCCAGCTGACCGCCAGTATCCGTGCCCCCTCGGGCAACGAGGAGCCCTGTCTGCTGAAGCGTCTGCCCAACCGGCACATTGGTGAGCGTGGTGCCACAGGAGGGGCCTGGGGGAGGAAGGTGGGGGAGCTGGGAAAGGACCACTGCCAGGCCCAGAGCTCCATTCATGCCTGACCTCCCCCTCCAACAGGCATCTCCTTCACCCCCAAAGAAGTTGGGGAGCACGTGGTGAGCGTGCGCAAGAGCGGCAAGCACGTCACCAACAGCCCCTTCAAGATCTTGGTGGGACCGTCTGAGATCGGGGATGCTAGCAAGGTGCGGGTCTGGGGCAAGGGCCTGTCCGAGGGACACACGTTCCAGGTGGCGGAGTTCATCGTGGACACTCGTAATGCAGGTGATTCTTGCACCAGAGACCCCTCACTGCAGCTGGTGCCTCAAATGGGGACCAGCCCTTCCCTTCCCAGCGCCCCTGGACCATACCCTCCCCTCTCAAACTTCCTGGCCCAGTCTCTGCTGAGGTTCCCATTCTGGGGCCCATCTGGGAAGAGTGAATGCTGTCTTGTCACTTCTCCTGTGTCTAAGGGAAAGCTCAGCCATCCTGAGTTTGTCTCTCCCTCACTCACCAAAACCCAAGAGGCCTGCCTTAGAGAACTTTCCAGACTACCTATCCCTGACCCTCTGGGTCAGTGCCTGGCTCACCTCTCCTTCTTCTACTGAGCCATCTTTCCTTAGTGGTTACGATGCCCGCTGGGTGTCTGTTCTGGGCGGAGCTTGTGGTTTGGGGAGGGGAGAGCATTGGCAGTGGGGACTGAGGGAGATGTGTCCCGTGCCTCCTGCTAGGTTATGGGGGCCTGGGGCTGAGTATTGAAGGCCCTAGCAAGGTGGACATCAACTGTGAGGACATGGAGGATGGCACGTGCAAAGTTACCTACTGCCCCACTGAACCCGGCACCTACATCATCAACATCAAGTTTGCCGACAAGCATGTGCCTGGTAAGGCTCTGGGCCGTGGCCGGGACGGGCCGGGAAGCCAGAGACCAGTGCCCTGACGGGGCTGACCCACTCTTTCTCGCTCCTACAGGAAGCCCCTTCACGGTGAAGGTCACGGGCGAGGGCCGCATGAAGGAAAGCATCACCCGGCGCAGGCAGGCGCCATCCATTGCCACCATCGGCAGCACCTGTGACCTCAACCTCAAGATCCCAGGTGGGCGCCGGGAAGAGCCTGGTGCAGCGGGGCTGTGGGGAGGGCTCAGAGCCTCTGTCCTTCTGGCTTGTTTCTCACCTCCCTCCCCTCTGCTGGCTCCGTGTGTCCCACAGGGAACTGGTTCCAGATGGTGTCCGCCCAGGAGCGCCTGACGCGCACCTTTACCCGCAGCAGCCACACATACACCCGCACGGAGCGCACGGAGATCAGCAAGACGCGGGGCGGGGAGACCAAGCGTGAGGTGCGGGTGGAGGAGTCCACCCAGGTCGGCGGAGACCCCTTCCCCGCTGTCTTCGGGGACTTCCTGGGCCGGGAGCGCCTGGGCTCTTTTGGCAGCATCACCCGGCAGCAGGAGGGTGAGCAGGACCAGGCAGGGGTCTTCACGGGGAGGTGGGACAGGATGGGAGGCTGCTGGTCTGAGCAGAGGAGGGGGTGTTTACTGACGGAGGGAGGGAAGGGCGAGGGCCTGGAGCAGCCCCGGTGTCGCCCTGACACTCCCCACCCCCTGCAGGGGAGGCCAGCTCTCAGGACATGACCGCACAGGTGACCAGCCCGTCGGGCAAGACGGAAGCCGCCGAGATTGTGGAGGGGGAGGACAGCGCGTACAGTGTCCGCTTTGTGCCCCAGGAGATGGGGCCCCACACGGTCACTGTCAAGTACCGCGGCCAGCATGTGCCAGGCAGCCCCTTCCAGTTCACTGTGGGGCCGCTGGGGGAAGGCGGTGCCCACAAGGTGCGGGCTGGAGGCACAGGGCTGGAGCGAGGGGTGGCTGGTGTGCCAGGTAAGGGGGCAGGTGACCGGGACGGGGGATGGGGGCAGGACAGCCAGCAGGGTGGGTGATGGTGCTGAAGAACTGCCCCTGTCCTGTTTCTGTCTCCAGCTGAGTTCAGCATCTGGACCAGAGAAGCAGGTGCCGGGGGCCTATCGATCGCCGTGGAGGGGCCCAGCAAGGCAGAGATTGCATTTGAGGACCGCAAGGATGGCTCGTGTGGGGTCTCCTATGTCGTCCAGGAGCCAGGTGGGCATCTTGCTGGGCCTGCTTGACTTTCCAGACCAGGCTTCTGCTCACCCCAGCAGGAGATGGGGCTCCCAAACCAACCCCTCACCTGGGCTTTTGCAGTTTCTCTGCCCCATTTCCCTCTACCCTGCACTCCTGGGGATACGTGTCTCCAGAGCTGAGCCCAACCTAGGAGCTCGTCTGGGGCTGAGATCAGGGTAGGGATGTTTCCCCCCCATGCTGTCCCCTGTCCTGGAGCTTGCGCTGACTGGCCTTCTCTCCCCAGGTGACTATGAGGTCTCCATCAAGTTCAACGATGAGCACATCCCAGACAGCCCTTTCGTGGTACCCGTGGCCTCCCTCTCAGATGATGCTCGCCGTCTCACTGTCACCAGCCTCCAGGTGTGTGCCCGGGGGTAGGGTGGGGCCCTCCTGCCACCCTGAGAGATGGGCAGGAGTAGATGATGGCAGGCCCATGTGACCAGGGACTTAGCAGTGACCTTGGAAGGTCCAGACAGATGGTCCCTCTCTCCCAGTGTTTGGACAACAGGGGGCTCTAGCTATACTAGCTGCCCCTTGGGGTAGTCTTAGCAGCCTCAGGTGCTGTTGTGTCCCTCTCCCCCCTCTCGCATTCTAGAACTGGGCTCATCCTGTGCACCCCACCCAGGCTCCTCACTGGCCCCACCTTCTCCATCAAGTGCTGTCAGGGCAGTCCAGCCCACATGCATCTTTCCCATCCCAGCCACTGAGTTCTCGCAGCAGTGCTGTCCCCGCACTGGTTTCTCTGCTGTCAGGCTGGCTTTACAGTATCTGGGTCTTACCTCCCCAGCCAGGACAGGGCACATCATCTCTCATCCCCACCATTCCCGGCAGAAGCCCCACCTTATAGCAGGTGGTTGCCAAGGCCAAAGACCCAGCCTCCGCCTCCCATCGCAGGCTTGTTGAGAGCCTCTATGAGCTGGGCCAGGCGGCAGGGGGCAGCTGGGGATGGAAGGAGGGAGCCTCTGAGCTGGGCAGGTAGGGAGATTGATGCCAGGCTGCAGGAGGCCTCCAGGCCCTCCCAGGAGTCTGAGCACCCTCTGTGGTCTCTGCAGGAGACCGGGCTCAAGGTGAACCAGCCGGCGTCCTTTGCGGTGCAGCTGAACGGTGCACGGGGCGTGATCGACGCTAGGGTGCACACGCCCTCGGGTGCAGTGGAGGAGTGCTATGTCTCAGAGCTGGACAGTGGTGAGCTGGCCTGTCCCTGCCAGGCTAGGACCTTCTGGAAAGAGGAGGGGAAAGACTAAGGCTCACCCACGAACCTCTGCCCCCACAGACAAGCACACCATCCGTTTCATCCCCCATGAGAATGGCGTCCACTCCATCGATGTCAAGTTCAACGGTGCCCACATCCCTGGCAGTCCCTTCAAGATCCGAGTTGGGGAGCAGAGCCAGGCTGGGGACCCAGGCTTGGTGTCGGCCTATGGTCCTGGGCTCGAGGGAGGCACTACAGGTGAGAGCCTGGGGCTGGGGAGAGGGGTGGGGCAGTGCTGATGCGCCCCAAGTCCTGGCTGAGGTCTGGTCCGGGGAGCCTGGGCCCACCCAGTTCTGGGCCCTAAGCCCTTCTTGTCTACATCCTTGCTACCTCTGGTCCCCAGGCGTGTCATCAGAGTTCATCGTCAACACCCTGAATGCGGGCTCAGGGGCCTTGTCTGTCACCATTGACGGCCCCTCCAAGGTGCAGCTGGACTGTCGGGAGTGTCCTGAGGGTCACGTGGTCACTTACACTCCCATGGCTCCTGGCAACTACCTCATTGCCATCAAGTATGGTGGCCCCCAACACATCGTGGGCAGCCCCTTCAAGGCTAAAGTCACAGGTGAGTGTCCTGGGTGGGGCGAGGTCCCTCCAGTCCAGCCCATTCTGGGCTAGCTCCAGTGGCCATTCACATCTGGGTCAGAGTTGGCCCCAGACATCAACTGGGGGTCGGGGGTTCCAGGTTACCAGGAATAAAGTGGGCCTGGCTTTACACAACGTGCCATTCTCTACCTTCTATGTGTGGACTCATGTACATCATTTTTAAAAAATCAAATCCCTCTCTACTGTCCATCCCTTGGCTAATCTTTTCCCTGTGATGGCTCCCCAAGTTTTCAACCTTTCTGCCCTCCTGGTGTCCCCTGTTTCTGGCTTCCAGGAAGACAGAGCTTGGCAGACATTTACTCGGTTTTCTTTTGGAAGCTGTGTGAAGGATTGGTTGGATACTTGTTCCTTTTTAAAGCAGGGCTCTACCTACTGTGGGACTTGGGGTCCCAGACAAAGCCCAGAAGGGTCGGGGGTGGCGGTGGCATGGACAGAGCCGTGGAGGCCCCAGACCTGGAGATAAGCCTGCCTGAGAGCCCTGTGTGAACTGGGCTGCTGCTCCTAGGATGCGGCAGCTGAGGAAGGGAACGTGGGCTGTCAGGCCGCCACACGGGGCCTACCACCTTGGGAAAAGCAGGCCTTTGACCCGGCTCGTGGTCACCCTACCCTGCCCCTCAGGTCCCCGGCTGTCTGGAGGCCACAGCCTTCATGAAACATCCACGGTTCTGGTGGAGACTGTGACCAAGTCGTCCTCAAGCCGGGGTTCCAGCTACAGCTCCATCCCCAAGTTCTCCTCAGATGCCAGCAAGGTGGTGACGCGGGGCCCCGGGCTGTCCCAGGCCTTTGTGGGCCAGAAGAACTCCTTCACTGTGGACTGCAGCAAAGCAGGCAGGCAGCGGGCAAAGCGGGAGAGAGAGGGCGGTCTTCCCGGGTGGGCAAGTGTGCGCGAACATGGGGCCAAGGGCCAGGGGTGAGCCTGTCCCTCGCTGCCTCTCTCTCCAGGCACCAATATGATGATGGTGGGTGTGCATGGGCCCAAGACCCCCTGTGAGGAGGTGTATGTGAAGCACATGGGGAACCGAGTGTACAACGTCACCTACACCGTCAAGGAGAAAGGGGACTACATCCTCATCGTCAAGTGGGGCGACGAAAGTGTCCCTGGAAGCCCCTTCAAAGTCAATGTGCCCTGAATCCCAGAAGTGCCTCCCCCAGCCTCGGCCCCCACCTCTGGCCAAACACACTCACAGACATACACACACACATAAATGGGCCACACCCAGATGCACGCTCGCAGAATCAGACACCACAAACACCTGCCCTGGGGTGTGGATGGAGTGGCACTGCCCCCTCCCCGCCAGGCCCTCTGGCTGGAGGGCCTTGTCTGTTTCAGGGCAGTGTCCCTTGCCTCAAATGTGACATGAGGGTGAACTGGGGGTTGGGGGGCCAGGGAAGCCCTGTGTTTTCTGGTGGGGCTGAGGCCAGTGGGGGAGCACGTGTTTGGGGGTGTCTGCATGTGTGAGAGAGGTCACCCTCAAATCACACTGCCAGCCGGGCCTCCTAGCCACTGAGGACTGCGTCCAGCCCCTCTGGTGGCCACAACCCCAGAGCGTTACGACTTGGAAAATGAAGCACAGTCAGAGGAGAAAGTGCACCTAGCGGCAGCTGCACACGTGTCCTGGCACTGGGCGATTGAGACCCCAGCCAGGCTTCCTGGGGGACTGATTTCTCTCTCTTTTTTTTTAAATAATTGCACAGCTCTGCCCCATGGGGGGGCCTTTTTTACACACTGCGAGGCCCAGCTTTCTGGGGGGCTTTTGCACATGTCATGCGGCTCAGCTGGGAGCCGTTTAGGCTGAAAACTCCAAATAAAAGTGCGGCCTGTCGCAGAGTAGTTGTTCCCTGTGTGTGTGCTCTCCTTGGCTGGCCAGCTCTGGCTGTTGACCCTGAGCCAGGCCTTGGGAGGCAGAGGCTGGCTGCCTCTCCCCTGAAGGACCGAGTCAGGTCCAGGGGAAGGGCCTGGGGCAGAGAGGCACCCCTCTGGGCCATCTACTTGGGGAGGTCTGGAATGTTGACAGAATGCGCCAAAGAAAGGGGGGCATGTCAGGGATGTGGGCTTGGTCCTCAAATTCCTGGAGACCTGGGGGTGGGAGAGGGAGGTGGACATTGTGTTATGGAAGATTGCCCTGGGGACCCCCAGGAGGCCAGTTTCTATTCAGCCTTATCTCAAGGATGTTCTCAAAATCAGGACCTTAAAAAACAGTCACGCCTGGCTCATGCAGGAATACTCCTCAACCAGCAGGCAGGCAGAACCACAGACGAACCCAGGAACCTGTCACTCCAGCTAGGTCCTGGGTCAAATCTGGGTCTCCTCCGTCCCGACCTTGCTTAGGGCCTCCCTCCTGAACTGGTCCCTCCTTCCTGACACCAGCAGCTCCCTCTAGCTCACCACACTGCAGTCAGAGGAGGGTGGTCACATTACAGGAACCATGGCCCTCTCTGGTCCAAGGCCCTTCTGTGGCTCCCTTCTCTCCAGACTAGTCTACCTGTCCTAACAAGGCCCCCAAAGCCCATAGGTTCAGACACCAGCTTCCCTACCCATTCACTGAAACCTCGGGCCAAGCTAGCGGTGTGCCCTTTCTCACCACACCCTCCACCTCCTACCCTCTTCACAACTTCTAGATTCCCAGACCCACTTGCTGCAGTTTGGGCCTCTGCCCTGGCACATCCTTGCCTTTCCACCCTCCTCACCTTCCTGGCCAACAGGAAGCTTTCCTGAACCTCTCCCTATCCTCCCAGACCTGCCCCCCAGCTCTCGTGCTGCCCTGGGGCACATCTCTGGCTGCATTTATTACTACTACCCTCATCTGTAACAGTGAATCTGAGGATGGGCCTGCCCCACCAAGACTGTGCTCCCTGACCCTAGGAGGTCCAATACAGGCAGGTGTGACCAGCGAGTAAATGAGCAACTGAGTAGCCAGAGCAGGGCAAGACAGCTTCACTCAACTGATCCCCCAACTCTAGACTCATTCCAGACATTTGGCACAGAGCGGTGGGTCGACCCAAGAAAACCCAACACAAGCGGCCTGCTCCAAATACGCTCATCCCCCACCTCTTCACTCAAAGGATGTCTGCCTCCTGCCTCCTCTCCTCTTTCTCTTCCCCCTCAAGACCCCTCCAGGGCCTCTCTCTCTATAAGTCCATCCCCCTCCCTGTGATATTTTTACCCTCCCCTCAGTCCTGAGAGAGTTCCTTGAGGACAGAAACTGTATTTTATCAATCTCATGTCCTCAGCCTCTCCATGGCCACAGTTGATAAAAGCTGGTTGAATGAAGGTGTGTGTGATGAATGGGGTGCTCTCATAGCTCCCTCCCTCACCTGACATACCCTTGAAGATGAGGTCCCTTCTCAAGTCCCCAGCCATTCATGGCCATTAAGGGCCAGCTCTGTGCCAGGCACTGAGCCAGGTGCTTCTACACACATCCTTCCGCACTCTCTGCCTCCCCTCCCACCTTGTCCCAAGATGGGAGCGTTTTCCTGCCAGGTTGCCAGCCTCCTCAACTTCTGCCCTCCACCTGTGAGGGGATGTGTTTATGGATACCCAGTCCTGCTGCTCTCCCTCAGTGGTAGCATGGCCTCAGCTGCTAAGCATATAAGGACTCTACCTCACTTAATCCTAACAGCTCTGTGAGATGGGCACATTATTACCTGAAGAGATCAAGGTCCTGAGAATTTTGGTGATGCATCCCAAATCATACATGTATGTACGTAACTTCGTGTATGTATGTAACTATGGCACATAGTAGCAAGGCCGAGATTCCTATCACTTAGGTTCAAATCCCGAGCCTATCACACATGTAACCACCAGACCAGACCATCCAGACGGCTCAACTCTTCTCAACTCGCAGATCAAATGCCAGATGCCAGGACGCCTGTTTGTTAGAAGGGAGGGGGAGCGAGTGGACCTTTCTCCTTCAATATGTTCATCTCAGAGTTCACTCTCTCAGGAATGTGACTCCCATCCATCTAGCTGCACAGGCCAGAAACGTGGAAGTCACCTTGTTTATTTCCCCAAACATACCTAGTACCAGTTCTGTCCACTTTGTCTCTAAATATCTCTTGGCGGGAGGGGGGTTCAGGATGGGGGACACATGTACACCTCTGGCTGATTTTGTATGGCAAAAACCACTACAATATTGTAAAGTAATTAGCCTCCAATTAAAATAAATGCATTAATTTACAAATAAATAAATATCTCTTGGCTCCACCAGACTCTCACACTCCCCATCCCCACTCCCTGGGTTCTGCCCACCATCATCTCTTCCCACAATGGTTTCTCCTCTTTCAGTCCTGCCTCCTCACACAGCACAGGTCTCAACCTATTGCTAGTACATAAATTTGGCCGTATCATTCTCTTGCTTAAAATCCTTCAGTGGCTTCAGAGTAACTCTGTCCTCAGGATAACTTCCGAATTCTTTTTCTTTCCTTGAAGGCATTAGCTCTCTCTAGTCCCTAAGCCTTCACACCTGCTGTTTCTCTTTCCATAACACCCTCTTGTCCTCATCTCTACCAGCCTCATCCAGCTAGCGACCTTCTTCGCGCGCCCCCTCTCCCCCATGGGTTAGTTACACCTGATGGGTGCTTCCACGTTCGTTTCACATTTTAGCAATTGACACACTACTCACTAAAGAGTATCATCATTAACTTATCTATCCTTTTATTAATTGAACAAATATGTACTAGTTGTTACCTATGTGCCATAGTTACATACATACATAAAGACTCCGACCTTACCCTGGAGAACAGAAACCGCCGCTCCTCCGGCGTCCAGACAGCAGTTGCCTCACCTGGCCAAATAACCAGCGAATTTACCTGCGCGAGTCGACGGTGCCGCGCGGACTTCTGGGAATCGTAGTCCCCGGGTTCGGGCCTCATATTATGGCGCAAGCGTATTCTGAGCCAGGCGCTTCTGCTCTGAATGCGCATGTCCCAGGAGGCGGAGAGGTACAACTGCGCATGTCTAAAACGTGGGGATGGGGCCGAAAAGGCGGGGCGCTGCGAAGGCGGGGCTTCGGTGACACCCAGCGGTCGCTGAGGATCTCGGCTGGTCTGCGAGGATGGCGGGGAGGGGGAAGCTAATTGCGGTGATCGGAGACGAGGACACTGTGACTGGCTTCCTGCTGGGCGGCATAGGGGAGCTTAACAAGAACCGCCACCCTAATTTCCTGGTGGTGGAGAAGGATACTACCATCAATGAGATCGAAGACACTTTCCGGTAAGGTAGCCCGCGAGGCCTGAACTGGACCCTCTGCTGCCTGGTGGAAGCGCGGGGAGGGGAGATGGCGGGGGGCGGGGGTCGGCATTGGGCTTCCAAACCTTGGCTGAAGGGTCAGACCCTGTCCTCGAGGCTCGGGGAAGTCGGTCCACCGATTGCAGAGGAGGCCACTGCGGCCCAAGTTCCCTTTTGGGGCTAGGTGGGACCAGGGCTAGATCGGGTCCCCAAAGGCCCCTCTCACATGACCGTGTGTCAGGAAAGAAGGGGAACAGCTCATGTTCCCCTTTGGTCCAACTTGGCCCGCCAGAGCTGAGCTTGCAGAGTGCCCAGTGCCACTCTCAGCTCCCAGTTCACCGGTAGAGCAGGCCCCGGTCATTGCAAGCGCTCCTTGACCCCAAAGGAACCACTCACTCAGTGAACACCTGGGCAGTGGGCTCGGGCTTTCATGTGTTTTCATCTCCCTTAGAAGCTCACAATCGTCACGTAAGGTAGGGATTATTCCCATTTACTGGTAAGAAAACTAATGTACAGAGAGGTTAAAGGCACACACTAAAGTCATACAATTCAGAAAAAGATGGAGCAAAGGTTTGAACCCAGTCTCACCTTTTCTGCCTTTCTTAAGCCAGGGCCACACTCTGCTACTTCAGCTCTCAGTCTGCTTTGGAATTTCCCATTGTCCTGAGCTCAGCGGACAGAATATCAGGACTGTCCTACCTTCTACTGATACCTTGCACTTCAAAATCTTCATTTTCTGTCCCCGATTAAAAGCAGTAGCTTCAAGCTGTGGGTGCAGGCATGTCCTTTAATCCAGGAGGTGACTAGAGTTGAAAGCGCCAGCCCCCTGTTCTTTCCCACACCCCTTCTCTGGAGTACCTATGCCAAGTTCCAGGAACAAATCTCTCCTGCCTGTTTCCCCCTAAACAGCCCAGCCCTGAGCTGCCGGCTGAGGCTGGTTCATATCGCCTGGGGTATGATCGGCCCTGACCCAGGAGGCTGATCTCTAAGTAGTTGGCAAAGTGACTCAGGTTGTCATGAGAGAAGGACAAATTTCACTTCAAGATCTTTTCAAGTTTCCAACCAAAAGGGACCTCTGAAAATCATCAAATCTAACCTGCCTTAGTGTCTGGTAAAGAGTAGCTACTCTGTAAATAGTTTTTATTTTTTAATAGTAAATAGTTTTTAATGAGCAAATAAATTAATGAATGTGTGGGTGATCTTACAAGAAAGTAAGAGCCCAGTGCCAGGTTCCTTCTGTGTGGAAAGTATGATACCTTCGTTACTGATTTTCCTCTTCCTATGCTGTGTTCCTGGCTTAGGCCAAACTTCCCCTCTGATCCACCCCCTGCCCTCATCAGCATAGACCCTCATCAGCATAGACCCTCATCAGCATAGACCCTCATCAGCATAGACCATGAGGGAAGGTCGGAACAGCGCCTTGTCCCCTTAAAAAATTTCTATGGGGTCTTCCCTGGCGGTCCAGTGGTTAAGACTCTATGCTTTCACAGCAGGGGCCATGGATGGATTCCATCCCTGGTTGGGATACTAAGATCCCACGTGCCACGTGGTGTGGTCAAAAAATATTTTTTTGTGTTTAGAAATTTAATCTGCTTCCTTTTGAAAAGTTAACATGTTCATATGGTTTACAAATTAATCTTTAAAAGATCTACACATTGAGAAGTCACACTCTCAACCCCTGACCTCTTCTACTTCATTACTTCTTTCCTTCACTATGTATTTTTTACCTTATCTTTCTGCTTTTTCTTTATACAGATACAAAGAGACTGGCATATATAGTCTTGTCCTCTCCCATTCTTACCTGAAGGCAGCATAAGGAACACACCAGCACACACCCTCATCTTCATTAGCAGATCATTTGGGAATCTTCCAGGAGGCCGGGGTGGGGGTGGGGTAGAAGCCATGCCCTTAGTTTTTGAATGAAATTGACTCTAAACAGAATGGAGAGTTTAGTGTAGCACCCTTTTCTCTTGTCCACTGCTCTCTGGATTAAGCCCATTCCACCCAGCCCAGCCCACCAACTCAGAGTGGGCCACCCTGGACTCCCTTCTCATCTCTCCCTCCAGGCAGTTTCTAAACCGGGATGACATCGGCATCATCCTTATCAACCAGTACATCGCAGAGATGGTGCGGCATGCCCTTGACGCCCACCAGCGCTCCATTCCAGCAGTACTGGAGATCCCGTCCAAGGAGCACCCGTATGATGCTGCCAAGGACTCCATCCTGCGCAGGGCCAGGGGCATGTTCACGGCTGAAGACCTGCGCTAGAGGACTCCCCTCTGCCTTGCGGCCTCTCCTCAGGCTTGCGATCAGCCCTTCTCTAAGATCTTAGCCTCTGAATTCCAATTCCCCCTGCCCCTTCCCATTCCACTGAGAGGCACCAGAGGTGGGGTGCTTTCAAGTTGCTGGGGCTCTGCCATTAAAATTAAGGCTGGCTGGGGTACAGGAAATGTGTCTTCTCTACACTACCTCTTCCCTGTGCTGTTACATATAGTGTCATTGTTGATATTAAATTAAAATAATGTTCTTGCTTCTCTCCAATCTGAGGCTGGGTGCTAGAAAGGACATGTGTGGAAGGAGGCTCTTGGGGGTGGGATTTGATTGGCAGGGCTGGAAAAGGTTTTGCCAAAGACCCAGGCCTAGAAGAGTTGGATCAAGATTGTGCCAGCCTGGTCTTCTGAATTAAAGGTAACTAGCTCTGGCAGGGAGGAATGGAAGCAGGTTTGCGTCCAGACCCCTGGTGCCCCCACTTGAGTCTGTTTTGGCTGGAAAGGGTTGGGACCTCAAGGGATGAAAGCAGGAACCACAGCAAACCTGGAAGCCAGAGATACTTAGCTTGAGTCTGGCAACAGGTTTGGGGGTCAAGGCTCTTAGCCACTGGGCCCTGGCCTGAGGCTGCCTCAGCAAGCAAGGCAGGTGAAGTGTGTGAGGGCATGGCCCTGTGTGAGGTGAGGCACGGTTGCCAAGTGACTGGCCCTGGGCAGCCACCTGCTGTCAGAGGGACTCTGCTTGCCGTGCTCACCCCTTGGCGGCAGGCAGCCCGCTCCTGTTCCTTCCTGCGCCACCATGTCTCGGCAACTCAACATGGACACGGTGCAGCAGAACTTCTGGAAAGAGGAGTACCTGAGGGAGAAGATGTTGCGCTGCGAGTGGCATCACAAGTATGGGTCCCTGGTGAAGGCCAAGCAGAAGGCCAAGGCTGCAGCCCACCTGCCCCTCAAGTTGCCAACCCTGCCCCCCAAAGCTCCACTGTCACCCCCGCCCGCCCTCAAAACAGTTCCTTCCAGGGCCCCCAGCCCCGCCCTGGAGGCTCCTATTCAGTCAGAAATGTACCCAGTCCCGCCTGCCACCCGGGCCCTGCTGTACGAAGGCATCTCCCACGACTTCCAGGGCCGCTACCACTACCTCAGCACCCGAAAACTGGACATGCCAGAGAAACGCTACCTCTTCCCCATCACCACCAGCTTCACATATGGCTGGCAGCTGGGTGAGCCCCAACCTCCCACCTCACAGACACGGAGAACCTGCACGAGCCAGGCCGCGCTCTTGGCACTAGACACGAGAGACATGCGGACACTCCTTTTGCAGGTGTCCAATCTAGGGGAGAAACATAAGAGCGAGAGGGCCAAGTTCCAGGATGAAACA
The DNA here is from genome assembly GCA_007570785.1 of Antilocapra americana. Taxonomy (NCBI): domain Eukaryota; kingdom Metazoa; phylum Chordata; class Mammalia; order Artiodactyla; family Antilocapridae; genus Antilocapra; species Antilocapra americana. The sequence goes on from ML664205.1 coordinate 208,552, forward strand.
GGCGAGGTGGCAGGGTCGTGGGCTGCTTTAGGGTGAATTGTCAGGAAAGGCCTCTCTCAGGACCTAAAGGCCGAGTGAGCTAACTGACGAGGAGGATGAGTTTGGGTTTTATTCTAAGTTTAAGGGGAAGCTACGGTGAGTTTTAAGCAGGTGAATGATACAGGTTTACTTAAAAAAAAATAATCACCCTGACCATTCTGTAGGTAGTGGCCTTTTCAGGGGTAGGAAAAAACTCTGGCAGATGGTTGAGTTATCCCAGCAAGAAATGACAGTGGCTTGGGCTAGAGTGATTAGCAGTTGAGCTGAAATCTATTCCAGATGTGTTTTGGAGGAAGACTCAATGGAACTTACTGGTGGTTTGAATGACAGAAGGAGAGAATGCAATGGCAACACGCAGGTGTTTGACTAAAGCAGCTACAGCAGGGGAGACTCGGGGTAGGGAGAGTGCTGGGGGGTGTGAAGGTCAGCGTTGGCTGTGTTGTGCTGGAGGTGTTGGTGATTCGGCCCTCTGGAGTGAGGTCAGAGCTGAAGACCCAGTTTTGGGGGTCATCAGAATATAGGTGCTCTTTAAAGCCTTGAGAGTGGGTGGGCTCACCTAGGATGCTCCAGAGGCTGGATCGTGCAGGGAGAAGGTGCGGGGTTGGGGGGGACACAGTGATGTGTAGGGATATGGTATTGGCAAGAAGGCCGTCCATCTGGATTGACTCATGGTTGTCAACTGGGTGGGAGAGGAACGAAGGCAATGGTGTAGTTTGGTGTAGTTGTAGTAGTGGGACAGAGGATATGCCAGGGAGCGTCGTGGATTTGCTGCCTGCTGAAGAGTGTTCCTTTGCTGTCTGTGGTCATGAATTTCAAGTGAGACTACTCAGTCATGTGTTTTCTCCAGTTCCTGCACAGAAAAGGTGGATGATTGAGGATAAACACAGTTGAAATTTGGTCTTAAGAAAAAATCCCTCCAGGGCCCAAGGGGGATTTGCCCCAGGGCCTTAAAGGGAGAGGAAAGGGAACAATTTCCAAATGAAAGCAGGAGGTAGAAAGAAGCCCTGTCTGCCCTGAGAAGTCCAGTCTGTCTGTCCCTGTAGCAAGCACCGCTGGGAGTCCCACCACCCACCTCAGTGGAGGATTCTGAGGCTGGAGGAGGAGCTGGCACATAGCTGACTGGCATTTGGCCATCACTGCTGATCTGGTTGGGAAGCCAGCCAGCTCCCAGTTCCCTGTAACTCCCGCTTCTCAGAAGCATTTCTTTTTATTTCTGCACACTTACAAAATGAATACAACATGGGCAGACTCCCAGGGCTATGCAGGCAGGGGTCCTGTGCTCTGCGGGTTCTTTTCCCAGGAACCCACTCCTGGCCTCTGACATCTTTTCCCAGGCCCCCCAGTGAAGCAAGAATTGGTCTCCTGCAAGATGTGCCGAATTGAATCTTTCTTCCGCAAGAATGGGGCCTTCGCGCTGCTCGACCCTCGGGATCTGGCCCTCTGACCTTAAGCAGGGCAAAGGACTTAGGGGAGGGAAGAAGAAATAACACACCTCCTGGTGGGGCGAAGCTGTGTATGTGTGTGTCTGGCTCTCCCAGGCGCTGAGGCTGCGTTCTGGGCCTTTCTGAAACTCACTTAGATCTGCGGGTTGCCCTCTTGCTTTTCCCTTAACCGCCCCCCGCCACCCCCCCCGCGCCCCAGTCTCCTTAATTATCTCCTTGAGGATTCATCAGAGACTTAGAGGGGCCTCGGAAGGGTGAGCGATGCTCGTCAGGTTCCGCGGCGCCGGGGGGCCACAGTAGCTGCTGGAAGTTCTGGGTGTTCCTGGGGAAAAGAGTGGACTTTCATCCCAGATGTCAGGAAAAAGGGACCGCCATCACCCCACAAGCCTCCCTTCCCGTCTCCTCACCTGGCCCCGAGGGCTCGCAGCCGTCCCGTCCTTTCCCTGTGGGTTTGCTCCAGCTGTTTCCGCAGGGCGCGTCGACGCTCGGCCGCGTCCTCCTAGGGCGAGAAGGAACGCTGAGCGCCAACCGGCGCCTCCCGGCCCCCCGGCTCGAAGCGGCCAGCAGAGGGCAGCACCCGGGTCGGCCAGCTCCGCAGGTGTTATCCCAAGTGCCGGATGCACGCCAGTCACAGCGATCCAGATCGCGCCCAGCTCGGCCACCGGCCCCCGACTCCCACCCCAGGAGGGTCTTTGTGGCCCCACCGCCTTCTCCTGGGGGTCTTGCCGGTAGTGGGAGCTGAGCCGGGCTCGGTGTGGGCCCTAGGGGGTGCACTCGGCAGTGGCGGTTCCTGGCGATGCGGAGGCCCTCCAGGACCTGCAAGAGGCGACTGTCAGCGGCCCAGCGGCCGCCCCTTGGGGCCCCGCCCTGCCGCGCCGCCTGGCCGCGCACCCGGAGCCGCTGCTGTTCGCGGTCCCGCTGCCTCCGGCGCCTGGCCTCGCGGTTCAGCTCCAGCAGCCGCTGCAGAACCGACTCCTGCTGCGCGGTGCTCACTCCCGCAGACGCCTGGTGCCTGCTCGGGGGTTCGGGCCACGCAGTCTTCGAGGTTCTGGGGGCCTCCGCAGCACCCCTCGGTCTCCCGAAGGCTCCCGGGAGCCTCGTGGAGCCTCCCAGCTCCTCCTCCGCGGGTCCAGGGCTTCCTCCTGGGCCCTGAAGCAAGTGGGGATCGTGCAGCTGGCCCAGGTGTCCTGGGAAGGCTGCGGGGCGCTCCTGCTGCCCAGAGCCCCCAGTGCATGGAGCCGGGAGCGGTGGGCGGGCCGGGGGTCTAACGAGAGAAACGGGAGCCCGCAACCCTTCCCGGAGGGGCCCCTGCGCTCTCAGGGCCGGTGCGCTCTCTCCGCTCAGGCCATCCGTCTTAACCTGCATCAGCTGGGTGGTCCTCGGGCCCGCCCTTCCCCCAGGCTGCCGCATCCGTTCCCCCGGGGACCTGCAGAAGTCCCCAGGGGAGCCGCCTTTCTCCCGGGGCCCCTCTCCCCGAGTCACCTCCCAGGCTGGTAGGATACAGTCTCTGTCCTCAGAAAACCGGAGAATCTTCTCTCCCAAACCCCGAGGAGAATCCGCACTCGGCTCTGGGAGGGCCTCCTTTCTCCCGCACTTGAGGCGACTTTCACTTTGACCTTGAAGCACCCCTTTGTGCTCACCCTGGAAGCCCTCCCACCTTTGACCTTGAGAGACCTCTTCCATCAGTGCCTGGGTAGCCTCCCCACTCAGACCCTGGTTTGTCTTCTCTGTCTTTCTCTGAGCCTGAGGATCCTCCTCTCTCTGACCGTGAAGAATCTCAATCCTTAGCAGTTTCTTCTGTTCTGCTTTCTCCTGGCCCAGGTTGCAGCCCAGCCCCTCCAGGGGATCCTGGGGTTCTGGCAGGCCTGGGGAGGGGAAGCCTGGGGGCTCTGGGGCTCCCTGAGCCAGCCTTTTCTTTTGTAGGCTTCTGGATGATAGTTGATGGGGCCCCTGGGGCGTGGTCTCTGCTTGGGTCTCCTCTTCCCTCTGGGCCAGGTCCTAGGAAGGAAGAACACTTTGTCCCAGGTTTGTGAGGGAAAGAATCCTCGGTTCAAGGCCACTTCCCCCAGGGGAGCCTGGAGACCCCAAGGCCCCAGTGGGCCTTACGTCCATTAGGCCCCTGCCCTGACTCCTGAATTCCTGGAGCCCATGTTGTCTTGTGCTGTGCTGAGTCACTCAGTCATGTCTGACTGCAGCCTCATGGACTATAGCCTGGGAAGCCCCAAACTCATGTTATGTAGTTTAAAAGGTGCTTCAGCAATGGCCCCTTCTTTCACCTGGCTGTGGGCTTCTCACCCCAGCAGTCTCCTCCCAGGCAGACCCCATCTCTCCTATCCTCAGTCTGAGAGGGGTCTTGCCCAGGAAACTTCCACCCTCTCACCTTGAACTCTGAGTTTCCTGGTTCTCCAGGGCTATTGCTGGTGATGAGGTTCAGCTCTTGAAAGCAACCTGAAGGAGAAAGACAGATGTCTGTTCATGTCCCAGCGCCTCACACACACACCCCTGAACTGGAACCAGGAAGCCCAGGGAGTCCCCCGCAGATGAGGGGACTGAACGTGGTGGTGGTGGTAGGGTACCTTGAGGGCTGGTATTGGAACCTCAAGGCCTTCGCAGCTCACCAGTCCACCTTTATTTACACAGCCTGCTATTCTGTCCACTTGTCAGGTTTGCCTGCCAACAGCTGACCCCATCTTTCTCATCCTACCAGCCAAGGACCACCTCGGAGGAACCTACACACCCTCTTCCTCAAAACTGCCAGAGGCAGCCCAGGAGCAGGAAGGGACTGTCTGCCAGGGTCACCATTCCCTCTTAAGGACACCCCCACTTTGTTCTTATGTGCCTGTCCAGCCCCACAATAGGCGCCTGACTTTTCTATTATTAAGGATAATCCTCTTTAGCTTTTTCTTGGTTTCTGGACAGCAAAATCAAATGAAATTCAAGAAGTGGAATTTTAGGCCAGAAGCTAGTCTAAAAACTGCAAGTCTTTATAATTAACAAAAGGGATCTAAAAAGAGATGAAATGTCGCTGCTCCTTTGCAGCTGAGGAGAAAGGAGCATCGTTTTGCATTCATAAAGCCACTTAAAAGAACCTGATTTCATAGGGTCTTAAATTGAGAATTCTCACAAGAAATGCCATCTTTATGCAACATGGGTGTGTGAATATTCATAACAGTAACCAAATGGGAATGTTCTCTGTGAAAACAAATCTGTCTTTGGAAGAGTTTTGAACAAAGACATCTGGTAAGAGTCCCAAGCCTTCAGAAATTATTGCCATGAACTGTGAAAATAACATCCAACCCCATCCCTCTATAATTCTGATCTGTTGTCTTACTGGATCATTTATTTCACTGGTTATAATGCTGTAATAGATATCTTCCACCAACGTAGTCCCAAGAGATAATATACTTGTAAAATTTCTGTCAATCGAAAATAATCATTTGCACTTTCCTCCTCTCGCCCATACACGGTGTCACAATTAAAAAGCTTGTGATTTTGCTAGGCTTATTATTTAACCAATCATTTGAGAGCCTGTTTCATTTAAATGAACAGGCCCAGGGCTCACAGCATCCATCCCGATGAATTCTAATCACCTGTTTATTGTTACACTCTCACTAGGCTGCAATCTCCTCAGAGATGAGGACAAATGACTGGCCAAGTCTTTTTTGTGCCCTGTATCTCCCTAGTGCCTGGCATGAGGGTGGCAACTTGGCAGCTTGGAGCTGCCATTCCATTCCGTCCCCGCTGGAGGACAGAGAGGACAGACAGCCATTCCCAGCACTTTCTCCTCTGAGCCCCAGCTTAGCTTCAGAATCCTCCTGGACACAGTGCCTGAGATGGCTGGCACCAAGCAAGTGGAGTTGGCATAGAAAAGAAAACCTGGGGCTTCCCAGGTGGCTCAGTGGTAAAGAATCCTCCTGCCAAGGCAGGAGATGCAGGTTCAATCCCTGATCTGGGAAGATCTCACAGGCGGTGGAGCAACCAAGCCTGTGCGCCCCCACTATTGAGCCTGTGCTCTAGAGCCTGGGAGCAGCAAGTACAGAGCCCAAGTGCCGCAACCACTGAAGCCCGTGCTCTGAAATAGGGAAGCCTCTGCAATGAGAAGCCTGAACCACAGCTAGAGAGTAACCTCTGCTTGCTGCAACTAGAGAAAAGCAAGTGCAGCACAGCCAAACATACATACATAAATAAATTTATTTTTTTAAAGAAAACCTACTTTTTGTCCCTGGTTGCCCCTGGTACCCCCACAGAAAGGTATGAGAGGAAGAATAGGTAAGGATGAAGCAGAATCCTGGGGCTTGGGGTGATGGCTTCCCAGCTTGTCCCAACCTAAGCTCACAGCATCCATTCCACTAAATTCAGCCCAGGGGCTTCTGTTCTCCTGGATGCCAACCCCTCCTGTCAAAGTACCAGATGTATGCCATTCTGCAGGCAAGCCAGGGCTCTCCTGCCTTGGGTCTGCATCCAGACTGGCTTTGCTCAGATCCGGGGCTGATGGTGGGTCCGCTGCCTGCCTCCTGCAGGAGTGCAAGGACTGCCTCAGCCACACGTCTTGCTTCTGGTTCTGCTGCATGGGGGGTTGGGGGGGTGTAGGACTCCCCACCCACAGCAGGCTGCAGGAGTCTTCCCACCGCATCACCCAAACTCAGTCCATGGCAACCTCCCCTCCCCCTCCTCTGCACCCACCACTGGATGCTAGGAGCTAGAACTTGAGGTTATTCTTTCCAGGGACTGTGAGGCAACCATATGGGTTCAACTGAGTAAAAGCCCCAGGAGGAGCTAGGGCCATGAGGAAGGGTCACTGGGCAGGGCTCTGGATGGTGACAGGGCAAAGGGTCCTGGGTTTGGTCACTTTGTGTGGCAAATGAAGTGGATGGAATTCCATGGGAGGACTTACCCCTCCAGGAGCTGATGATTCTGGCTCAGGGAGTCCTCAGTCTGGGGCGGTGGGCATAGCCTGGAATTCTGGAAGGATTGGGGGGTGCCCCAGCCCACACAGCATCATCCCCTAGTGTGGCAGACAGCCTCTAAAACAGCTCCCAGGGATCTATCTCCTGGCTTCTGTGCCCTTGTGTGACCTCTCTCCTTTACCTCCAAGTCAAGGAGCTTGGAGATGGATCTCCCTCCTACCCACTCCAGCCTTCAGATGAGACTGCAGCCCTGGCCAAAAATGTTGGCTGGACACTTCCTGAGTGGTCATGACTAACACCCACTCCTGCTACAGCTACTAAGCTGCCCAAAGGGCCTCAGGCAGCAGGGTGCTGAGCCAGGACTGGGAGGCACATCTTAGTTCCAGTCACCATAGCACCATCCTTCCTGGGGTGGCGGGCCAGGGGGAGATCCACCAGCCCTGCAGGGAGGGACCTGGGGCTGGGGCTACTCGAGGTCCCATCTGAGGGGGCACCCTGGGCGTCAGCGCCTCTGTCTTCTGGGCCCCATCAGAACTGCTTTCCTCTCTCACTGCAGCCATGGCTAAAGATGTGGTGTCACCATGCAGTTGATTGGACTAGGACAGTTCATTATGGAACAGTAACAGGCCGGAACGGTCCTGTATGTCCAACAGGGTGCTAAACCCTCTACACAGATGAGTTCACAGGCCTCCCAGCAGCCCTCTGAAAAGAGCTCTTATCTTCCCCATCCTGTAGCCGAGAAAGAAAACAAGCTTCCAGTCCATAGGAAGCATCAGAACAGAGATTTGAACCCAGATCTGTCTCCAAAGCCCACGTCCCTCCCACTTCTCGACCACTGCGAGTGCCCCAGTGTCTCACTGACCCCCCCAACTCTCAGCCGAGCCCCAGCTCACCCCACTCGACAGCCACTCGGAGTTGTCATCTGTCCTGCCGTGGGGTTTGCTGTGCTGGTTCTGTGCGGGCTTGGCCTGGGCCCTCAGACCACAGAACTGGTGGGCCCAGGGAGGCCAGAAGAGGCCCAGCCCTGCCCCGGTCAGCAGCTCCAAATCCCACAGGAGCTGCAGGAAGCGGGGCACCGGGACGTGAGGGGGCGCTGGCCCCGCCCTCTGCCGCAGCCCCTAGCTGGCTGGCTCCTACCTGCTCCTGGGCCCGCCGGCTCCGCTCCATCTGCAGCAGCACAGTGGGCAGTTCCAGGACCAAGGGGCAGGCTCGGCCCTCTTGCACCTGAGGAGGCAAGGTGGAGTCAGACCCCATTGAGACCTGCACACTCGGAGACAGGACCCTGTGGCCCTCACCTGCCGCAGGGCAGCCCGGAGCTGGCCTAGGCCTGCAGGGCACCGGAAGAGGTGCTGGTACAAGGCCAAAGCCTGTTTGGGGCTACAAGGGAGCCCTAGGTCCCCCAGGGTGGCTGCCTGCTCCATGGAGTCGGGGCCTGGGAGGGTGTTCCCCCCACCCCAACTTGCTGCTGCTCCTGGAGAAGAGAAGGACCAGGAGCTGGGGACAGGGGCAAGAAGGAGACAAAGGCTCCTGAGCTCAGTAATGCAGGGCCCTGACATCTGAGCCTGGCCTGGGCCTCAGCCAAGTCTCATAGAGACGCTGGCCTGACTTGGATCCAGGTTTCTTGGCCACGTGGGTGGCAGTGTGGGGTGAGGGCTGTGACCCTGACAGAGAGAGGTGTGTGCAGGTGCTTGTTTGCAGCCTTGCATGAACATCTGCTTTATGTATACAGTTGACCCTTAAACAACACAGGGATTAGGGGCCCCGACCCTCTCTGCAGTCAAAAATCCACATATAATTTACAATCCGCCCTCTATATCCAAGGATTCAACCTATCGGGGAGGGTGTAGTACTGCAGTATTTACTACTGAAATAAGTTCTAACTATAAGCGCATCTGTGTAGTTCAAACCCATGTTGTTCAAATGTCAGCTATATATATATGGAGTCCTGAGAGGCATGAATAAGAGTCATATTCTGGGTAGTTTCCTCTGAGGGGCAGCAAGGGAAAAGGGTTAGCCATGCCATCTTTGATCAAAGCCCAAGTAGCCGTTGGTTCCCACAGGCTGTGTTAGTCCACAGGACCATTTATATTTCAGGACAGCTAGGCATGGATCCTGCAAGTGGAGAGCTTGTGCCAGGAGGGGTGGCAGAAGAGACTAAACAGACTCTTACAAACATGGGTGAAATTCTGAAAGCAGCAGGCTGAGACTTCACGAATGTGATAAAAACAACTGTTTTGCTGGCTGACATTAATGACTTCAATACTGTCAGTGACATCTACAAATAATATTTCTAGAGTAGTTTTCCTGCTTGAGCTGCTCACCAGGTTGCTGCTTTGCCCAAAGGAGACTGTGTTGAGAGCAAAGCAATAGCTGTGCAAGGACCTCTCGGAATAGCATGACTCTAAGTGGGCCCAGTGTTATTTTAGTCTGGAATTTTAATAATATTTTTAAACTAATGGCTTAATCTTTGTTGGAAAGTGTAAGGTTGAAATATTATGAAAATACCATATAATACCATATAATAAGGGGAACTGAACATGAGTTGAAGATTAATGATAAATCTAGTTACCAATATTATAAATTATACTTCTATAACACTTGTATTGCTGGATGTGGGAAAACAGACATGCCTTACTTAACTCAGAAAAATAAAAGTAGGAGGAAATAACACGTAGGAAAGATGAGTTACTATTCCTGAGAAATAAGAATGAGCACACCTAATTCAATTAAACTCTTACTTTAATGATGTGAAATATTTTGTTATGTCAGATATGCGATTTTGCTTTTCAGTTCAGTTCAGTCACTCAGTCGTGCCAACACTTTGCAACCCCATGAATCGCAGAACGCCAGGCCTCCCTGTCCATCACCAACTCCCAGAGTCTACCCAAACCCGTGTCCATCGAGTCAGTGATACCATCCAGCCATCTCATCCTCTGTCTTCCCCTTCTCCTCCTGCCCCCAGTCCTTCCCAGCATCAGGGTCTTTTCCAATGAGTCAACTCTTCGCATGAGGTGGCCAAAGTATTGGAGTTTCAGATGTGGGGTCCCTGTGTCACCAGATCTTAGAGCGGCCCACGGGGTGCCTGAGCTCTCAATATCCCCGAAACCATGAGGAAAGGGGATGCGATGTGGGGACTGAGCCCCTTCTCCAGGCTCCTCAGCCCCTACACGGTTGCACAAGGATTCACAGAATCCCCTGCAGAGGGGCCACAGGCCGTGCCTACAATATGTAAGCACAGGGCTAGGAGGAGACTCCTGGGTCCTCCTCCTGCCCACAGCAGTTTCCCAGGCAGCCCAGGGTGTGGCAGGCAGGGCAGCCCAGGGATGCAGGCTCAGGGAGTATGTAAGGTCCGGGTCTGAGTCCCCACAGTTGCCACCACCCCCATTCCAGGACACTGACCTCTGGACCCCACATTGCCAACAGCCTCCCCCACCACCACCCCAGCGCCAGGAAGAAGCACACATACACACAAGGAAACCTTAGGGTGGACCTAAGTTTACTGTTTCTGATGCAACACAGCTGGGGTCTTGGTGGGAGCCACGCCCAGCCTCCCAGCACCCAGGCAGGGCAGGAGGTGCTCTCCAGGGGGAGACTTCCTTTCTGAATGAGTCCTGGTCAGTGTCGTCCTGGCTCAGGTTGGCCCCTGGGGCTCCTGGCTGGGGTTGCGCGGAGTGCTGGGAAGCTGGTCCCCAGTGAGCAGGACTGGGGGGCAGGCCTCGGGTGAGATACAGTGGGCCTCATGCTCCACCAGGCCCGCAGGGCATTGGCAGCCAGGGATGCAGGGCCGCACACAATGGGCCGCCAGCTCCCCCAGGGGGATGTGCTGGTTGAAGCAGGTGCGGGGACACGGTGGGCCACACTCATCAAACACGAAGCCACGGTCCAGGGGACAGCCCACCACTGCGGGCGAGTGGAAGGCAGGGTCACCATCCATTCCCTGGGCTCCCCCACCCCGTGACCCTCCCTGAACCTTCCCTGTCCAGACCTGAGCCCTCCGTGTCACCCTCTCCCCCAGCTTGCACTGGGCACTGCCCCCTCACCGCAGAGTGTGGGGCCCCGCCAGGCCGGTGTCACCCCTGCCTGGCGACAGTGGCTGGCATAGGCTTCCAGGGCGTCACAGAGGCAGGCGTCAGCAGAGGAACTGGGCCCGCAAGCACAGAGGTCATACACGCAGGCGGCAAAGAAGGGGTCTGGCGGCACCACAGCATGGCAGCGGCTGAATGGGGCGGACTTCAGCACTGTACACCGGACATTGGCCTCACGCCTGGCACGGTACCCTGCTGCCCGGCATGGATCCACCTCACGGCCCTTGGAACAGGGCCGACCAGGTCCTGGGTCCTCTGGGACCTAGGTGGGGAAGGCGGCCCTGATATAATAGCATCCACTGGCAGCTGACCTCTGTGTGCTATGTTCTTCCAAGCACTTTGCACCAAATGTTTTGTTTTAGCTTCAAAAACTTCCTTACAAGAACAGCAAAGAAAGCATCAGCTACTTTTCCTTTGCCCCCATTTTACAGATTGGCAAATAAAGGCCCAGAGCAGTTAAGTATCTTGTTCAAGACTTAGAGTCAGTGAGTGATGAAGCAGGCCTTGGGGATTCAGTTAAAGAGATCCCTTCCAACAGGTCCCCCACCCCCAGCACTGTAACAGGTAAAAAGACCCCAAACCTTCCTGAAAGCCCCCAAGCCCAACCCCCCCTTTCCTTACCAGAGGGCTTCTCTGAGACTCAGGCTCAACTGTGCCTCCCCCAGCCCCTCACTTCTGTGCAACTCACCTGCCAGCTATTCCCAAACGCAGCCTCAGTGGACTGGAGCAGTTCCTCAGGGTCCTGGAGGTCATCCTGGGCAAAGCCATTGAAGTTGCCGCAGAGCCCACACATGTGGCCCCGGTAGGAGCCAGGCACTCTCACCTCCACCTGGGACCGCCCATCCCACAGCACCTGTGCAGAGAGGCGGGGACTGGAGAGCAGGAGAAAGCCAGGGGCCCCAGGAAGCCCAGGGCCCATCCCGAGAGGTGTGACAGCATGCCCCCTGCAGGAGGGGAGGAGGAAGGACACGTGGAGTGCCTCGTGGAAGGGAGGCTTGCTCTGGGCAAGGCCAGGAAGGCACCAGTGGTGTCAGCCCTGGGCAAACACAGAAGACCTGAAGAGGTGACACAGCTCCCTCAGGAGGGCGCCTTCTCCCGTCATCATCCCTGAGCTAGGCTTCCCCATGAAACGAGATCCACTCCCTCACGGGCATTCAGGCCTTACAGAGAACAAAGCACAAGTACAGTCTGTATCCTAAGTTTACACGTGTGCTAAGTCACTTCAGTTGTGTCTGACTTTGTGCGACCCCCATGGACGGTAGCCCACCAGACTTCTCTATCCATGGGATTCTCCAGGCAAGAATACTAGAGTGGGTTGCCATACCCTCCTCCAGGAGATCTTCCCAACTCAAGGATCAAACCTGCGTCTTTCATGTTTCCTGCATTGGGGGGCAGGTTCTTTACCACTAGTGTCACCTGGGAAGCCCCATCCTAAGTGTAGATAAGCCATATTTCGTGGACTTACAAATGTGCTTGTGGCTGGAGGCAGGGGAGTGAATTACTCTTTGACATGGGAATTGGAATCTCTGAAATCATCTAGGAGAGGGTAGTTGATATTGCTCCCCCCCACCCTTCCCCTGCTTGAGGGATGGGAAAGCTGAGTCCCAGAGGACTGGCTTCCCTGGTGGCTCAGATGGTAAAGCGTCTGTCCGCAATCCGGGGGAACCTGGATTGGGAAGATAACCCTGGAGAAGGAAATGGCAACCCACCCTAGTACTGTTGTCTGGAAAATTCCATGGATGGAGGAGCCTGGTAGGCTACAGTCTATGGGATCACAAAGAGTCAGACATGACTGAGCAACTTCACTCACTCACTCAGAGGGCTGGCTTAAGGTAATGGCCTAAGAGCCCCAGCACACCGGTGGCTGGAAACCAATCTCAGAACTCCTTTCATCACACCTGGGGTTCTCTAGCCCTGATTCCTATTCCCCCTATCCCGCAGAACTCTCTCAGCTCCTTGGCCTCATGGCCTGGCAGGTAGCTGGTATTTCCCCTCCTACAGAACAGACCTGAGGCTCCCCCTGTCCCGCACTGGCCCCCCGCACCTGGAGCCCCGGCTGGGAGTGCAGCACCACCGTGTGTCCCCGAAGCTCCATGTAGAACAGCGGTTCCTGCAGAAAGGGCAAGGCCACAGGGCGCCCGTCCACCTGGAGGAGAAGGGAAGTGGGAGGAGGAGCGAGGTGGGGACAGAGGAGAGGACAGCGCCGAAGGACCGCCCCCGGATCCTTGGCTCTACTGACCGTGACCGCCCTGCCCTGTAGCAGCCGCACGGCCACGTCTCCCAGCAGCACGGCCACCTCCTGGGTCCAGGACACGCCACTCCGGCCCCGGTCATCGTTGGTCACGTGCACGCTGTGGGTGGGAGGCCCAGGTGCAGGGGTCAGCAGGGCCGGGTGAGGTGGGCAGTGTGGGCAAGGAGAAAGGCAGGGGGAGCAGCGCACCTGAAGTCCCCGCCTCGGCAGTCCTTGGCCAGCACGTAGCTGCAGCTGCCCTGGAAGTGCAGCAGGCGGCCGTCGAAGGTGCGGTAATGAGGGTCTCCGAAGGCCATGCAGGAAGCGGGCCGGGGCAGGCAGCGGGGACAGCAGCTGCCGGGACTCAGGGCGGGGGCCTCGTCCTGGCCTCCGCCCCGCACACGGTCAGACACGCCGCGCTCTCGGCCTGGGAGGGCCCCACGCTGAGCTTCCCGGGAGGACCGAGCACCGCCCGGGAGGCTCCCGGGCTCCCGAGCTCCTGCTGGCGGGGGAGTCAGGACGCCACCTCGTGGCCGTGTCAGACACTGCACGACCCGGGCGAGCCCGGTCTCCTACTTCCCCCGTGCTCCAGGTGGGCTGTGCCACGTGCCCACCCATCCCACCACCCCGGACCCTGGCACTCACAGGCCCACAGGAGAGCGGCGGGCAGCGCTGGCTCTGGCAGCGCACGGTGCCGGCCACGCAGGAGCAGTTGGTGCAAGCGTCCACGTCCCAGCGTGCCCCGGAGGGCACCTGCCGGCCCTGGTGCGCGCACGACGGGGCCGGGGCTGAGGGAACTGGAAGAGGCGAGAGTCAGATGCCCATCCCTCACGTTGGGTCTCTCTCCCGCCTCCCCTCGGTGCTCCCCACCCCCACCCCCATTGCCCTGGGTCGCACCTTGGCACCTCTCACAACACCTGCCAGCCTCCCGAACCTTCACCCAGCCGTGCGGGCAGGTGAGTGCCTGGCACTCCTCCAGGTGGCACTCCACGTGGCCCCGCTGAGGACAGATGTCATTGTTCTAGGGAGTCCCTGGCCTCACACTTCTGCATCAGGGACTGGGCAAGCAACCCATCTCCCACAAGGGCACCCACATCATGATCAAGTCGGGGGTGAAATCACCTTCAGCTACTTGCCCTCACACAGGAGTGCCTCTGCCCTCTCACCCAGAGGGGGTGCCTTTTTCTAATTACCTCTAGGACCCCATATTCTCTGGTCCATTGTCCTGAGGCCCTTCCCTTTATCCATCTGTAAGGTCCTCCACCCCACACCCTCCCTCCCCCAGCTCACATGGCAGGTGCAAGCGACACAGGCGTTGCTGGGGTCCCGCCAGCTCTCTCCCTCCGCCACTGTCCTGCCCTCAGCCTCCACCACACATTCTGAAGACAAAGAAATGGGGATGGGGAAACATTGTCATTCTGGCTGCATGAGCTCACCCTGAAGGCCCAGGGCAGGGCGGTGTCCACCCCATCTAATTAGTACCCTGAGGGTGTTAATTTTTTCAACAAGCAGCACCAGGGCTGACTAGATGGCAGACCTTACGCCAGTGCCCAGGATATCCAGAGCATCCTGGAAACTGAAAGAGCCAGAGACTGGAACTTTCCTCTGGTCTGGCTGCCAGCTCAGCAGTTCGATGCCCTGCTAAGTGGGCCTGGGGCCCCGAGCCCCCCTGACAAGCCTGACAAGCCTCTAGCCAGCCCTCGAGAATCCAGGCTCCATTCCCTGCCTCCCTCCACCTCACTAGAGGGTCCCTCCTCTAGTGCACAGCCCTCTGTTTCTATAAAAGAACAAAGCCTGCATTCAGAGTGCACACTCCAGGTTGCCCACTTGGCCCATAGAAGCCATGCCTCCTGTCTCCCTCCTGGCTCATGCTCTGAGGATGCAGAACAAAAAGGCACGAACCCTGGCACATGGGGCAGCAGCTCCCAGGGGGTATGTAGCGTTCCGGCAGAGGACAGCTGAGCTCAGGACAGGCCCGGTGAATGCAGAGCCAAGTCAGGTCCTATGGAAGGGCATAGGAACAGCACAGGCAGAAACCACAGGGAAGGCGCAGGGCCTAGGTGGAATGTGACATTCAGGACAAGTGGGTGAATGTTGTTGGGGTGATTGGGAAACCTGGAGGTGCTAAAGGAGAGGAGTCACAGCCACAGAGGAAGAAAAAGAGGGGGCCAGAGGAGTCTCAAAGGAAAGAGGGCTCACCTGGCACTGGCAGGTGTAGCAGGGATCTGGTGGGGTCAACTCAGACCCCAGCAGGTGCTCTGTGCAGTGACTCAGCGCCTCTGTGAAGACAAGAATGCAGTATGGGAGATGCCAGGGGAGCAGGGACAAAAGCCCAGTTGACCGCCTACCCCCTTACTGTGTCCCAGGATTTCTTGAGCCCAGGACATACTTATAGCCCTGACACCTTCACCCCAGGGAAGATAAATCCCTTTTCCTTTTGTTTCAGCCAAGAAAAGTTTGGACTTTTGACAAGGAACTCTGCTAGCATGGGGGCGGGGAGGGGCTGGAAATGGACAAAGTGTGGCTTCCTCAGCCTGAGGTCACTAAGGATCATGGGGTTGCCTGGCCTGCCCCTCCCACTTCTGTTCATTTTGTCTGGAAGGAAGCACAATGAGCCAGGAACCCCAGGTTCCAATCCTGGCTCCAGCACTCAGAGCCTGTGCCATTTTTGGCAAATTAATCAATTTCTCTGAACTTCAATTTCTTCATCTGTAAAATTCTTCGTCATTGGGTAACTGTGAGAATTAAATGTGAAACTGTTTATTAAAAGCATCAAGTACAGCACATGGCATACAGTAGGTGCTTAATAAGAATGGAAACAATGATGGACTTTAAATTTTCTTAGGTTCCAAAATCACTGCAGATGGTAACTGCAGCAATGAAATTAAAAGATGCATGCTCCTTGGAAGAAAAGCTATGACAAACCTAGACAGCATATTAAAAAGCAGAGACATTACTTTGCCAACAAAGGTCCATCTAGTCAAAGCTGTTTTTTTCCAGTAGTCATGTGTGGATACGAGAGTTGGACCATAAAGAAAATTGAGCACCTTAAAGACTGATGCTTTTGACCTGTGGTGTTGGAGAAGACTCTTGAGAATCCCTTGGACTGCAAGGAGATCCAACCAGTCCATCCTAAAGGAAATCAATCCTGAATATTCATTAGAAGGACTGACACTGAAACTGAACCTCCAATACTTTGGCCACTTGATGAGAAGAGCCAACTCATTAACAAAAAAGACCCTGATGCTGGGAAAGATTGAAGGCAGGAGAAGGGGATGACAGAGAATAAGATGGTTGGATGGCATCACTGATTTAATGAGCATGCGTTTGAGCAAGGTTTGGCAAATGGTGAAGGACAGGGAAGCCTGGCATGCTGCAGTCTATGGGGTCTCAAACAGTCAGACACGACTGAGCAACTGAACAATAGCAATGTGTGGCATGCAGTAGGTGCCTAATAAGTATTGTTATTTTTCTCTCCCCCCGAAGCATATTCTAGCAGGCGTTGGTAAGGATAGCTCTCTCCACCTCTGTAGCTGGACCACTCAGTGCTCCTCTGGTCCTAAGATCCCTGCCCTCAACAAGCCAGCAGCCTGCACAACTGCAGCCCTGTAGCACCACCTGCTGGACAAGAGGCAGCAGGCTTCAGGTCACGTCAGTTCAGTCACTCAGTTGTCTGACTCTTTGTGACCCCATGGACTGCAGCACACCAGGCATCCCTGTCCATCACCAACTCCCAGAGCTGGCTCAAACTCATGTTGATAGAGTCAGTGATGTCATCCAACTATCTCATCCGCTGTTGTCCCCTTCTCCTCCTGCCTTTAATCTTTCCCAGCATTAGCATCTTTTTCAATGAGTCAGTTCTTCACATCAGGTGGCCAAAGTATTGGAGCTTCAGCTTCAGCTTCTTCCTTCATTCAGTCCTTCCAATGAATACTCAGGACTGATTTCCTCTAGGATCTACTGGTTGGATTTCCTTGCAGTCCAAGGGATTCTCAAGAGTCTTCTCCAACACCACAGTTTAAAAGCACCAATTCTTTGGTGCTCAGCTTTCTTTATAGTCCAACTCTCACATTCATACATGACAACTGGAAAAACCATAGCTTTGACTAGAACAGATCTTTGTTGGCAAAGTAGTGTCTCTGCTTTTAAATATACTGTCTAGGTTGGTCATAGCTTTTCTTCACAGGAGCAAGCATCTTATTTCATGGCTGCAATCACCATCTGCAGTGATTTTGGAGCCCAAGAAAATAAAGTCTGTCACTGTTTCCATTGTTTTCCCATCTATATGCCATTAAGTGATGGGACCAGATGCCATGATCTTAGTTTTCTGAGTGTTGAGTTTTAAGCCAACTTTTTCACTCTCCTCTTTCACTTTCATCAAGAGGCTCTTTAGTTCTTCTTCACTTTCTGCCATAATGGTGGTGTCACCTGTTTATCTGAGGTTATTGATATTTCTCCTGGCAACAATCTGTTTCCCTGGTTTCCCCTTAGGGCTGTACAGGTCTCACTAGCTAGGGTGTAGGCTTCTAGAACAAGCCACTGAACTCAGAAAGGGGCTGGGTCTGTGGAGGAGAGCTGGCTGGCCCTTCTGGTGTCACTGGGGGAGGGCAGCCCTGCCCTCTTGACCTCCCCCCAAATCCGGGGAATCACCAGCACAGGTGGGGCAGCATTGCTGGGGCCCAGGTATCAGGAGCTGGCTGGCGGGGCAGCCCACCAGGCGAGGGCACTGCCGCCGATGACAGTGAAGGCTGCGTGTCCCCTCAGGCTGCAGCTGAATGAGAGAGCAGAGGGTGGGATCCGGGCCACAGAAGCCAAGAGCCACCCCCTTTCCGCTGGACTCTAGGCAACTCTTGTCTGCCTGGTGCAGGTCAGACTCCGGTCTGCAGAGAGACTCAACCTCTCCCCAGACTTGCCCCTCACCCCCCGCCCCAATCTTCAGAGATGACCTACGGGGTGCCTGCTCCTGTAGTCATTTGGGCGTGAGCCTTTGTGTGACCTTTGAGCCTTCTGCAAGCTCAGAGCATCTTGCCTCCCCAGTCCCACTGCCTAAGCTCCCGATCCATGACATCATTTGCTGGCTCAAAACCCTTCCATTGGCTCACTGTTCTTTCAAATAGACTTTCCCCGATAGGGCCCCCAACCACTTTCCAGGTGCTTCCCCCCGGATTTTTACCCACACCACCCTCCACTCCAGCCGGGCGGGCCTGCCCACTGCCTGCCCCAGAACCCCAGACCTCCTGGCCCTGTTGTCCCTTCACCCCAAGCCCCTGCCTCACCCCCTGGCCTCAGGGACACATGCCTGTCTCTGACCCCACAGTGCCTGCTCCCCAGTGTCCAGGCTGCCCCTCCACGGTGCCCTCCCTACCTCACAGACGCACACTTCGCAGGGGTCTGCACCAGGCTGGAAGCTCTCTCCTGGCTCATACTGCCGACCCTCATGCTCACAGTCTTGTTGGAGGGTGAAGGTTGGGGGGATGGGGGGTAAGGAGGGGTACAGGTTGGGTGGGGTAAGAGTAGAACCGTACCAGGGAACTTTCAGCCTGGCCGCCATGCCAGGGGTGGGATTCTCTACCCCCTGGACTCCCCAACCTCAGAGATTGGAGTGTGTATAACAACAGGGGCCACCCAGCCCAGGGCGACAGCAGGGATATGCTGACTGGCTCTGCCTCCTTGCCACCCCCTGCCGCCCACTCCCCAGGCATCGAGGGCATACCAGAGCATTGAGGGCAGCAGTCACTGGGCCCCTGGTGGGGCTGGGCACAGGAGGTGACACACTGGATGCGGGCACAGGTGACAACACCCTCATGACACATGCAGGAGGAGCAGGGGCTGTCTGGGGGCTTCCAGCTACTGCCTTCGGGGTGCTCCTCCCCATGAAACATGCAGCCTGCGTCCAAGGTGGGCAAGGATGAGCTCTGAGTCTGAGTTCTGCATGATTGCCCCAACCCCCTGCCCCACCCTGTGTAGTCAGTAGGGCATGTGGGTAACCAGGAGGGGCTACTTCAGGGCTGGAGTAGGAAGCTGGGATAGAACCCCTGTGTGTGCTGGAGGGGAAAGACACTGGCTCTAATCCTGTTCCTGCTTGTGTGCTAGATCCCGAGACAGGAAGCCGGCACTGTCCGTCACAGCCCAGCACCAGCAGCGGTACCTGGCCTGCGGCAGGAGGGTGATACATACATGTGACGCTAGTGGTAAAGAACTCGCCTGCCGATAAAGGAGACATAAGAGACACAGCTTGGATCCCTGGGTCTGGAAGATCTCTTGAAGGAGAAAATGGCAACCCACTCCAGTATCTTTGCCTGGAGAATCCCATGGACAGAGGAGCCTTGCAGGCTACAATCTATGGGGTCCCAAAGAATTGGACACGACTGAAGCAACTTAGCAGGCATGCATGGGATGAAGGAAAGGCTCCATCACTAGCCATGTGCCCCAAGTAACGCCATCTCTCCCAGCCTCAGTTTCCTCACCCACTAAATGGAGATTTCATCTGTCCTGCCTACCTTCCAGGGCAAGGAGACACTCATGGTTCTTATACCATTTGGGGCAGTGTATGAGGCAAGGGTCTTTTTCATAGGCTAAAAAAGACCCCTGTTCTAGAACCAGGTGGCCTAGATACAAATCTTTACTCTGCTACCTACTGGCTAAGTGACCATAGGTAAGTTATGTTAACTCTCTTTACCTCAGTTTTCTCACCTGTGAAAAGGGAATAATTAATCATAATACCTACCTGATGAGATGGTGTGTGAAAAGTGCCTAGCTCAGGGTCTGGCACATGGTATAAACTCAATACATGTTAACGATCATGATTACCATTATGAACCAAAGCCTTTGACTGTGTGGATCACAATAAACTCTGGAAAATTCTTAAAGATATGGGAATACCAGACCACCTGATCTGCCTCCTGAGAAATCTGTATGCAGGTCAAGAAGCAACAGTTAGAAATGGACATGGAACAACAGACTGGTTTCAAATCAGGAAAGGGGTACATCAAGGTTGTATACTGTCACCCTGCTTATTTAACTTATATGCAGAGTACATCATGAGAAATACTGGACTGGATGAAGCACAAGCTGGAATCAAGATTTCCAGGAGGAATATCAATAACCTCAGATATGACAGATGACACCACACTTATGGCAGAAAGCAAAGAAGAACTAAAGAGCCTCTTGATGAAAGTGAAAGAGGAGAGTGAAAAAGTTGGCTTAAAACTCAACATTCAGAAAACTAAGATCATGGCATCTGGTCCCATCACTTCATGGTATATAGATGGGGAAACAATGGAAACAGTGACAGCCTGGAAATCAGTCTTGAATATTCATTGGAAGGACTGACACTAAAACTGAAACTCCAATACTTTGGCCACCTGATGCAAAAAACTGACTTACTGGAAAAGACCCTGATGCTGGGAAAGATTGAAGGCAGGAGGAGAAGGGAATGACAGAGGATGAGATGGTTGGATGGCATCCCAGACTCAATGGACTCCGGGAGTTGGTGATGGACAGGGATGCCTGGCGTGCTGCAGTCCATGGGGTTGCAAAGAGTCGGACACGGATGAGTGACTGAACTGAACTGAGCCATTACGAATGTGATGTGGTTAGGAACGGGTAGCTTTGAGGAGATTCCAATAGGGCCTAGAAGGAGAAATGGGCTGGGCAGGCCAGGGGCAGGAACAGGAAGGAAGAGATGAAGGTGGGCATGGTGAGAGCTCGAGGCCTGAGGTGTGGGAAGGGCAGATGGGTGGACAGGGAGGTGGGAAGGCTGGAGTAGAGCTGAGGGGAGGGAGGTGGGGCAGATGGAGGGACACAGGACCCAGCAACGGAAACAAGGGGCAGCACCACATCGACCTGGAGTACCTCTGCAGCGGGGACAGCAGCTCCCCTGCTCCGTGACCTGGAGCGGGCAGGACAGGCGCAGGCAGTGCTGCCGCACACAGCTGACCTGGCCAGCCTGGGGGAGAGGCTCGCTCAGTGACTTGCTCCCCCCCCCCCCCCCCCCCCCCCCCCCCCCCCCCCCCCGCCCCTGACAGCGACACCGCTCACAGCCGCCTGTGGGCCCCTCAAACTCCTCCCCGTCCTGGTACTCCTGGCCCTGAGAGAGGCAGCCTGTGGGCGACACGTTTCCTGGGTGAGGGTGCAAGGCCGAGCCACCTTGCCCCGTCCTACCTCAGGCCTGGCAGAGAGAGAGGGAGGAGGGGCAGAGAAGAGCATGCGGACAGGCGTGTGCACTCACTGTGGCAAGTGGGGCAGAAGCAGGGTCCTGAAGAGGGGCGAGGGCAGAGAGCTGGAGGACATGGCTTCTTCTGGCAGTGCACGGAACCTTCCTGGGGGAGAGAGGTCGCCCGGCCACATCCCACCTCCCGTGTCATCACACCCTCAAACAGGGCTGCACACGGCCCCCCATGGGGGCTACCTGTGCTGACCCCCTCCCTCAGCCCTGGGAGACCTGAACCCAATCCTGGTCCCAGTGGATGTCACAGGCAGAGTGTAGCCTGGGAGGGGGAACAACCTTTTTCTGGCCAGAGAGGAGGATCAAAGGATGAAGGATTCCCAAGCCCCCAGAGGGCCACCTCACCTGGCAGGTGCAGAGCGAGCAGGTGGGGTCTAGTGGGTCAGGAAGGGTCTCTCCAGGGGCAGCAGTGACCCCATGATAGAGGCATCCTGGCAGAAAAGGGAATGCAGTGGAAGGGGCTGCGATCAATGGAGCCCTCCATTCAGACACACACACACACACACACACCAGGCCACACACAGCTGGCCCTGGGATCCTCTACCAAAGAAAGCTTGGCTAACAGTCAGAAAGGGAGAGGTGAGTGGCTGGAAAGGGGAGGGACAAGAGGAAAGACTTCGTCCAGACCACAGTGGAGAGACTTGTGTGCGTGAAGCAGGGGAGGACTAAGGGTGAGATCACAGAGCATAGGCCAGGGTGGGAGGAGGATGAGAGGGAGGGGCACCTGGAAATGAAGGTGAGAGGTGGGCTGGGCCCTCCAGGTGGACTAAGGAAGCCAGGAGGGAAGGAAGGTGCTGGGCATGTTGGGCGACTCAAGGGCCGTGGGAGTCACTGAACGGCTTCAAGCCTCGTGACAAATTTGAGAAGGCAGGGAGACAACCGAAGGACGTGAAGGTCTGGCCACACAGACCTTCTGGTTATTTGGTGAGTGAAACAGTCAGCGTGAGGTGACAGCAGAGACCCAGAGGGGACCAAGGATGTGGTAAGGAACCCAAGGAGAACCCAGGGTGTGGGCTTGCCGTGAGGCTGTCCCAGGGGAGGGTGACAGTGACCAGACCCACTGACAGGGGCAGTGGGAGGGCAGGTCTACCCTGGCAGGTCGGGCAGCAGTGCCCAGCTTGGGTGAGCGGGTGGCTGCAGCCCAGGGGCTCACAGGGCCGGCGGCTGCAGGTCACGAAGCCTCCAAGGCAGGTACACAGGTTGCAGGGTTCACGGGGATCCGGGAACTCCTGGCCGCTCAGGTAAGACTCCCCCAGATACTCACAGCCTTCAAGAGAGGACAGGGAGGCCAAGGTGGAGGAGCGGAAATCAGAGAGGAGACCGGTCATCTGGCTCTGAGCTCGGACCTGGCCTGAGCTCGAGGGCTCAAAGACCTGGGGGCAAAGGGCAGGGCTCAGTGCCAGCAGTGAGGGGGATGGATGGACTGGCCAAAGGACAAACTTTCTCCTCTGTGGTCTGCAAAGAAGCCCCCTGTCCAGTCTTTAGGGAAAATCCACCTAGAATTTAGTCTGGGCCTTTTTTTTCTTACAGTAATAAATATCTTCGACCCACTCTAGGCCAGTAAATTGGATGGCATCACCAATTCAATGGACATGAGTTTGAGAAAGCTCTGGGAGTTGGTGACGGACGGGCAAGTCCAGCGTGCTGCAGTGCATGGGGTCACAAAGAGGTGGACATGACTGCGACTGAACTGAGGGCAGTAAATGGGCTTCCCTCATGGCTCAGATGGTAAACAGTCTGCCTGCAATGCAGGAGACCTGGGTTTGATCTCTGGGTTGGGAAGATCCCCTGGAGAAGGAAATGGCAACCCACTCCAGGATTCCTGCCTGGAAAATCCCATGGACAGAGAAGCCTGGCAGGCTACAATCCATGGGGTCACAAAGAGTCGGACACAACTGAAGCAACTTAGCACAAATGCTCGATGGTAAAGATGACTTTGATCCTGCCCTCCCAGCCCACCCCCTAGTCCCTGCCCCTCACCATCACAGGCAGGGCAGCAGTCACCCTGGGCAGGGAAGGGGCACTGTGCAGGTGCACAGGCCCTGGGCTCACAGCTGATGCTGCCCTCCCAGCAGAGGCAGATGTGACACCTGGCAGTGGGCGAAGGGAAGCGCTGTCCGCTGGTGAACTCCTTCCCCTGGTACAGGCAGCCTAGGGTGGCAGGCGAGAGGCTGGGGGCTCATGGAGTACCAGGCACATTACCAGGGCATGCTGCCCTCCCAGCCTTAAAGGCCAAGCCATCCTGGAGACCACTCCTCATCCTGCCGAGTACCAGGCGCATTACCTCCCAGGCCCTGTGGATTGGGTGGGCACTGTTTCCCCACTTTCTTAGTGAGAGCCCCAACGTGGCAGGGGCAGGCCAGGAGAAAGTGGGGAGAGGAGGTAGCACCCTCCTGGAGATAAAGAGGGGCATGGAGGAAGAGGAGCACCAAGAAGGCAAGGCTCTGGGGTGGAGTTGGAAGAAGGGGGGACAGGGCAGGGAGGGGGACAGCCAGGGCATTACCATCACAGGAGGGGCAGCAGGGCCCCTGGCGCGGGTGGGTGCAGGGCGCGGGTGGGCAGGGCAGTCGCTGGCAGGACAGTGAGCCATCCAGGCAGAGGCAGCGGCGGCAGGGGTCATCAGGCGGGGAGAAGTGCTCCTGGTGGCTGGCAGGGACCAAGCCCCCCGGCCGAGGGCAGCCTGAGGGGGCGGCTAGTGGGGAAAGCCTCCATCAGCAGGGCTGAGGATAGGCTGCAGAGGGGATCCACCGTGAGTAGTGGCGAGGGGTGCAGCTCCTACCTGGGCACTGTGGGCAGCACTCTCTGGGCAGCAGGATTGGCTCTGAGCAGGACAAGGGCGGGCAGCGGCGCGCCAGGCACTGCACATTGCCTCCCTGTAGATGGACCAGGCCAGGGCCATTTGGCGGTAGGAGGTGGAGGAGACCCCACGCCTTCCCACCCTGACCTTGCCTGACCTCTCCTGGTCTCCCCAAGCCCCACCCTCCCTCCCCCGATTCCTCCTCCTGCCCGCACGGCAGACTCACCAGGCAGTGACACAGACGGCAGGGGTCAGAGGGGTGGGGGAAGTCGGCCCCGTTGGGGTACTCTTTCCCACCAAAGGCACAACCTGGAGAAGGGCGCAGCTGGAGGCCCGGGAGAGGCCCTCCTCCCGCCAGGGCATGCTGACCCCCCAGCCCTAAAGGCCAAGCCATGCCAGAGACCACACCCCCATCCTGCCCACCTCACCATTGCAGTTGTTCCGGCAACAGACACCAGGCAGCGGGTGGGCACAGGAGGTCCGGGGGCAGACCCGGGGTTGGCAGTGGGCGTGGCCTTCTCGACACTGGCATTCCTGGCAGGGGTCTCGGGGGTGCGAGAAGTGCTCACCATCCAAAAACACTTGTTTCTCCAGGATGCAGTCTGCACAGTGGGGTGAGGGGTGGGCAGGATGGGGGCACAGAGACAGTGCAAGGAGCAGGCTGACAGCCCCTCCTGCCTTGAGTCCAGAGCCACTGTGGAAGTGCCACTTGGAAGCTGTACCCATGGAGGGAGAGGAGGAGGAGCGGCTCTGTACACATGCATGGGTGTCTCTCTGAGCACATGCCTGTGTGTGAATGTGTGTAGTCCCTTTACCTGCAGGCAGATGTGTGTGCCTTGAGGGTGAAGAGCTGAAGCGCTCGTGCATGTGCCCGCCTGTGTTTGTGATTCGTGCCCTGCACACTCTCCATGTGGGCGGGGATCAGGGAACACCACATCCCAGCTCCCAGCCTATGGTATAGAAAACTTGAACATTTGTCATCTGAACTAGTCTTGTACAGGTAGATACACAGGGGGATCCAGGTGAGTGGGCAGTGGAAGAGGAAGTAGTATAAGATGGGAGAGAAGGGTGGGTGTAGTAACATGAAGGGATAAACTGATGTCTACTGTGTCTCCCACCCATGCCCTGTGAGCTCAGAGAGTTCCAAGCTGTGTCAGACTGAAAACAATTCAGAATGCCATTGCTGTCTAAAGTTAGGGTTAAGGTAAGGCCCCAAGGGGGGCTTCTCTGATAGCTCAGTTGATAAATAATCTGCCTGCCATGCAGGAGACCCTGGTTTGATTCCTGAGTCGGGAAGATGCACTGGAGAAGGGATAGGCTATCCACTCCAGTATTCTTGGGCTTCCCTTGCGGCTCAGCTGGTAAAGAATCCGTCTGCAGTACTGGACACCTGGGTTCAATCCTTGGGTTGGGAAGACCCCTGGAGAAGGGAAAGGCTACCCACTCCAGTATTCTGGCCTGGAGAATTCCATGGACTGTATAGTCCATGGAGTAGCAAAGAGATGGACACGATCGAGCAACTTTCACTTTCACTAAGGGCCCAAAGGGGCCATGGAGTATTAGAGTCAAGGGTTCCCTGAGCCACACAGGTGCAGTAAGTACATACCTGGGCACCTGGGGCAGCACTGGCCGGGTCCACTCTGAGGCCTGGCACAGGTTGTGGGAGGGCAGTCGACCAAGGAGCACGTCACGGTCCCATCCTGGGAGCAGGTGAGAGGACAATGGCAGTGGGTCCCAGGAGGGGCTGAGCCGGGAATCGGCAAGCCTGGGGAGGTACCTCGCAGCGGCAGGTGTGGCAAGGGTCTGTGTCTGTGAAGTCCTGCCCATTGGCGTACACTTGGCCGTGGTAAGTGCAGCTCTCACAGCTGGGGCAGCAGGCACCTAGGCAGGGCGGGTGGGTCAGAGCCCTACCCATCAAGGTGAACTGGTCAAGGCATGGGGAAGAAAGCTAGCTCGGGGCAGGGCACTCACCCGGGGGCTGGGTGGGGTGCTGGCAGGGGGCTGGGGAGCAGAGCCAAGTCCTGCACACAGGCACCCCAGCTTGACAGGAGCAGGTCGTGCAGGGCTGGCCATCAAGCTCCCACTGGACGCCCTCAGCAAACTCCTCTCCATCAAGCACGCAGGCTACAGCGGTGTGGGGGGGATGAGTGTCACCATGCAACCCAGGCAGCCCCATCCATCGCTGTCCTTCCCAGACCACCCAGGACCCTTCCCAGGACCCTAGCCTCGCCATCCCCACAGCAGCCTCTGAACCCACTCTGGAATGGGTGGTAGACTTAGGGATGCGCCCCCCGCCCCGCGCCCGCTTACTGTGAAGGAACACTCCCGGCTGCTGTGAGCAGCGCCCTTTCATGGTTGTCCCCCCGTCCCCGATACACACACCTGAGCAGAGCTGGGGGCCAGCGTCAGGCAGGGTGCAGGGCATGCCTGGGCACTTGCGCTCCTCGCAAGAGACCTCGCCAGCCTAGGAGGGAGGCTGGGTGAGAGGCCCTCAGGGGACAAGACAGACCTGGGATGTGAGAGAGCAGGACTGCCTACCTGGCAGGAGCAGCGGCCACAGCGGCCACTCTCTTGGAGTTGGAAGGTCTCCTTGTTCTGATACTGGTGTCCCTGGTACTCACAGCCTGCACAGGACAACGGAGGGGCAGGGGGACAGGGCTGGAAGCTGATGGGGAAGCCTCACTGCACCCGAGGCCTCCACCCCTCCATCTGATAAGGACAGTCACATATGTCCTCCAGGAAGCCCTGCCTGCCAGGCTCCACCGGCCCCCAGGTGCCCAGCATGCCGTGAGGCGAGAACTCGTCCCTCACCTGTGGTGACAGAGCTTAGGTTGGTTCAAGGGGGCTTCCGTAGGTTCAGTGGAGGCAACCACACCCACCCCCAGACCCAGAGCCTCTCCTGGGGCAGCAGCTAGCCCTCCCCCTGGTGTCAGGAGCCCTCACTCACTGTCACAGATAGGACAGCACTCCCCCGGGGTCCTGCCTGGGTGTCTGCAGGGCGTGGGTGGGCAGGGCGCAGGCTCACACTGGACACTCCCGTTCTGCCAACAGGGTCTGGTCAGCATGCGAGAGACAGGCCCAGACGCCAGGCCCTCCCTGCCGGGCAGCCACACTCACAGCACATCGGCAGTGCGAGCAGGGGTCCCCAGAGCCCACGGGCTCCCCACTGTGGTAGTCCCGCCCGTTTAGGAAACAGCCTGCTGGGAAGACAGTGCCTCAGACCCTCCTCAGGGCCGCGTGCCAGTCAATGTCCTGGTCTCAGGAAGCCCATGATCCGCTTTCTGATCCCCCTACCACCTGCTGACTCACCATCACACACTGGGCAGCAGGTGCCCGGGAGGGGCCTGGCAGGGTATGGGCACAGACTGGCACATTCTCGCTGGTGGCACCGGATGTGGCCCTCCTGTGGGGGTCAGAGGAAGGGGCCAGCAGAGTGCAGCCACGTAACAGAAACGGCCTTCGAGCCCCAGCTATCCATTTACTAGATGTTGTTTTGAGCGAATTGTGTCCCCCTTCACACTTATGTTGCAGCCCTAACCCCCTCAGAATGTGACCTGGTTTGGAAATAGAGTCGTAGCAGATGTAATCACAAAAGACGAGGTGAGACTGGAAGGGGGTGGCCCCTGATCCAATGACTGGGGTTCTTTTAAAAGGGAGAAATTTGGACACAGATACACAGGGAGAGCAGCATGTGGAGGGGAAGGCAGAAGCCACGGATGCCAAGGATTGCCAGCCAGCTGCCAGGGCTGGAGAGGGACCTGGAGCAGTCTCCCTGGCAGTTCTCAGTCAGAACCAACCCTGCCAGCACCTCGATCTTGGACTTCTGCCTCCAAAACCATGAGAGGATCAATTGCTGTTGTTTAAGCTACTCTGTTTGTGGCACTTTGTTACCGCAGCCCTAAAAACGAATACAGATGTATAACCTGGCGTGTCACCTAAAGTTCTCTGTGACTCAGTTTACTCATCTGGAAAATAAACAGAATGATCCTTTTTGCAGGAGTAGAAACACAGACGTAGAGAATGGACCTAAAGCACAGGGGAAAGGGGTGGGGGATGGGAGGATGGCATGAGTTGGGAGAGTGGCACTGAGATATATAACTACCACGTATAAATAGCTAGCTGATGGGAAGCTGCTGCAATAGCCCAGCGAGCTCAGCTCAGTGCTCTGTGATGACCGAGAGAGGTGGGATGGGGCTGAGGGGTGGGAGAGAGGCTCAAGAGGGAGGTGATATGTGTATACGTATAACTGATTCTAATCTAGTCCAAGTTACGGTTTTTCCAGTAGTCATGTATGGATGTGAGAGTTGGACCATAGAGACAGTTGAGCCCTGAATAATTAATGCTTTTGAACTGTGGTGTTGGAAAAGACTCTTGAGAATCCCTTGGACTGCAAGGATATCAAATCAGTCCATCCTAAAGGAAATCAGTCCTGAATATTCATTGGAAGGACTAGTGCTGAAGCTGAAACTCCAACACTTTGGCCACCTGATGTGAAGAACTGACTCATTGGAAAAGACCCTGATGCTGGGAAAGATTGAAGACAGGAGGAGAAGGGGATGACAGAGGATGAGATTTTGGATGGCATCACTGACTCGATGGACATGGGTTTGAGTAAGCTCCGGGAGTTGGTGATGGACAGGGAAGCCTGGTGTGCTGTGGTCCATGGGGTTGCAAAGATTCGGACACAACTGAGTGACTGAACTGATAGCTGATTCACTTTGTTGTACTGCAGAAACCAACACAACATTGTAAAGCAATTAAACTCTAATAAAGAACTTTTTAAATAATAAAATAAAGTAAAATTTTAAGAGACAATAATAATGCTGTCCTCATGGCCTTGTCTGGGCATAAGATAAGTGTGTGGTGTGGCATCCACCTCCAGAAGCTGTCATTTAACAAACACTTAGCTGCTATGACTCTCCATGGTCTTTCCCAGACAGACCCAGTCCCTAGAGTTCACAACTATACCTGGGCTCGCTACCTCCAGTCCCGTAAGTGTCTGGGCAGCCAATAACTCTCTCACAGGTTGGGTGGGGATGTGGGGTGCCAGTGCGGAGGTGGTGGGGAAGCACATGGTTACCAGGGGTGGGTGCACCATGGCCTTCACAGTGGAGTCCTTCGTCCTTGGTGAGCTGTCAGGAAGCTCTGTGGCTCTGGCTTCAGCCCTCTGAGCCATAGCCCTCCTTGGCGTGCACCCTGACTGGACTTTAGGCCTTCGTGTCCCTGCCTTTCTCCCCCAGGCTTTGCCCTGACTCTTCCCTATATCTGGTGTCTTAGTCCATTCAAGCTACTATAATAAAAATCCTATAGTCTGGGTGGCATATATACAACAAAAAATTTAGTTCTTATTGTTTGGGAGGCCAAGGAGTCCAAAATAAAGGTGCTAAGAGTTTTAGTGTCTGGTGAGAGGCCCTTTCCTGCTTCAAGCGTGAATGCCTGCTAAGTCGAGTCAGTCATCTCAGACTCTGAGACCCCATGGACTGTAGCCCACCAGCCTCCTCTGTCCATGGGATTCTCCAGGCAAGAATACTGGAGTGGGTTGCCATGCCCTCCTCCAGGGGATATTCCCAGCCCTGCTTCATAGATGGCTGTCTTCTTGCTTGTGTCCCCCACAAGGTGAAAGGGGCAAGAGAGCTCCCTGAAGTCTTCTGTTTTTGGCTGCACCTGCTGTGCTCTGTGGCACACACACAATCTTAGTGCTCCAACCAGGGATCGAGCCTGTGCCCCGCACAGTGGAAGTGTGGAGCCTTAACCACAGGGTCACCAGGGAATCCCCCCTGGGGTCTTTTTTTTTTTTTTTTATAAAGGAACTAATCCCATTCATTACTTTGCCAACAAATGTCCTTCTGTCAAAGCTATGGTTTTTCCAGTAGTCATGTATGAATGTGAGAGTTGGACTATAAAGAAAGCTGAGCATGGAAGAATTGATGCTTTTGAACTGTGGTGTTAGAGAAGACTCTTGAGAGGAGTCCCCTGGACTGCAAGGATATCCAACCAGTCCATCCTAAAGGAAATCAGTCCTGAATGTTCATTGGAAAGACTGATGCTGAAGCTGAAGCTCCAATACTTTAGCCACCTGATTCGAAGAGCCGACTCTTTAAGAAAGACCCTGATGTTGGGAAAGATTGAAGACAGGAGGAGAAGGGAATGACAGAGGACAGAATGGTTGGAAGGCATTATCGACTCAATGGACATGAGTTGGAGCAAGCTCTGGGAGATGGTGAAGGACCGGGAATCTGGTATGCTGGAGTCTCTGGGGTCGCAAAGAGTTAGACATGACTGAGCAACTGAACAACAACAAAATCCCATTCATGAGATTCTACCCTCAAGACCTAATCACCTCCCAAAGGCCCCACCTCTTAATGCCATCACTTTAGGGGTTAGAATTTCAACATATGAATTTGAGGGGGGCATACATTCAGCCTATAGCACCTGGAGTGTCCCCCATTCCTCCCTGCTCAAATCCTACTCACTCATTCAGACCTAAGTAAACACCACCCTCCCCACAAAGTTTTTCTAGATCTGTGCTGCCCAACAGAAATATAACACAAACCACATACGTCATTTAAAATTCTCTGGTAGTCAAAATTCAAAAAGAAAAAGAATCAGATGGAACTAAATGTTAACATTATATTCCACTCAAACCAATATATCCAAGAAGTTATTTCAACATGTAATCAACATGAAGTGTTAATAAGACATTTTATGTTCCTTTCTCTCGTAATACGTCTTTGAAATCCAGTGCATAGTCTACCCTTAGAGCCCATCTCAAATGGGCGGTCACATTTCGAGGGTTCAGTGTCTACATGGAGTGGCTCCTGCTCAGACAGCAGAGTTCCGGATGTCTCAGTTCAGCTGCGTTTCTCCCTCCCTGGAGTTTGTGGCCCCATCACATCCTGCCTGCCCAGCCTCACTCCTCCTGTAACTAACCTGAAGCGCCTTGGTTTGGGTTCGCAAAACATGCTGCCCGGCTACTGTGCTTGGAGCTGGACACACAGGGCGCGACCCCCTCCCCACCCTCATGGCCTCCAGAATCAGGTCTCCTCTATCTCTGTCCCCTCACAGTGCCTCTGGGGATGTGTTCAGTGGAGTGAGAGAATGAATCTGGGTGCCCCGGGGTCAGGGAGCGGTGGAGGCAACCTGGAAGCCGCATGGGGACTCACCAGGCACTGGCAGGTCCGGCAAGGGTCCCCAGGGGGGGTCCACTCTTGGCCATGCTCCCAGTGAGAACCATTTTCTGTGCAGCCTTGAGCTGGGGGAGACAGGCAGAGAGGAGGCCTGGTGGAAATTTCAGCCAGACCCTCCCTCCTCCACTTGCTCTCTGAGGGTCCTCCTCAGAGCCTAAACCCCACCAGCTCCTGCTTCTGCCTGGACCCCTCACCCCAGCTACCCAGAATCTCAGGCAGGGTCAGGCCCAAGCTCCCTGGTCTGACTTTCTAGGTCTTCCAGGGCCAGCATGGCCACGCCCACCTGTCTCAGACCCCTCCCCACCTCAGTGTAAGCCATGCACACCAGCCCGCACCTTCCCAACCAACACACGCCCAACTCACAAGGAGTGTCAGTCCCAAGATGCCCTCTCTTCCTGGCATGCCCTCTGCCGTTCACCTAGCGAACTGCTCTTTAGCCTTGAGGTTCAGTCAGGACCCACCACTTCCAGGATGCCCTCCCTTCCATGCCCAGGTTGGACTAGGTCTCCACTAGGTCTTCCTCAGAGTTTCCATAGTATCTGTGTGTAATCTAATCCCACCTTTGCGACAGTCCTGGCTTGTGACTCAGTGTCACCCTCTAGTGGTCTGCCTCGAGGGTCCACCGGGTGTCTTTGCACAAAACAGGTAATAGTCAGTGTTTGTTGAGGTATACAGTATGGTTATCCCCCTCTTACAAATGGGGAACTGAGGCGCGGAGTAACTCCCTCAGAGGCACACAGCACCAAGTGACAAGGGCAGGACTTGGAGCAGGTGTGGTCAGGCATGGTTCCCCTGCTGACGGAATCTCCAGGTCAGGGGTCCGCAGAGTGGGCTCTGGGTTCACAAAACGGCCTAACAGCCCCTAACAGGCCTGGAGCTCCACCAGGGAAGGGGCAGGGGCTCTCACCTTGGCAGGTCGGGCAGCAGTGCCCAGGCCTCAGGACTGGCTCGGGGCAGGGGATGGGCGGGCACTTCATGGGCACGCAGCGAACCAGGCTCCTCTGTAACACACCCACAGCTGTGCTGCTTCTGGGTCTGGCTCCCAGAGAGAGCAGGCTGGGCCACAGGGCGGGGATGGAGGGAGGATCTCTCTGGCACCAGGCCTCGAGAGGTATGTGAGGGGCTGAAAGAGTGGCAGGAGCAGCCCAGGGCAGGTGTGGGCATCCCAGGAAGGGCAGGGCCTGGGCAGAGGTGCAGCGGACTCACCAGGCAGGAGCACTGGAGGCAAGGGTTGGAGCTGGACGGGAAGTTGGCCCCTTCCTCGTAAAGCTGCCCCTCATACTCACAGCCTGGGGAGGATTTCCAGAAAGACAGGCCAGTCAGCAGAGAGCAAGGTGGGTGGCCATCACCCAGGGGAAGGCATGACCCCAAGTAGGTATGGAACCCTCTGGGGCTGAGGCCGGGGTAGGGGGCAGGGTGGGCAGGAGAGGGGCAGGTCACCTGGCCGGCAGACAGGGCAGCACTCCCCAGGTGGGGTGTAGCTTTCCAGGCAGTCGAGCTCTGAGCATGGGGGCCCCTGGCACCGCACTGTCCCTGCCTGCGGGACAGACACTGAGCCCTCCTTTCTTCTCCACTGCCCAAGATGAGTGGAGGCCTAGAAAGCTCCAGGCCTCAGTGCCAGCATGGCAGCGGCAGCCCTGCCTGGCCCCCAGATCAGGCTTGGCACTGCCAGGCCTGGGGTATGCCAGACAGCAGGGATGTAGGTGGTAATTGAGGCCAGGCTCTGATTCCCTTACCTAGCAGGTGCAGATAACACAGTGCTCCAATTGCCACGTTTCCCCATCCCTGTGGCCTCCAGGGCAGCCTGAAACACCAGGGCCAGGCCCCCAGGTAAGGGACCCAGAGGACTGGGCAAAAGACAAGGACGCCGCATCAAAGGGGCACTGTTCAGGTGAGAGTCAGATTTGTATATTTACTGCAACATTTCAGCAGATGGCAGTACAGTGTCTGACTCTAATATCAGTAGGTCCATCATTTCACAACACATGGAAGCAGTGAGGGAAGAGTGACTTTTTTTTAATTTCACCAAAGATATCATCAGTTCAGTTCAGTTCAGTTGCTCAGTCATGTCCGACTCTTTGCAACCCCATGGACTGCAGCACGCTAGGCCTCCCTGTCTTTCACCAACTCTCATAGCTTGCTCAAACTCATATCCATTGAGTCGGTGATGCCATCCAACCATCTCATCCTCTGTGTCCCCTTCTCCTCCTGCCTTCAATCTTTCCCAGCATCAGGGTCTTTTCAATGAGTCAGCTCTCTAAGACATCATATGGGCTAGCAATGGCCCTGAGGCACCATTTATCTTACAAGATATGTGCGTGCGTGCGTGCGTGCGTGCGTGTGTGTGTGTGTGTGTGTGTGTGTGTGTGTGTGTCCCCCTTTTCACTGACATCCAATGACTCCAAAGACATTACTCCTCATCTTATCTTGGCCAAGACTTTCAGGCTACATTGCCAGACCTCCACCAGTGCCTGGGCCCCTGTCCCACCTTTCAAACTACCAGCTGCCATTCTTCTTGCAGTACGGTTGCCAAATAAAATATAGGACACCCACTTAAATGTTAATTTCAGATAAACAACACAAAAATTTTTAGTATAAGTACACCCCAAATATTGCACAGGACATACTTAAAAAAAATGTGCTATTTACCTAAAATTCAAATATAACAGGGAATCCTGTTTTTATTTGCTGAACCTGGAAACCTTATCTTCCTAACTATGAGCAGGAACACTTCCCAGCAGTCACTGACCCCACTTCCACCCAGCTCTCTTCGTGTCACTGGCCCATGGCCTTCCTAGTCCCCTAAAGCTCGGAGTCCACTGTTCCATGGCATACAACCATGTTCCTTAGAAACAACCTTCCTTCTGCAGCCCACTGTCATCTCTGGCTCCATGCCCAGACCACTGGGCATGTAATAACCTCCTATCTTGTCTTCCTGCATCTAGCCCATACCAGATGAATATTCCAAAAATGCCTCTTGGAACATGCCACACTCCAGCTCTGCAGCCTTCAACGGCTCCCATTGTCCACAGAAGAAAGTCCAAACTGCAAGGCTTATAGCAGCCTATTCCCACTGGCCTTCCCAGTGATTTGCTGTGACACACGTCCCTGTATCCTGGTGAGCAGAAGACCCTCCTTCTGAGGAAATCTTACTCTCCCTTGAAGACCCAGCTTGGATGACCCATTGTCCATAGAGCCCTCCCTGCTTTCCTGCCCTCTCCTCTGGCAACCAGCCACTTACTACGTTTCTCTGCTTCCTCTTAATCTGTTCACTGGCTCTTAAATCTTGCATTACACTAGCTATATAAATTCATCTTCTCACTAGATTAGAAGCCCCCAGAGGAAAGGAAGAAGATCATGTCGAGCCTTTGGCTCAGTCCCAGGCCAGAGGCAGTGTTTGCTGACTTGCACTTCGCTTCCAAACTCCCTAAACCGGAGCAAGTAGGTGGGCACCCTCTGGGCACATGGCAGGGGGCAGGCTAGGCTCGGGGGCCCCGGAACCAGTATGGGAGGTGGGGCTGCGGTGGACAGGAAGCTGAGCAGGCTCACAGTGTGGGCAGCATGCTCCCGGCTCTGGGCAGGGTCCTCTCGGGCATGGCTTCTGGATGCAAGTTACAGCTCCTTCCTGTGGGGAAGCAGGTGATGGAACCCTGAAGGGTGGTCCTCCAGAACCAAAACCTCCCCCCAGGCTGGGGCCCACCGGAGGAGCAAGAGGCTGAGCAGGCTCAGAGTCTGCAGGCTACCCTTGACCCAAGGGCAGAAAAGGGACATCCTTCCCCCACCCCATCATCTCCTGCCACTCTTGGCCCTCGGAAACCAATGCCTTCAAGAACCAGCCACATCTCCAGAGTGGGGAGATCCTGGGAAGGGAACCGAGGGCTTCTTCAGTGGAGGGGTGAAGAAGGGAGGGCTGGAGGAAGGGAAGCCAAGTGAGGGAGAAGAGGCTGGTAGTTGACAGGGACAGACGCATAAGTGGGGGCATTGAGGGTGCACAGGTGAGGAGGAGTAGGTACAGGAGGACAGGAACCCCTCTGTGTGCATTATGGGGGTTGAGCTCCAGAAAGCACAACAATTCAGAATCAACTGAAGGCTGCCAGAGGCAAGGCTCGGGGGTGGTGGCAGGTAGATGCCCTCTTCTAAACATTCTGCACACCAGCTGCAGTGACAGGCAGCTGAGGTGAGGGGGACAGGGGTGGGGTATCCCGGGGGTCCATGAGAACTCACCAGGCAGCGGCAGGTGGTGCAGGCATCTGGGGTGAAGGTCTCCCCATTGCCGTAGGCCTGACCATCATGGCTACAGCCTAGGAAGAACACGATGCTGTCACTCAGGGCCATCTCCAGGCCCCAGGGTGGTGCCCGTGGGCAGGCGGATGGCACTCACCATGGCAGTGGGGTGGGCCGGGCTTGGGGACACAGTTTGCAGCCCCATCCTGGCAGATGCAGGCTGTGCAGGCGTCGGGCTCCCAGCGAGCCCCCTCTGGCCAGGACCGGCCCAACCCCCAGCACTGGGGGGAAGCCGGGTGGCACTCACAGGACTCCAGCTGCGTCACCCTGCCCTGCAGGTCCTTGTTCTGGGGAAGAGGTCGGGGGGAGGCACTGGTTCAGCCTCCCCCATCGTCTCCCACAGGGTATGAAAGCCAGGGCAGGGTGAGAAGGGAACTTGACAGAGCAGAGGCGGGCAGCATCCTCCTCAGACAGCGCCAGTTCTCATGGCCTGGCGTCTGGACAGGCTCCCAGAGGAGCATGGGCCCCTAGTCCTCTCCTTTAGACAAAAGGGGGCCCAGTCTCTGTTAGCCAACAGTTAAAGACATTTATCCAACCAAAATCTTCCCTGATAATGTCTCATATGAAGTAGGCACTCCGTAATGTCCATCAAGAACATGAAAGAACTTGAAAATCTGGTTGACAAATAGCTAGAGGTCCTTCTCTTGTAAGAAAGAACCGATGTTAACGGTTCAGATAAGAGCCTTTCTATGCTCATTTAAAACAAAACTCTATTTCAGGGTCCCACAGGCTCCCCTTCTCTCCTTTCTTCCCACTATATCAGACCTGCCCTACCCCTTGCACACCTACGGCCTTCAATGGTACCTGTTCTCTGAGCTCCGTGACCTCAGCCTCCAGCCTTTCCAGCCGCTCCTCCAGCTGGTGCCACCATTTCTTGGGGGCCCCAGCAGGGGCTGAGGAGTGGGCTGGCCCCTCTGACTGGTAGTTGTGGACATCAGCAAGGCCAAGGGGCTCCCTGGAGACAGCCCCACCTGAAGGCACAAGAATCCAGGGAGGGCCTATGAGTGAGGGGCTAGCAAAGCTTCCTGGGTTTGTCTTTCCAATGTTATCCATCCTATTACCCCACCCTTGTCCACCTGCCAAATCCATCATCCTGGGAAGGAGAGATGGTCTGTGAGGGGCTGGAGTGAAAGCATGGGAGGTGGACAAATGTGACCCAGACCAGTTTTCCCAAATAAAGCTATGACACACCTAGACAGTGTATTAAAAAACAAAGGCATCACTTTGCTAAAAGAAAAGTCTGTATAGCCAAAGTTATAGTTTTTCCAGTAGCGTGTATGGATGTGAGAGCTGGACTATAAAGAAGGCTGACCACCGAAGAATTCATGTTTTCAAAATGTGAGGCTGGGAAAACTCTTAAGAGTCCCTTGGGTGGCAAAGAGATCAAATCAGTCAATCCTAAAGGAAATCAACCCTGAATATTCATTGGAAGGACTCATGCTGAAGTGGAAACTCCAATAATTTGGCCACCTGATGAGAAGAGCCGACTCATTGGAAAAGACACTGATGCTGGGAAAGAGTGAAAGCAAAAGGAGAAGAGGGTGGCAGAGCATGAGATGCTTGGATGTCATCACTGACTCAATGGACGTGAGTTTGAGCAAATTCTGGGAGACAGTGAAGGACAGGGAAGGCTGGTGTGCTGCAGTCCATGGGGTCACAAAGAGTCAGACGCAACTTACTGACTGAACAACAGTAACAAGAACCTCAGGCAAGTATAAGCCCCAGGGATCCCAGCTCACTGGGAGCTTGGGGGAGGATATAGACCAGGTTTCCCTGTAGCCTGCTCTGACGCTGCAGGGGTCCCCAGCCACAGGGGATGTGCCAGGGTCATCCAGCCTCATTCAGACCAGGGTCTTGGCCAAGGACAGCCTGGGGAACTGACATGTCATGCTGGGAAGGCCCACAAGTCAGCACAGTCAGCAGAAGAGGGAGACAGACCAGTAAAAGATGGGCCTGCTTTCAGGGACCTGGGGTCTGTGAACAAATTCCACCTCCATCCATTTGCTCGGTTTCACCTGCAGAAAGGACACTGCTTCTGGGCACAGTGATGGGCAACTCTTCCCCCTGCTGCCATGCCCAAGCCTTGCCACTCTTCCCCAGGCCTGTGGCAGAAGGCCCTGGCGACCCACACTGGGCAGGGTGGGTTCCAGAAAGCAGGATGTGGCTGTATTTCTCGAAGGGTTTGGAGAAGCGCTGACAGGGCCCCTACTAGCTTTCAAGGCTCCATCAGAATGAAGACAGCCTGTCCCAGGTTCTAGATGACAGCCTCTTCCCCTAGGAGAGGCTGGGGAAGGCCACTTTCACCTCACTTTGATCTCTCTTCTGCAGTCAGGAAAATAAAGACTGTGCGGGTGGGGGTCGGCTGACTCCAGGCTTGGTTTCCAAACATCATCCCTCTTCCGGGTGAGGTGGGCAGGCAGCAGAGGGTCTGGAGCAGGAGAGGGGTGAGGAGGAGGAAGGAGGGGAGGGAGAGGGAAGAGTCCTTCCACAGAGGCATATCATAGTGAGGCTGGCCTGGGCGGCTGAAAGGTTTCTGGTGAATACTAGCCCAAAAAAGCAAGGGCACAGTGTCGCTCACTCCCCAGCCCCCTAACTGCCTCCACCAAAGTGGGTTGGAGATTCTAGTCTAAAACCTAAATTGCCTTCTTTTGTCCAAACCTACTTTGTCCTGAGTTCCTTGGCTTGGTTAAAGCCAGCCTTGTGGTATGTGCTAAGTTGCTTTGGTCGTGCCCGACTTTGTGACCCCATGTATTGTAGCCCACGAGGTTCCTTTGTCCATGGGATTCTCCAGGCAAGAACACAGAAGTGGGTTCCCATTTCTTCCTCCAGGAGATCTTCCCAACTCAGGGATGGAACCTGCATCTCTTAGGTCTCCTGCATTGGCAGGTAGGTTTTTTACCACTAGTGCCACCTGGGAAGCTCAATGCCACCCCACCTACCTAGAAATCTTGGGCTCAGCTGCCCTCTTGGTACCCCTCCCAAACCCTATCAGTCTCTGGCCTCAGCTGGTTATCCCTCCACCCCATCTTCCCAGCACCTCTCCTCTCCCCTCTTATCTCCATTCTGGAGGCTGAAGTCTCCCTGCCTGCAGCTGCTTCTCTTCTCCTGGCACAGTCACTTTAAATCCCACATCTGAAGGCGCCCAGCAGCAAGTCCAAATGTGACTTTTCCCAAGTGCCTGTCATCTTTTCAGCCCACTCTCCTATCCCCCTACACCGCACCTTGGTCAGGGTGTCGTCACTTGGAATGGCTCTGTCCTGGTGTAGTACAGGCCTCCCTTCCCAGCCCCATGAAGGGTGGTCAAAGGTGGGGTCCCAGTATCTTATACTCTTCACCCTAGCTCTACACCCCATGATTCCTCCTTTCGGGCCACTGCCCGCCCCCAGGCCTGCTTAAGCAAACACAATCAGGGGGTTGAGAAAAGCTGGGGTCCTCTGGGACCCTCAGGGAAGATCCGGCCAGTCCTTCGCCTGGAGAGACCTGCAGAGAAGAGCTACCGGTCGTCGTGCAAAGCCTGGTTGCTCCCTATGGATGGAACTGTCCTCAGCTCCCCTCCCTTCCCCGCCCCCCCAGCCTGACACAATCCATGCACTGACCCGTCTATTCCTGCCGGTCCTTCTGGAGGAAAGCCAGACACAGATGCTCAAAGCCAGTTCCCATGGCGGACCTTTTTTTTTTGCCTCTGTTCTCAAGACAAATAATTAACTTCAGACTCCCAGATTCCAGGGCAGCCTCTCCCCCACCGCTGCCTGCAGGAATTCCTCCAAGGCCAGGGCAGGAAGCCCCGTCCTGCTCCAAGACCCCAGAACCCCACGCCATAGCCTTTGTGCTGCCGCCACCACGCTGGCTCCTCCACCGACAGGGAGGACTTAGGCTGGCCAGAGAGGCGAACACACCCCAAGGCAGGGCCCCAGGAGGCAGCCCCCTCCTGGTCCAGCTCTTCCCTCAGACTGGGCTGAGCAAGAGGTAAGGTCCCACCTGGCTGCCCCCAAACCCTCAGCACCCCAACTTACCTCTGCCAGTCCCCGGGGCCAGTGTCCGGCTCGTGAGCTGCAGAATGAGGGACAGCAGGACAGCCGCGGCCCTGGCCATGCTCGCGCTGCATCGCTGACTGTGCTCTTGGCTCAGCAGGCACTGGGAGGGGGGGTGGGGACACAGCAGGCCGCCTCCCACCCAGCCTTTGTTCAGGGAGGGCTTCTGGTGTCTGTCATCCAGGCCTGAGGCCTCTGCCTCCCTGACAGCACCTCCACCCGGGGGCCCCAGACCCCATCCTGGCCCCAGCCCTGGCTCAGAGGTGCAGGAGAATGCCTGGGGGGGCTGGAAACTGAAAGCAAGTGGGGGTGACTTCTCCTACATAGGGTCCAGGAGCCAGCCCTAAAAAAAAACCCCACAAATTCATCACTCTCGGGCACTGGGACTGCTGGTCTCCCTGCCGCTTAGGTTACTCTGCCACCCTGGGGTTCCCTTCCTCACCTGTTTATAGGAGAAGCAAACTAAGCTGGGTTCAAATCCTGGCTTAGCCAATTCCACATGCCATGGGCCTCTAATTTCATGACTCAGTTTCCCTGTTTGTAAACTGGTCATAATATCTACCTTATAGACTTGCAATGAGGACTAAGTGAGACTATGGAGATAAGGAATTTAGAGTAGGGTAGTGGATGGCACAGACTAAGTGCTCAGTAAACAAGAAAAACAAGTGGTGATGCTCCAGGTCTCCAAAGTCAAGGACTCCTCCTCTCTTCACCTCTGCATTTCTTTCTGGGACTCTACCCCGCCATCCCCATCCACCCTGATAACCCCAAGCTGGGCCCCAAATGCCAAGACCTTCCTTCCCCAGCTCATTTCCAGGTCTTAGGCTCAGGCCCAGCCTGGGGAGTGGGGCGTTGTGAGTCCAGGCAGGGGGCAGGGCTGGGCCCTGGGCTCTGCAGGGGGAGGGGGCCAAAGGGAGGAAGTGAGAGACGCTGGTCAGGCTGGTCACGTGGATAGTAAGCCTGGGAAACTCCTCCATGCAGCTGGGAAGCAGGGGAGGTGGGGATGGGCCACAGCTCACAGGCCCAGGGACAAGGAGGGTGGAGCCACGATCCGGCCACAGCAGTCTGCTCCCCACCCCCCACCCCCGCCCCTCGGCTGCAAACCAGAGCTCCCCTACCCTCAGCCCAGGACAAGGCTAAAGGTCCCTCTAGCCCATTCACCAAGCTCCATAGGGGAAAGGTGTATCTCCTCCCCTGCCCAAACCCCCAACCCCGAGTGTGGACTCCTGAAAGGTCCCAGCAGTCGGCATCAGGGGGCAGGGAAGGCAGCTATGGGCCAGTACTGATACCTGGCCTGGCTAAGCCTGGAGCCAGGCTCACAGGAGCAGAAGAGTGCCAGGACCAGCCGGCTAGAAGAGGAACAAGGAAGTGGCAGCTGTGTTCCCACCAGGGCTAAGGAAAGTGATGTCTGTCAGAAGCAGGACCCCAGGAGGCTGAGTGGAGGAGAGGCTAAGAGCAGACTCCAGGTCAGTCCAGAGTCTGATGCTCTTTGCTGTGACCGCAGGCAAGTCGTTTAACTTTCAGCGGCTACTTTTTCTTCTCTGTGGTTCTAATGGCACCCAGCTCATCGGTGTGTGAGGGTCAGCCAGTTAATGGCTGGAAAGAAAACTCAGCACGGGGCCTGGCACATAGGCATTAGGTCTCATCGCTTCTCTTCTGGGATGTCGGTCACCCCATCATTCCCACTTTACAAATGAGAAATCTGAGAAGTCAGGTGAGCTGTAAATTCAGCTGAGAAGTCAGATAAGTCACCCTGGGAGTAAACCATGGAGCCTGGATTCAATGCCAGGCCCTTACTCCATATCAATTCCCAGGGCCCATACTCCATATCACCACCAGGAGCCCAGACACCCCCCACCTGGCCACCCCAGCTCCCAGCTGCTTCCTGCTCTGGCCAACCCCCCACACCCTTGCCCTCCCACTATGCCCACTCCAGCCCCTCTGTCCTCTGTCAGAGCACCTGAGTATTGCTGGAGAACATCCCAGCCCTTGGGTGACTAGATTCACTTCAAATTCACAGCCACAAACTTCAGTGGGCATGCAACACCACCAGAAATTCGATTACAATTCCCTGGTAAGGGGACTCCTTGATGGTCCAGTGGTTAGGACTCCATTCTTCCATTACAGGGAGCCCAGGTTCGATCTCTAGTTGGGGAACAAAGATCCAACATGCTACGCAATGAGGCCAAATTTTTTTTTTTTTTTAAGGGAAATCCCTGGTAAATTCAATCTCCTGTTCCCAGAGAGGAGCATTTCTTACCCTTGCCTTCCTAAATATTTCAGTGGCCCCACCCTTATCCACTGTTTGATTTTGGCAAGTTATTGAACCTCTCTCAGCCTCGGGTCCCTCCCCTGTGAATCAGAGGTAATAACAGTACCTCCCTCGTGATTGTTATAAGGGCTGTCTTAGCCTGGGTTCCCTGAAAGCAGAGCCTGGGACAAAGGCTTACATGTAAGTTTATTTTGGAAT
The DNA here is from genome assembly GCA_007570785.1 of Antilocapra americana. Taxonomy (NCBI): domain Eukaryota; kingdom Metazoa; phylum Chordata; class Mammalia; order Artiodactyla; family Antilocapridae; genus Antilocapra; species Antilocapra americana. The sequence goes on from ML664205.1 coordinate 250,251, forward strand.
ATGATCCCATAGAGCAGGAATGAGGAAAGGGAAGGATGGAAAGCTGATACAAGACCACCTTGTGGAGGAGCTGGTCACTGTTATGGTCATCTGTGTGTGCAATCCCACCAGTCCATCTATATGAAAGCAGCTCAGCCGGAAAGAGAAAACACTTATCCCTTGAGCTAACCCCACAGGGCATTCGCCGCTCCCAGTTAGGCGTGAACAAGTGTTCAAGTGGGCTCCCCAGGTGTCCAGTACTGTACAACAGGGAAGTTCCAAAGCAAGATGGGAGTGATTGACAGCTGGGGCCTGAGGTAAGATGCTGCTAGGATGTGTGTTTGCAGAGCTGTGCGCTTCGGAAAATGGATTAAGGTGCAGGTGAGTTGGAGAAGACTCTTGAAAGTCCCTCGGACTGCAAGGAGATCCAACCAGTCCATCCTAAAGGAAATCAGTCCTGAATATTCATTGGAAGGACTGATGCTGAAGCTGAAACTCCAATACTTTGGCCACCTGATGCAAAGAACTGACTCATTTGAAAAGACCCAGATCCTGGGAAAGATTGAAGGCAGGTAGAGAAGAGGACAACAGAGGATGAGATGTTTGAATGGCATCACCGACTTGATGGACATGAGTTTGGGTAAACTCCGGGAGCTGGTGATGGACAGGAAGGCCTGGCGTGCTGTGGTCCATGGGGTTGCAAAAGGTCGGACAAAACTGAGCGACTGAACTGAACTGAAAGAATTCACAGAAGAGGTGTCCAACGAATGAGACCATGTCTACAGAAGTCTTTCTACAGTGCTCGGCACGTGTTAGGCACTCAAAGCATATTAGTATTTTTATTGACATCATTATCATCTCCTGCTGAAGCCCAACCTGAAAAGCCAATATTAGCGTTCTTTGTCTGCCACAGAAGGTACAGAAACTTCTGGAAAAGTCACTCTATGAAATAAAAACACAGGAAAGAGTGTTGCTTTGGAGAGGCAGTTGAGTTTCCACCATGACCGATCACAGCCTCTTGGTGCCAGGTATTGAGCCAGAGACAGGAATACAGGGGTGAACAAATCAGGAAGAGCAATGGGCAGAATGCCCTGGGCCAGGCCAGGGGATGGGGGATGTGGTCCCTGGCAGAGGGAGGGGCACCAACACACAACCCTAGGTGCACCCAAATGTCAGGCTTGGAATAAAGGGCTCACATTTCTCTGCTCGGCTAGTGGAACCAGATGCTACCATCCTCACCAAAAAACAATGTTTTCTTGCTTTCTTTAGCCAGGCTTGAGTCTTTACTCGATAGAGCGTCCCCATGTTTAGAGGGGTGTTTGGGACTCAGCGAGGCTTGTGGGCACAGTAGCGTGTGTGGCTCAGTAGGGCAGCAGAAGGGCTCTGGGTTTAGAGTCAGTGACTCGTGAGTTCAAATCCTGCTCCATCACTTACTGTCTGTGCAGGGTGATCTCCATTTCTACCTCTTCCATTCACCCTCCCCCTCCACACCTTACAGACTGGCTTTCATGGCCTCTGTCTTCCTGTTGGGTCAGCCGAAGAGAGGCACAGGCAGGAGAGGAGAGTGGTTGGGGTATTTCTTCCTGGCCTCCTGCTTACCACACTATTCCTGCCCCTTATGTGCTCAGCCCAGCGGGTGGCAGTGGGTCCCTGCTAACAAGTTCCTGGCCTTCAGCATCCCTGGCGATTCTCTTAACCATGTCTGCAGACCTGTAAATGGTCCCTTCTTTAAGTTCTCTTTAGCTAACCCCTTTGGAGAGGAATTCTCTTTTTTCCTAGGCCTTTAGCCTATATGCTGATCTTACCACATATACTCTACCTCCCTAATCCAAAATCTTTCATCTGTAATGTAATACGTGTATACAAGTGCCCAGTTGTGTCTGACTCTTTGCAACCCCATGGACTGTAGCCTGCCAGGCTCCTCTGTCCTTGGAATTCTCCAGGCAAGCATACTGGAGTGGGTTGCCATTTTCTACTCCAGGGGATCTTCTCGCACCCGCGTCTCTTGCATCTCCTGCACTGGCAGGCAGATTCTTACCACTGAGCCACCTGGGAAGCCCCTTCATCTGTAAAAGGAAGTAATAACCACTGCTGTAGGTTGGGAGAGTCCAATGAGGCAACGTACATGCGATGTGTGCCTGACAGGCGTGTGGCACAACATAAGTTACTTTCTGTTCCTCCCCTCCTTCGGGTTGTACTGACAAGAGCAGCAGGTTGGTTTTCCTCTGGATTTGTTGGCTGGAAGCAAAAGGTTGCTGTAAGGAGTGAGGGAGAAAAGGATAAGGAAATTATTAAATTTTGTACTTAGTGCCTTTCAAGTCTGGGGCTTCCCTGGTGGCTCGGTGGTAAAGAATCCACCTGCTAATGCAGGAGACTCAGGTTTGATCCCTGGCTTGGAAAGATCCCCTGGAGAAGGAAACGGCAATCCACTCCAGTATTCTTGTGTGGGAAATCCCATGGACAGAGGAGCCTGGTGGGCTACAGTCTAGGGAGTGGCCAAAGAGTCAGACATGACTTATCGACTGAGTGACAGCAACCTTTCAAACCATGCCAGTTGTAACAAATGAAATAAGCCATCACAGTGTTATAAAGGCAAAGCGTATCATGACACCTGCTTCAGCCCTTCCTTGCTTATCACTCGCTGCAACACGACCGATAGTAACAAGGCCCGTTGTTCCACACCAATTCCATGGCCCACATGACCACGTGCAAACCTGTGAGCACCACGTGGTTTCATTTGAGTGTGGTGCTTGGGAACAGGCCGTGCAGGATCCCTTCCCCGCCATCTGCCCCTGCAAGTCACCCACTCGCCCCTGAAGCTCCTCTCTTGGTGGTTCCTGTCTCCACCTGCCTATTTACCCCGGACCCTCTCTCCCCACTCACAACATCATGTTCACCCCAGGCGAAGGTTGCCCTGACTGACTGAGTGCTGTTTATCACAGATCTGATTCTAATTCCACAGCTGTATCCCACAGCTGGCCTCCCCTCCTCCTGATTCAGAATAACTAGGCCTCCAGCCCCTTCCAGAAAGGACTTCTTCTGCCCCTTAAAATGCCTGCAGAGGTCCATCTCGCTGTATTCCAGGGATCACGCCAAACTGCAGCATGCCTCCTCAAGTACTAATGTCACCCACATACTTGATCACTGCTCACAGGTTAATAGCAGAGTTGGGACTCAGTACTTCCTTGTTGGATGGAACCTGCTGGGAGTTTAGGAGTGTGTGTTTTTCTGTTACTGTTTTTTGGTAAAGAGAGACCAGTGCAGTCATATTGCCTATCTGAACCTTGCCACAGGGCCAGCACCTGGAGGTGGGTAGTACTGGCAGAGTATTTTCAGGCACCACCCAGGGACCTCGAAGCCACGAGGTTCTCCAGCCTGGAGGGGAGCTTGCCCATCAGCCTCGCACAGCCCCACATGGCCGCCGTGGCTCCAGGCCCCATCCCCGAATGGCAGTGTAAAGAAGTGTAATTGAATGGTTGCCTCTTGACTTCCTTTGCAGGCAGGAGGGAAGCTGCCCATGCAGACCTTCCCATGAAGGCTGGCCAGAAGAGAGAATCTTGCAGGAGTTTGGGCCAAGACTTGCCAGGGGCCTCTGGACAAGGGCCTGACCTCACTCAGCACCATAGCTCCACTCCATAGTTTTGGCACAAGCAAGATCTTAGACAGGCTGAAGGAGGGGAAATGACAGCTGTCCATTCCAGGTCATATGAAGAGAGGGGATCAGATGGTGAGTGGGTGGAGGCCAGTGGGTCAAAGCCACAGCTGGGGCCACCTTGAGGCCCCAGATGTCTTGGCACTAACTACTGATCTCAAGCTCCTACTCATCTGGGTTTTTTTGGTAACAGCTTTATTGAGATATAATTCACAAACCATAAATTCACCGGTAGTGTACAATTTGATAGTCTAGTATATTCACAGAGCTGTGCAGTCATCACTGTGATGAATTTTAGAACACTTATCTATAATAAACCCTACACTCTCTAGCATTTCCCACCACCATCCATACCCCAGTCCTAGGCAACCATTCAACTACATTTCTTCTCTATGTATATGCCTATTCCGGACATTTCATAAAAGTAGCCCTTTTGTCTGGCCTTTCATTTAGCATAATGTTTTCATAAGGTATCCATTTTGTACCATGTAGCTGTACTTCATGCCTTTTGTGTGTGTGTGTGTGTGGCTCTTTTCAGTTTATTGAATGAAGGAGTTACACTAGTCCAAGTTAAAAGCAGACCCCAAATGGTTACATTATACAAGCTGTGAGGTTTTTAAACTTGTGACAAGGGACAGAAGGGAAATTCTACTCATTGCAAGGAAATCCTCACTTAAGCTTCAGTGAGCCAAAAGCACTTAAAACACATGAACCTTCAGCTGATCGTCCTTAGCCAGTCCAGTCTCTACCAGGAACTGGCATATGTTCTTGCACTGATCACCCTGTAGCTGAATCACTTCTCCATATTCTGGATGCTCAATTACAGTACCATTGCAGGCAAATTTCTTCTTAAACGCCTTAACTAGTTTCTTCTTATCGTAATCATCAGCAATCCCTTGGACAGTAGTAAGGGTCTTCCTGCTGTTTTTCTCTTGAATTCTTATATGGATATAATCCTCAGTGCCAGCAGGAAGCAGATCTTCACCCTTACTTGCATCAGCAAAGGGGTCGAAAGAGTGGAGGTTCTGGATAGAGGACATACAATATGATTCCTTTTCCTCGGTGGAAATGGCCTAAGGAAGGTGGTGGCGGGAGAAGGCAGGCAGGGGGCACGGAGCATCGGGAAGCAAGGGGGCTCAAGGGGGAGGTTGCTGAGTCCTTGGCGGCGGCTCAGCGTCTGGCCTTCATGCCCTTTTAAAGCCAAATAATATTTCATTGTATGTATGTACCATACTTTATTCATCCACTCATCAGCTGATAGACATTTGGGTTGTTTCTGCTTTTTGGCTGTTATGAATAATGCTGCTGTGGATATTCGTGTGCAGGATTTTGTAAGGCCATACACAGTAAATTATCTTGGGGATATTACTGGGCATGGAATTGCTACAGTATATGGTAACTCTGACTTTAACCTTTTGAGGAACTGCCAAATCATTTTCAAAAGTTGGCTGCATCATTTCACATTCCCACCAGGGATGTGATAAGTGATAAAATGAAAGTTGTTCAGTCATGTCTGACTCTTTTCAATCCATGGAATGTGGCCTGCCAGGCTCATCTGTCCATGGAATTCTCTAGGCAAGAATACTGGAGTGGGTAGCCTTTCCCTTCTCCAGGGGATCTTCCCAACCCAAGGATCGAACCCAAGTATCCTGAGTTGCAGGCAGATTCTTCACCGTCTGAACCACCAAGGAAGCCCAGTGATGTATGAGGGTTTTAATTTCCCTACTTCCTACTTATTATTATCTGATTTTTTGGATGATAGCCATCCTAGTGAATGTGAATTTGCATTCACATTCTTTGTGGTTTGATTTGCATTTCTCTAATGACTCATTGTGTTGAACATCTTTACATGAGCTTATTAGTCATTTATGTTTCTTCTCTGAAGAAATGTCTATTCAAGCCTTTTGCTCATTTAAAAAATCAAGTTATTTGTCTTTTTATTTTGTTGTAAGAGTTCTTTATATATTCTAGATACAAGTCACTTATCAGGTATATGCTGCTGCTGCTAAATCACTTCAGTTGTGTCCGACCCTTAGTGACCCCATGGACTGCAGCCTACCAGCCTCCTCCGTCCATGGGATTTTCCAGGCAAGAGTACTGGAGTGGGTTGCCATTGCCTTCTCCGTATCAGGTATATAGCTAGCCAATGTTTTTTTCCCATACTGTGGGTCGTTTTCATTTTATATGGTGTTTTTTTTTTTTTTAGGCAGCATAAAAATTTTTAATTTTGGTGAAGTCTAATTTATCTGGTTTTTTCTTTTGTGGCTTGTACTTTTGGTGTCATATTTAAGGAATCATTACCTGGTCTATGATTGTTGTTGTTCAGTTGCTAACTCGTGTCTGACTCTTTGTGACCCCAAGGACTGCAGCACGCCAGGCTCCTTTGTCCTCTGCTATCTCCCAGAGTTTGCTCAAATTCATGTCCACTGAGTCAGTGATGCTATCTAACCATCTCATCTTCTGCCAACCTCTTCTTTTGCCTTCAATCTTTCACAGCAGTCTTTTCCAATGAGTTGACTCTTCACATCAGGTGGCCAAAGTATTGGAGTTTCAGCTTCAGCATCAGTCCTTCCAATGAATATTCAGAGTTGATTTCCTTTAAGATTGACTGGTTGGATCTCCTTCCAGTCCAAGGGACTCTCTTGAGTCTTCTCCAGCACCACAATTCAAAAGTATCAATTCTTCGGCATTCAGCCTTCTTTATGGTCCAACTTTCACGTCCATATATGACTACCGGGAAAACCATAGCTTTGACTATACGCAAGTCTATGGCTAGAAAAATTTATCCCTGTGTTTTCTTGTAAGAGTTTTATAGTATTAGCTATTCCATATAGGATTTGATCCATTTTGAGTTAGTTTTTGGATAATGGAGTAAGGATCTGTTGTTAGGTACACATATGTTTACAATTGTCACTTTTCTGATGGAATATATTTTTATCATTATAAAATGTCCATCTTTACCTTAAGTATGCTTTTTGTTTTAAAATCTGTTTTGTCTGGTGATAGTATAGTGCCTCCAGTTTTCTTATGGTTGCTGTTTGTATGATAAAACTTTTCTCCATCCTTTTCATTTAAATCTATTTGTATCTTTAAAGCATGCTTCTTGTAGACAGTATTTTGCTGAGTCTTGTTTTTAAATCTGATCTGATGATCTCTGCCTTTTGATTGGACTGTTTAATTTATTCACATTACTAATATAGTTGTATTTGCATTTGTGATTTTACTTGTTTTCTAAGTATATCATTTCTATTTTTGTTCATCTGTTTCTCCTAGACTGCCTCCTTTTACATTAAGTGAATTTTTTTTTTTTTGGCCATGCTGCATGGCAGGTAGGATCTTAGTTCCTCAGCTAGGGACTGAACCCAAGCCCCCTGCATTGGAAGCATGGAGTCTTAACCTCTGGACCACCAGGCAAGTTCCAAGTCAGTATTTTCTTGTATAACATTTTAATTATTCCTTTAATGATTTTTTAAAAAAAAAAAATTTCCCCTATTTTCTTAGTGGTTATTCTAGGGCTTACTTGTGGACAGTTTACTGTCTTCCTGTCCCATCCAGGTAAATTGTCCCCAGGAAAGGTCCTGGGCAGAGCAAGTGGGAAGGAGATCTGCCTGAAGAAAGATGGCCTTAGAGATGGGCCACAAGAGGGAGGACTGAGCCAGGGAGATGGCCACAGGGTGATGGCCCCAGGACGCAGGCTGCAGTCGTGATGGTTACAGGCCCCAGTCTGTGGGGCTGCATGGACCTCAGATTTTGAGTCAAGGCAGAGGTCCATATTCAGGGAAATGCGCATTCTAAGATCCAGGCAGGGCTTAGTGGTAGCCCTGTAGTCAAGATCCCCAGGTAGCTGCCCCTGTGGCTCTATCCTGCCCCTCAAATACCTCCCAGTGTGGACCCCTGAGCTGGTCCACATTCCCCTCGGCCCCCAGGGCCCGACAGGCCACAGGGCTCAGTGGGAATGGCGGCTACCCTCCTTTTCCCCATCGGCTACCAGCCCCGCCTCCCAGGGCACTCAGAGTATGTGCGGATCTAAGGCCAGGCGCTGCTCCCCCCGCCAGGAGGCCCGCTCTGGGGAGCATGGCCGCTGCCCCACGGATGAGCCCACGGACGGGGTGACAGGTCCCCGGCTCCACCCTGCTGTGCCTCCCTCCCCGGCAGCGCCAATGCCTGACTGAGCCCAGTGAACCCAGCCCATGTCCTTGAGAAATCCCGATGGAGAAGGTGGGGCCTGGGGAGCAGGGTGGGGCTTGCGGAGGGAAAGCAAGCCCAGGGCAGGTTTCCGGGGAGACAGAGGAGGAGCCAGGCTTTTTATCTTGCAGGACCCTCAGGCTCCCCCTGTACCACGGTGCCCCATCCCTCCCAGCCCGTGACCTCAGCTTGTCTTGCTCAGGGTCCTCTGTAGGGCCCCAAAGTGGGTACTTAGGAAGCAGTCCTTCAGTTCCGTCGCTCAGTCGTGTCCAACTCTTTGAGACCCCATGAACCGCAGCACGCCAGGCCTTCCTGTCCATCACCAACTCCTGGAGTCTACCCAAACCCATGTCCATTGCCTTGGTAATGCCATCCAACCATCTCATCCTCTGTTGTCCCCTGCTCCCGCTGCCCTCAATCTTTCCCAGCATCAGGGTCTTTTCCAATGAGTCAGCTCTTCATCAGGTGGCCAAAGGATTGGAGTTTCAGCTTCAACATCAATCCTTCCAATGAACACCCAGGACTGATCTCCTTTAGGATGGACTGGTTGGATATCCTTGCAGTCCAAGGGACTCTCAAGAGTCTTCTCCAACACCACAGTTCAAAATCATCAATTCTTTGGTGCTAAGCTTTCTTTATAGTCCAACTCTCACGTCCATACATGACCACTGGAAAAACCATAGCCTTGACTAGACGGGCCTTTATTGACAATGTAATATCTCTGCTTTTTAATATATGCTGTCTAGGTTGGTCATAACTTTCCTTCCAAGTCTTTTAATTTCATGGCTGCAGTCACCATCTGCAGTGTTTTGAAGCCCCAAAAAATAAAGCCAGTTAGTTCCCATCTATTTGCCATGAAGTGATGGGACCAGATGTTATAATCTTAGCTTTCTGAATGTTGAGCTTTAAGCCAACTTTTTCACTCTCCTCTTTCACTTTCGTCAAGAGGCTCTTTAGTTCTTCTCCACTTTCTGCCGTAAGGGTGGTGTCATCTGCATATCTGAGGTTATTGATATTCCTCCCAGCAATCTTGATTCCAGCTTGTGCTTCCTCCAGCCCAGCATTTCTCATGATGTACTCTGCATATAAGTTAAATAAGCAGGGTGGCAATATACAGCCTTGACGTACTCCTTTTCCTATTTGGAGTCACTCTGTTGTTCCATGTCCAGTTCTAACTGTTGCTTCCTGACCTGCACACAGGTTTCTCAAGAGGCAGGTCAGGTGGTCTGGTATTCTCATCTCCTTCAGAATTTTCCACAGTTTATAAAGGCCTGGAAAGGTAGAAATCCTGGGGAAAAGTACCCACCTTGTTCTTATGCTGAATGAAACAGACCCCTTCCCATTCATTCTATCACTCATTCCTTTTCCCTTCTATCATTCATTTATCCAGGAACTCCCACCATGGAATAGCTAGGATGGCTGGCTGGCCCTCAGTAGTACCTGAGGTAACCATGGGATCAGGATATGCCCCCAGTTTTCCCATGAGAGTCCTCTGTTCCCAAGGGTTTTTGTTTCTCACCTCTTGCCCCCCATCCTCACCACCCTCTGCTTTTCTCTGACCTACTTCACTCCCCAAAGCTGCTGGGCCTGTGTGACACGGGGTCCCTTGGCCTCTGAATTCTGGGTGGATTTGGCTAAGGGGAGGCATTGAAAAGAAATAGGAGGGCAGGAGAGCAGAACAGATGGAGCGCCCCCCGCCCCGATCGTGCATTGCCACGGATCCTGGAGAGCAGCCGGTCCATGGCTGGTGACAGTTCCCTACTGATCCTCACCCTGGGGGCCTGGAAGTTTCACAGTGGCTTTGTCAACCCTGTTCATGCATGCTAAATTGCTTCTGTCATGTCTGACTCTTTATGACCCCACAGACTGTAACACATCAGGCTCCCCTATCCATGGGATTCTCCAGGCAAGAATACTGGAATGGGTTGCCAGACTCTCCTCCAGGGGATCTTTCCAACCCAGGGATCAAACCAGCATCTCTTCTGTCTCCTGCATTGGTAAGTGGATTCTTTACTACTAGCATCACCTGGGAAGCCCAATCTTGTTCACATCTCTGCAAATATTCTACACTTGCTTCCATTTAATTTCAACTACATCCTGCCACAACCTCTCCTCATACGCCTCCTATCGGGAGCTGCCCACACTGAGGTGGCCCCTTTTTCTGAGTCCCTGGGGCAGTCGGGGGACCTGTGAGAAGTCATCAAATCCCAGAGACAGTACTCAGCTTCCTGAGAGTGGGAGGAAGTGAGGGGAGATGCAGCAGGACAAGCAGGGGAAGAGCCAGGCTGAGGGAGGAAGAAACGGAGAGGGTGGGGGCAATCACCACCCCAGAGTCTGTGTGATGAGCCTGCTTTTTTTTTTCTTTTCTTTTTAAAATTATTTAGAATTTTTGTCTAAGAGTTCTTAGATAAAAGAACTCTTTATGAAAGAGTTCTTCAAGGCATATTTACCATATATGGGCCTTTGCTTCCATGAAAAGAAAATTACAAGCTAAATACATTTCTTAAGCTATTCCTTCCTAAAACTTCTTTTTTAAAAAATACTTATTTTTTAAAATTCATTTATTTGGCTGTGCCGGGTCTTAGTTGCCACACGCAGGATCTTTCATTACAGCGTGCAAAGTCTTGTGACATGTGGGAGCTAGTTCCCTAACCAGGGATCAAACCCAGGACCCCTGCACTGGGAGCATGGGGTCTTAGCCACTGGACCCCCAGGGAAGTCTCTATTCCTAAAACTTCTTGACATGTAGAATTTGGATTTTCTGAGTGCCCTTTTTATTTATTTTTAATGCCCCACATACAGTGAAAACTTTTAAGTGTACAGTTCTGAGTTCTGGCATATATGCAGAGGATTGTATAACTGTCATCACGATCAGACCAGGATACAGAACCCTTCCCATCCCTTCATACTGCACCACTTGCTGGTCAGCCCCTCCCCACAGTCCCCCATCCACCCACCCAGCTCTGTCCTGTGACCCTACACGTTCTCCTGGGCCTGTTTCTGAGGGTGAGGCAGCTGGGGAGTGGGCAGCCTCTCTCAGGGGCCATGAGCATGCCCTGGCACACACAGGCCACATTTTCTGTAGAGACAACCCCCCAGGGCCTGAGCGTGAGGAAGGAGGCCCCTAGCAGCTGGCTCCCTCTCCTCTCTCAGTGGAGGGCACGCTGGATGGGTGGCTGGAAGTGGGGGGATAGCCCCAGCGTGCTCTGGGCTGGCAGAGGGTGGGATCTGCCTGCCTCCCTGGTTCTGCCTACCCCCGGGACTCAGCAAGGACAGCTGGCTGTAGTGAGGCAATCAGCAGAACACAGGATGTACTCTGGGGAGTAGCTGTGACTAGGTTTAAATTATCATCACTTCTTCTGCTGTGTGCTAGGCATTGGGCTAGACAACTCGACCCCCCAGACCCCATACTGAATAGCAGTTCTTTGCTGACAGTAGGCTGTTAAGCCCCTTTACAAACAAGGACACTGAGACTCAGAGAGGCTGAATGCTTTGCCCAAGATCAGACAGCTGCTATCTGACTTCAAGGTCTGTCTGACTCTAAAGTGATCAAAGATCACTCATAATCAGGTTCAAATTCCAATGCCTCATTTTACTAGTTGCTGTGTGCCTTTGGGGAAACTGCCTAACCTTTCTGAACTTCGGTGTCTTCATCTATGAAATGAAGATAGTACATATCTCTGCCTTGCACAGTTGTTATGAGCATCAAATGTGACCTGTGTTTGGTGGATAGTGGGTTACACGTTAAATACTGTCATGGGTTGAATTGTGTCCTCCCTGCAAATCCACATGTTAAAGTCCTAACTGTCAGTACCTCTGAATGTGACCTTATTTAGAAATAGGGTCTTCACAGATGTAGTTAGTTAAGGTGGGGTCATCAGGGTGGGTGCAAATCCCGTATGACTGGTGTCCGTATAAAAAAAGGGAGTTGGGACGTAGATACATGGACACAAGGAGAGCAACATGTGAAGATGAAAGCAGAGATCATGGTGATGCTTCTTCAAGCCAAAGAACACCAAAGATAAGGCTAAGAATACAAAGAAGTTGAGTAACTTGTTCAGATTCAAAAGGTTAGCAAGTTGCTCCGTTTGCTTATTTGCAAATGGGGACACATACAGATGATGCACATCTACCTCATGGTGGCTGGGATGACAGTCAAATGCAATAATGTATGAAAAGTGCTTAGTGGTGTCCTGCATGTCTTGGGGGTTCATAGCATTACCTGGTTGTGGCAAAGAATCCACCTGCCAATGCAGGAAACTTAAGAAACTCCGGTTCAATCCCTGGGTCGGGAAGATCCCCTGGAGAAGGGTATGGCAACCCACTCCAGTATTCTTGCCTGGAGAATCCGATGGACAGAGGAGCATGGCAAGTTATGGTCTGTAGAGTTGCAAAGAGTCGGACCTGACCGAAGCGACCTAGCATGCACGCATGCACACACGTGGGCTCCCCCACCCAGCCCAGCATGCAGTTTGCCCTCCCCAGAGCACCACGTCCCTTTCCAATAGGGCCTTCACTCACCAGCCTGGCGGGGCTTCTCCTGGTTCTTCCCCATTGCTTGGGATGGGCTGTCCCTCTGTAAGAGGCCCGCCATTTACTCTCTCTCTCCTGACCCCCGGGACCCTGAACTACAGTGACTGAGCACACTTGTTCTCTAGACGGCCGAGGTCCAGATGGACCCAGGCTCCTCGGGCTCGCTGCCCTCTCGCCCAGTCCTTTTGGGCATCCCTGTGGCTTGTCACTGCCATCGAAGCCTTTCCAGTGTGTGGAGGGATGATGAGGAGTCCCTGTAAGCTCTTTTCTACCTGAGCAGTTGCCTCTTCCTTGTTCCTGTCCTGGGAGTCACTGATGGGCCTGAACAAGTTGTCAGGCCGTGTTGGCTTCCCTGCAGCTTTGGAAGCGCTGCTCCAGAGGAAAAGAAGGAGGATAGCCTGAAAGAAGTAGGGGAGACCGGTCCGCAGACTGGCACAGATCATCAGAGACTCCTGCAGGCCCACCAGTGTCCTTATGGGTCCAGTCTGCCTGGCACAGGGTCCTGCGTGGGCATTAGAGTTCCAGCTGGTTCCTGACTTGGAAAACTGTGAAACACTGAAATTCCAGGTCACTGATCTGGTAAGAATTCCCTCTGGACTCCTCTCCAGTCAGGCCTAACCCACTCCCCTTCTCTGGGAGGAGTGGTCCTGCCCTAGGAGACCTCCTCCACCTCCCGAGTCCTTCAGCTTTCAGGGCTCTCTGCTTTCTTGATTTTCTGCCCCCAGCATCAGAGGCTGTAGAAGCAGCAGAGCAGCCTAGGGGTTCCCCAGCTGGGCCTGCTGGCCTGATTCCTACAGAGCGGTAGCTGTGGCCCAAGGGTACTTGGCTGGGAAGAACAAAACACCTATACCCACAGCCCTGTTGGCTCCCGGCCCCTCAGGAGCTCCTTGCCCTGCCTCCACTACACACGTGATGTATACGTGCCATGACCCCCAGCCAGCCCACCCCTTAGGATGCCAGAGGGACAGCCCGGACATCCCCTTCCCACGATAAAGTGTTGAGAGGCCACATGGGACAAATATCCTGCCCCCTGCCCCCTCCCATAATCTCATGCACCAGTTCCTCCAGGTCAGAGAGTGCCTCCTCTAGATTCCCAGAGCCATCCTGGGTGTCCCTTCCCATCCAGGGTGGCTCTGTCATCATTCCACCATCCTGAAGTCCAGATATGAGCTGAAAAGATGCCCCCTATGTCCTTGGGCTGACGCTGTCATCCTGGACACAGCTGAGTCCCCCTACATCCACCTTAGAGGGACGATAGTCCCTGCCCCAGGGGGGATCCTGAGCCCTGGTTGTAAGCTTCAAGGGCTTGAGATGAACCTGGCTGAGAAGCCATGGGACCTCCTGCCTCCCACATAGATGATGGGTGGTCCTCATGCATCTAGATGGGACCCCTCTCTCCAGCGGGGACACCTATGAATTCTAGGCTTCAGCCAAGTCTGTTTGGGACATGTGGGAACACTGAAATCACAGCTGGTTCCTGTGGGACTGGGGTGGCCTCCGTACCCACAAAACAGGGTCTCAGCCATTCCCACTGCCAGAGCCCTGGAAGGCTACGGTTTCCAGGTTGGACTTCCTTCTCTTTCTTTTCCTCCTTGTCCAAGAGCTGCATGCTCTAAAGTGAGTCCTCCAGACTGGCAGGAAGGATGGAGGCCCTGGCCCCTTCCTTGACATAGCCCAGGAGAGGGGAGGGAAGTGGTTTGAGCAAAGCACTGAACTAAGCAGATTTTAGGAGTGTCTGAATCAGACCAAGGGCAGATGGTAGGGAGGGGTACGAAGTGGGGGGACAATCAGCAGAAGGACCAATGATGACCGCACCAAGAGGCAGGGCAGGGGACAGGTGGCGTGGGGTGGAGGAGGGCACTGAGACATCAAGCTGAGCTAGGAGCGGAATGCCAGGATATTGATTTACAGTGGATGGAGAGAAACTCAAGCAAGAGTGAAATCACAGGATCTGAGAGTTGAAGTGAGAAAGAGATGCAGAGATTCGAGTTTCTGAGGCATACCTGAGGGTTTTAGGGACTGCTGGAGCTGTGGGTCCAAGGTCCAGTGCAGAATCCATGGGCAAAGGGTGGGAACCAGATTGTCAAGGATTAGGGAGAGGAGAGGGGCTGACCATGGAGGAAAAGGGAAGTAGCGTTGGTTCTCAGTGGGCCTGGGGATGGACAAGGACAGTCGCGGAGCTTCCTGGGACTCAAGCCATTTGAAGAAAGAGTGCAGATTTGGGAGAGGGGGGACGTGAGGTCTAGAGGCGTCTGTGTGACAGTGCTGGCCGAGTTGGGGACTTCCAGCTCACACCTCAGAGTGCTCCGAGGAGGAGGGTTTAGTAAGAAAGGGGAAGGAAGCCCCAGTTGTGGCGTCCTGGGCCACAGTGATGCTTGTCAGATACAGTGTCATGTCCTCTGCAGGTGGGCGCCGGAGTGGCAGCGTGAAGCCCTCGGTCAGACCATGGGGCGCCCCTGCTCAGCCTGTGCAGCGACCATGGGGCACCCTTGGCCCAGTTCTGTTACTGAAGCACTGATTGTCTGTCTGGCTCCACAGAATGGAAGCTCCAGGAGGGCAGGGGTATTTAGACCCCGCGGACTTTGGCTGGCCACTTTCACCTGGCATGGCTGAAGTGCTCACTGACTCTCAGGTTATCCTTCTCACATTACGGGCAGGACTTGGGTGTCCTCAGAGTCTGAGGTTTGCCCAGGATCAGGCCATTCCTGAGGGGAGAGCCAGGGTGTGGCTTGGGCCAGCTGGATCCCAGAGCCCACTGTCTCACCAACAAGGTCCCAGAAATGGGGGTGTATATCTAAGGGCCAGGCCGGCCCCGGGGAAGCCTGACAGCCCAGACTGAGGGGCCGGGTCTCCTGGAGGGGAGGTGTGGGGGGCAGGTCCCGGGCCTGTGTTAAGGGGACAGGTCTAGAGTCGGGAGGGGGTCTCGTCCGGCTGCCTGCAGGACCTCTAGGCTCTCTCCCCACCGCTCACACTGGGCTTTCGGTTCCCTTTGGTGATGTGGCTCCCCCCACCCCCAGCCCCTGCACATACATACACGCACCGTGGCTTCAACCGGAATCAGGCCTCTCACCACACCCTCAATCTGATGCCCCAACCAGGGGAAGTGGGGGCAGGGGCTGTCTCACCATTGGAAATGAGAGGCGTGGACACACATCTCTGCCGAGGCTCCCAGGGCTGTGGAGGCCGTGTCTCCTTGCTCCCTGTGTGCCTCAGCCCCGCTGCAGGGGAACTTGGAGTGATCACATGGGGTCACTTCCCCTTTGCTGGAGCCTCACCATAAGACAGCATCTGGAAGCAAGGGGACCCTTCAATTTTGGAAGAGCCTGAGAGATGCTCTCTGTCCCCACCCTATCCTCCTGATGCCGTGTCTCTGGCCCAGAGTGCTTCTTGGTTCAGGTTCCCCTGAAGCTGGGGAAGGCAGGACCCAAGGGGTGTGGAGCCCTTGCATAGCCCCTGTCCCTGGAGCTTCATGCCAATGCTGGGATGTCAATAGTACCATCACCTCCCCTTTCATCGCAGGAAATGAGATTCACAGGACCTGCCTAACGTCCCTGACCTTGAACACAGCGGAAATGGATGCAAGCTCAAGGGCAGTGCCCCTTCTTCTACACACAGCCTCCAGAGGGTTCTTTTTTTTAAAACTTATTTGGCTGTACCAGGTCTTAGTTGCAGCAGGTGAGATCCAGGTCCCTGACCAGGGATTGAACCTGGGCCCCCTGCATTGGGAGCACAGAGTCTTAGCCACTGTACCACCAGGGAAATCCCCCAAATGGTTTTAGACAAAGTTCAGAGGCTGTCAGGGTGGGGGGGCCTCACCTGGGGACTGGGGATAGTGGTGGGGGCGGGCAGGGTGCAGAATCCTAGTCTCAGTCTCCCTTAGACTGTGGGGGGGGGCATTTAGCAATAAAAGACTCTTCTTGATGATTGTTCCCGATAGATTTTCTAGTCCCACATAGAATACTTCCTATTAAGCACGACTCACCTCCAATGAAAAAGGTTTGTATTTTGCGGGGAATTATTTTCCATTTAAATAGTGGTTTCACTTTTAAAGAAAGAAATACAGGACGATCTCCCTATCCTCATTTTCTGCATTCACACTTTAAATCTTAAATAGTGAAAAATTCAGAAAATACAAATAATACAATACTTATATAAGATTTATTTCTATTTTATGTTAGGGCTACAAGAGTAGGGGAGAAGGAGAGAAATGCAAGAGAGGGGAAAAAGGACAACACATAATGAGCAATGATACAGATCAGAAGTGAAGATTAACGCAGGTATTTCTACAGAAATGGAGGTGGGAAGGGAAGGTCAAAGTTCTAATTCATCAACTAATTGCTACCCCTGTGTTTGTCAAAAATACAGGCACTAAACTTTAAAGGACAAAGAGTACTCTCTAGAACTTATATATTTTAGTTTCTATCTAAAATTTAATCAATTGACGTAAATTTCCTTTATATAAAAATGTTTTTTATTAAAAATTACTATAGAAAATAGTAGTAAGACAGGCATGGTTCCTGAGTAAGCTGATTCTAGTGGAAATCAGACGTTAAAATCCTAAGTGAAAACCAATGAAGATAAGCCTCAGGGTCTAGGAACCCTACCTAGGAAACAAAGTCAAAGTAAGCTTCTCAAAGGAGGTGATGCTGAAACAAAATTTGAAGAGGAGCAGGAATTCCCAAGCGAAGAATGCTCCAGAAGAGGGAACTGGACAGTGTGAGGGTTGAGACCAGCGAGCGAGGCCTGCCTGTGGAACCAAAAAAACGTTCAGACTGGCAGAGGGATGGTCAAGGTAGCGGTGAGTGAAGAGGTGGGACAAGCGACCAAGGCGTTGACTCACAGAGGTCCCCAAGGCGATCAAGGAGGGGGAGCATTGGCAGGCAGGTGCGAAGGTTAAGGATTAGAAAGAAACAGAATAGTCTGAGCATCCCTGTCTGTAGGCATCTAGTGGAGCGAGTGTCTGAGTCTGGATGCCAGTGGCTGGGGACTGGGCGACCCTCAGAAGGGTTCGCTGGGCGAACATGGGGCCAGGGCCAGGCTCTACTAGTCCCCCCACCGCGCTAGTACGTGGCTCGGTTGATCGCCAGTGTCCGCAGCGATCTAGAGCTCCCGGAGGGACAGGCTAGAAAGTTCTCGGGCCCAGCCGATCACTATGGCAGGGTGGGGGGGGGGGGCTGAGGTTGTCGAACTACTCTTGCGCCTCCAGATTTCTGAAGGAGCCCAGCAGTCTGTCCAGGTCACCGCGCTACCGCGCGTCTACCCCAGGCCCTGGGCTCCAGAGGAACCAGCCTGGCCCGGGGCTCAGCCCCGTCCCTCGGTCGCTGCGTCTGCGCGGGGACCCCAGGGTGGCTCTGCTGGGCAGGGCGGGGCGCTGCCGGCGCACCGAGGCTGGGCTGCCGCGGCCCAGGGGCGGGGGCGGGTGATGCGGAAGTGGCGAGCTGGCGGGCGGGCGGACCCGCGCGGCTCCAGGACAGCGCAGCTCGGCCCCACCGCCTGGCCGGGGTTCCCGGGCGCGGCCACGAGGGCGCACAGCAGACAGGTAGGTCCCGGCGGCCGCGCGCTCCTCTCCGCGCCCGCGGGGCACCTGCCGGCCGCGGGCTGGAGACTGAAGCGGTGCGGGCGCGCTGGAGGGGTTAGCGTCCGGCTCTTCCAGGTGCCTGAGCTCCGGGTGGGGAACGCCCAAGGCAGGACGCGCCCCGCCGTTGTGGGGGCTTCCAAGATGCCTCCTATGTCCTGATCAGAGTGGGGTGCCCCACACCAGCAGCCTTGGGCCAGAAGGCACCCGAGGAGCCCGGAGGCGCCGGCGGTGGAGTCCGCACCGCTGCCAGGAACGCCAGCTCTCCTGCTTCTCTCCCTTCCTCTCGCCTTCGCGGAGGATGGGCAGCGCCCGGCTGCCATGGGATGGGCAGCGCCTGGCTTGAGCCATGGAGAGAAAGCTCCGATTCCCCCTAGAATTCTGTGCGCTCCTATCCCCCTTCCCCGGGCAGTCCTCCCCTCATCCTTTCCAGTAAGAGAATGAGGTTTAAGAGGTTCATCTCCCCCTGGATCTTAAGGCCAATGGCAAGAATTCGGTCAGAGAGTAGGTAGGAAGATGGTGTCAGGCGAGGCGCCGGCTGTCCTTTTACTTGCGGCGGAGAAAAGAAGGTGGTGACCCTCCTAAGCGAGAAGAACCACGGACGGGATACTTCGTAG
Organism: Antilocapra americana; assembly: GCA_007570785.1. NCBI lineage: Eukaryota > Metazoa > Chordata > Mammalia > Artiodactyla > Antilocapridae > Antilocapra > Antilocapra americana. The sequence goes on from ML664205.1 coordinate 268,792, forward strand.
ATTAGTTTCTCTACGGCCTTCCCCCGAACATAAGAAGGAAACAATCGAGAAGCTAAAAGTGGAGGGAAAGTGAGACCAGTGTGACCGTGTTTCGGGATAGGAGACGGTGAACACCTGCGCGGCCCGGGCGCGCAGTTGTCTCTGTGGCCCCGGAGGCACCGGATCTGGCCCGGGGAGCTGGGGCGGAGGGGACTTCTCTGGCTTCGCCGCCGCCCTGCGCCCATCAGAGCGGGGATGAGTGACCAAGACCAGTGAGGACGAGGGCGGGGTAGATGGAGAAAGCCAGTCTCCAGGGAGAGGCAGCCAGGCCAGAGCAGGATTATAGATAGGCCTGGGTACAGGGGCTCCCAGCAAGTCAAGGGAAGCCTTGGGAAACCACCCTTTTTTTAACCCTGGGGTTTTCCCGCCTGCGCCTTGGCCTTACCCTACCGTGCCCCCAGAGGAAGCCGAGGGAAGCGTCTTTCTGCCCGCATCTGCCGCCCTGCAGTCTCAGCTCGTCTCCCCTGGAGGGGGAGGGGCTTAAGGTCTCGCTGGGCGCAGGGCACCCATGCCTTTTCCAGGAGTTTGGTGTGGAGTTTGCGGGAAACGTCTGAATCAAATTTAGGAGGTGCAAGGGCTTGCTAATCGCGCAACCTGGGAGCTGCAGAACCTCCTCCCCTAGAGGGTCCCTGATACCCACAGTATTCATGCTTCCCTTATGGCTGGCTCCTGAGGGAGGCTGTGCACCTCTGGAGACGCTCCTGGGCTGCCCCTTCCCCTATAATAGGGCCTTCCTTAGGTCCTCAGCAGGCCCCTCCTCCTTTGATGTTTCCATGGAAGCCGATGTATGTTCTTGCGGCTTTCCCCCATCTTTTAAAGGCTCTAATCCACAAGACTAGTCTGGAGGCTGCAAACCTGCATAGCTGTTGAGGAGTCAGGGCAGATCCCCTGACCAGCCTACGTTCTGATGGGAAGTCAAGTCCTCCTCCCAGTAGCCATAAGGCTCGCGCGCACGCGTGTGTGTGTGTGTGTGTGTGTGTGTAGTTGCACTGTTGTGTCCAACTCTTTGCGACCCCATGGATTATAGCCCACCAGGCCCCTCTGTCCAGGGGATTCTCCAAGGCAAGAATACTGGAATGGGTTGCCATGCCCTCCTCCAAGGGATCTTCTCCACTCAGGCCTAGAATCTGGTCTTCTAAAACGAAATATTGCAAGCAGATTCTTTACCTAGTGAGCCACTTTCCTGGTGGGGGAGGGGTATAGGATGGACTTTCTCAGGGCTGTGCTTCTGGGACCCTCTGGGAATCTGAGTGACTGCTTCTATCTGGAGAGAAGTAGGGATGGAGCGCAAAGGCACTCAAATTCAGAACTCCTGGCATTGGGATAGCTTGCATCAGGTCTAAGCCCATCTCCAGGCAGGAAGAAGCCTCCTTGGGGAGCTGATGCTGAGCCTGGTCCTGATGCCCCTGGATGCAGGCAAACCTGTGGCTGAAGCACCCTGTGTGGCATGCCTCTCTTGGCCCTGGCCAGGCTTTTGGTGGGAGGCTCTCTCCAGAGCCCTTCCCAGTGCTGCTAGAAGGGACTGCACCCTACTGCCAAGAGGTCAGAGTTGTTTGTATTGTAGAGCAGTGCAGCAGGACTCACCCTGACTTCCTCCTTGCCCTGGGCAGAGAAATCGACCTTCCTGGCCTCTCAGTTCACCACCTCTGGCACAGCTGCAGGCTGGACCATGTGTGGGGGTCATCAGGGGAGCTTGCCTTGCCCTCTGTCGACAGAACTTTTCTCTGTCCACCTTCTTGCAACAGAATTGCCTGCTGCTGTGACTGTCACCTGTCTTTTCTAGGACCCAGGCCTTTAGGAGGCATGGGGATGCTACAGCCACAAATTGGATGAAGGTCTCCAATGCTGTGAATCACACAATGGATGATGGCTCCCAGCAGGCTTGAGGGTTGGGGGATGGGCTACAGGATGAGAGATGGAGCATTTTGTCGAGGGGACCCAAATGTGATTTTCTCCACATCCCTTCCCTCCCCCAGCTCACAGTGAGTCAGGTTTCCGAGTTGTCCCGTCTGGCCACTTTCATTTCCCCTAGGGCTGGGTGGAGGCTAGTGCAGAAAGGGGAACCGAGCCACCCATCTTCTGAGACCTGGGGGCAGGGACGGGTGCTCTCCTACCCTCTCTGTCCCAGCCCAGCACTGGGCACTGCTCTGGGGAGAGGCCCACAGATGAGAATCCTTAGCAGTGTGGAGGTGGCACTTAGAAGCCACAACCCAGAAAGATGCTGGGCAGGGAATTTCAGGGGACATTCTGAAGCAGGCCTGGATGATGGGGTGTGTGTGTGTGTGTGTGTGTGTGTGTCCACCAGTGCAGGCCAGGAAGCCCACCAAGACTTGTGTACTCCCAGGAGCCTTTGCTCTCAGCAACAGTCCAGCCTGTGGTTGGGTGGCTTTAGCTGTCAGAAGGTTCTTCAGCAAGGATGTAGTCTGTCTCAGGGGAGGCTGTCTTGGTGTTGACTTGAACCCTAGTCTTTCTGCCACACGGTGGTATCTCTCTTCCCCACCCCACTGAGTGTTTACATTAGCCATCCAGGTACCTCATTTCCTTCAGTCATCCCTTCCCTGACAGGCCTGCCCGCCTCAGACCCTCACCTGCCTCACAGGCCTCAAAGCTTTCCTCTTAGGCCTGGTCTCACCTTTGAGCCAGAGGAAGATCCTGGGGAGAGCAGGGTTGGTTGGTTGGGGTGGCAGTGGGGTGAGGGGTCGATAAACAGCTGGAGGATAGACGCTTCCAACATCTGGCTGGCCTTCCTTAGGTCATACTTTGGTCCAGTAAATGCAGATGCCCAGGAGGGGCGAGTGGTGAGGAAGAAAGAACCAGAGGCACTCCTGCCGTTGAAGAGGTTGCCCACTGACCTGAAAAGCAAGCAAGACGTCTGGGTGGGGGAGGCAGTGCAGAGTGGGATAAGAGCCCCACTTGTCTCAATGGAGGAGAGATCAGGGCGGCCCATGGTGCTCTGGCGAGGGAGGTGTGAGTGTTGGGGGACCAGCCCAGAGGGCTAGTGTTGGCACCCTTGTTCCAGGAAGCATGACTTCTGGGAAAGACCCCAGCCCACCCCATCCCTATGCCACCCTCCTGGCCACCACTCCTTCTCTGTCACTTGTGGAGCATCTTCTATGGGGGTTGGATGTACCAAGGAAGTGGGAGAGGAGCATGGTGCCTGTGCAGTGTGTCCTCTTACTCACACAATTGCAAGCCCACCTAACTCACATGTGCACAGAAACCTAGGGCCCAGGGTGGGAGGCAGTGTCATTTCTCATCGTGGCTCAGCCCTTTGTTCCATCCTTGCCCATCGACAGAGTCTCCTCTGAGTCTCAGGATGGGGGGGCTATGATGGCTCTGTCCCTTCTGTCACTGACCCTGGGCTCACAGGTGAGGGGCAAGTGCAGGGGAGAAACCACGCAGGAGTGGAGCAGAATGAGAGCGGGCTCAGGACAGTGAAGAGGAGTTTCAGTCCAGGGTCTGGAGAGGGGCTGGCAGACGGAGGGGAGGAGACAGGGATTCCCTGTGGCCAGCTGGCCTCTGCCTAGGGAGGGAAGACTGTGGCTCAGGGGTGGGGGGTGGCACTCGCTCTGGTGGGGACCCTATCTGTGTGGATCCCAGAGCAAACATAAGATGCTGCTGAATGAATGCATGGTTGGTGGAGGAACCAGAGTCTAGGAAATTGCTGCCTTGAAAAGCAGAAGTTCTAAGTTTGGTGGCCACCGTTCTTGCCAGCAATGCAGGCGGTAGATGGAGTTGGTTCATGGGATTTCTTTCAAGATGTCCAGGTCGAAGGAGGGTGGGAAGCTTCATCCCTGAGGGAAACTGAGGAAGGAAGGAAGCTCTGAGGACTGGGTGTGGAAACCCCTCCCTGTCTCACAGGTTCTGCCTTGTCTTAGCAGGGTTCCTTAGAAGTTGGTTTGGTGAGGGAGAGGGAGGGAAACAGGGAAAGCAGGAAGAAAGCTAAGCAAGCATGTGGGCTCAGCAGGAGACTGGCTTCAGCCAGAACCTGTGGGGACCCTGGAGTGCACATTGGCCCCACCTGAAGCAAGGGGACCGGCCCTTTGTCCCTGTGTGTGTCACTGACTGTGGGCTCTGCCCCACAGAGTGGAGGGGTGGGCCTGGCCCTCAAGTGGGGCAGCTGAGGGCAGTTCTCTGGCAATGGGCAGCTCCATGCTGTGCTCGGACTCATAGCAGCTGGGGAATTGCTACCCCACCGGGCACAGGACGTCTGGGTGGGACACCCACGGTGTCCACTACAGCTGTGTACCCCTCCTTCCTTTCCCTCAAGCACAAAGCCCAGACGCATGGACCTTGTGACAGGAAAGCCGATGGCTGGAGAGGAGAACTGACTTAAGCATTTGGACAGGCTGGAGAGACTCCGGCCTCCTGTGCTGGGAGGGAGGGGGAGTCCTACAGGCCATGGCCTGGCCCCCTGATGTGCACTGACCGCCCCCTGCTCTCTCCATCAGACGCCTGTGCCATGAACCAGCCAGCCCCCGCCGCCCTGCTTCCGCCCCGCCGTGTGCGGCTGAAGCCCTGGCTGGTGGCCCAGGTCAACAGCTGCCAGTACCCAGGGCTTCAGTGGGTCAACGGGGAAAAGAAGTTGTTTTACATCCCCTGGCGCCATGCCACGCGGCACGGCCCCAGCCATGACGGAGATAACACCATCTTCAAGGTAAGCCCTGGGCCTCTGAAGGCGCTTCTCTAGAAGAGGACTCCCCACTACATCAGACTGGCCACTCTTCCTACTGCCTTGTGGCCGGGGACCCCAGACCAGGGCTAAGGAGCTGCAGGCATCACCGCTGGGCAACCTTTCTAACCTGATCCCTGGAGCAAGATGAGGACTGAGGGGCCCCAGGAGACCTTCTGGTAACTCCTCCTCCTCTTCCTCTTTGTACTTTATCATCACACGTGAGCGCCTATCCAGGATGCACATTTGGTGTACACAGGAGCTTAAAAGACCACAGAATTCCCCCATAATCTTAATACTATGAATAATTTTTTTGGTTGTATTATCAGTTTTCTCCATGTGTATATATATGAAGTGCAAAGATGGAATCAAGCTATAGATTCTATTTTGTAACCTGCATTTTCCACCCCAACATCAGGACCGGCTTTTCTACTCCAACAAATGCCACATTCAAATCCCACTGGATGTTCCATCGGAGCAGGGGGATCACTTAAGTCACCGAGTCCCAGATTTTGGACACCTCAGGCTTGCTTTCAGTGTCTCCATGTTGAAGATCCCATTGCTATGGACACTGTCTAAACTCCTATCCTTGGCATATCTCAAAAGGTTTTCTTTGGGATTAGTTCCTGGAGTTAAACACTTCCAGGTCGAAGAGAACTCTGATCTTTAAAATTTTGGCCATGTGTTGCTTAGTCTTTGCACTTGGTGTTTGTCTTTTCAAGGTTCCTTTCAAATCCGTTTCTTATTTTTGAATAAGTAACATGGTCACATAATTCAACATGAAAGTGTAAAATGCAAAAAGTCTCCCACATGGGAGATGGTTCCCTAACCACCCAATGTCCTCCTTTGGGATGGTTTGTATTCCCTGTTTCTTGTTTATCCTTCCTGAGGGATTTTTGTGCATATACAAGCAAATATGTGCCTATCCTTTCCCCTACTTTTGACAAAAATGGTAGATGTTTACATCTTCTTCTGCACCTCATTTTTTGAAGATTACAACATATCAGTACATAAAAAACTTCCTCTTTTTTTTTTCTTGTTACCCAATATTCCATTTTATGGGTTGGCCATAATTTAACCAGCCCCCACTGATGGACATTTAGATAATCAAGGGTCTTTTTCTTTTAGAAACAGAGCTGCAATAAATAAGCTTGTATGTGCAAGCTTTTGTATGGATGCATGCATCTTTATCTGTCGGATAAGTTCCCAGAAGTCAAATTACTGGGTTAAAGGATGGTAATATGTGTAATCCTGAGATCAACCAAATTACCCTCCAAAATAACAGTACCAGGAGTTCCCTGGTAATCTAGTGGTTAGGACTTGAGCACTTTCACTGCCATGGGCTGATTCAATCCCTGGTCAGGGAGCTGAGATCCCGCAAGCCACATGGTGACGCAAAAAAAAAAAAAAATCATTATCATGATAATACCAACAGCTGAAGTGTACAGAGTCCATCACAAGGGGAGACACAGTTCAGAGACCTTTGTGGGCATTAGGCCTGAGTCTTCACTACCACGTGAGGCAGGTACTGTGATGGGGAGACCAAAACAAAGAGAGGCAAAGTGACATGGCCCTGGCACACAGGTGGCAGTGGCAGATTCTGATCCAAACCCAGTTCTCCTCCAGACCCCTCTTATTCACCATGTTATCCCATCCTCCTTAGAGATTATACCTGTTTGCCACCTTAAGACCAGTGAATATGATGCCTTTCAAAGCACCTAGATTTCTTCTAGTTTGTTGGAGCCTTAAGAGACTGGCCTTCTAACTCCCATTTTGCAGATGGGTGCTGGACTCGGCCTGTGTGATGGTCTCATCCACAGCAGTGCTCCCCACAGCCCGGAGGGGCTGGGCTTTGGTGAGGGGCGAGGTTCTCTGTGGTCGTCTGTCTTGTCTTCCTGCCCTAGGCCTGGGCCAAGGAGACGGGGAAGTACACCGAGGGGGTGGATGAGGCTGATCCAGCCAAGTGGAAGGCCAACCTGCGCTGTGCCCTGAACAAGAGCCGTGACTTCCGCCTCATCTATGATGGGCCTCGGGACATGCCACCTCAGCCCTACAAGATCTACGAGGTCTGCTCCAATGGCCCAGCTCCTGCAGGTATCCTGCCGGGCTGTGTGTGGGCCACCTAGGCGGCTATGCACAGAGGCCTGGGGCCCCTCCAGTGGGCAGTGGCTGGGGATGTGTTCTCGGGCAGAAAGCCAGGGTTCCCAGGAGTGGATCACTGGTGAGGCTAGGAGCTGCTTGGCAGGGACCAGGCCCCCCCTCAGGTTTGATTTCCTCACTCCATCCTGGTTCTTGGCTCCAGTGAATGTAGGTTGGGTGACCCAGGGAGGGGAGCACTATGGGGTCAAGAGCGGTGTCCCCAGTGATTGCTGGGGCTGTGCGGTCCTTCTGTCTGTGTTTGGGCAGCCCTGGGCAGGAGAGAAGCCACCTGGAGGCCTGAAGGCGTTCCTCTCTCTCCCCATTGACTCCCTTCTGGTCTTTCATTTCTGTCTCTGCAGAGTCACAGCCCAGTGAGGATAACGCTGAGGAGGAAGAAGAGGAAGAGGTGAGCTTGGGGGCATGCTTGGCAGCCTGCGCTGACCCACTGGGCCTCACTAGGCCTGGCTGCTTGTCCCACTCCGCTGCAGGACTGGGCAGTTCCATTCCTCTGGAGCCTGCTGTTGTTTCTGCAGCCCTTCTCTGGGTTTCTTCTCTTGGGATTCTGGGGATAGGAACAAAGCCACCACCTTGAACCTCCCTGGGACTCTGTTGGTAGAAAACATGCTCATGCATGGTCTCAGCCTCAGTAGTTGGGGCTTAATAGGTATTCCCACCTGCAGAAGCAGAAACGGGGGCGCCAAGAGCCTGCTGACATGCCTGGGATGGCAGAGCTGGGCCTGAGGGTCTGGCCTCGCCTAAGCTGAAGACCAGGGAGTTGCCTTGTGGGTCTCATTCTTCAGCGTTGGAATAGTTTAATAACCTGTCCTCCCTTCTCTCTCTGGCCTCCTCCCTCCTCCTTCGCCTGTGTCTTCTCTTCAGCTCCAGAAGATGTTACCAGGCCTGACCATCACAGGTGGGGCTGGGAGGTGGTGTGGTTGGGGGTCTAGTATAAGGAGGAGCTGCGGGGATCACAGGTACCTGGGAGGGGGCTGAAGGGAAGCTGGGGGATGGCCCAGAGCTGGGAGTAGGTGAGCCTGGAGGCAGTTCCTAGAAGTGACATTAAAATTTTGTCCACTCCCACCTTCTATAGATGCAATGCAACCCGGCCCTGCCATGGCACCCTATTCTTTACCGAAAGAGGATGTCAAGTGGCCACCCACTCTCCAGCCGCCTGTGTTGGCCCCCCCTGCTTCAGGCCCCAACCTGCTGGTCCCTGCTCCTGGCAACGCTGCTGACTTTGGGGAGGTGTTTTCTGAGGTCCTGCCGAGCTCGCATCCACAGCCTGGGCCCCTGTCTACCAGCCTGCCCCCGACAGGCGAACAACTCCTGCCTGACCTGTTGATCAGCCCCCACATGCTGCCTCGTAAGAACCCATGGGGGTGGGGGGAGGACAGGCAGGGAGGAGCAGCTGTGAGGGTGGAGGATGACGAAGAGAAGAACAAAAATGCCCATACCAGTCCCTGCTTGGCTGGGAGGGAAGGGGGAGGATTGATGACGGCCTGGCCACAGGGCAGAGAGGGCAGAGAAGATCAGTAAGTGGCAGAATGGGGAGGCATGGGGCTCATGGGCGGGGCGGGCCTGCCCCTCTCTCCTGCAGTGACCGACCTGGAGATCAAGTTCCAATACCGGGGGAGGCCACCCAGGGCCCTCACTATCAGCAACCCTCATGGCTGCCGGCTCTTCTACAGCCAACTGGAGGCCACCCAGGAGCAGGTGGAACTCTTTGGCCCCGTGAGCCTGGAGCAAGTGCGCTTCCCCAGCCCCGAGGACATCCCCAGTGAGAAGCAGCGCTTTTATACCAACCAGCTGCTGGATGTCCTAGACCGTGGGCTCATTCTTCAGCTACAAGGCCAGGATCTGTATGCCATCCGCCTGTGCCAGTGCAAGGTGTTCTGGAGCGGGCCCTGCGCCTCAGCCCATGCCTCGCACCCCAACCCCATCCAGCGGGAGGTCAAGACCAAACTCTTCAGCCTGGAGGACTTTCTCAATGGTGAGGGCCCCACCTCGTGTTCCTCTGGGTCTCTTTTCGTCCAGGGGCCTGGTGCCCGCCTCTGACTAAGAGTCTCGATCTCAATGCAGAGCTCATCCTATTCCAGAAGGGCCAGACCAACACCCCACCTCCGTTCGAGATCTTCTTCTGCTTTGGGGAGGAGTGGCCTGACTGCAAACCCCGGGAGAAGAAGCTCATCACTGTACAGGTATACTCCTGTCATCAACCCCCCAAACTCTGCTTTTAACATTGGGGGATCCTGGGCCCTTGCCCCACTGTGGAGGGGCAGGGCTGTCTGGGTAGTGTGAACTCAGCGGGCAGAGTTAATCGAGGACTGGCGCTGCTCACACACAAGCTGCCTTTTTATGAAGAAGTTGGTGCCCCTTCTCCTCCTGGTGGCTGTAAACTCCCACCTGCCCCCTGGTGGATCCCCTCATGCTTAACTCGATCGGACGGCCCTGCGGATCGAGATGGTTCACTCCATTCTGTCTCCTCTTCACCCGCTTAGGTGGTACCCGTAGCAGCCCGGCTGTTGCTGGAAATGTTCTCGGGGGAGCTTTCTTGGTCTGCGGATAGCATCCGGCTACAGATCTCAAACCCAGACCTCAAAGACCGCATGGTGGAACAGTTCAAGGAGCTCCATCACATCTGGCTGTCCCAGCAGCATCTGCAGCCTGTGGCCCAAACCCCTGCCATGCCAGGCCTCAGTGCCGCACAGGGTCCCTGGCCCATGCACCCAGTTGGCATGCAGTAAGGAGGCTGCAGGCAGTGACTGGCCCAGGTTTCCTGGGTAGCTGTGCAGAGATGTGGAGGGCGAAAGTTCCCAGGGGTACCTGATGAGTGGCAGGGTCCTATCTTGGGATCTCCAGAAGCAGATCTGGGTCATGAAGAAGAGGGAAAAAAGGCCCAAGGTCCAGGTTCTCCTCCGAAGCTGAGGGAAACTGGAAACCAGTTTTGCTTTGAGGACTCTGTCTTCCTGCATATGTCTCTCCTGGACTGGCTCTGGGGGAACTCGGCCATCAGTACCAGTGTGGAGGGAAGGAACTCCCCAACTCAGGGGGCCTGGCTGTACAGAGGGAGTTTCCCCAGAGCAGTCCCTTCTTGTGCGGCCTCATTTCTTCTGGCAAGAAGAGCCAGGTGCTGGGGGTCAGACCTCCCTGGCAGGTCCTCTGCAGGGCATGGGCCTGATTTTGGAGTTCCCTAGCTTTAGCGTTGATTCCCTGGGGGAGGAAATGGCAGCCTACTCCAGTATTCTTGCCTGGAAAATCCCATGGACAGAAGAGCTTGCTGGGCTACAACCCATGGGTTCCCAGTCCGACATGACTGAGTGACTGAGTGTGCGCATATGCGCGCACACACACACACACAGAGCTTGAGCCTCATTTCCTCACAACATCCAGAGACAGATTAAGTATTACACCAGATACTAAGTCTGGCAGCTACCTCCCTTGAGAGACTAAGAACCTGGGATAGAAAAGGGACATTTATGTATTTTTGGATTAATAAATATTAAAAACAGACTCAGTTATTATTTTTCAGTACCAGTTGCTCCTATGCTGTTCTACTGGACCATATTTCTCCTGCCAGCTAGCTCTCTTTATCCCAGAGCCTGCCCTCCTTGCTCTGGGGCTGTTGACACAGGGAGGGCCTGCCTTCCAGGCTGATGAGTCAGTGGGGCCTTCACACGCACTGGCTGGCTGGCTTTGCTTTCCAGGAGGAAGCCAGCTGAAGCAAGGGCGTGGACTTTTAAATGTGTGCAGAGTCTAAGATCCTGTCCAAATCAATTTTCCCATAAGAAATGGTGAAAAGGGGCTGGATCTCAACTAAGGACCATTACCATCTGTTATCCTCATGTATATTCATATGCTATTAAGTATATTAGGACAATGCATACAAACTGGGAGCTCACTATTTGAATCTGGCTTATAGATGTAATTTTCTGACCTGAACAATTTTGCTGTTATTTTTTTATTATGGAATATTTTTAACATCTGTGAAAGTAGGGAGAATGGTATAAAATTCCCATGTAGTAGCTTCAATAATTTGGAGAAGACAATAGCAACCCACTCCAGTACTCTTGCCTGGAAAATCCCATGGACGGAGGAGCCTGGTAGGCTGCAGTCCATGGGGTCGCTAAGAGTCGGAAACGACTGAGCAACTTCACTTTCACTTCTCACTTTCATGCATTGGAGAAGGAAATGGCAACCCACTCCAGTGTTCTTGCCTGGAGAATCCCAGGGATGGGGGAGCCTGGTGGGCTGCCATCTATGGGGTCACACAGAGTCAGACACGACTGAAGTGACTTAGCAGCAGCAGCAGCTTCAATAATTATCAATTCATAGTCTTTTTCATCTAAATTCCCAACTCTACAGTGGATAAGCTTGTGCATATTTATGTCTTTTTATTACTTTTGCCTGTATCTTTAGGATGGATCCACAGAAGTAGGATTTCTGGGCCAAAGGATAAAGATGTGTCTAATTTTAGATATTGGCAAAATCCAGATATATCTCTTGAGTATTTCCCCACAATCTCAACAGATCATAATGTCATTTTTTTTGATTTTTGCCAATCTGATAGGTGAGAAATAGTATCTCTACCATTTCTCATTATGAACAAGGATGAGCATCTTCATATGGTTAAGTGGCCTGTGCAGATTTTAGTGATTTTTAAAAAAAATCTTAGAGTTTTAGATTTACAGGAAAGTAGCTGATAGAGTGCCTATATAACCCATACCCAGTTTCCCCAATTGTTAACATCTTAGACTATACCTTACATTACTATGGAACATTTGTCACAACTAATGAAACAAAATGAATACATCATTAACTAAATTCCACTCTTTATTCAGATTTCACTAGTTTTTAATCTCGTACTTTTTCTGTTCTAGCACCCTATCCAAAGGATCACATTACATTTAGTGATCGTGTCTCCCCAGCCATCACTGATTTAACTGTTTCTCAGACTTCCCTGGTTTTTGATGACTTGGATGGCTTGGAGGGTACATTTTAGAACGTCTCTCAGTCTGGGTTTATCTGATGTCTCTCATGGTTTTTTGCAAGGAAGACACAGAGATGAAGTGCCTTTCTCACCAGAGTAGGCGACCATCCCTGGACTGACTTCTCCAATACTGCAGGCAGAGCAGTGGCTGCTGAGGATCCTCCTTTGGCTTCTACTTACATTTTGACTTCTTAAATAAAACAAAAATGAAAGCAAAAAACAAAAAATGCCAGCACATTTGGACATCATTTCCTATAGGGTAATTTTTTGGGGCTCCAAAATCACTGCAGATGGTGATTGCAGCCATGAAATTAAAAAACGTTTACTCCTTGGAAGCAAAGTTATGACCAACCTAGATAGCATATTGAAAAGCAGAGACATTACTTTGCCAACAAAGGTCCTTCTAGTCAAGGCTATGGTTTTTCCAGTGGTCATGTATGGATGTGAGAGTTGGACTGTGAAGAAAGCTGAGTGCCGAAGAATTGATGTTTTTGAACTGTGGTGTTAGAGAAGGCTCTTGAAAGTCCCTTGGACTGCAAGGAGATCCAACCAGTCCATCCTAAAGGAGCTCAGTCCTGGGTGTTCATTAGAAGGACTGATGTTGAAGCTGAAACTCCAATATGATGGCTACATCACGCGAAAAGTTGACTCATTGTAAAAGACCCTGATGCTGGGAAGGATTGGGAGCAGAAGGGGACAACAGAGGATGAGGTGGTTGGATGGCATCACCGACTCGATGGACATGAGTTAGGGTAAACTCCGGGAGTTGGTGATGGACAGGGAGGCCTGGCATGCTGCAGTTCATGGGGTCGCAGAGTCAGACACGACTGAGCGACTGAACTGAACTATGTTGTAGTAGCCAGTGATGGATGGAACACTAGCTGCTCGACTCCCACCCATTTCCTGCTCTGCTGGCCCCACAATAGCAGATACTAAATATCATTAAGTTCCATAGTTAAAGCCAGGACAACGCGTTACCATTCACTGCTCTCTAGCTGCTAGGCTCCAGTTCCATTTGGTAGCGGCCTTTGCCCTGGTGGCCTCTGCTAGTGTGCAGGTTGTAATCCGCAGAATACTGATGCTCATGGTCCTGGGGGTGAATACACCTCTTTAGCACCCGGTAGTTTCCCTCAATTCTTCAAGGCCCCTCCTCCCCAAGTTCATCCTTGTATCCGACGTAATACTCCCTTTTAATTCAAGACTCCTTCCTCTTACTCAGCTTTTCACTAACCTGAATAACTTCAGTCTTTGTCCAGTAGGAGAATATTGGTAGCTTTCCCCCATTTTTGTCAGAGGAATGTTCTCACAAGGCAACCTTCTCACTTGTTAGTAATACATCTCACCAAAATTGGACATACCTTGTTGCAAAATCTTGGATATTAACTTCTCTGGACTTTGGCTTTCATCCTTGTAAAATGACTTACTACCAGGGCTACACAAGGTGAACACATACTTTGCATTCATGAGATGCGGATGCCACCCAAAAGATCCTATCTTATTTACAATACACTCTCAAGTTATTGGTCTTTATAGAACAGGTACATAAAAATTACAAGTTATTTCTCCTTAGTAAAATCTTGCTGGGAACAGGCCCAGTGGGTGATTTGTGTTTCACACAATCATGACTAAAATCTCTTGGCTAAGTCAGTCATGGAAATAAGGGAACAGCTCTGGGGGAACTTTACTGACAGGTAAAGTCACGTGTAAGACTCATTCTACTTCCACTAGACAATGTCAAGCAGGAAGGCAATATTGGGATATCTGATCCCAAGCAGTTCCCTTTTAAACTGAAATACAGGTGGGTATCCTTGCTATGCCAAAAGTTGTTAGTAAGACTATTTGTATGAAGTAGTGCAAAGCAATCTGACACTGAAGATTAAACAGTGAGAACCATTAATAAGAGTTCTGGTTTTCAATACTGTAGCTGTGGAGATGTTCTTGATATATACTAAGATATATATTCCAAAGGCTATTTTTTGGTGGCTGGGGAGTTGTAGTAAGCCTTCCATGTTTTCCAGTCCCAGATACAACTTTCTGTGTTAAAAGCCAAATTCCTTAAACAGACAAAAGTCAATGGGTCACTGTAAGGACCTAAGGCTGGATTAGGCTTCAAAATTTTGCTTAGCCAGAAAATGAGCAGGATGGCTAAGGTAACATGCTGATCCCCATAATTTGACCATCTTATTCCAAATACTGTTCCATACTCAATTTTTCTTCTCCACTTATAATACTGCCTGCCTCTTTAGAGAATGAAACTCAGAACTGATATTATGCAGAGTTTGTTTCAAGGACTCCAAATGCTAGATGCAACTTTGTGGTCAAGGTTATTAGCTCTAAGCCCAATTACTATAACATACTACATGATGCAAACTGACCCACAGTGACAGGAGAGCAGTGGCTACTTGAGTGTGGGGGTGTGGGAAGAGGCATGAAGAAACTTTTGGGAAAAGAATTTATGTTCATTGTCTTTACTGTTTCATGTGTGTACCCTATGTCAAAGCTTACCAACTGTATACCTTAAACATGTGCAGCTTATTTTATGTCAATGATACTTCATTACAGGGCTTTTTTTTTTTTTAAGATTGACTACTCAGTAGTTAGGAAACAATCTACTTGGATGGCCACTGCAGAAAGAACACACTGCATTTTGTTTAACATGTCAAGTGACCCATCCTTCTACCCACTGAAGCCATACGGGAGGACAGACTGTAGCAGGGGTTTTAGGGTAAGCTGGAAGAATGAAAGATGCAGAGCAAGCCACTCCCCTGAAATATGAAGGGTCTGGGCAGTGGGTGGGGCCTGGTTGTCAACCTCCGTACCCAGAAATCTGTTAGAGAACAACTATGACTACTCACTCAGGCAGTGAAAGGAAGGAAAAACAAACACTGATTAAATTTTAAAAATTTATTGTTTTTTTTTTCTTTTGTTGCTGTTGATTTGTTCTTGAGATGGTGACACCACCAGACAGAACATGTCCGCGTGTCTAGGGCCTGTGCAGGGCTACAATTCCTTTAAAGCATCAGGGCTTGCTTCAGCTTTCCTCTCCTGCCTCACCCCCCATGAAGTCAAGTAATTTCCACATTTTTTTGTAATATAGTTAGCCCTGTGAACACTTTTTTCCATTCTCCCACCTTGTTTTCCTCTCTCAAGTCTATGGGTTAAAAATTAACTTAAAAAAAAAGTATTTATATCCCATTCACCCTAATTTTGGCTCTTCTCTCCAAAGATGACAACCCAAGGTAGATTGGAAGTGGACTTAAAAGAGACTGAATAGGGTCAGAGTTGGAGTATACATGAATTTTGGCCCTGGCAGGTCCTAATATCATTGATGTGACCATGATAAAAAGCAGAACAGGCTCATTGCTTACTTTTCCTTATGTGAACAACTCTAAAAGTGAGAATGAACAGTTGGGGCCAGACACGAGTTGGGACATGAGGAGAAATTTCTAGTCACTTTCATTAAAAGAGGAAGGGGAAAGGAAAAGAAGAGAGGGAGGAGAGAAGGAAAGGACAAAACAATAGAAAACCTTAAGAGATGATCCTGACCCTTTCCTTCCGATTGCAGCTGTTCAATTCATTTGAATTCCCACCTTCCCTAAGTAAATGTTTCTGTTTCACAGAAAGTCTTGTAATTTTGTTCTTCCGTGTGCACACAGGCATGCTAGCATGTGTGTGTGTCGGTGCATGTAGGTATGTGTGTGTCATTTGCTACCAGGAGAATGTTTCAATTGTAGTTTCAGTTTAGTTTTTCTTTTTTTTTTTTTCTTTTTTATTTCCTTAAAATTATTTTTCCTTTTAGAAACAAGTTCACCAGAAAACCAGCTCCCCTCCCACCACGTCGGACAGACCACAGCCATCTCTCTAAACAGCGCTGATTCTCCCTCACATCCCCAAACAGGAACTCCTCGGGGTGGCCTTGGAAAGCTGGAGTCTCTCCCTGTCTGGCGGGATGCCCTGGTGGCGGTGAAGGCCCCTCTGCCACAATGGAGGTTTCTGATTGTGGGACACAGTCTGGTTTTGTTTTCTTCCTGTCTTCTAATTAAAAAAGACATTCCTGACAAAAGAGAGAAGACAGTCAATTAACTGTGGTCCAGGAGATGGCAAGCACTTCATAAAGTCAACCACAAGGCAGAAGTTTCTATACATGCTCCAGTACCTCATTCTGGCCTCTGATGTAAGAACTTCAGTTTAAAAACAAAGGAAAAGAAGTAGTTGGATTTTCTAACTTGTAATTTTAAAGGTTTAATGAAATACTGTTTGTTGTTCTTCAATTCTGAGTGTGCTCAGGGGTAATATGTAGGATAAAGCATAGCCAGCAGATCCAGGCTGACCACTCCAAAACCAAACCTGGAACGTCTGCTTAAATACTGGGGTTTCATGCAAAATTTTATTTTGAAAGAAGCTTTGCCTACCAAAAAAGAAGGTTTAAAAACCACTGATCTAGACTTTACGTAAAGGGTACTATGTAAAAGCATTAAGTAGAGTGGGTAAAGGTGAAGATTCTGACACCACAAGAGTGAACTGTGGCTCTATCAATTACTGACTGTGGCATCAAGCAAATTACTTAACATCTTCAAACCTCATTTACAAATTTCTTCATTTGTAAGATGGAAATAATAGTAGTAACTAATCCGGAGGACTGTGTGACAACTATCTTACAGTTAGTACATAATATGCTTTATACATGACATAAAGTGCTTAGGATATAGTACTAGACACGCAATCAGGGCTCCATAAATGTTAGCTATGAACAACCCACTGCTATGCACAAATAACCCTATGTGTATCAATATTAGCTATTCAGACACTGCAAAACCTGAGGATTCCAAATGATATTACTAATTAAAAAACCAAAGTTTAGAACAATTTCTGGTATGGGAAGGTACCGCTGAACAGAATCTTCACCCATAAAGCGTTTAATCACAAAAGCACCAATGAGAGGGCTGCACATTCATCAAGAACTACCTCCAAGGAGGATAAATTTGGCTTAAGACGTCAAAGAGTGGGCTTACAGGAGAGCTGCCTTTCTTCTCTAAGTCAAGAAACAGCACTCAGAGCCCACCACCCAGTTCTTCGCTCCCTCAGCTAAGCTTCTCTGCTTTACTTCAGAATCAGGAAGTACATGGAGAAAACTGATGATGATCAGGGGCTAGACAAAGAGGCCAGCTCTTTTCCTATACCTCCTGCCTTGGTAAAAACCTGGCATTTCAGTGTTAAAATTATAAAAAATGGTAAGAACAAGCCTCTTTGCCAGCACCAAAATAGCCAGGTTGAAAAATACTCTCATCTGTTACCACACATACTTAACATTCTGGAAGTATCTATAAGAAGAGGAAGGGAGGAATTTTTTTTAAAAAGATATTCTGCAATAGTAACTTTCTTACGGGGGTGAACGGCATCCAAAACTCCAGCTATAGTACTAGTCCCATGATGGGCATTAAAACCTGTGCCTACCTCAAGTCCTCCTGACAGCCAGGGGGAAGGCTGGGAACTATATGCCACTCACCTGGGTGACAGGCACAGTACAGGAGTGTGAGCTATCGAAACAACCTGGTGAAGTCTCGCAAGGCCCAGCAAACTTGTTTACATTCCTCAGCACTAGAAAAGAAAAGAAAGGTAGATTGGTCCCTGCCTGACAAGAAAAGTGTAATACATTGAAAAGCAACCACAACTTTGAGGGACCCTGAGAACTGTCCCAGCTCTGCTCTCTCCATCATCTCTTGACCTACTTTCGATCTTTCTGTAACTCAGGGGTAAATATTAACTACTGTATATGAGAATAATTATAAGCTATATAGCCCTTAAGAGTGGGCTTTGGAGAAAAAGTTGGTTAGATCTAAATCTTGGTTTCATTGTGTCTTTGAGAAAGTTACCAAACTGCCTCAGTTTCCTCATCCATTATCTACCCCAAGATGTTCTGAGGATTAAATCAGTTTCTGTATGTCAAGTGTTTAGGATAACAGAACGGGCGAAGAAAATAGCATTTGACAAATACAGACTGCTACAACAATAAAACTTGGTTGTGGGACTTCCCTGGTGGTCCAGTGGAAGACTTTGTGCTTCCTTCCACTGTTTCGGTCCTTGATCAGGGAACAAAGATCCCATATGCTGTGTAGCCAAATATTAATAACAATACTTGGTTAAAGTCCTTGATAAATCTAAGAAAAGTCAGAACATTCAAAGTAAAAAAGCAAGCATATTCATCTAAGGTGGATCATTTTAACTCTATGAACTGAGCTAACTTAGGTACCCTGGTTTCCTCATTCTTTTCCAAAAGCAGATTTTGTTTTAAAGCCCAGTTCAGCAAGTAACTCTCAATCAGTCTAGTTGAACAGGCTGCTCAAGATTTCCCACTGTGGGAGGAAAAGGGAGAGGAGAGAGGAAAGGGTTAAGGCATGAAGAAAGGGAGGAGGAGGAAGCTGGTCTTGGTCTTCAGGCAAGCACAGAGATGCCTAGGTGGCATGAATAGCCCAATATTCATTTGACCCTGTTTTTTTAAAAGGCTTCCTTTGTCTTAAGACTGTCACCAAAACACCAGTTGATGCCAGTTGCATTCTTTTCTGCCAGTCTTCATAATAGTTTTTGGTAACTGAACATGAGGCTTAGCTAAAATAGTGGAAAACAAAGCACATTCAATTAATAATATGTTCACCCTTATGTGGCCCTCTCTTTGGCACTGATAAAATCAGGGAACACAGCCTATAGCCTAGGATTCAATGCCAGAAGAAAGCTCACTCTCCTTGTAATGGTAATGTCAGAACAGGAATCACTAACCGTGATCCAGCACAGAAGCAGGTACTGAGAGCTACTACCTTAGGTGCCTACATCTGGATTCCCCAGCTGTTTATTATAGGGTCTGAAACATCACTAAGGACTTTGATTTAGATTTCAGGACTTGATTAAACAGAAGCTTTCTTCTAGTCTCCCTCCATCCTAAAAATGTAAGGAAATTAAAGAAGATCTTCTAGTTTTATGGAAATTCTGCCATTTGCCCTGTGAATTTAACATGTTTCAATAAAAGCATAACATTTCTCTATTTCCAAATCAACACTGACTCTAAGTAGGTAGCCTTGGTGAGTGAACCTCTATCATGTATGCTTCTGAAAGTCACGAAGGAGGAAGATATATAACTCTAGAAAAGTCACTGTGTGGGTGTATTACTGATATTATAAGGGACTAAGACAACAGGAAAGAGATAAACTAAGAATAATGTTAGAGACTCAAATCTTTTGCAATCCTTAAGCCTTACATGTTCTTCAATTCTACCCTTCTTCAACCAGAGATCATGGTTAACTATGGAAAAGAAATGACAACTCCATTCTTAGCCTCTTTTATGACACAAGAAAAAGCACTGATATCCAAATACAAGTATAGGAGAACTGTGGTGAGACAGGGTGAAATGAGGTATGGCTACGGTCTCTTAAATCAGCTCAGCTTCTGCCCCCAGTCCTGTCAGCAACTGTTCTGCTGTCAAGAGTTTTAGTCAATGTTTAACTTAAGTGTCCTTGGTGGTTAAGTCCAAAGAAATGGATTTAAAATAAATAAATAAAATGAAAACTTCCTTAAAAACTAGAACTATTTTCTATTTTCTGCTTCACTCCTCCTGGCATTTAATATTTTGGGGTTGTTTTAATTTACACCTATTTATTTATATTTCATTCATTCAAAACTGCCATTATTTTTGTAGAATTTTCTGGCTTCTAGTCCCACCATCCTAATCCTTCTTTTCCTTTATTTTTTTAAGTAATTAAAGAAGAGTTGATTGAAAATGTGGTGTAATTTATCCCTCCCTCAACCTTTTCCCCTTTGGTAATCATAAGTTTGTTTTTTATATCCGTCTGTTGCTGTTTTGTAAATATGTTCATTTGTGTCATATTTCAGATTCCACATGTAAGTAAGATCATAATGTTATTTGTCTTTCTCTTTCTGATTTTCTTTACTTAGTATGATAATCTCCAGCTCCTTCCACGCTGCTGCAAATGGCATTATTTTGTTCCTTTCTATGGCTAAGTAGAACTTCACTGTATATATATACCACATCTTTATCCACTCATCTGTTGACAGACATTTAGAGGTTGCTTCCGTGATCCGGCTACTGTAAACGGTGTTACTATGAACACTGGGGTGCATGTATCTTTTCAAATTATAGTTTTCTCCAGATACATGCCCAGGAGACTTTCACTGTACCTTTGAGTAGTTTTATGGTCACTATTCCTCAAGCCCCCTAATCCCAGTAGTATGGTGAGAAATGTAGCCCTTTTCATCTGATGTGCATAATGGAAAGTAATCAAGCCCTAACTACTGATTTCAGCAAGAAGACACCCCCATACTGGCCTATTCTAGTGTCAGGTCTTCATATTCCTGTCTTCTGACCTTGAGATCCTCATGCAAGTGACACTCACAGAGTAAGTACCAAGACAAGAGATAGGGGAAATGATGGCAAAATTTCTTCTGGACATGCTTAGTGGTATCTGGAAAGCAAGAATGATATTTTAGAATGAAAAACTCCAGTTTTCTTCAAGTTGGCCAACTAAAAATGCCAGGGAATTAATTACCAGTACCATATAAGAAACAGGCTTGGACTTGCTGAAATGAAACTGAACCAGTTTACCCTCCCTGCTAGGATGGCAAACAAAGCAGCATGTTGAGGCAGGAGTAACAGGACCTTAAAACTAAAAGGGAGACTGAGTCATGTGTGGAACAGAAGGTTCAAGGGCAGTACACACACTAGAGAACGAATTACTAAGAGGAGGTGAGCAATTTCAAATCCATTCTCTAGAATCTCAGCATTACCTCTTACTTCTGTTCATTTCCCACCATATGTCACAGCCTACTAAAGGAGGAGCTGTAAAACTTGCTTAGCAATAAGAAATCAAGCAGGCAAGGTTGATACTGTATCTTCTTTTCCTGTATTACAGGACAAAGATCACAGATAGTTTTGTTTAAAGCAACGTATTATTTGGGTTCATTTTCCTTGCCTCAAGATTTTCCTAACATTATGGAATCTCCATGACTTTTATTTCAGACTCATTGCTGTATTTCTACCTATCATGTATTAGCCTAGACGAGGAAATACGAACTTGGTAGAGACTTATTCTGTGTGTGGGTGGCTGCCTTAGAGCTGAGAGAGACATGTTCTGGCTAGTTTTGCAAGCACATAATGACATTCTGGCAGGCTCTTTTCCAAGGAGAAAATTAACATTCACTGATCACCTACTATGTGCCAGGTCATCTTTAAATTTCCAGTTGGTATTTCACCATAACCCTATGAGCTAGGTATCACTAACCCTATTTTACAGATAAAAAATCTGCTGCAAACTAACAGTAAGTGGCAAGATTCAAACCAACAGCCTTGACTTTAAGCCCAGTCCTCCTTTGAGGGTTCTCCCCATGCTCTCATTCACCCTAATCTAGGGTCAATACAATTCTGTCCTTCTAAAGAACAACACTGGATAAAACAGAGAAAAACAGAAGCAGAGAGAAACAACTGTTATACTTCTTCCCTCTGAGACACCTTGTAGGTAGAATACTACTTCTACTGGGAAGATTCATAGTTTTTTGGTTTTTTTTTTTTAAGTTTTTTAAGGTCATCCCAATTAATATATGTCTACCTACTAGAGAGGAGATATCCTCCTCTGGCAAAATATATCATGCAGGCAGTCACATGCTATTTTTAAATCATACATGTCACTTGATCTGTGGCCCAAAGTCAGTTATTTCTGGGACATGAAGTTAGGCCACTTTGTAAACTATAAAAAAGTAATACTCAAAGATTAGGGATCTCAACATTAACAAAATTATTGGAGACTCTGGGGAATGAGAAAGTAAACTATTTTCAAGAGTAACAAGAAATCATTCTCAGAAAAAAAGATTAACATTCAATTTTATCTCCTTTTAAAAAACTAGGTCTGGTTTTAATTGTAAAAGTATATATACCATGCTCATGAAAAAAAAAAAAGTAGCATAGGTTAGGAAAATCCTATGTACATCTTTCCATAAATTTACTACTTATTATTTGTAATAAAGTAGCCCATGTGTGTAAATATATATATATAATATATAATAGAACAGCTTTTAAAAGTACAAGTTGGTTCATTTACAACAGCATGAAAAAGAGTAAAATAAACTATAAAATGTGACTGAAAGTAATTAAAGACACCAATAAATGGAAAGATATCTTATGTTCACAAATTAGAAAACCTAATATTGTTAAGGTGTCAATGCTATAATGAAGTGAGCAATAGATAGGATGCAATCCCACTCAAAAACTCCAATGACATTTTTTTTGTGGAAATAGATAAACCTACCTAAAATTCATATGAACAAAGTTCCCCCTGCTGTGCTGGTATTCATGGTGGCCAGGCAGGTTACCTCCGCAATGTGTACACTGCTTCTTTGGCAGTTATTGTCTACTCAATGCTATAAATTTTCTGTTTTGAGTTTTATAACTCTGGCGTATTTTAGATAATGCTGTGTTTGTACTACTTTGTTGTGTAGAATAAAAGGATTATGTTGAATAAACCTAGGATTAGAGTGCAAAAAAAGAAATCATATGAAATCTCAAGGGACTCCAAATAGCCAAAAAACTCTTGAAAAGAACAAAGCTGGAGGTCTCAATTTCCCAATTTCAAAACTTATTACAAAGCTATAATAATCAAAACAGTATGGGATTGAAATAAAGACAACCACTGGGATAGACTAAAGAGTCCAAAAATAAATCTCTTACATATAAATGATTTTCAATAAGGTTTGTACCAAGACCATTCAATGAAAAAAGGACAGTGCAGGGAAAACTGCAAAAGAATGAAGTCAGACCCTCAACATACATCACATACAAAAATTATCTCAAAATTAATCAAAGACCTAAATGTAAATCCCAAAACTATAAAACTCTCAGAAGAAAATATTGGGGGAAAGCTTCATGACATTATATTTGGTAATGATTTCTTGAATGTAACACTAAAAGCACAGGCAACAAAAATAAAAACAGATACGGAGAAATTAGAACCTGTGCACCACTGATGGGAATGCAAAATGGTATAGGTGCTATGGAAAACAGTATGGCAGTTATGCAAAAAAAAAAAAAAAAAAACCAGAACTGCCATATGATCCAGCAATTCCACTTCTGCGTATACGTCCAGAAGAACTGACAGTGGGGTCCTGAAGTGATACTTATACATTCATGTTTATAGAATGTATAAATACATTCATGTATTATACATGAATAAATACATTCATGTTTACAGAATCATTCACAATAGCCAAGAGGCAGAATCAACCAAATGTCCATCAAAGGAGGAATGGATGAATAAGATACAACACATACATACAATAGAATGTTATTCAGCCTTTAAAAGGAAGGGAATTCTGATTTCTGCTACAATGCTGGATGAACCTTAAGGACATTATGCTAAGTCAATCACAAAAGGACAAAAACTATATGATTTCATTTTATGAGTAGTTAAAATTGGACAGTAGAACGATGATTATTAGGGGCTAGAGGAAGGGGGGAAAGGGGAGTTGTTTAATAAGTATACTTTCAGTTTTGCAAGATAAAGAGAGTTTTCGGTTAATTCCACAACAGTGTGAATGCAGTAATACTACTGAATAATACACTTAAAAATGATTTTAAAAAAGTTAAGACAGTAAATTTTGTTTGTATTTTATCAAAATTTTAAATCAAAAAAATCTAAAGTGCAAGTTGGGTTACAGAATAGTTTTTTCCTCCTTGATATTTTATATATTTTTCTGTATCATCACATGTATTTTTTTCCTCCTTCTTTTCCACTATTACCAACCTCAATGCAATAACCCATTTTTGGACCTAAAATCATTATACAACTGTATGACTATAAGCCATTGCCTAAAATTTAGTCAAAATTCTAAAGACTAGACAGAAAAAGAAATATCAGAGCAAGGTTAACACACAGTTACAAAATCCAATTTAAGTTGCTGTTGTTAATACTATCAAGAACCATAAAAGTCACATAATTTTGTGTCAGTGATTGTTTCTTAAGGAAAATAGTCAAAAGAAGTTAAGGGCTAGACATCCAATATTACTCATAATACTAAAAAAATGAAAATTAATAGAGGCACTGTAAGGAAATCAATCATTATCTTACAGCTATAAATCTGTAACTAGGAAGACTATGGAGCTATATTTAAAACGTTTATTATGTTTATAGTAAGAAAAAAAAAAACAAACAACCCAACAAACCCATACATGTATACTTAACGTTTTAACTAGGCCGTAAGCAAGTGGCTCATGGGACTAATGTATCCCAGAGAGAGGTTTTGTTTGGCCTGCATTAAATTGGAATTTGCTCATCTCCTAAATTAGGCATGGCAAAAATTTCCCAATCAGTCTGCATCACTCCCTAATATTTTACAACCACTGCTTCACCTAGTCAGACACCTGCATTCTTGACCCCTGAATATGGCTAAGAATTGGGAAGGACTTTAAAAAGATACAGATTTCCTGAAGCATAGCGAGCTGTTCAAGGCACTGTTGTTCTGTTGGAAGACATAATGCTTCCACTTACCTATTGGGATATGTTTGATATACAAATGAACAATAAAATAGGCACAGATGAACAGCATAGTGATATTTCCCCCCAGATTGGTTTTCAATACCAATTTGTGGAAATTCAAGAGTTAAAAGACACAAAATTTTAATTTATGAAGGTATACACACAAAAATATTCCTGGGTATATTTGTAACTAAGATGATGTAAGAAACAAAGATATTCTTTCTACATACGCCAGCTGCTGTTTATCACTCACCTAGTGACTTGTTTGTGGAAATCTGTAAGTTGTTTGTGTGTCACTGTGACGGCTCCCCCTGTTGTCTCCTTTGGCAAACCTTTCAAAGAATTCTCTAACCATCGACAAAAAGTCTGTACAGAGAAGAAGGATAAGCATTTTAAAAGGAAGCAGGGCTTACTCAATTGAGACCCTACAGGTAATAGCAAAAACCCACAAGTTTTTCTTAGTAGCATTAGTACTCCAGACTTGGAAGTAAATAAAGGAGTTACCAGAAGTGCTATTTTTGGCCTTCGAATCTACTGAGGGTTGGGATAGCCTATAAAGGCATGCCCAGACTCCCTTCAAGGGGGCAGCAGACATCATTTCAGATGGAGCCCTTCTACCTTCTAAAGTCTCTTCTGGATGAAGTTATTATTCTGTTTCTGTCATTAAACTTATGCAATATTTAAAAAATCAAGACTGCTGCCAAAAATCTCTTAAGCTTGGAGGTCAAGGACAACCCAAAGCAAAAGTTCAGGTGCTAGAAAGAGTAGGGTCAAAAAGTATAACAAGTAAACATTTTAAAAAGTGTATATACAAATATGAATCCAGAATCTTAAGGATTTTAAGGTCATTTCTCTCAGCAGAAGTCACATCCAGTCAGTTCCTTTGTGATAACTGCCTAGTCTTTGGGTTAAGAACATTCTTTCTT
The DNA here is from genome assembly GCA_007570785.1 of Antilocapra americana. Classification (NCBI taxonomy): domain Eukaryota; kingdom Metazoa; phylum Chordata; class Mammalia; order Artiodactyla; family Antilocapridae; genus Antilocapra; species Antilocapra americana. Next base: position 294,085 of record ML664205.1, read on the forward strand.
GTTGCTCTTTTTGTTTTCTTTTTTGGCTCTAATTTTTCTTCATGTCTTTAAGTAGGATGCATGCTTTGGTCATAGTTTTTAGCTGTAAAAGAACTTTTTTATACCTAAATTTTTTATATTATGTGTTTTTCCACTATGTTAATTTATGATCACAATGGGGATTCCAAGGTGGCACAGTGGAAAAGAATCTGCCTGCCAATGCAGGAGACACAAGAGATGTGGGTTCGAGCCCTTGGGTCAGGAAGATCCCCTGGAGAAGGAAATGGAAACCCACTCCAATATTCTTGCCTGGAAAATCCCATGGACACAGGTGCCCGTGGGCTACAGTACACGGAGTTGCAAACAGTCAGACACAGACTGAGTGACTAAGCACATGATCACAACAGAATAGAGCAAAAATAATATTCCAGTATAAATGCTTAAAAGTACCACAGAATTCTCCAAGGAAGACAACACACCACTCAGACAGAAACAAGCAGAGGCAAACAGGAAGAATGAACTCTTAACTGACAACATTTTGGCATCCAAAATGACCCGTAAGTTAACCATAGTATCACCCGAAACAAAAACAGTAAGAAACTAAATTGTATACTGTCAACTAATATAGGACAAAGGAGATGAGAATATCCAATGTAGGAAAAGATAGCTTCTCAATAAATAATGCTGGGATAGTTGAATATTTGCATGTAAAACATACCTTTCACCACTCACAAAAAGTTACTCAAAACAGGTTAAAGACTAAACACAGACCTGAAATCATGAAATTCCTTGAAGAATACAAGGGCCTAAAGTACTGAGACACAGGTCTTGGTAATGATTTTTTGGCAATGACACCTAAAGCACAAGCAGCAAAATAAAAATAAACACAGGAAACTACATCAAACTTCAAAGCTTCTGCACAGAAACCATCAACAAAGTAAAAGGGAAACCTAAGGAATGGGAAAAAATATGTATTTGTAAGCCATATACCTGGTAAGAGGTTAGTATCTAAAATACATAAAAAACCAACCCACAGTAGTCTAGCAAAAAACCAAATAACCCAGTTAAAAAAATGGGCAAAGGACCTCAACAAACATTTTTTGAAGAAAGATACAGAAAAGGCCAACAGATATACCAAAAATGCTCAGTGTCACCAATCATAACAGGAAGGCAAATTAAAACTATAAAGACATATCATCTTAAGGCCTGTTACAACGGTCATGATCAGAAAGATAAGAGATAACAAAGGCTTACAAATCCATTTTTTGTAAAGTTAAATGTATATAATAAGGTTTTTGTTACCTGGAAACCAAGAATATCTATTAAAAACTAAGAGTACAGAAATTTTATTTCTCTTATCAATGATGGTTGGAATAAACTTGTCAGTCTATAAGGGCTCAAAGAGTACTTTTTAGAAAAACAAAAATACTACTGTGTTAGATTCTTAAAATGACACAAACATATTCTCTAGAATCCTTCCACTGGCTTCTTCATTTAACAATTAAACTTAGCAATGTGCCTAAATTATGTTCCAAGAGCAAACAGTAGGACTAGTTTCAAAGTTAGAGTCAGCCTCTCAAGAGACTGTCCAGGACTGAAAGTGTGTTCTTTATGAAAACAACCTTACCGGTCTGTCAACCTGCATGATCTCCCAGAGCACTTCGGCCACATCGGGTAGGGTATACGGGGGGAGGCAGAAGCAGCATGTGTGAAGCAGCTGGCTTACAAGCTGCTGTCCAAGTTGGTTCATCACTTGTCCAATTAGTTCTTTCCGTAATTCAAAGTCTTCTTCATGCTGTACGAAAACAGGAACAACAGGAAAGTGCTAATTTCATCTGAAGAGCAAGTACTCTTTCGCCCTTAGTAATTTTCTTTCTCAGAAAACAAAGTATATAATAGCTGGACTCACAAGGTGCACTGTCTGTTACTAGGAAGAAAATATTAAGAATTTAGTTTCAAGGAAATGGATAAGGGCTTCAGCTGAGATTAACCTTAACCCTTAGGTTTTTCATGAATAGAACACAGAAGAGAAACAATGGTTAGAGATTAAGGGTAGTGATCCTTTTAACCTTTTATTCTGGTAAAAAATAAAGTATTCCTATTTCCTTTTTTAAAAAGCAACTGAAAAAAGAAGACTTCTATCAAATATCTAATCTTCTCTAGCAAAAAAATCTTACTTAGGAACTTCCCTGGGGATCCATGGTTAAGGTGCTGCACTTCCATTGCAAGGGGTTGGGTTTGATCCTGGGTCAAGGAACTAAGATCCCATATATTGTGTGTGGCCACAAAAAAAAAAAAAAAAAAGCTTACTTATTTTCTTCCTTTTTAGTCTTTGAATAGAAATATCTCTAATACGTTGAAAAAAACCTTTTAAAGTGCCTTTCACTTCTAGCTATTGTCTTCTTTTCCCTCTCTGTTTACTGTCAAAACTCTTCAATTAGTCTCTCATATACTTACTTCTTCACTGCTCTCCCTTACTTTCAATTCTACTCCACATCTAGTCAAACATACTTTTGAAAATTTTGTGAACCACTTTACCTTCAGCCAAAAAGGTCTCTAAAGTATTTACTAACAAACTTAGTCCTTTCTCTGATTGTGATTTATAAACCCATTTAGATTTTCCTCCAATCTATCCGAATGGCTCCACTGTGGTCCCAACCTACTTCTTTCCAAAGAGATTTCCCTCCTCTGATCTCACAGCAATCACAACTTTTATCACTTATCTGACAATCAAATATTGCCTTGCTGCTGTTGTTTAGTTCTTTACAACTCTATTTCTCTCTTCAATTAGACACCAAATGGCTTGGGAGCAGAGATAGTTTAGACTAGTTGATACAGCTTACAACATGTTGTATAGGTTGTCTTAAATCTACTAGTTGAGGGATGACCCAGAGAGAGGGAACCGGGAGGGAGGAAGGAGGGGGGTTCTGGAAGGGGAACATATGTATACCCATGGCAGATTCATGTCAATGTATGGCAAAACCAACACAATAAAGTAAATAAAATTGAAAAAAAAAAATCTACTAGTTGATATTTTGGTTAGTGAATGATCCACTACGGACTCTATCTACCAACACAGATCAAATGAGATGCTGCTTTTTCCCTAAGGAATGATATATGAGGTGATAATGAGCTACAAGTAGAAAAACTACTTAATTCATTGTTTATACTTACATCATTGGCTACCCCTGTATGGATGAGGTCTCGCAGGAACCTCATGACACTACAGTTGGCATCCCGGTGGTCCAGGGTAGTAGAGGCAATGGCCCACTGTAAGATAGGGATGACAACTTGGCTCCTCAGCAAGGTAACAGGGCTACGCTGAATAAACCTGGCATGGAAAGATAGGCAAGGTAAAAATTAGGGATTGAGGGAGTGGAGGGTAGGAACATGAACAGGTAAAACATAGGGGATACTGATGGTACTGAAATTATTCTCTATGATACTGTAATGGTGGGTATATGTCATACTTTTGTCCAAACCCACTGGAAGACCTTGGCTTCCCTGGTGGCTCAGTGGTAAAGAATCGGCCTGCAATGTAGGAGACACAGATTCGATTCCTGGGTTGGAAAGATTCCCTGGAGAAGGGAATGGCAACCCTCTCCAGTATTCTTGCCTGGAAAATCCCATGGACAGAGAAGCCTGTTGGGTTATGGTTCATGGGGTCGCAAAGAGTCAGACACGACTTAGCAACTAAACAACAATAGGAAGACCACCACCAAGACAGAATCCTAATGTAAAGTAAATACTTCAAAAATGATGTGTCAATGGAAGTTCATTCATCTTAATAAATGGGCCACTCTGGTGGGGGAATGCTGATAGCAAGATAGGCTCTGAGGGGAGGAGGGGGGAAAGCTAAGGGTATATGGGAACTCTATACTTTCCAATTTTCTCAGGTCCTCTAATGTTTATAGAAAATCTCCAAGAAAAAGTAAAATAACATTCCAAATTTATTTTACCAGGCAATCATTTGTGCAAAGAGAATCTCTTGACATTAATTTTTCAAGAAACATACCAGGAAAACAGGCTGATGGCCCACCCAACAGTTTTCTCATACCAACTCAAAAAATAGATAAATAATTAGAATGGGTTTTCTAACTTGTCCAAAAACTAACCAAAAAAAGTGTTCATTACCAATTAATTTGGATCAAATTTCTGAGCTAGGGACTAAGAATGAATACAAATTTCAGTGTTACTAGTAAAAGGAATTTAGGCAACAAATGGGGTGGCATGCTAGGAGCAGAGATGGGAAGTATAGCACCAAATAATTTTTAAAGTACCTTAAAAGTCTAAAAAATTTTTCTTCTGAGATATGATTATATCTTAAGGATACTAAGCTTCTCAAGGAAAAAGTTGAAGTCAAGCATAGTAGCATAAAAATTAAAACTACACGGGATTCTAGAGACTGTCTAGTCAAATGTTCCTACAAAACTCATTATTATTGTCTTGGGTGTGTTCCCTCCTTTGTGAAAAGAGCTCAGTTATTTCCCCTCGTGCTTATCCAACTCTTCTTCATTTATGGGAATACTCTGGTTCATGATTTAACTGTGGATTATGAATAATTACTCTACCTTCTTCTCTTATCTCATTTTACAGAGAAGGATACAGGTAAGTGTTAGGTGACAAGACCAAGCAATGATGAGGATGACCAATAAAAGAAAAGGTTGCTTTTCAGAAGGACTGACCTCGTGGCTAGCCTGAATAGGTCATCCACTGTGTCAGGGTGATTCTGGAGTCCATTCTGCTGTTCTAAGAGCTGAAAGGTGGGGATGCACAGTGCCTAAAACAGAAGTGATTTTAAAACAAATGCTTGTAAATAAATGCCATGGGATTCAGACTTGCTAAATATCACAACATATACAAAGAGAACAAAGAGGTAAAGCACCGATAAGAAAAAGACTGTGAGTGAGGAGATTCAGATCAAGAAAGGGAAGACAAAAATTCTTCTCAGTTGACATAAACAGTCTTCACATACGAGGTCTACATTTCAGAAAGGGTTGAGGGTAAAGACTTCTGTTGATGAAATTGGATAGATGTCATCTCAAAGTTTTAGAAGTTTCTGAAAGTGACAACTGTGCTTATATACTAGATATGATATGGTCAACTAAGGGCGTAGCTGACATTTTAATAACAATAATTATGAAATGTCAATTTTAAAGGGGAAGACATCTTGGGAAAAGGAGCACCATGATATAACTCCCTAACACATTCTCCCCTCTTCGACTTGGAGAGGGTAAAAGCAGTATATGAGAAGCCTTCTTCAATGCCTGCTATTTACCCTAAAGTGAGATCATCCCTGCTAATTAAACTAGTTCACTGGCTGTTCAGGCAAGAAGTTAAAAATACAATCATGCTTGAGCTAAGAAAGCCTTTATTTTAAATCCACTTGCCCACCTTCCCACAAAAATCCTATCTCTAGAGAACATAAATTAGACAGCAATAACTGTAATGACCAGCACATTTGTGTAATCAATCTCTCTCTCATTCTCCCAAGCAGGCCTGACCACAGAATAACTAGGAAGATCTACCTCCCTATTTGGAAATCATTATGCCTGAGAAGGAAACCTGAAGAAGCAACAGAATTAAAGACAGGGTGAAGAACACACTGCTAGGCCTTCAGACCCTCCAAGAGAACATACCTGGAGCATGTCTAGTAGTCCCTGCCGACAGCCCTCTTCCATGCCATATTCATCCACAAGGATACTACCAAGGTACAGGAAACAGGAATGCTGATGTACCTGGTAAACATTTACCATCTGCCAAGGGAAAAACCAATTAGTTCAATTATTCATCCCCAAAAGAGTATCAGCTTAGGTAGCTGTCTGAGGGAAGAAATTCTGAGATAGATTGGTTTCTTCTTTTTAAGACAACATAATAAAACTTGTTGGCAACATTTTCTAAAACATAGGGCTCAATAATTTTCAAGTACTCTATTTAGAGTTCTTTCAAGCCTTAGACTTTCACCTTTTCAAAACAATGCTGTACGAGAGTTGTGTAATACTACAGACTGGAACTATTCTTAAGTTGTTTTGCAAGGCTTCTGTTATATTTGTAATGCCCTAATAAAGTATACCTAAACTTTCAAACCAACAAGTTGCTCTTATATGCATTAAAGATGATTCTTTTTTTAAAAACAAAACAACCACAGCAGGGACAAAGTATCCCTCATTTTAGAGGAGACTGAAGGCATTGTTTAAATTGGTTTCTAAACTCCTTTATTTAATCTTTTAGGTAAAGAAAAGTGTTTCTAATCAAGACATCTAGATCTATGGAGAATAAAAATATTAATACAATATAAGTATTTAAATTAATTTGTTTAGAATTTTTACCCTGCTATCCTCCAAAAATTAAGCCACTATATATTCATCTATTCAAAATGCCATTACATGGGAATTCCCTGGTCATCCAGTGGTTAGGATTCAGGGCGTTCACTGTTGGGGCCTGGAGTCCAATACCTGGTCAGGGAACTAAGATCTTGCAAGTCAAGCGGAGTGGCAAAAAAAAAAAAAAAAAGCCATCATAACATACATGTTTTGATCTTATTACATAAATTCAATTCTTTGATCTTGGTGGGGTGTAAGGGTCCAGTAATTGGCACTTAGCAGCATATGGCATGAAAAGAACACGAGATGGAAGCTATGAATCTGTTTAGTGCTGTATACTCAAAATTGTATGCTATACTTAATGAATAAGTTACAGGCTGGGCCAGATAGAAAAGAGTTTTAGGCACTGCTGGCTTTACAATCTTTTGATCACTTAACTATGCCACTGAAGCACAAAATTGGCCAATAAACAATACTTATATGAATAAGCATGACTAGCAGTAAAACTTTATTTACAAAAACAAGTGGCAGGCCCACTGGCTGGAGTTTAGCGACCTTGAATTTGTAGGTTTCTTATCACATGTACAGACTTTTGAATATACTTTATATATAAGATGTTACCCTATGCTATTGGAATAAAAAAGTTACATAAAAGTCACGAGTGAAAGTTATTAGTTGCTCAGTCCTGTTTGACTGTGACCCCACAGACTGTAGCCTGCCAGGATCCTCAGTTTATGGGATTCTCCAGGCAAGAATACTGGAGTGGGTAGCCACTCCCTTCTCCTGGGGATCTTCCAGGAGATTGAACCCAGGGATTGAACCCAGGTCTTCGGCACTGCAGGTAGATTCTTTACCATCTGAATCACCAGCGAAACCCAGAAGTCATGGGTGTATCCTCCAATAGCAAAGAGGAATTAAACCACATTGTATTGGACCCATTAATGGACTGCACTGAAGAAGACACCTGACCAGCACTGAACATAGTCTAAATGTAACACATACTGTTGTACTCAGGGTATAGTAAACGCAGAAAACTCACTAAAAAAATTCTGTTAACATATTTACCTTTACAAACTTCAATCAAATCTACAATTTAAGGAAGTGTGATCATCTAAGTGCCAAGTGACACAGCAACAGGATGACCCTGGTTCAGGATAAGAGCTTCCTTAAGAGTGAGGCAGAACTTAAGAACTTGAGGGGCACTCACTGTCAGGGTCGGTCCAATAGATGCCCTGCCCAGTTGGAGAAGGCCACTTTAGGTTGACTGGGTGACGTCTAGCCTGAAGCCCTGTAGTAGCTTTCCTCACAGATGAGTACAAAATTTGAGAAGGTTCTTGCTCAGAGTCCTGCAAATGCAAGATTGGCACTTTGCCTCGCCTCCATCAATTCTAGGTCATGGCACCTCACTTGCCTAAATCTAGTTCTGGCCCTGCTGTTAGGTTAACCCCAACACAAATTACTTGGTGAATTAAGTCACTAGTCATAGGCGTCTCAAAAGAATATTCTAGATCATATGATCTCATATAGCCACATACAATGAACCACACCACCATAATTACATACCAATCATGCTGACTGAAAGAGTCAAATTTATTTGCTGACAAATAAGACATTTATATGAACAACTAACTAGGGTAAAGAAAGAAGAAAATCTCTTTAGGCCAGAAATAGCAAAGCTTGACTTGTCACATTTTTAGAAAGGAAATTAATATAAATGTTTAATACATAAGAGCTGATTCATTAAAGTCATTCCATCTATGAATTTTACACTGAGATGGGCTATTAGACTATCACTACACAGAACAGATTACAGGCTATTTGCCATAAAAATAACACACCTTCCACAGGCACTACTTATCTTTCAAATGTTTTTTAGTTTGTATTTAAGAAATATTGAAGTGTTTCATTTCATTAGCAAGAGCTTTTGTTCTAAAGCCTCCTATTTCAAAACTCTGTATCCTTTATATTTTGCATCTTGCAGGGAACTCACCTGTGTGACTAGTGGCTGCAGCAGGGCCGCGGATCCTTTGCCTACACAGCGAACAGCAAAACGGAGGCACCTGCAACAACGCTCTACAATCCGATTATCAGCCCGGTGCTTATTTAGAGTCTCAGATAAAATTGGCCATATCTGAGTCAAAAGTGAAAAGAGCACAAGGAAGAAAATAATGAACAACTAAGTGCTGAGAAAAATGCTCCCCCCAAGTTGGTAACAACTGATTTGGCTTTTAAATAATTTGGGGAAATCCTTCTTTACAAGAACACACACGGCCTGATTCTGGTCAGTGGGGGTGTGTATATGTGCTGGGGTTCAATACACTAACCATCAATAAAAACAACCACGTCTTAAGGGAAGCACAGTAATTCTTATATCTGATACCAATGAAAACTCAAGGATAATCGGTGTTTCTCCCCTTAAGTCTGAAAAGCACTTCTCAAAACATGCCCTCTGATCCTCATGTTACCCTGAGTTTTTTTACAAAGGAAGTATTGTCAAAGGGGAAGCTATGATGGGAAATCAGCTTTGTCAAAAACATTCTGCCAGTACTGACCAGGCCTCTCAACAACGCTAGGATTCATACAGTTAATCTCTTCCTACTTTGGCCTTTCACTCTGTTTCCTGACAGCTTGTTTTTTAACCAAAAATCTAAAATCAAAAATATTTAGTTGGATGGTTCCATTCATCTTTTCACTGATACTGAATACGTATCAACAAACTGAATCTTCCTATGAACCTAGAAGACAGTACCTTCTCACTTTAGTTACCTAGAGTCTTATTAGGAAAAAGAAAGAAAGCCTTATTCCACAGGCATCGATTAGTACTTACTTCCTGTATGACTTTTTGGCACGGATGAGTCTGTCCATTTTCCACAACGGGATTGGTGTGTCTGGGGAAAGACAACGATCCAAATTAGGGAAAGAAGAGCAATTTCATCAAGGAGGCAGAGCCCTAATCCCTGTTAGTTTACTTAGTATCATCCTCACCAATTAAAAAAAACCGAATCGTCAACTCTGGGTACATGGGCTGCAGGTAGGGGGCACTACAACTATCCTTTTCATTTTTTTCTCCTTTTATAAACCTGAATATGTAGTTTTTTCCAAATTAATAGATATATTCAAGTTGTCTGAATCCACTATGAAAACTCAAGTACTGCTTCATTCCCAGCACTTAAAAGCTTTTGAAACTCTGGTCTACCAAAGATGTTTCCCACAGTTCTAGTCTAAACTCAATGATACACAATGTGGGCCGACCCACAATACACTAAATTCAATTATCTACCTAGTTCTAGAATCCACTAATTTGAAGGAAAGCAGGAAAAAAACAAAAACTATGATTAACTACCAACTTCCTTAAAGGAAAACAATTCTTTAATTTTAAAAAGCTCAACAGCAACTCAATAAAAATCTGCTGTCATAGTTGTTTAGTTGCTCAGTCGTGTCCAACTCTCTTGTGACCCCACAGACTGCAGCCCTCTTGGTTCTGTCCATGGGATTGCCCAGGCAAGAATACTGGAAAGAGGAGCCATTCCCTTCTCCAGGAGGGAGAAGCCATTCCCTTTTGACCCAGGGATTGAATCCAAGTCTCCTGCATTGCAGGTGGATACTTTACTGCTGAGCCACCAGGGAAGCCCAATATAAAAAAATATAATTTTTCTTTATATTAAGGAATTTTTTTTGCAAATTTTCTTTCATTTATTGTGAAATAAGACTGTTAATACGCTCTCAGAATGGTATGCAACAGAGGCTCCTCTAATTGTACAAGAAAAGCATTATACCAACTCAGAAAAAGATACTTGTAGACAAGAACAAGCTAAAACAACACCTCAGTTTCAACTTCTTCCACAAAGGTTTTTATACAAATCTTAATTGATATTCCAGGTATACCTATAGGACACATAAATTATATTATGCAACTAAGAAAGATCACTCTCTGAATACTGTCGCTTTAATGCTATTTTAATCATTAGGCTCCTCTTAATATTAAAGAAGGTTTAATTTCACCTGGTCACAGAAGCGACTTCATTGTTTGCCCCCATACACTGTTACAGAGCAATGATTATGAAAGTATGGCCTTTGGAATGCGATGCAATAGCACTTGGGAACTTATAAGAAATGCAAATTCTTCGGTCCTATCAAGATCCAATCCATCAGACACTCCGGGAATGGGATGCAGCAATCTGCTGCCTTGGGAATTGAAGCACCACAGGTGACTCTGATGCACGCTGAAAGTTTGAGACAGCCTGCCCTGGTAGCTCAGATGGTAAAGAATCTGTCTGCAGTGTGGGAGATCCGGGTTTCATCCCTGGGTTGGGAAGATCCCCTGGAGAAGGGAATGGCTCCTCACACAAGTATTCTTGCTTGGAGAATTTCATCGACAGAAGAGCCTGGTGGGCTATAGTCTGTGGGGTTACAAGAGTCCGACCAACACTTTCACTTTTTTCCTCCCCCTATTTCAGGACTCTTATTTTATTGTTGGTCTAGTTGTTCATTTTGCATCAGCATCATGTTGCCTAAATGACCAAAGTACACCTGATCACATTAACAAATTCAAGATCAATGTACCAAAAAGGCATCTGACAATATTCACAGGCATTTTTAATTGGAAAAAAAAAAAGTTAAATAGGAACTGAAGGAAACAATTAGCAAATGTTACACTAAGTGATTTCCATTAAGCTGGGAAAAACAACTAGATGCCTGCTATCACTAATCCTAAATCTTGTTCTAGAAATTATTTTTATTACAATAACCACTATAAATATTCAAAAAATTCACATTTGTAGTTGACTGCCTAAAAAAATCAAGTCTAATAAAATTTACAGTTTATTGGGTAACAATGAAAGCTATGATTTCATCCATGTTTAAAATTTTATCACAATATCACAATAAAAAAATCTGCAAGAAGGTTAAGTCCATTATAATACCTGTATTGCTCTCTAGAATGTTATTTTTCAAGAATCCCACAATTTTTGGGGAGCCATGCCATGTGGCTTGCAGGAACTTAATTCCCCCACCAGGGATTGAATCTAGGGCTATGGCAGTGAAAGTACTGAATCCTAACCTCTGGACCACCAGGGATGTCCCAAGGATCTCACAATTTTTATATCAATTTTTTAAAACAAGGAGCATGGGCAATACATATGAATTGGCAAGCTACAGTATCTAGTAATAAACAGATGTGAAAAGATGCTCAACTCCTTATTTACCAAGAAAATATTAAAGCACATACCAGAAACAGGGCTATAAGGTTGAAGGGGTTGTAAACTGGCACTACAATGATAGTCTCCTTTTTTCTTTTTTTGATGTGGACCATTTTTAAAGTCTTTACTGAATTTGTTATAATACTGCTGTTTTATGTTTTGGATTTTTGGCTGCAAGCATGTAAGATCCTGGCTCCCTGACCAGGGATCGAACTCACACTCCCTGCATTGGAAGGTGAAGTCTTAAACCCTGGACTGTCAGGTTAAGTTCCCCGATGTTCTCCTCTTCTATAGTAATATCTAGTGAGGATGAGAGTGGACATAACCTGTGACTTACCAATCTCACCTTTTGATAAATATCTCAGAGAAAGCCTGGCTTATGAATAGCAAGAAAAATATACCCAGTAAGTTATTTTTCAGTGATAAATTATATATAACCTAAATATTGACCAATAAAAGACCTAAATACATATTGTGCATTTAAAACAGGGTTGCTGCTGCTAAGTCACTTCAGTAGTGTCCGACTCTGTGCAACCCCATAGACAGCAGCCCTCCAGGCTCCTCCATCCCTGGGATTCTCCAAGCAAGAATACTGGAATGGGTTGCCATTTCCTTCTCCAACGCAGGCATACATGCTAAGTTGCTTCAGTCATGTCCAACTCTATGCAACCCTATGGAAAGCAGCGCACCAGATTCCTCTGTCCACAGGATTCTCTAGGCAAGAATAGTGGAGTGGGTTGCCATTTCCTTCTCCACACTTTGACTTTTCAAAGTTTGAGCATCACTGATTCAGGGACCAAAAGAATTAATTACATTTTAAAGTCTTTTGACAAAAGTTTACCAAAAATAAATACATTAGAATTTGCCTTTGCAGTTTGTAATAGGAGTAAATCAGTTTTCTGACAGATGCAGGTTACAGGAAGTACTCAGAAGCTGAGAAAAAACCACTTTCTTACTTCTATATAGTAGTCTCATTAGAGATTTTAACCCAGGGCAGGAACCTGGCATTTCCCTTCTTACCTAAATATGACTGCAAGGCGATCTAAGAACACAGTGGGATCTGAGGATATGCCATTGCTGGGCTCCTGAGACAACAGCTGAAGAGACAGAAAGATATTAACACCTAGCCATTAAATATACAAACCTATAGCAAACACGGCAACACATGCCTCTGTACATCAACCTCTGTCTCAGTCTCTATTTCTTTATATCAGATTCCTGAAAGTTTCTCAAAATGGTAAAAAATTTTAAATTCATATTAGCAAACTATTTTCCTCCATCTTACTGCATCTTGGCCAAGGCTGCATATTAACTTTTACTATATGATCATTGTACAGTGGAAAACAGTATCATTTAATTTTTTCCCATTTACTTTTATAATGACTAGGATATTATAGACATTCATATTATAATATAGATTATATGTATTATACAATATATATTTATATAATAATTTTATAATATAAAGCTTCAAAATTATACCTTTATATTTTAAGAGGTAAGGCAAGTTGCCTCCTCTTCTTTCCTAAAATTTTCTTAGACACTTCTACCAGTATATCACTAGAAATAAACTTTAGAGTCATTTCATCAAGTTCTCCTAAAACATGGAGATATCTCCTTGGTATGTTCATTGCTGTTGCACCATAAATGTACTTTGAGAAGAGCTGACATTTTCACAACAGTCTTCAAGGAAACATGGTAGGCTATGCTTTTGGAAGTTAACTTGAATGGTGTTTTTCCCACTGTATCTTTTAAATGGTATTTCTGATACAGTGAAAATCTATTGATTTGAGAATACTTATTTCAATACTACTTTGATAAATTTATTAATTTTAATAACATCTCAGTTCATTCTCTTGACTTTCCTAGGTAAAGACCACCTGCAAATAAAATAATTTTCTCTTTTCCTTTCTATCATATAAACATACTATATCTGTTTCACCTCTTAATTAGACTCACCTTTTTCAATGCCAAAACTTGAACAGAACATAGTTCACTAAGACATTCAGTAATCTTATCCAAAGGTAATCTGGCTAGGACAAGTGCTGTCCCTGAAAGACAAAAGATGAAACAAATGAAGAAAATAAAAGCTGAACTGAAGAAACTCATTGGTCTACATTATATGGCTTACAAAGGCTAACTAGATCTATTCTTTTAAAAAGATCAGCACTGTTTTTTAAATTATAGTATTTTGTTATTTACTGTTGGGCTTTTCTTTATTTGGCTTAGAAAGACCATACAGACTTTCACGTTGACATTCACAACTGAAGTTAATATTAAATTATTTCTCCTCAGTAGCCCACTGGTTTAAAGATGTTAAAATATGTCTCTTCACTTCCAATCCTTCAAAGACTTTAAAAATCTCCTTCACAAGGCCAATGCCAAAGCTAGTTTATACAGCATAGTACAATGTTCTCAAACCTCCCAGAGGTCAAGGAAAGCCTTTATTTTTGATAAGTACTATAGGCAATTCTTATCATCAGAGAAGTCTGAGAAATAGGGACATTATTGTTATTATTACTGGAAGAAAGAGTTGAAATTAAAGATTAACTCTAGTTCTACCATAACAGACACTATGAGCTGGGTAAGACATTCTCTCAGAGCAGCAGTTTCTTTATCTGCAAAAATGAGCACTTTGAACAGAACAGTAATAGTTAAGTTTGTCTTTATTTCACTTTTAAATAGCTGCAAAAATCTCCCTTTTCTCCTTTTCCCCAAATAAAATCTTAACTCAGAACTCCAATAAAATAGATGAAAAAAGAAATAGAGGTAGGTTAAAGTGGGACAGAAGGCCCAGATCCTTCCTATCCAGCTTCCTTCGTGTCACAGTCCCTACCAAATGCTGAGGTATCGCCCCAACATCCAGGGGATTACACATCATGCTATATCCTTTGACTATTATTTTTCTCATCTCCTAAAATTTTATTCAACAGGACAGTATTCAATTCAAACCTTCAAATTTGAATAAAATAGTGAATGATTTTTCTTAACATCTGTAACCATGGATGAATTAGATTTTTTACTTAAAACTAGAGGGGGTAAAAATCTAACACATACAATTTTTCCTTTTAATTCATCCCTACAGAGAAGAATGTTACTAAAAATGTTTCTCCATCTAGAAGATACCACCAATATAACTGGGATAACACATTTTATTACAAGTTAGATGTCATGCTATCATCAAGGTTAAATTTCACTAGAAAATTACAAGATGGCAGCAATACCAACAGGTAGTAATGAAGAAAATATATGACCTGATTTAATGCCTTATTATCTATGCCTCTGAAGAGAGACAACAAAAAACCATGCTTAAAAAAGAAAGTCTGTCTTAAAAATGCATAGTTACATTGGCTGGTAGGGAACCTGATCACAGTGAAGTGATCAAGAACAGTTAGCTGACACATTAATAGTCATCCAATCTGGACAAGGCTGTCTGCCACTCACAGAAACTTAAAAGATGCTGCACAAGTCCCACCACCGTTTTATTTGATACACCAACTGTAAAAACTTCACTACCTGACAGGACACACCAATCTGTTTGCAGAAAGCATGGTTATAAAGTATTTTCTTTCTAAAAGCCAGTAAACTGTCAAAAATCAATTACTCATAAAATAAATCTGCTACTTCTTTTATAAAATAATCCTTCAAATATTTTAAAATAGCCACTCCTCTAAGTCTTTTCCCCAAGTATTAATATCTCTAATTCTTCTATTATTTTGAGTTTCATCACTACCCTGGCTGTTTGCCTCTCGATCATTCAGTGTAAACTGATTAGTAATGGTTAAAGACCATTAAGTGACCAGAACCCTTGGCTTTGAGCTACAGGACTGATCTAGGCACACTACCTTTAAATTTCCACCTATCTCTTTGGTATAGCAATGTTTCTTTGGTCTCCCTTTTTATTCTTTCCTCCAACTCAAAAAGGAACTATGATTTAGCTTCAATATGTTAACTCCACTCAAAATCTAGGATCATGATATAAATTCTACAAGCACTTTGAATTAGTTATACAGCCTTAAAATAGTCTAAGAATGCATGCACACATAATCAACATCTCCCCTCCCAGAGTGACCTTCCTCATCACTGAGTAAATTGCAACTGAAAAGTGAGATACAACTGACACAAGATAATCCCTAGAAGTGGCTTAGAGACTGTTCTTTCTTAATATCTGAAGTAAATACCTTTTAGCAAGCCCACAGCAGCTTCTGGAGACAACATGAAGGAATCAAGGGAACGGGCAATCTCCAGGAGTCCATTAAAATGCTGAGCCATGTGGTCTCGGCAAACAGAGCAAATGTTATGAATTGCTTTCGCTGCAGCAGAAGCTAGAGGCTTTTCACACAGGCCTTTCATCAAATAGCCCAACACAGGGTCTAAGGAGAGAAGTCATACATAAAGATTACATATTTGAAACTTAAGGAAAACTTCTAGGTTGCTGGAACAGAGGTTTATATTCTCCTTTAAAGCAAAAGAACCATTTTTAAAAAATGAAATATGTTTAAACCCCAAGATATTTACATATAAAAATGGAGCTGATCTCAGTGACAAGGAGTGTCAGAGAGCTCTGAGGCCTATCTATTTATCTTGCTTTTCTTACCTTGTGGACATGAACTGCTGCTTATTGTTTTTGTTTTTTTTTTTTTTTGGTTTTATAGATTTATTTTCAAAGGGCAAAAACACTTAAAACAATTTAAATACAAGTCTAAACAGAACTACTCAAAGTCAGCAATGATGCAGAAATGTGTTCTCACTGCCAGACACTCGCCAGCATCTTCTGAGCCTTCTCTCAGTGAGGAAAAGGGGTCTGATATTTTATTCATATACGTCCTTCTTATCTGCAATGTAATCTACAATTTCTTGTGGGCACATTAACTTCTCCGCATCTATATCAGGAATTTCAAACCCAAATTCGTCCTCCATGGCCATGATAATCTCCACTTGGTCCAAACTGTCTAAGCCCAGGTCTTTCATAAAATGGGAATTTACTGAAAGCTTCTCTGGGTCAATCTTGTCATAGAGTTTCAAGACGTAAAGAACACGGTCCTTGATTCCCTCCAATGTCAAAGGCGGTGCATCGCTATACTGGCGGCCCAGCTGTGTGACTCTGCCTGGAACCTGCGCGAGCACCAAGGCCGGCAGCGGAGCGCCAGGCCTCGTCCGCGTCTCCGCGGCGAAAAGGGCAGTGCTGACCGGCCGGGCCGCGGCGGGCGCGGGGAGCCTGGGCCGCGGCGCGAAGGCCACGGGAAGTCGGCGGACACCGGCGCAGAGGACACGAGCCGCCATGGCTGCGCCGACCCCTGCTGCTTACTGTTAGGACTTCACAGAGTATGGTTTGAAAACCACTGACTCAGTTTCAAACACTGGTGGATATAACTATCCAAGTATTAAGAATATCGTTAAAGTAAGAAAGAAGATAAAACTTAGAGAGTACCACAATATTCAGAGATTAATCACTACTTGTAAAAAAAAAAAATCACCTACATTAATCAGGACAATGACAAGTTACCTAAAGCTGACACTTTTATACTTTCTTCTTTATAATTATAAAAACCACAGAGACGGATCCTTAGCGCTTTGAGAAGAATTAATTCATTATGTCTTACTTGTTACCAATGTAAGTGTTCTAAGAAAACTGATTATAAAAGTAAATTTCTATACAGCAAATCCTAGTTATCCTTTACCTTGCTTTGTAAAAGTTTTTCTATGAAAAAACCCTAAGAAAAACTATACATGTTTAAAGAGCACTTTATGTGAACTACAGAGTAACCTCATACCAAATCATAAAAGAAATAATCTCTGAAATTCCATTTAAAAGTTATTTCCATTTTTAGCCTAATTAGAAAAATAAGGCAGCAACCCAGCAGGAACCCCTGCTTTCCCACAACACACAGCCAATTTAGCATGAGAATCAGAACTAGAATCTAAAACCTAGTCCAAGTAACTCCAATACTATTCAGCTCAGTTCTGTCGCTCAGTTGTGTCCGACTCTTTGTGACCCCATGGACTGCAGCATGCCAGGCTTCCCTGTCCAATACTATAGGCCTCAGTGATTCTTAAATTGAATACTTGTGATTTTGACTATTCCACAGTAAGTATGAATATGCAGCACTGTGTCTTTTAACTGAGGCACAAATTTAAACAAGATACAAGGTGGTACTGAATGATAAGTGTTAAAAAAACAGGTAAACTCACTTTGTTTCTCTGTGGAAAAACTGTTCAGAAAAGAAAGCCAAATGTTGTGGCAGATAAGTGAAGAAATTTAAGAATTAGAAAATAGGTATTTTGAAAAAAAAAATGTTAATGGTATGCTGAACTTGAAAGTGGCTCAACTACAATGTAAGCCTACCTATCATATGCTCTCTATACGGATACAAGAGAACAGGAACACATCTCCTTCTCTCTCTTATTTTTGGATACGACAGGTCTTTGTTGCTGCACTTGGGCTTTCTCTAGTTTTGGAGATTGGGGTGGGCAATCTCCAAAGCCTGCAGTGGGCAGGCTTCTCATTGCTAAGGCTTCTCCTGTTGTGGAGTACAGGTTTTAGGTGAACGGGCTTCAGTAGTTGCAGCACATGGGCTCAGGAGCTGTGGCACATGGGCTTAGCTGTTCCGTGGCATGTGAAATCTTCCCAGACTAGGAATTGAACCTGTGTCTCCTGCACTGACAGGAGGATTCTCATTCACTGTACCACTGAGGAAGTCCAACTCAGCTCTTTTTAAGTAAGAGTTTCAGGCAATAAAAAAAAAGATCATGTGTAAAATAAAATCAAGTCAAAAGGTAGTAATAAAGATAAGCACAGGGCTTCCCTGGTGGCTCAGTGGTAAAGAATCTGCCTGCCAATGCAGGAGAGGGTTCAGTCTGGGAAGATCCCACAAACTGCAAAGCATAAGTCCACATGCTGCAACTACTGAAGCCTGTGCTCTGCAACACGAGAAGCCACTACAACGAGAAGCCCACGCACCGCAACAGAAGAACAGCCACCACTCATCACAGCTAGAGAAAGCCTGAGCAGCAACAAAGACCCAGCACAGTGAAAAAAGAGAGATAAGCACAGCACATCAAACTTAATGATATTCACACATTTAAGGATTCTTAAAATTCTCAGAATATATCAGTCTTGAGTATCAGTGGGACTTTATATATATTAACCTAGATAAATTCTTTAGTCTCTCTGGACTCCACTTTCCTTATCTTGAAAATGAGGGAATTAGAAGAAATTTCTAAATTTACTTTCAATTCTAAAATTACTTTATATGATCTTTATTTTTTCAAGACAGCCAGAGATTATACAACTCAACACTCTTCATCTTAGTTTGTACTTAGTTTCAATAATAATTCTCAGCTTTTAAGCAGTGCATGTATTTAACACTGAAATGCCCGCCCCTTTGCTCTAGTCTATTGGCAACTTCTAGGTTAGAACTATAGGAGAGTCTGATTAGCTCAAGCCTATGCCAAAGTCTAACAAAGACAGAAATATTTATGCTGAAGTAGAGTACTAGTAGAAAACCGTCACCCTATCTAGAGATCTAATTTTAAAAGGTCCTTTCTCCAGTCTGTGATCAGATTATAAAATGTATCAACTGAGCAGTAACTCATATATCTATTCTCAGTGTCTAGAAACAGTCTACTTATCAATAAAAGAGAAAATAGGAAAACAAAAGCAAAAGTAAGAGAGGAAGAAAGAAATCAGAAAAGTCAGAAGCAGTAGCTACAGAGGGGAGTGTTCACACATACCGAGGAACTGAGGATTTCGATCGACCACTTCGCTCATCTCTCCAACCAACTCAATGCTGGTGTAGCGCACAGCTGTATGCACAGTCTCCGGGAGACGGACAACTCCTTCTAGGACCTCCACGAGTGTTGGATTGTTCTCCCTGAGTTTAGAAGGCAAGTACTCAGAGTTAACAATTTCAGAGGTGAGGTTATGGCCATAAAACAGGCTGCAATGACACAAATCATTGCTAAGAGTTTCCTTCTAAATAAGTAACCATTTGGATAAAACTGCTTAAATCTGGTATAAAATTTTTTAATCCTCAAAAAGGGGTAAAGACAGAAATCGAAGTTATCATTGTTACAGTTGAGAAGCACACTGCTCCTTAATCTTCTGAATGTCAGTGAAGTGTCTAAAGACAAATCTTGCTATCAAATAAGGCTCTTCAAACTGGACAGGTAGGCATTTACTGTGGACCAATGTCTTTTAGTGAATTCATTTTATTTATTCTTATATCTGCAGCACCTAGAACAGTGCCTGGCACATAGTGGGCACTCAATAAATAAATATTGCTAAATAACTAAATGAATAAATAATCCTTATAGACCACTTCCTATGAGTTGTTATCCTCCAAAAGATTTCTTATGGCTGGATAATGGAAACCTTAAGAACAGGTAAGCATGGATGGGCCAGCTCACTGATTAAAGAATCAAGAACAAAAGCTGCAGGAATAGATAAAGGTGTTCTGACTTAAAACATGAGGGAAAATTAAAGTTATCCAAATACATTTCACAGCTCCATGAGTTTATTTTTCCCTTTTCCTTCTCTTTTTCTCACCCCTCAAGGATACTGGCTCAAGTTCTTTTAAGCAGAGTGGAGGACCCCCAAATGACCAGAACGTAATCCAGAAATGAAAGACGTTTAAATACATCCTGGATTGACACAAGAACACTCCTCTCTAATAAACTAAGTCTATTAAGCCCTTTATACATTAAAAAACAAAAACAAACCCACACCTGTAATCATGCAGTTGGTGTGAAATGTGGATAAAGAAAAAACAAAATAAAATCTTCTCTCATTTATGCCTTATGTTTCCTGAAGGCACTAAGCTAGTGTTGAGACTCTCTACGCATCCTTTCTCATACACAATCACAAATCAGTTAGATCATTAGCATAATATCTTCAGACTGTTACTGAAGGTTCCAAAAGATACCAAAAAGGGTTTAAAAGCAAATAGTATGATGTGATTCAGGACCAGAACTTCTTAATAGAGAAAATCAAAACAACTCTATCTCCTTAAGTATTTCCTTGATTAGAAAGTATATAAGATTTCATTGACTAGACCCTGAAAGCCAGCTAAGAAAGAAGCACTGTACATTTTATGAATACATGCCTTAACCATCTCTCCAAAGCCTTGTACAGAGAGCCCAACTGCAGGTGTCTGATTACATACAATACAGGAAAACTTGACAGGTATCAGCATCAATTTGTAAACTCACAGAACAAAGTATATTCTGTTTTTAAGGATTTATGTTGAAATAATAAATAGAATTTCTTTGCTAAGCAATGAGAAATCAAATTCTAATAATTTAAAAATTTCCAACAGCAATAACAAAAATAATTGCCCTTTAGATTTTGCTAGGATAACTATGCCATGCCTCTCTGAAACTTACAAATGATTCTCCAAGACAGGGAAAAAGGAGAATATAATTAAATATTTGTAAGGATAACTTACCCAAGTCACAAAAGCAGGTGAGAGCCAAATTAGTGCCTATTCAAATGCGTTTAAGCAAGTGCCAACAATTTAACAGTCTAATAAATTTTTGATTATACCAACTTTCACAAGGAAGCCTGGTTGGAAAAATAAATCAGCATTCTTTTCCTAGCATCAAGAACAAAAGAATTTAAACTCTAGAAAATGTGGTTAAAACACAGATATCAGCAATGCATGCTACTCTGAACTAGACTCTTAGAAGTCAGAAGACTAGACAGCATTATAGAAGAAGTTCTACGAGTTTCCAAACATATCCCACATGAGGAAAAATGGCGCAATTTTCCTTCCTCTGATATTAAGAGTTCACAGCAAAAGACTTATAGACACTCACGGATCAACACTCTTTGCTATAGCAGCCATGATAAAGAGAACCGCTTCTGTCACCTCCCAGGGTGGGTTGCCTTCTTTCAGAGTAGAATATAACTAGAGAAGAAGAGGTGGATTATGGATCCATTAAAAGAAAAACAGAATAGAGTTCCAAAACAAAACAAAAAACCTGTTAGTTAAAATAAATTCAGCTCCTTGTTTCTAAATTTAATTATCTCTCAGAGCCAGGGGAGAATAGTATTTTCATTTTTCAAATCTTCACTAACTCTAAATCAATACTAGTTTAATATCTGAAACAAATCCATTTAGATTCCCAAGAGTATATCAAGATTATTGTCTGCCCCTACAAAATATTATGGAAAAAACAAAACTTACTACATGAGTGTCTTTTCCTGGTTCTGGTAACTGATAAATACATTAATACACTTAAAAATGAAACATAATGTAAAACCTTCGCATATGCATTGGCTTTACATTTATTATTTTAACTAGTTGTCTGCATTAACACTAGTAGTACAGATTAAATTCCTAAAAAGTAGTTGTTCTGAAGCACCCATCACAATACCATGTCCAAGCAAGGGAGGGTGGGGAGAGACCAAGCAAAATACTCAGAGATGTCCTAAAATTTCCCAGGGTATAGCTATCAGTGGAATGTGACTGGCTATTAGTCTAAATAAGGTTTCTGTAATCAAATAACACACTGCTAGGTAAAATGAAATTAAACAATTCTCTTGTATGACTTCACAGAACCTTTAAATATACTATTTAGGTCATTTTCCAGTTTTAATTAACAGAACTATTTTTTTCCGTAAAAGAACATCTCATGAGACTGGTGTTCCATAGTACACATCTTGGACAAGACTCACAATTAATGTACATTTGTAAACTGAGGTCTAGAGAATAAGTAATTTGTTCAAAGTCATGGAGCCAGTGAGAGAGGAGTTGAAATCTGAGCACAGAGTATCTGCCTATGATTTAGTGGGGATCTCACTTAAATCTGCTTTCTAAGCATCTCTAACTCTTTGTAATTAGGTCAAGAAACAAACTTTGCTTAATATAAAGAAATACAGTTACAATTATATCAACACTTTCTAGATCAGATGATACCCCAAAATACACCAAATGCATGGGTTACCCATCTTCCAAATTAGGTCAGTTCAGTATGACTGATAAACCATCAAAATCAGTATTTCAGGATTCAGAGCAAGATCCAGCAATATGAAAACCACCTGATATTATGCTAATGTTAAGTGACATGGAATGGTGATGACTGTAACCTTACGACCTAAAATGTTACTCACTGACTGTTAGGAAAAACATAGGACATGATTCTTCTACTCTACTGCAGTCATTTCTGGGATGAAACTGCAAAGGAATCTAACCATAACTGTGAACAAAGGAAAATGCTAAATAACTAAGATTTCCAGGAGTTGATACATTAATTATTAAAAGCAGAAAAACTTGTCTCTTTTTCCTGGCTAGGTCCAAATTCCCGTTAAGTATCTTGGGGGCTTTAAGGTTTATCTATGATCTTCCATTTCAACTGTGCAAGTGGAACAGCTCTCAGTAGCAAGAATATAGTGTGAAACAATAACTTAACTATTCACTGCAATTGGCTTGTAAGATACTAAATAAACATAGCTACTATATGCCAGGCAGTGTGCTAGGCACCTGCATATCTACTGTCCCATTTAGCCATCAAGATTGAAGAAAAAGATGGAACACTTAAGAGAAGACAGAAGTGAACACAATTAAAATGACTGGTAAAGCTGATTAGAATCTTCAAATGGGCTTACCTGAGCAAAACATTCCATAGACCCAATCAAAAAAATCAAGTCCTTCACCAGGTCTGACACTCGCATCCGAAACTCCCCAAAGTCATCAGTCTCCTCAGGAACCCCCTCCTGAAATTTCAAATCAGATAATATTTGCTTTAAACTCCCTAAGGCTTTCACTAACTTTATAAACAAATAAAAAACCCATTAAGCAATTCAGTCCCAATGAATAAAAAGATAAACTGCATAAATCACAATGACATTTTACTATAGAAAGCATCCCAAACATTAAGGTAAAGTCAAATCAATACAATCACCCTCCACCTTTACTATGAGAAACTCTTTCTTTTTTTGGCATGTCCAAACTACATCTTGCCCTGTTGCTGGAAAAATCTGGGGTGGTGGAGGTGGAAAGTGTTCTAGAATGTAAGTTTATCTATAATAGATAAAGTCTAGCTTTTTATTACTGAATAAGCCTCTGAAACTTAATGATTCAAGACCTACCAAAATCAACCATTACCACAACACAAAATATTAGACTTTAAAAAAAGAATTTTACATGGGTGCTCAGATACATAACACAGGTGTAATAAAATATTAATGGTAGCAGTTAGGTAGTAGCTATACAGATATTCATTATAAAATTATTTCACCATTGCTGTATATTTAAATTTTTTCATTAAAAAATACAGAGATCATTCACATTTCATGCTCCTGAAGTTTTTCTTATTCTAACATCCTCCTGTGAGTACACTAAGGCTTACTAACTGTGAGATGGGTATGGGTATGTATAAGAATCTTGGACCATGAGTTTCTGGGAAAAAGCCCTTAGTATTGCTGAGAATTGCTGATCTAATTCAACATTCTTGCTTTAAGATGAAAAAAATTAAAGTCAAGGAATGAAGAGGAAATAATGGTTGACTCAGATGAGAGAATGAATTATGAAGCACGGCACACCTACAAATGTATGGAATTACACAAGGGAAATGGTACCACAGAACTAGCAAAGAGAAGAAAGGGATGAAGCAAACACAGCCATTTAAACCAGAGTAGCCCTGTTTTTATTTACTTATCATGCTTCCAAGCACTATGGAGCTGAGGACAGGATTCCTCAGTTTAAAAAAAAAAGTAGTGAAAACCACTGAACTAAATCATCTCTAAAGTTCTGTGAAAATACAAAATACCATAACTTAGATGACAACATTAACATTAAAATAAAGAGAACAGAGTTTTCAAGCCAGGTTTAATAGTAATAGGAAAAAAAAACAAAAAATCCACTCCAATTTATAGGCTGATGGACAGAGATATTAAACCACCCAACCAAAATGATAAAATAAACATCATAAAATTTGAAATAATGAAGCAAAAAATGTGGTTGGAGTATTTTCCAATTAACTATTTTTATAGTATTTCTTGTATATTTTCTTCTAAGCAAATAGGTTATTTCTACAGTTTATTTTAAATTATAAAATCAGTGTAAGTAATAAAAAGAAAAAAATGCACATATGTGTTCAGGGTAGAGTCATGTTATTTTCCATGTCCTCACACAAATATTTCATTTTTGTATTTAGTTTCAATCCAACCACATATTTCATACCATTAAAAATACACAGCATAAAATTTTACATTCTCATTTTTTCATTTAGCATACCAACTATTGCTATAGCAAGTTATTACTTTTAAAATGCATTACTTTTTCTATAGTTTCTTTTGGTTCTATTTATTTTTATTTACTTTTTTGGCTGCATGGCACATGAGATCTTAGCTCTCCAACCTGCACCCTCTGCATTGGAAGTGCAAAGTCTTAACCACTGGGCTGCCAGGGAAGTCCCTCAAGTTATTATTTTTAACTGCTGCATTATGATTCATCAAGTTGCTACATAATAATTTATGTAACTCTATAATACTCTTTTGTGGGGAGGGCGCACTACACAGCTTGCAGGATCTTAGCTCCCTGACCAGGGATTGAACTTGGGCCCCACAGCAGTGAAAGCACCAAGTCCTAACCACTGGCTCCCCAAGCAATTTCCTCTTCTATACTCTTGTACATGGATTTACCATATTTTACGTTTATAGATAATGCCTTGTAACATAACATTTTTTTTTTCTCCAACAGAATTATTTAAGGTGAATTTCTGGAAGAATTACTGACTCAGCAGGACTGATTTATTTCTACACAGGCATAGCACTCTTCATTAAACTGGTATTGACTTCCTCAGTGTAAGCTAGAGTGACAGAAAACCTGCAGATTCCATTAGCTTTATTTTCTCTCTTTTCAGTTCCTTTTCAAGTCAGCACTGAAAAGAAGAGGAAATCAAGACATGATTAAATAGAGAAGAGAACTTACATGATCTGGTTCCAGTTGGCAGTGGCGAGCCAAGGCATGAAGCAGCCTTTGAATGTAAGCTTTGAAGATGCCATGAATAACTTCATCATTCGTTTTGTACAAATGCTCCCCTAGTCGGTACCAAAAATTAAAGGAAATTTCTACTACCTATCAAAAGAAAGAGAAAACATGGCTTATTTGGACTAGAAAAAAGAAGGCAATTTTATTATTACTAGGACTAATAGGAAAGAAACACTTTAAACTAGTATGAGTGGAACCAGTTTAGCAGCCACCTTTTCTCTAGCAGATTATTATCTTCCCAAATTATCTTTCCATGTTAGATCCCAAACTCAACATTTAGGATGACTGGCTTTTACATTCTCTGTCTAGGCCTGGGATAACATCTCCAACAGTACACTGGATTCTAAATTTAGAGAAACAGATACAGAAATCTCTTTAAAATTTAGTCTTTTCTGAAATTATTTCTTTATTTTTATGATTAAAACACTTCTCAGCAAATAAACCTACAAATACCTGTACAAACCACAGCTTATCTTATATGTGGCACTATTTAAAGGAGAGATAATTATTAAGTAGAACAATACTTCTGCCCAAAACTGTTTTGAGTTTCAACAAAACCTAGATATTGTCATGCAAGTATGTTAAGCAAACACATATTATCTTCTACATGATCACAGAAAAAAACATTGAGACTCACAAGAACTACTGGGCCCCTCCCTGAGAGAGGCCCTACCATCCTTTTCCCATCAAAGATCCAAAATGAAGCTACTTAAATAGCGCTAACCAAGCTTGGGAGTTCTCCTCACTTCTTATACTATTAAGAGGAGATAAAGCCTTTTGAATAAAAAGGTTTTTTTTTTTTCCTCTTAATCTAGTAAACTTAAAAGTGGCAGCATGTCTTAGAGATTTGGGGACGCAGAAGACTCTTTAAGTCCTTTGAATTCCATTCTCATTTCCATCCATAATTTGGAGAAAATTTTTAGATGTTAAAACTTGGAGGTACAGTTAATATTTGGTATATTTCTTAAGCTATAAGGCTCTAAATAATAACAGAAGCTAGAGAGGGGGCCTCAGTGGAAAAGTAATAAGCTTTCTTTCTAACAGGTTCCTTCATGCTCCTGTACCAGTCAGCCCAGCTAAAACCAAGTATGAAAACAGAAAAGAATCAAAGCAGAAGCTGAAATATATAATTAAAAAAAAAATTCACAGCAAACTCTTCATGACATTAATTAAAAATAAAACTATAATTTCCCACAAATAAAAAGCTGGGTAGGAGATAACAGAATGTAGACAATATGCAAAATACAACTTGAAAAATAATGGCATTAGCATAGTATAAACACTACCTCATACTGAGGGTGCCCTGCACAGATAAGAAGCAGTTCCAGAGTTCGTAGGTCCCCAAGGCCTTGGCCTGGTGTACAAACAATTTTTTCAAGAAAAGTTTCACAAAGTTCAGTGAAAATACGGCAGTAATTCAGAACTCTGTAAAGGAAAGAGGAATAAGAACACCAAATCAAATATCTGTATATTATGTGTACATACTCACAGATACAGTTAATCAAATAAAGAAACAATCCTTGGCCTAAGAGACACGTAGTGATTATTTGCTATGGTGTATCACAATCTCCTTAACAAACATCTTTCCTTAAATCATATACTTTTAAACATATAAGCAAATGTAAGGAAGTCAGTTCAGATTCTCAATTATTAAAACATTTGAAGAAAATTCCCATTAAATCACACTTGATACTTCAAACATCATCCCTAATTCTCAGAGCATCTTATCCTCTGTAAGTGCTAAAACTTATTATTCTGCATGATCACCACATCTCCCTCTGCATTTGATTTGACATTTCTGGTTCAGAGGTGAACAGCAGAGCATCTTGAGGATGGATGCAATGTATATATTCACATAGGGTCATGAAGAATGGAGGTGTTTTTTTTTTAAAATCTAGCAAACTTAAGTGGCAGCATGTCTTAGAGATCTGGAGATGAAGAAGACTCTTTAAGTCTCTTCAATCTCATTCTCATTTTTTTCCATAATTTGGAGAAAATTTTTGGATGTTAAAACTTGAAGGAACAGTTAAGATTTGGCATATTTTTTAGCTGTAAACTCTAAAGAATAACTGAAGCTAGAGACAGGGCTTCAGTGGCAAAATATGGATGAATAGGTGACTTAAAAGAATCCCAGGCTGTATGGTCTACTGCCCTTAATAACTACTCACTTATCTAAATCTTCACGTGCCACAGCCATATGATAGGCTGTCTCCAATGTTAGGACTCCTTGAAAAAGTTGCATGGCTAATGCCAAGTTGGTTTCCACATTCTCAATGGCATAGAGAGCTGAGCACACACAGTCTGAAGCAGCTTCGTGTAGGTTCGATGAGGTCTTATCCTGTTGCTGGGAGGTAGCAGGAATAGGGAAGCAAGATAATTAAGCTGTAATCCAATAGGGTAGCAATTAAAGCCTGTTTCTGAACATGTACTTTATATGCATAACAGCCTAATATTCATGGCCTTCAACGAGACAACATCCATCAATCTTCCTATTTCTGACTATTATTTCTCTATTTGCCAAGCAAATCTGCCTTTTGGTACCTCAATCAAAGTCACATGACTTCTAAAATTTATGTTTTCTCCCATTTACTAGTCCCTCCAGGAATGTTTTGTGTTCTCTGCCCTATTTTCCATGGAAATCTCCATCTTTTTTCTGATATTCAAGTACTATTCAAAGTGAAGTACACTTCAAAAGTGAGGACTCAAACCTAACATGTTACTGTGATATTTCAGAATACTAAGGTTAAACAGAGGTTCTGAAAGCTTCTGGAGAAAAGAGAAGGTAACTTAGAAAGGAGCAAAAATCAAGTTATTCACCTTCTCATTAGCAATGATGCCTGCCAATATATAGGAAAACAAGGCCTCGGAAATGCTGAAGAAAAAGAATACAGAATCTAGAACTAAATTCATACATCTAAGCTAAATCATTAACTAAGAATGAAATAAAAATATATCAAGAATGCATGCAAAAACTCAGTATTTATTTTCCACATACCCTTCTGAGGAAAGTATGTGAGACAGGTCAAAAAAAAAAAAGGTTAATCCAATCCATAAGCAGAGTAAAGAGAAGTCCCAGGATGACAACTGGGAGCAACTGATACAAACTAGAGCATATTACAAGGTTCAAGGAGGGAGGCCTCTAGGGTTTCTATTAAACAGTTCAGAGATTGGATAAATTTAGTGAAGGCATATTGGTCTTTTGTGAATAATAAAAAACAAGGACATTTAGAGTCTCCAAGGGGGTAAAAAGTAATACAAGCAGGGTTGGAAAAGCACAAAGACACAAATTATTCATTAGGTTATTCTTTGAGTGGTGGTGAACTCAAAAATATTCATTGTACTACAATGTTTCAAAAAGTTAAATGTTCAAATTTACTCTTTTGTATATATCAAGTATTATTTTTAAAATATATTTTTTTAAAAAAGAACTGTAAGAAAAAAGCTATATAATAAGGTCCTGGCCTAAGCATTTGTTTAGTTGCTAAGTCGTGTTTAACCCTTTTGGTGGCCCCATGGACTGTAGCCTGCCAGGGTCCTCTGTCCATGGGATTTCTCAGGTAAGAATACTGCAATGAGTTGCGATTTCCTTCTCCAGGGAACCTTCCAGACCCAGGGATCAAACCCACGTCTCCTGCACTGCAAAGCAGATTCTTTACAATTGAACCACCAGGGAAGCCCTAGCATAAAGCAAACTAAACTATTTAGTTTTATGTGGCATGATTGCAAATCACTGAAAGAATATAAGAATGAGAATATATTTGACCCCGACTTTAGAAACACTCTTAAGTAACAGAGGACTGGTCATGACACTGGATCAACAGAGAAAATAATAGCAATATATCTATCACATTACTTAGTTTGTTCTTTACCCCTATCTCAGTTCCCAAGAGTCATCACTGAAGTTGGAAGTTTATTTTAGACTGTCCTCCATTCATATGTTATCATATTTATATACTTTTTTTTTAAAGTGGGACCTGAATTTTTTAATATTGACTACTCTTTCACACAACCTGGTGAGATGAAAATCAGAATTACTATCATTGAAGTATGGCATCAACAGACATGGAGACAAAGGTAATGATTAGCAAAACAATTAGTAGCATCTTAATTTTCCTGAATTTTAGCTTCTGATGCAAGAATGACAGCAAAAATACACTAAATACATTATATATAGTATCAAAAATGTCTCCTTAAAGAATCCATTTTCCTTTTCTTTCTTAAATCCACAGTGATATCAATTAATATCATGCTACCATCTTCTAAATAGTGTACCAGCATACATCCACTATGAAAATACAGTTTCCACCCTAATATGTGTTCATGGAAGGGAAACCATAGGGAGTAAGAGACAAAGTCACACCCACCTCCAAAGACCTGTTTAACATTTGTGCTTGAGATATTGCTGCTTCTTGTTATAAAAACTAGTCTTACTCTAAGCATTCCCATCAACCAAGACAGAGGAATGTACTACTAGGCATTATTACTTTTAAAGTTTAAGAAAGAAATGTATCAGTATGTAAAAAGACACTACTTTTAATCTCAAAACCCCAAAATTTATCATACACATACCCTAATGTTTAATTATCTCAACTACAAAGATAATATTCTGATCTGTAATTGTCTCAACCACCCAATGATCATTATTAGAAACACACAACTTAATACTTTAAAAAAAAATGAAAAAGATGCCAATGGTACTTTTGTTACTTGAATTTTAATGTGTAAATCACTGACATACATATAAGACTGCTTTTCTCTTAAATCTAACTACATTCTATTCTGAGCATTAAAAATAATATCTTAATCTGATATTTGGCAACAAGGAAGGGACGGTGCTGCCTTCTTACTGTACACTTCCTACTCACACTGCAAAAACCTGAAAACACTCTTTTATACCATAAGGGCAGTTTCTGTAAGTGACTATGTGCCAGAAATTAACAAAAGCCATTTAATAAATGAAGCCATTACTTACCAAAACCTCAAAAAGGAGTGCTAGTAACTTATTGTTAGCCATGAAGTTACTGTCCAAAACTCCTAAGTTAAACCAACTGCCCAAACAGCGGAAGACTTTCATAAGCATTTTCTCATCTGTTCCTGCTTTTTCTACACAAGTCATCTGAAAAGAAGAAAAAAATTACAAAAATAACACCAATTTTTATATTTAAAACTGTTAAAAAATGAAGTACTTTTATAATCACTTTATAGATATGATACTAAGAAAGACAGCAATAATAGCCAACAGTTAAAAGTGCTTTTTACTTGCCAGACACTGTCTCATTGCTCTTAATTCATTTAATCCCCACTAAAATTATACAAGTATGTATATACTATTATTATCTTTATTATCTCCACTTTCTAACCTGAGAAGCTGAGCTACACAGAGGTAGAGACTGGTTCAAAGATACATATGTTTCAGAAACATTAACATATCTGCATTAATATAATCTTATCAAGAGAACTGTCTTTAGCACTCATCATCTCAGCCCCTTCATGTTTCACAGCCTTGTCATGGAGAAGGGGTTTGCATAACTCAATGAAACTATAAGCCATGCCGTACTCAAGATGGACGGACAACTACTAATAGCTCCAGAAGACTGAACTGGCTGGACCGAAGCAAAAACTCAGTTGCAGATGTGTCTGGTTCAATGTAAAGTTTGAACTGGTTCAAAGTAAAGTACAATGCTATAAAGAACAATATTGCACAGGAACCTGGAATGTTAGGTCCATGAATCAAGATAAACTGGACACAGTCAAGCAGGAGATGGCAAGATTGAACATCGACATCTTAGAAATCAGTGAACTAAAAGGGACTCAAATGAGAGAAATTAATTCAGATGACCATCATATCTATTACTGTGGACAAGAATCCGTTAGAAGAAAGAGTAACTCTCACAGTCAACAAAGAGTCCAAAATGCAGTACCTGGGTGCAATCTTAAAAACAACAGAATGATCTCAGTTTGTTATCAAAGCAAATCATTCAACATCAGAGTAATCCAAGTCTATGCCCCAACCATTAACGCTGAAGAAGTTAACCTATTTGTTGAAGACCTACAACATCTCCTTGCACACAAACACACACACACAAAGATGTCCTTTTCATCATAGGGGATTGCAATACAAAAACAAGAAGTCAAGAGATACCCAGAGTAACGGGCAAGCTTCGCCTTGGAGTACAAAATGAAATAGAACAAAGACTAACAGAGTTTTATCAAGAGAATATGCTGGTTATAGAACACCTTTTTTCCAATAACCCAAGAGGTGACTTTACACATGGACATTACCAGATGAATCAGATTGATTATGTTCTTTGCAGTCAAAGATGGAGACATTCTATACAGTCAGTAAAAACAGTATCTAAAAAGCTGACTGTGGTTGAGCTCCTTATTGAAAAATTAGGCTTAAACTGAAGTAAGTAGAGAAAACCACTAGGCCCATTCAGGTATGACCTAAATCAAATCCCCTCATGATTTTACAGTGGAGGTGATGAATAGATTCAAGGGATTAGATCTGGTAGACAGAGTGCTTGAAGAACTATGGAGGAGGTTCATAACATTGTACAGGAGGCAGTGACCAAAACCACGCCAAAGAAAAAGAAATGCAAGAAGGCAAAGTGGTTGTGAGAGGAGGCTCTACAAATAGCTGAGGAAGAAGAGAAGCCAAAGGCAAAGGAGAAGGGGAAAGATATACCCAATTGAATGCAGAGTCTCAGAGAATAGCAAGGGGAGAC
Organism: Antilocapra americana; assembly: GCA_007570785.1. Classification (NCBI taxonomy): domain Eukaryota; kingdom Metazoa; phylum Chordata; class Mammalia; order Artiodactyla; family Antilocapridae; genus Antilocapra; species Antilocapra americana. The sequence continues at coordinate 326,307 of ML664205.1, forward strand.
AAGAAGGCCTTCTTAAATGAACGATGCAAAGAAACAGAAGAAAACAACAGAATTGGAAAGACTAGAGATTTCTTCAAGAAAATTAGAGATATCAAGGGAACATTTCATGTGTATTCATGGCAAGAATACACAGAAGAACTATACAAAAAAGGACTTAATGACCCAGATAACCATGTCAGTGTGTTTACTCACCTAGAGCCAGATAACCTAGAATGTGAAGTCAAGTGGGCCTTAGGAAGGATTACAACAAACCTAGTGGAGGTGATAGAATTCTAGCTGAGTTATTAAAATTCCTAAAAGATGACCCTGTTAAAAGTGTTACACTCAAAATGTTAGCAAATTTGGAAAACTCAGCAGTGGCCACAGAACTGGAGGTCAGTTTTCATCCCGATCGCAAAGAAGGGCAATGCCAAAGAATGTTCAAACTATCGTACAACTGCACTCATTTCACACGCTAGCAAGGATATGCTCAAAATCTTTCAAGCCAGGCTTCAGCAGTACAGGAACCAAGAACTTCCAGATGTACAAGCTGGGTTTAGAAAAGGTAAATCAAACTGCCAACATCCACTGGATCATGGAGAAAGCAATGGAGTTCCAGAAAAACATCTACTTCTGCTTTACGGACTATACTAAAGCCTTTGACTCTGTGGATCACAACGAACTGTGGAAAACTGAAAGAGATGGGAGTTCCACTACATTACCTGTCTCCTGAGAAACCTGTATGTGGGTCAAGAAGCAACAGTTAGAACTGGACATTGAACAACTGACTGGTTCAAAATTGGGAAAGGAGTATGAAAAGGCTAAATATTGTCATGCTGCTTATTTAACGTATATGCAGAGTACATGATTTGAAACGCTGGGCTGGATGAGTCACGAACTGGAATCAAGATTGCCAGGAGAAATATCAGCCACCCCAGATATGCAGATGATACCACCCTAATGGCAGAAAGTGAAGAGGAACTAAAGAGCCTCTTAATGAGGGTGAAACAGGAAAGTGAAAAAGCTGGCTTGAAACTCAACATTCAAAACACTAAGATCATGGCACCTGGTCCCATCACTTCACGGCAAACCTAAGGGGATAAAGTAGAAGTAGTGACAGATTTTATTTTCTTGGGCTCCGAAATCAGTGCAGATGGTGAATACCACGAGGAAATTAAGAGACACCTGCTCCTTGGAAGGAAAGCTATGACAAACCTAGACAGTGTATTAAAAAAGCAGAGACATTACTTTGCCAACAGAAGTCCATGTACAGTCAAAGCTATGGTTTTTCCAGTACTCATGTATGGATGTGAGAGCTGGATTATAAAGAAGGCTGAGTGCCAAAAAATTAATGCTTTCGAATTGTGCTGGAAGAGACTCTAGAGTGTCCCTTGGACTGCAAGAAGATCAAACCAGTCAATCCTAAAGGAAATCAACCCTGAATATTTACTTGAAGAACTGAAGCTGAAGCTGCAATACTTTGGCCACCTAATATGAAGAGCCAACTCATTGGAAAAGACCCTGATGCTGGGTAAGATCGAAGGCTAAAAGAGAAAGGGGCCGCAGAGGATGAGATGGTTAGACAGCATCACTGACTCAATGGACATGAATTTGAGCAAACTCCAGGAAAGAGAGGAGGACAGACCAATAACACTCATAAACTAGGGTCAAATCTCAGAATGTTCTAGGGGAATAGGAGGAAACAACTTATATACCAAGAGAACTGTGCAACTTTGCTTATGTGTCTGAAGAAACCTAGGAAACATGCAGAAAGGTGTTAGACTGAGCAAGGCTGGAATATAACACTAGATTGAGCCAAACATTGACACAAGTATACTTCCTTGAGAGTCTTCATTTAATGAGTGTATGGAGTCTCTGGTAAGTACCAATAGGAACATCATAGTGCAAATATCTAGAATTTCAGAACAAATCTATGCACTCTTTCGCAGGTAACTATTTGTCTTTTGAAAATCAGCTTCTGGCTTGCTATAAGACCTGGGCAGGCCTATCCATGGGACATCAGGTGATCATGTGGCCATGAACTAAGTATTATCTGAACTACCTAGCCTTAAGATTGGGCATGCATAACAGAGACTTGTCATCAGGTGGAAATGATATAAAGAGGTTGAGTATAGGAAGATATGAAAGCTACAAAAATGTTACATGAATATAAGTGGCTCAGATTCTCTGACACCACTTATTCTTGCATTGATTCATCCCCTTCAGTCCATGCCTGTGGCCTCCTGGGATGTTCCTTACAACTGGATAACTGAAGAAGAAAACATTCAAGCCTGGATTACAGACTGATCTGCATAATATGCTAGTACCACCTGGAAGCAGACAGCTACAGCATTACAGGCCCACTCCGGGGCCACAGGGAAGGCCAGTGCTGAAGGAAACCCCCCTGGCCCTAACTTTAAGCGGTATGTATAGCTGTGCACCACGTCTGCAGGGAGATGACCAGAAATTCGGATCGCCACTTATTCGTGGACTTTCGTCAATCATTTGGATGGATGATCAGGGATTTGGTAGAAACAAGACTGGAAGACTGGTGACAAGCAAGTCTGAGAAAGAGGTATAAGAATGACACATAAATGGGCACAGATTTCTGCCCTATGTGAATACCCATCAGAGCATCGCTATAATAGAATTTCTCAATGATAGACAGACAAAATGACAAACTCTAACAATGTCAGCCTCTTTCCCTGGCCACCCAGTGCTTGCTCAATAGGCTCATAAAAGTGGCCAGAGTAGTACGGATGGAGGCTAAACATGTATTAACACAGATTTCCACTTTACCAAGGCTTAACAGGTAAACACTACTGATGAGTGTCTGTCAACAGCAGAGACGAACACTGAGTCCCCAGTGGCACCAATTGCCATGGGGACCAGGGGCACCAATTGCCATGGGGACCAGGTTCACTGATTATATTGGCTTCTGTCATGGAGGAAGCAGAGATTTGTCCTCATAGGAATAGACCCAAATTCTGGATATAGAACTGTCTTCCCTGCTTGTAATGCTTCTGTCAGCATTATCATTCATAGAATACCACATCTAAGCTCATGGTATCGTATCAAATCAAGAAACTCATATCAGAGTAAAGGAAGTACAGTAATGGGCAACTCTGAGCTCTATTAGTTTGGAGATCTGGGTCCCAAAGAAGGCATGCTTCCACCAGGAAACTCAAAAATAATTCCAGTGAATTGGAACATAAGACCACCACCTGGACAATGGGAGCTTCTTGTGCCACTGAAACAACAGGAAAAGTAGTTACTTTACAGACTAGAGTGACGAATCACAATTACCACTGACATATTGTATTGCTTCTATATAATCAAAACAAGGAGTTCTAGGTCTGGAACCCAGAGGATTTTCTAGGGAGTCTCTTTGTTACTTCCATGCCCAAAAGGTTAATGGAAAACTACAGAAACAACAACCCATGAGGCAGGATGATTGAGGGCTCAGAATTTTTGGGAATGAAGTCTTGGGTAACTTCACAGAGTAAAGAATCCCAAGCAGCTAAGTTTCTTGTCAGGGCAGGTGTCTTAGTCCATTCAGGCTGCTATTAACAGAATAATATAGAATAGGTGGCTTATAAACAATAGAAATCTTTCTTACAGTTCTGGAGACTGGAAGTCCAAGATCAAGGTACCAGTCTCTGCTGAGGACCTGCTCCTTGTTTCATAAACAATTGTCTTTTTACTGTGTCTTCATATGGCATAAACGGGAAGGGAGCTGTCTGGGGTGTCTTTTATATGGGCACTAATCCCATTCATGAGGGCTCCACTGTCATGACCTAATCACCTCCGAAAGGCCACATCTCCAATACCATCACCTTGGGGATTCGTTTTCAACACATGAATTTCGAGGCAGGGACACACACAAATATTCAACCTATAGCAGCAGAGAAAACATGAAATGAGTTGTGGAAGAAAAAAGCCATATATATACCAGTTACAGCCTTGTAATCAATGTAAGTACGGACTGTAGTAGCTCCACATTTTCTGTCTGCTTGTTACATCACTGCACTGGTGTTTAAATATGTATAAAAGGGTACCTATGGAAGCAAAGTTAAAAGGCAAGACTGTGGCCAGCTGTAGAGCTATTGCCTCTCAGCTCCAAATTCACCCTCTTAGTCTACTCTGTGAAAATGGATCTGGGCTCTTTAAATATTTTTGTTCTGTGCCAACTGGCACTAACTTTTTGTCAGAAGATCACTAAAGAGAAAGTGCAGAAGGAAAAGGGTTTTGCTTCCTGATTCTAGTGTGCTCACTAAGCAGCCTTCTACAGAATATGCAGCTTCTTCAGCCCCAGACTCATAGCTTCTCTGGTGTCCAGCTCTTGCAGTGCATTGGCCACCACTTTCTCCAGCCCCAACTCGCATCCTCACCAACAGTTTTTCAGCAAACTGCTCCTAGCTCCTAAGGAATGTACATTCTTCTTTAGCAACAGATTCAGTGCACTTAGCTTCTCCAGAGCCTACAGTGACAGTGGCCAGTAGCTTCCTCTGGCATTCCCACACCCAGCTGATTTTGTTGCAGAGTGCCTCTGGTGAGATACCTTCCCTAACAACTTTCTTAGCCTTCCTAGAAAACAGATTTCTAGCAAGTTTGAGAGGAAAGATTTTCAGTGGCATGCACAACCACGGTGACTTCTTTACCATGACCAAACCACCACCAACAGGGTTTGAATCTCAGTCCTGGGAGGAGTGAACTCTTCCTTCCCTAGAAACTCTATCTTAGCCTTGACCTTAATGACTGCTTCTTGTATCTGTTTTATTTCTATATTCTTTAGAGCTCTCTTACCTCTTACTAGACAATCCCTCGTTACTACAGATGCCTATTATAGTTAAACATTCTTTATACTGAACAGTCCCAATAAATTAGTAGGTGGTTTCTCTCTCCTGACTGGACCCAAACTGATACTAAAAGGAACCAAGGGTTCTAGATATGGGGCAAAGTAGTAACTAGATGAATACTAGTTATCTTTGTCTGTGAGGAAATAAAGACGTACTCCAATGGCCAAAGTCATAACATTTAAAGCATCGAAAGAATAACTTAAGCAAAGACCCTGAATCAATGAAACCCATGGGCCCATAATACACCATAAAGAGAAAGTCAAGGGAAAAAAGTAACATTTAAGTCATTTTAAAAGAAAATCCTTATCTAGAAAACAGAATAATTAAAAATTAAAGACTCATCCTGCCTGTCCAATGGGAACTCAGAAGAATGCTAATATGCATGTAGAAAAAGAATTAGCAGAACTTTATTTTGAAAACCACGATGAAATTATTAAGGCAAAGATTACAAACTTAGAATTTAACATTCATACAAACTGTATTATATTGTAAGGGGAGAAACAAACTTTATAAATGGAAGAATCAAACTGTCAACATTCTAATCTAGTCAATCCTAGCATCACTAACAGAAGGTAAACCAAACAGTGTACCTTCTGATAAATTGCAGCATGAAATATCTAAGTTGTTTTCTAGCTAAAAATATTTAATCTTTTAAAACTAACCCATCAAAGTCTTTCAGTTTTTCTTACCAGGTTCCTGCAGAAAATGATTTGAGTGTTTATTTTCTCAATCATCCTATGAATGGTATATAGGAGAAACTATACATGCCTTAGGGCATTTAAGGCTTAATTCTCTTAATGAATTCCTACTGAGTAGAGCTGCTTTAGATGTAACTTCCAATTAGAGGAATTATAGGAAACAGAGTGAAGTTGCTCAGTTGTGTCCAACTCTTTGCGATCCCATGGACTGTAGCCTATCAGGCTCCTCCATCCGTGGAATTTTCCAGGCAAGAGTACTGGAGTGGGTTGCCATTTCCTTCTCCAGGGGATCTTCCTGACCCAGGGATCAAACCCAGGTGTCCCACATTGCAGACAGACACTTTACCATCTGAGCCACCAGGGAAGCCAAAGAGAACAGAAAAACAAACTAAATGATACAAAGACAAGGCAACAAAGACAATCCAGGAGGTAAGAAGATGCTTTATAAAACAACTAGTCCCGTCTCAACAAATCAGTGTCATCTTGAAAAAAGGAAGAAGAGGGACTGTGATCATAACAACTCGATACAAGGCATGGTTGTAGACTAGTTATTGATATGAAAAAATGCTACACAATATGTTAGGACCAACTCAGGAAATGTGAATATGGTCTAGGTATTTATTAGATGATATAAAAATTTTTCCATGATACAAAAATGAAATGGAAAGATCAAGCTGGAGGACTGGAAAAGCAGGCTCCAGAGGGTGGGTAAAGCATATTCTCATTTGGATTTTCAAAATCTGTATACATGTTCACAGAGGATACATACCAAAGGATTAACAATGTGATAGATGGTTTGAATGTAAATGTAACTTGATTATGTTTTCTAATTTTCTATTACACTATTTCTTTAAAATAAATAGTTAATGGAAAAACACATTTAACTTGAAAAAGTAATTTTCCAATGAACTTCTAATGAACACAATTTTAAACAAAACTTTGTTTTTCAAATTAAAAGTTTTATGATGCTGAAGTACTGAAATACATTCCTGAAAAATAATCTATGATAACCACACTGTGGAGAAAATTGAACTAGACACAAGACCTAAAAATGGTATATGGGCTAAATAATTAATACCATTCATTAGTTCAAGAATCAGCAAAAATTTTCCATAGAAGGGTCAGATAGTAAATATTTTAGGCTTTGCAGACCATATGGTCTCTGTGAAAACTACTCAATTCTGCTGTGTTAGCCCAAAATTATGGCCACAGACAACATGTAACTGAATGGGCATCACTGTGTCCCAATAAAACTTCATCTACAAATAGCCCATGGACCATAAATTTACCTACCCTGGTGGAGGACATTAAAATTTCCACCTAATCAAAAAGGATGCAAGCACATTTAACTCTTTTTTATTGAAGAACAGTATACTCTATAATTGTGATATTGTTCAAAGGTCAAGTAAAGTCCTGTACCACCACCCTATCACAAACTCTCAATTTACCCCTTAGAGAGGATCCTTTCCTTAAGTAAATTTATAAGCACTTCCTGGAGCACAGTCCTTACTCAGGATGGTAGCAGGAAGGAGGAGAACAAGGGATATATAATCAGAAGACCTGAGTTCAAATTCTGAATTAGAAGTTATGTAATTCTAAAACCTGTTTCTCATTCATAAAATGGAGATAATACCACCCTGACAGCATTACTTAGAAGCTCAAAAAGTATAGTTTCTGAAAGTACTTTTTAACTGTAAAGTGTTATATAAACACATAGTATTATCATTGCCAAATTTTGCTAAGAAAGCTATTTTACAATAGTGCTACTGAATTACAAAATAACCACCAAAGCTTTTTGCACACAGGCAACAACTCAGTATTTCAAACATACCAATAGAGATACTACTGTACTAGAATAGAAGGCCAAATCTTCTATAATTTCTGTACGCCGATTAGCTCCAATTCGTAAGGAACGACTATGAACTTCTTCAGGTAACACTGTAAGGATCTCCAGCAGGAAAGGCAGAGAAGTTACATCATTGCTATATCTAGGTAAGCAAAGAGGAGAGCTATAAGTTATTTAGAGTCCAAAAATACATAATCACATAAGATAAAAAGAGCCATCAGAATAACCCATGACAACAAAGTAGAATTCTCACTATAGTTAAAAGGGAGAAAAACCCAATACACTCTTTTGGAAAGACATCTAAAAATTAAACTTTCAACTTGCATAATAATCTATGACCGAGCAATTCTAGTTTCAGAAATTTATTTTTCAGAAAAATCTCACACACACAGAGATGTATGCGCACAAGTATCTTTTTTTAATAATAGCAAAAATACTGGGAAAATATAAAGGTCCTTCATAATTAGGATAAAAAAGGTTACAGATATCATACAATGGAGAATATATAGACATTATAATGAGTATGTCATAGCATAAGATGTCCACAATTAAGTGAAAAAAGTATATGAAACATTATTACTTTAATTGAAGAAAATACATGTTTATGCATATTAATACTTATGCACCTCTTTATTTTAAAATGCTTAAAGGGAAGTCTAGTGGGCTATACAGTCAATCACTAACAGTGGTTACTTATAAAATATAGGAATAGGAAGAGATACAAGTATCTGCTTTTTACTTTGAAAGCTTCCATACTGCTAGAATTTTTTTCAAGAAGCGTGCATAATATTATCAATAAAGTTTCTTAAAACAAAAAATAAACTATCTACATAAAGGTTTTAATGACACACTATAGTGGGTAGTAAAAAGGACATCTACTTTGTTTAAAAATAATTTCCTAACCAAATGCCAAAATGCAAGCAAATATCAAGATTATCTTGCCAAGATCATGAGGAAATGCTTTATTCCAAGCAGCAAGCTCCATATGTCTAAAAATAATACTGTCCTTTTTATAGACATGAAATGAATCCCAATTAGTAAGAATAAACATTCCGACTATATTTTTATAAAAACCATTGATACGACGGTTAGTGGGAGTGATCCACAAGACAATGAAAGGTTTTGTTGTAGTTAATTCAAGAGTGTGTGTGTAAACTATATGAGTCTTTAACGTCCCACATGACATACTTCTGTAGTATTTAAATTTTAAATGCTTTTCTTACACTCTAACAAAGGTTAATAATAAATAATTCTATGCCAAAAGTTTGGGCATGCTCAGTCGCTTCAGTCACGTCTGACTTTTTGCGACCCCACAGACTGCAGCCCACCAGTTCCTTTGTCCAGGGGATTATCCTGGCAAGAATACTGGAAAGTTGGGGGGAATAATCCAAATGTCCAGCTTTTGCTAACAACTTTCTCTGTGTAGGTTAATGGTAATTCCAAACGCCAGCATATAGTCAAAACAAGCTACTTACTTTTCCACCAATGTCTGTACACATCCCTTCCAGGAAGGCATCTGTAGGGCAAGGTCTGCTATTGCTAAAGCCAGCTGAGTAAAAAGAGAGATTAAACAAATGAATAGACAGATGAACATAAATAGAGTTACCAACAATATTAACTGGAAAGCAAAGAAACTAAATTTCTTCCAAACAATAAAAACTTAGACTGCGATACCACTCTTCTTCTCACCCCCACAACTATGTATCATGTAAATTCTTCTGGGCTAACTACAAATTGCTGGGATTTAAAATTTAGCCTTTAAAAATGAAAAACCAAATTAAAACATAACAAACAGAAGTCAGAAAGAACAGACTGTAGACTTTCCTCAGACTATATCAATACTTACTTTTATTTGGCAATACCATAGAACTTCATGGACTTATAAAATATACTTTGTCAAAAACCCAAAGCTACTGACAGTCAGCCCTTTGACTCACTCAGTAATAGAGTGCCATATCCCTTCTCTTTTCATGCCTTATCTTGAAGTCTTATGCAAAAGCCACCTTCTCTTCAAGAGCACTTCTATGCCAGAGAACACATGTGAGTATGTATTCACTGAAGCGTCATCCACTTTTCCTTTGTAATGTATTTCCCTATCTAAGGTGGAAAGGCCAGATGCTCTAGTTTACCATTTCATTCATGAGACTTTTTAATAGCTAATCAGTCCAGAAAGGATTTTTTAAAAAGGCAACTATGTAGACCTCTGGCCCAGAACAGTACTTTATCATTTACAAATTAACAAGAGTGTGTGTGTGTATGCACGCCCACATAACGTGGCTGTGAAAACCTAAACACCTTTAGGTCCCAAAATTGAGGTCTCTCAATTTTGTTATTTAAGTTAGTCTGATATCAAATGAATTCTAAGATAAACACAAAGATTTAAATTTTTCACGTTGTATTCACGTCTAAGAATACAGCAACGAGTCTTTAAAAAGTTAACATCACTTCTCATGGCCTAGCAATGTTAAACAAAATTAACTTGATAAATCCAAATGGCCTTACACATTTTTCTTATGAGAAGCATAGGATTTACCTGTGTTACAATAACAGGTGACAAGTCTTTCAAGTTCTGGATATGAGTTAGTAATGAGTCCCGTAAAGAGGCATGAGAGTCTGTGGGGAGCTCATAAAATGAGGTCTGAATCTTCATTTTCATGGTCTGTGCAGCAAAATAGCATGATTCTACATCTTGCCGGATCTGTAACAACTGGTCTGAAATTTCCCATGCATGAACCTAAAAGCAACAACAACAAAAAAGTCATAAAAACATCTTTTCTAAACAATCTAAATGCCATGCAATCTCAATACACATACAAACTTATTTAGACCAAAGTATAATGAAAGAAAAAATCTGAAAGATAAAATACCAACCAATTCAGTCAAAACTTCCAACTACTGTATATTTTTATAGGCCAAGTTCAACAAATGTACTACCTAAAATCTTCTGATTCTAGGAAGGCATGAAAGTTATCAATTGAATAAAGAGATCTAAGCCTTGCGGATCAGAATTATTAATTGCATGGGGGGAGAGTATAAAGAAAAATGTCTCAAAGTTTCTAATAAAACTAAAATGTCCTTGTATACCTCCTAATGCTAATCTATAAGTTGGATATTTCTTCTCTTACCCATTTAAAGTAAGTAAGCTTTCGTTCACTCTCAGAATTGTATTTGGAAGCTATCTTAATATATACATAAATAGGAGAATATATTGGTATTTCATATTCAAATAGGCCTACATTTTAGTTGCCGAGTAGAACAGCAGAAAAACTATCTCACATACTTAATTTTCTAATGTTTTATATCTGCCAAAGTGCTATATATGCTACTAAAATCATTTTCACAGAAGCATCTATGGAAATAATAAACAGAACAAAAGCACAGAATTTGGTCTCTGTAAATTTGGTCTCTTTAGTTATAAAAACTTGTAAGACTTAAAAAAGTTTTATTTTGAAAGATACTCTGGGAACAAACTCATTCAGTATAAAGTAGGCAACTAATTAACAACTGATAAACTATACCAAACTACCTCTTCATGGGAGCAGGCTAAAATGGGCTGGTAATAACAGACCGAAAATTTCTTTAAATCTCAATTCAATAACAGAGCCAACTGTGGAGAGAGATCACTTAGATTTATCTACTTAATTTCTTATGAAGACAGCACTTCACAAATAATACACACCGATTCTTCAAGATCTTCCCAAAGATAAATGGAAAGTCAAAGAAATGGCCTATATAAGTTCCTAAAATAAACTGAGACTCTAAAACTCACAATGTTTAATGACATAAAACTTAGCTTTAATCAAGTAATAAGTTGATGAAAACCAAGCATGAAATATTAACTTCCTTCTTGATAAAACGTATTTATTAATTTTTTGTACTTTTTATCCCTATCATGTCACAAAAAATCTTCCAAGCCACATAGTTTTTAGCCATTCATTATCTAACCAGTAACCTAAGCATATCCATGATTTAATATGCCATCAAGCTATATCTTGCTCAAATTGACATTTTAAAAAATAGCCAATAGCAAGCCTTAGAATAACCATAAGTGCCCTCATGAAAACAAGAGCAATTATAGAGGAAAACCAAAGCACTAGACATTTACAACAAAACTAGGTATTATCTAGTTATCTCCAAGAACCCCAAAACATATGTGGATGGAGATATGCCAGTGACATCTGTAAGACTTGTTTTAACCTTAGTAAAAACAGAAGCAGGAGGAAACAACAAGGTATCTAGTGATCTAAGAGGACAGAACACCAAAAGTGTCAACAGACAGTCACTAGAAAACACAGGGAAACCACCTGAAGACTGCAGCTGAAAACAGAAAAGGTTTTGCCCAATCCAAAAGTAAAGGAGTAAAACAGGCCTATGTAAGGTCTAAGGAAATGGAAGTCTAGCCTCTATCAATTCTTGAAACTGAAGTCAGGGTAAGGTCCCAAATGAGGAGAAACTGCTGTGAAAAGAACATTATACAGAACAAGTACAACAGAGACAAAGGGGAAAAAGGAGAAGGGAACAAAGCTAGGAAATCTTAGAAACCAAACCACCATATCCGTAAATACTATCTGAAAACAACAGAAAAGGAAGCTCTATGAAGTTGGAAATACTACCCCCTTAGCTATTCCTCCTTCTAAAAGTTAAAAAAAAGAAAACTAATTTCACAAAAAAGAAACCACTGAGTTCAAATGCCATATATATAGCAATGGGGGTGGGGTGAGGGTTGGGTGAGGACGACAATGAGCAGAATAGCCTCACTACAAGGAAAGCAGGCCAGAAAAACATTTTAAAAACTAAAGGACATAGGTGCCAACTGAAAAAGCTCTCAATGGCCTAAACTACAAAACCTGGGAGTAACAAATTATGATACTAATTGATTATAACTCAAAAATAAAACAAAATCCATGAGAACATACTGACGCAACAACTAAATAAATGAGGAGACATTATTTTCAGGAGATATCTTTTTTTTTTTTTCAAACAGAAGAATGCTAGTTAATAAATGTGGAAGGGAAGGAGGGGAATAGAAAATCAGCACCATTAGAACACCTCAGAAATAACTGCTACAAGCAAGATTCATGGATAAATGATAAATACAACAAACTATCTCCCCAAAATATTCATTGGTTACTGTGGTGGTTTTAAATTCTTTGAAAGTGAAAGTCACCCAGTCGTGTCTGACTCTTTGCAACCTTATGGACTATACAGTCCATGGAATTCTCCAGGCCAGAATACTGCAGTAGGTGGCCTTTCCCTTCTCTAAGGGATCTTCACCAACCCAGGGATCAAACCCAGATCTACTGCATTGCAGGCAGATTCTTTACCAGCTGAGCCACAAGGGAAGCCCTTAAATTCTTTAACATTTACTATTAAGAAAACTCTGCTAGAGAGACAATGTAAAGAGGCCTAAGACTACATGGAAAGCAAATGAAGCCCAACTAAGTCAAGTCTTCCAGCCATTGCCACCAGAGTGTCAAGCATGTAACTGAAGTCATCTCGAGGCCTGCAGAAGAGTCCATCCACCAAATGGAGCCTCATGGAGCAAAATCATTCCACAGAGCCCTGCTTGAATTTCCTCACATTCATGACCTACAAAGGTGTGAGATACAAAGAAATGGTTTCTGTTTTAAGTCACAAAGTCTTGGGAGTTTGGGGTAATTTGTTTCACAGTAGTAGATCATGAAGACAGACAATCAGACATTATGTGCTTTCAACAGGAGTTGAAAGAGCAGATCACCACAAGGACAGAGGAAACCTGCATCTCATTAAGCCTCAGGATCCAGGTGGCAATCTGCAGGAAATACACAGGAAAGTAGAACTGCACCCTAATTACATAATAAAGAAAATCAACATGGTAGGGAAACTCAAGAGGTCAAATGACCCAGATACCTCTACAGAACAGGGAGAGAAAGAAGATTAAAAGTCACTCAAAACATCTACCTTAATTCAACAAGTTATACATTTGCTTTGTGTGGTTTTCCTATATCTGTGTTAAAGAAACAAAACAGACAAAATTCAGTACTGCTTATTAAATTAAACTAGTATGAAGTCTTTCTAGTGAAATCTGTCAACCCATCAGATTAGAACCCTTGTGGAAAAGTGCATAATGGTACAGTGTCATGTTGTGCTTTAATCTGAATGGCAGAAACTAGCAAAAAACATCAGTCATATCATTCTTTTTAATATTTATCTGTATTCCTGACAAATACCCTTATCTCCTTAAAAATAGCGATCTCAAAAATGAAGGGCAGAACCAAAAGACGAAACAAAACAGCTATGTTCCTCTGCAGAACTGTTAACTTGGGTGTATGGATACAAAGATTTATTTTTCAAGCACCGTTGATGATGTTTGGATATTATTTAACATGTCCTTTGGAACTGTCTTTAAGAATAAATATGAATTTGCAGTCCTAATATAAGGTATCTCCAAGGTATACATTTAAAGAATTAAGATGCAGATGTTATCATAAAATCTTTTTTGTAAAAATTTAAATTACATTTTTTTTGGAAAGCATAGTGAAGCTTTTTAATATATAGGAGTTAGTTTCATGCACTACATGCTCCCTAAACAATCTGAAGCTATAACGTTCAATAGCAGTAATCAAGTGTTTCAACTTCGGTTTTACCATACTAGCTGGCTTTACACCAATTTTCCAGCCAAAAACAAATAGAAAAAATGAATTAAATATCAAAAGAACTAGTTTGAAGACATCACAACTACCAAAACATCTAGGATATGAGCTACAGATTCTAGAGAAAAAAAAGAAAAAGGAGAAAGAGGCGAGCCTAATATCTGGCTCTACCTCTCCTCTCAAGGCATTTATATATTTGAAACAGAAGGCAAGAGGCTTAAGAAGCTGAAGAGTTTTGGGAAATCTCACAAGAATGGGGAGATAAAAAGTCGAATTCAGAGCTCACCAAGGAAGAGGACTGGTAAATAGTCCAGATTTTCAGTTGGGGCCAGTACAGGAAACAGGAAATGTACCTCAAAAAGGCTAAAATTTCTCCAAGATAAACCAAATGTTAGGCCACAAAATTAGTCTTAGTAAACATAAAAAGGGAACTTCCCTGATGGTCCAGTGTTTAAGAATTCATCTGCCAATGCAGGGGATATAGGTTTGATCCTTGGTCTGGGAAGATTCCACATGCTGCCAGGAAACTAAGCCTGTGCACCACAACTACGGAGTTTACACTCTAGAGCCAGCAAGTTGCAACTACTGAGCCCTCATGCCACAATGAAAGACGTGCATGATACAATGAAGATCCCATGTGAAGCAAATAAGACGCCACACAGCCAAATAAATAAATAAAGCAAACTAAAATGAAACTGGAAATTAACAAAAGGAAAACTGGAAAATTTACAAATATGAAAAAACTAAATATCAATTATTAAACTACCAATGGGTCAAAGAAGGGAAATTAAGAAGACATCTTGACAAATGAAAATGGAAATATACCAAAACTTAAAAGAGAGAGTGAAACAGTGCTAAAAGGGAAATTTATGGCCATATATATATACACTTAAATGAAAATAATATATCCCAAATCAACAACCTAACTTTATATCTTAAGGAACTAGAAAAAAAAGGAAAAAGAAAAAACTAAGCCTAAAGCTAGAATAGGGAAAGAAATAATAAAGATTAGAACAAAGACTAAAAATAGAAAAACCATGATTTAATTCTTGAAAAAGATTAACAAAATTGACAAAACTTTGAAAGTGTTAGTCACTCAGTTGTGTCCAACTCTTTGGGACCCCACAGACTATAGCCTGCCAAGCTCCTCTGTAAATGGAATTTTCCAGGCAAGAATACTGGAGTGGGTAGCCATTTCCTTCTCCAAGGTATCATTCCAACCAAGGAATCGAACCCAGGTCTCCTGCATTACAGGTGAATTTTTACTGTTTGAGCCACCTGGAAAGATCTTTAGCTAGATTTTAACTAAGAAAAAAGAAATGAAACGAAGGTAAAGACACTACTACTGATTTTAAAAGAATAAAAAAGATTATAGGAAATACTATGAACTGTACACTAAGCTGGATAATCCAGATGAAATGGACAAATTCCTAGAAATAAACAATGTACCAAGACTGAATCAAGAAGAAACAGAAAATCTGTATAAATGATATTACTATAATTAGTCAACAGACTGAATCAGTAATCCAAACTTTCCAACAAAGAAAAGCCCAGATGACTTTATTGGTGAATTCTACCAAATATTTAAAGAATTAACACCAATCCTTCTCAAATTTACTCCAAAAATTGAAAAAGAGAGGAAACATTTCCTAATTCATTCTATGAGGCCACCATTACCCTGATACCAAAGCCAGACAAAGATACTACAAGGAGAAAAAAAAAAAAACTTTACAAATCAATAATACCCCTTAGGAACACTGATCCAAAAAAGAAAAAACTTAAATTCAACAGTATATTAAAGAAGGAAACTGTCACAACATAATAAAGACTACATACGAAAAACCCACAATGAACATCATTTCAACATTCAAAGACTGAAAATTTTTCAAAACTCTTAAAAAAAACTCAGGGACAAAACAAAGATGCCCACTTCTATTCAGCACAGTACTGGAAGTTCTTAGCTAGACCAATTAGGCAAGAAAAAGAAACAAAAAGCATTCCAATTGGACAAGAAGACGTAAAATGATCATTGCTTACATATGACATGATCTTTTATGTAGATAATACTCAAGATTCCCCACAAACCTATTAAAAATAATAAACAAATTCAGTAAAGTTACAAAACACAAAGTCAACACCCCCAAATCAGTTGTTTTTAATACTGACAATGAAAAAGCTGCAGAGGAAATTAAGAAAATAACTACATATGCAAGAGCTTCCAAAAGGAACAAAATGTTCAGAAATAAAGCAAGTTGTTACACTAAAAACTACAAAATACTTTTGAAGGAAACTAACGAAGACACTAATAAATGAAGACATCCTAAGTTCAAGGATCAGAAGACTTCCTACAGTTGTTAAAACTAGCCAAAGTTCCCTACAGATTCAATGCAGCAGTAGCAGTGTTAGTCACTCAGTCATGTCTGACTCTGCAATCCCTCGAACTTTAGCCCGCCAGGCTCCTCTGTCCATGGGATTCTCCAGGCAAGAATACTGGACTGGACTGCCATTCCCTTCTCCAGAGGATCTTCCTGACCCAGGGATTGAACCCGGGTCTCCTTCATTGTAGGCAGATTCTTTACCATCTGAGCTACAGGGAAGATTCAATGCAATCCATATCAAAATCTAAGGGCTTTTTAGACTAAAGGGATCTGGTCCTATGATAAAGACCTGTCAGAAACAAAAGAAATCACTTCAGGAGAAAAACATTACTGATTATCTCAATTTTTCATAAACAATATATCCAATATTTACCAAATAAAAGTAAAAGAGGGGGTTGAGATGTAAACAAACAATAGAAAATAACCTATCTAGATAATGAAATTATCAAATGAGGACTAAAATAACTGTGATGTCTCAATCAAAATGATAAAATTTAGTATCACTAGTAATGGGACAAATAGATTTTAAGTGAGTCAATGTGATTCACTTTCACTGCTGAAAACAACAATTTTTCATTCACACAGTATTCTACCAAAAACTGCTTAAGCTAAACACTATCATGAGAAAACAATGACACAAAATAGTGAGTGGGTCATATTAAGAACAAAGTGGGCCTGAATTTGTTTTTTAATATCACTATCATTTAAAAAAAAAAAAAGAAACTAAAGTGATATAACAACTAAAAACAATGTATTATCATTGAGTGGATCCTGGATTAGGGAAAATAAAATGTTTAAAAGGCAAGGAGTCTGTCAAACAACTGGGAAATTTGAAAATGGATTATGTATCTGATAACATTATTGTAGATCAATGTTCAATTTATTTAATGTGACAATGATTTTAGTTTAGTAGAATGTTTTTGTTCTTACAAACAATATGCAAAAATATTTAGGGATACAGCATTATAAAATCTGCAATTTACTTCTGAAAGATTCCAAAAAGGAGAAAAAGAAACAGAGAAAAAGCAAATGGGAACAGGCAGTTTGAGGAGAGAGCTTATAATCAGTGTTCACAATACAATTCTTTCAAGTTACGAATTTTCAAAATAAACAGTTGGGAAAAATTAAGTAGCTGATTAACATATTCAAGAAATTAGACATTTGGAATTTACATTAAGAAATGGAATCTTTAAAAAAAAGAATCAAAGGGAAACAGTAGAATTAAAAAATATGTTAACTGAAATTAGGACCCAAAATGAAAGGGTTAAACAGCAAATTAGGCAACAGAAAAAAAGATTACTATGCTAGAAAATAGGTCAATAGAAAAATAAGACCTGAAGCACAAATTCAAAGAACAGAAGGTAAAGAAGGGGAAGAATGTAAGTGACATATGGGATATAAGTGAAAAAATCTAACATATAACTGAAACCTCAGAAGAAAAACAAACAAAAAAATGGGGCACTATTTAAAGACAATGGCTGAGGAATTTCCAAACTGATAAAAGACACCCCTCCACAGTTTAAGAAGCTCTGTAAACCCTAAGGACAGAAAAGCCAGACATAAGCACATCAAATAACACTGCTAAAAAACTGCTAAAGACAAAAAGGAAAATCTTAAAGATCAGAGAAAAAGAGATGTATTACCTTTAAAAGAACAGTTAATTAGACTGATAGCTGACTTGCCAACATAAAAAATGGGAATCAAGTATCTTCAAAGTACTGAAAGAAAATAACTGTCAGTTGGTTACTTATACCCAGCAAAAAAATCCTTCCAAAATGCAATAAAATTTAGACACTTTGAGACCTAAAGAAAAAAAGAATAGGAAAGAGTTCATTACTAATAGAACAAAGAAGAAACTACTAAAACTAAAGGGTGTTCTTCAAGCAGAAAGAAAATAATTCTAGATGGAAACATGGAAATTAGGGAGGAATGACGAATAATAAAGCAACAAGATCTCGTGGGGTTTAAAATTAATGAATCTATATCCCTCAGTGGAATTCCACATCCACCTAAGACTAGAAAGTTGAAAAGAACACTGCTTTCCAGGTAACGATAAATAAGATCAAACGACATAGTAAGTTTTCTTAAATGATCAGGAAGCTCAGGTCCCAGGACAAGCAAGTAAACTAAAATTTAAAGACACCTCTCCAAGGAGACAGAAGACAAGTGTTGGTTCCCCTGTGGCAGGACAAAGAAGAGAGATGTGGAACACCACACAACCAGGAAATAAAAGTACAATTATAGTTATTAAAACTGATAAAGACTGAGGGTGCGCTAGTATGAACTATAAAACCCCTGAGACTCAGGGGGAATTCACACCACCCACAGGCTCTTATCCATGCAACTCTACCAAATACTCAGGAGAAAGAACAGGGGTTGAGGAGGAGACCAGAGAAGACCTCTTTGGCGGTACATTTCTGGAGGAGAGGAGTAGCCAAAAGTGCAGAAAGGATACAAAAAGCTCTGACTAGACCCTTCTCTACTGAATAACAGTCTTAATTGGCGTGGAGGGGCAGCAAACCATGTCACACACCCCACCACCCAAGGCACACCTTAAGTAAGACCCACTGCTATTATACTAAGGGTAACAGAAGAAACCCTGAACCTTACAGGGCAGGGCACAAGGTCTTGAGCCCATCATACTATAATAATACCACCACCACAGAGGTCTCCTACCACTGAAGTAAGGGTAAAAAAATTTATCCTGCACAAGACCCACCAGATGCAAGACAGAGCATGAATGCCACAGGGGATGACAGAATCTCTGAGAAAGCCCCACCAATAAGAACACAACACTGGAGGTGCTGAAGACTATGTACTGCAGATGAGGGCAACAGGGAATGATCCTATCCCCAACTCTCCCAAACAAACAAATGCTAAACACATCATATTCAAACTCATGAAAGCCAGAGATAAAGAAAAATACTGGAGGAGAAATCCTTTTTCCTTACTACTGAGGTACCCTTGACTGCAACAGTTCAATTGTAGTATTTTACATTGTAATTATTTGGGCCTTTGTTCATCTTTTCTAATAGATTATAAGCTCTTCAAAAGGAAAGAACAACCTTAATTATATCTGCATTTTTAAAAAATTCCCTAGCCATAGCACAATATAAAGAAATATATATTAAATCAGGGGCTTCCCAGGTGGCTCAGTGGTAAAGAGCCCCTGCCAATGCAGAAGATTTAAGTTTCAATCCCTGGGTCAGGAAGATCCCCTAGAGTAGGAAATGGCAACCCACTTCAGTATTCTTGCCTGAAAAATCCCACAGTCAGAAGAGCCTGGCGGGCTACAGGTCATAGGGTCGTAAATTGTTGGACACAAAGCATACACGCACATATTAAATTACTAAATATGAAGCAAAATGACAAGATACTATCATCTCTTAAATCTATAACACCTCTTTGACTTCTCCAACACAAAGCCTATTCTTTAGCTAGGTAGCTGGGATACTTACTGGATTGGGAGTAAGCTGTTAAGAACAGAATCCATAATGCTTAGAAAGTGAAAGAGCAAGAGAAAACAAGCAAACCAGTTCTTTATAGATAAAGAAAACAAGGGCCCTGAAAGGATGAGATGTTTTTCATTCAGAGTCCTCATTTGCTGAACTCTGCTTGCCTTTCTTGTATGGAGCCTTGGTTTTGTTTTGTTTTCAATATATATTTTGCTTTAGCAATGAAATGAAGCTCAATATTTTCCTAGCCAAAATCTGAAGATTTAAGAATCTCAAAAAAATCTCAGCAAAGGAAAACTTTATAAGTCTTCCCTAAATGGGAATCTTTTCTAGAATGACCTTATTTTGAAATATTACCAGTATTTCTGAAATAGAAAAGAGAGAAAGAGAGAAAAGCAGGTAATCTGAAGCAACTAAATCAAATATAAAATCTGCATCTTCTAATGCTCATTATGTTATCATAATTTTTGTTTTTTTAACTAAACTAAGATGGCAGCTATATGTATTTCCTAGGACAATTCTACGAAGAGTTAGTCTTAGAAAATTCCCATACTGCTCCTTGTGTAAATGTGTCAAGTGGAACCAAAGTGAAAAAAGAAATGTCTTCTCATTTCAAGCATCCTTATTTATCTTGATACTGCCCCACCCACTGGTCAACGGTGCCTATCTTTTCAAATATTTGTTCTTTGGAACAAGAATAAAAGACAAGTGACCTCTAAAGAAACCTGGGAAACTTGAATATCACAATCTTCTAAGTAAACTGTCAGTGAAAAATTACCCAGGATGATACTGCCAGTACTATATATTAAGAGGTCATAATTTGTCCTTTTATTTTGAATTCCAAGAAGGTTTAAAAATTGTTGGCATCCAAACAACAAGCAATATTGTTTTAATCACCAAATCATTAAGAAAATGCAACCAAATCCTGATACGGTAGACCCTATAGTACACTGCTCACTGCTCTTCCCCTCTGCTAAGCTGCAGAAAGAAGAAAGGAACAGGGATTCTTTACAAGGAGAGAATAAAGCACTTACACTTCATAGGACTTTCTAGCCACAGATGCCAGGTGCTACCCACTGAAATCCAGGCTTGAACTAAGCTCCACATTTCTGAAAGGACCATCTCAACCGAAGCCTGGGGCTCAGAGTCAGCAGGAGGAAGCTGCAGCTCCCACTAGCAGCACATTTCAAAGAGGCTGCAACAAGAGAACATTTTCCATTTAAGCAACTAATTCCAATCTTCCATTTCACAAAGCAGTAGCAGAACAGGCCTTTATATCAGTCTTTTCAAAAGATATTTCCATGACTATGTGATGAATATGAAACAGGCACTGGCCCAGCAATCCTTTGACTGACGCATTCCACAGCTTTCATTATACTACTCAGCAGATCCTAAAAGTACTTGCCCTTTTTTTCTTTAATAGTCACGACTGCTCCAAGACTCATTTCTACAATAACAGTTCTGCTGTTATCAACAGAAACTGCTGAATCAACAGAAACCAATGAGCAGACCCTTAACAATGCAAGTCTACACCCAGATAGGGGCCTAAGGATTCATTAGCTGCCAAAAATCAGAAGCAGCTTAGAGCTGCTAGTTAATCCTATACAAAAACTCCTCAAATTAAGTAGAATTACTCAGAATACTTCCCTAAAAAACAGAAAAGCTCTAGCAAATAGAAAATTACATTCTGGAAATAAAGATATTTCAATGGGAAAAAAACACAAACATTTCAATGGGATTTGAAAAGTAAGCATAAATGTGTCAGACTGTTGTACTTTTTAAAAGCATTTCAATTAATGAATAATACATTTATTAAATGTTTATAATATACTGGAAGGAGAGGATGACTAAATAAGAGTACAGTAAAAAGAACCCTTAAAAAACACTGTCAACCAGACAATGTAACATTTTTAGACATATGCCCTATAACAATATGGTATAGAGCTAGAAAATCAGAATTTCCCAAATCAAGAAAAAACCATTTTCATGAGACAGGTAAAGAACATACTAGTTTTATTAACCTGAAAAAGAGAAAGTAATTTATTTTTTAACTCAGTCAACTATATTAAGTTTTTGCATCTAATCCGTTATGAAACTTTTACAAATTTAAGACAAATTGCTGGGTCTGTCACAAATTACTTTCTAATGGTTTTCTTAGACAGTGAGGAAAAAAAATGATATGAATGGATATTAAAAAAATATAAGCTATAAGCTTATATTTTATAGCTCTCAAAAGATAACATCACTACCTAAAACTGTTATCTTTCAAAATAATTTGTTTTGCAAGATGGCCTGAAATACAGAAACTATGATGATATGAAACTTAGCTAATACCTTCACCACAGCAGTAATGAGTAAACAATTCCCAACTCCAAACACAGAGCCTAAGTGAGAAATAATCATAAAGCCCTTAGTGAGCTCCCAGAACCATAAAATAACCCATGTTTGCATAAACAACTACTCTTCCAGAAGCAGAAAAGCTCATTTATAGAGATAAGTTCAGTCAATTTACATTTTCACAGCCATCCCCATTATAATTGAACAGATAATTAAAAGGGAAACATTATTTCCCTTATGGGAGGGAAGAGATTCCTGGCTAAAAATAATTCTTTAAAACACCAAAAGCTACTCAGATTCCAAACTAAATACTCAAACACTGTTCAAGACAATTTTGGAAGACTGTAGTGCCCATATGTATCACTCTACCTTGATCTCAGTGAAAGGAACCAGTAAGACCAACTGACTACACCACTGCACACTGTGGTCTCCTCAGTTTCTGGTTAAATCCCAGTGTTTCTGGGACAAGCATTTCCAAACAGTCCTGAGTCATAAAATAAATAAACTTTGGCTCAAATCTGTAGCTGTTGGTCACATATATTATGATACTGAGAAATTTTGCCAATATTTTTTCCCAACAACTATAAAGGATATCTATCCAGAATAAAAACCCTTAGTCACCTATACATGTGACTATTAACCCTCAAGACTGGCCCTGAAAAAAGATATGTCTGGATCTGTAATATCAACTTGGGTTAGGAGTGACTGAAGCATGCATTCCTTGAAAATCAATTCACTGTGGACCTTACTAATTACACTGGGCAGCCCTGCTTTAAAAGTAGAAAATGCCAAGCTTGAAACCATTTCAAACAAATGAGGAGCCCATACGAGGGCTTCTTAAAAGCCGAAAATATGGGAAATGCATTTCCTTTAATCACTGGCCTCCATTTCTGCCTATCCGAACAAGTTTTTTTAATAACAACTCATATAAACCTGAAGAATGAGAGTACTATTAGACATACTAAGCTAGAGTAATACTCTGCTGAAGATTCAAGTTTTTTAATCATAGAAATATGAGATGTCTAGCTTAAAGTTTAATAAAAAATGCATTATAGTGTCAGAAAACTCTGAATGCTTATGTAAAAATACATACCTTTTTAGGACTAGTTCTAAGTATACTCTTCTGCTTTAGGGTCATATGTATAAAGGATATTAATAATGGCTGAGACAGAAAATACAAGTAACAATTAATACAGAGAAAAACTGAAAAGAAGAGTGCTATGAGCTTGGGGAAAAAAAAGTAAAAAACATGTAAACTGTTGACAGAAATTTCTTACCAAAAGAAAAAAAATACAAATTTCATAATATTTTCATTTTGAGAAGTCTAGCCAGAAAGAGGAAAAAATTAAATTGCTACTTTCAAGGGGTTCGGCATGCCAAACACAACAAAATTATTCCCACTAGCAGTATTGTGAACTTCCAATAAAGAGAAATGAACTTCTCTCTAGAACTTCACCGGTTTAAAACAGTCTCTGGTAATATTTCAGTACCAGGGTACACGCTAGGGAAATACAGGAGGGACAATCTGAGCAAGCTCAACTTTCTAAGAATTAAATCTGTTTCTAAGTTCAACACAGTTTATGAGACTTCTCTAGTGTTCCAGTGGTTAAGACTCTGAGCTTCCACTGTAGGAGGCATGGGTTATCTGGTTGGGGAACTAAGATCCTGCATGCCACACAGAGCAGTCAAAGAAAGGGGGAGGGGGAAGAGTTTAAAATTCTATAAAATCTAGAAAACAGCATGTCAGTTCCTAAAAAAAAAAAAAACACAGAATTACCATACGATCCAGCAACTCCCCTTCTGGTGATATACTCAAAAGAATTAATAGGAGGGATTCCAAAAGATAATTCTACACCTGTACTCATAACAGCATTATTCATAATAGCCAAAACGTGGAAGCTACCCAAGTGTGTATCAACAGATGAATGGATAAACAATATGTGGTACATATATACATTATTATTCAGCCTTAAAAAGGGATGAAATTCTGACACATTCTACAACATGGATGAACCCTGAAGGCATTAAGTGAAAGAAACAAGTCACAAAAGAACAAGTACTGTATGATTCTACTTATATGAGGTGCCTAGAGTAGTCAAGTTCATGGAGACAGAAGGCAGAATGGTGGTTACCAGGGACTATGGGGAGAAATGGGGAGTTAGTTAACTATGTTTAACGGGTACAAATTTTTCAGTTTTATAATACGAGAAAAGTTCTGGAGATGGATGGTGGTGATGGTTGTACTGTATTATTCTATTCATAAGGTACTTGGAGTAGTCAAATTTATAGAGGAAAAAAAGCAGAATGGTGATTACCAGGAGCTGAAGAGAGGAGGGAATGGAGAATTATTCTTCAACAGTTACAGAGTTTTAGTTTGGAAAGATGAAAAATTCTAGAGATAGCACTGATTGTTGTCCAGTCACTAAGTCATGTCCACTCTTTGCAACCCCATGGACTACAGAACCCAAGGCTTCCCTGTCTTTCACTATCTCCCAGTTTGCTCACACTCATGTCCATCGAATCGGTGATGCTACCCTAACATCTCATCCTCTGTCACCCTCTTCTACTTTTGCCTTCTATCTTTCCCAGCATCAGAATCTTTTCCAATGAGTCGGCTCTTCACATTAGGTGGGCAAAGTATTGGAGCTCCAGCTTCAGTCCTTCCAAAGAATATTCAGGACTGATTTCCTTTAGGATTGACTGACTTGATCTCCTTGCTGTCCAAGCGACTCTCACGAGTCTCCAGCACCACAATGCAAAGGCATCCATTTTTTCGGTGCTCAGCCTTCTTGATAACTTTCACACATCCATACATGACCACTGGAAAAACCATAGCTTTGACTATGGACCCTTGTCAGCAAAGTGATGTCTCTACTTTTTAACATGCTGTCTAGGTTTGTAGCATTGATTAACTTGCTAATATTTTACACATTTTGAAATGTTTGTTTTTATATGATTATATTTAAAATTTCAGTAAAGACAGAGAATGAGATAGTTGGATGGCATCACCAACTCAATGGACATGAGTTTTAAGTAAACTGCAGGAGTTGGTGATGGACAGGGAAGCCTGGCGTGCTGCAGTCCATGGGGTCACAGAGTCGGACATGACTGAACTGAACTGAAATAAAACTATATTGATCACACTGTGGTGATGGTTGCACAACAACATGAATGTACCTAATACCACTGAACTATATACCTAAAAATAGTTAAAATGTTAAGTTAGAAAATGTAGCAGTGGGACTTCTCTAGTGGTCCAGTGGCTAAGACTCTGTGCCCTCAATACAGAGGGCCTGGGTTCAATCCCTGGTCAGGGAACTAGATCCCACATGCTGCAACAAAGATCAAAGATCCTAGATCCTGTGTGCTGCAACTAAGACCCAGTGCAGCCAAATAAATAAATATTTTTTAGAAAATGTAGCAGTGCCCTGGTAATTTTATATTGTTTCAAACCATTGACTCTGGTCCAAGGCCTGGGAAGATGAAAAATAAGCAAATCAAAATATACATGAATTTACCAGATAACAGACTATAATGCCTACAGAAATACCATCACAAATCTTCATTCATAAGCTCCAATATAACAAGGACATGAAATGACTATATTTGCACTGTCCAAGACTTGGCATGTGGCAATGCAAATAAGGAACTGATTTTAACTTTAATTAGTTCAAATTTAAATAGCCACATTAGCCTATCAGTAATGGCAATCATATTAGACAACATAGCCAGGTTGGTACACTATTATATTCAGTAGAAAGGTCTTTGGTTTTTACCACTTATATACTCCCATTTTCCAGCAATGCAAAGCATACAGTATTCCTATATTCACTGAACTAACTGACCCCACAGAAGTCATACAGGAACATTTTCTATTTTCTAGAAAGTTTGCCTTTCAAAAACAGGTTTAATAGTCACTTGACTGGAAGATGAGAGCAGAAACATTAAAAGATGCCTAGATTTTCAGGTGAATCAAATCAATGACTGCATTGCTAGGGGAAAAAAATCAAAGATTCTTGGTTTTAGAACTAAAAAGAATCAAGAAACTCCAAAGAGGAAAATTACTAGGAAAGAAGTTTGAAACTGATACTTCATGACCCATGACCCTCCAGATAGATTTAGAAGAAAATTCTCAAGGCTATGTGATAAACCAATGTCAACTTAGTGTATCAAAGCATGATTCGATTCCAGTTGATTTATGTCTTTGGATTCATCCCTTTTCAGTTTAGAGAGTGAACTGGGAAACTTCTGAGATAACCTCTAATCCACAGACTGTCTCCTCAGTCTCCTTCTTCTAATCTAAGTTAAAAATTTAGAACAAATGAGTAGCACAGTTTATTAGCCCTATAGTGATCATCTTTCCTTCCAATACTACATCTTCTACTCATTTGGTTACTTAGAGGTAAACAAAAGAAACTAAGTATTCAAAATAGTCCATTGTTAAATAGGCTTCCTTTAAAATGTCTCACAATAATTTTCTTTCTTTTAAAACACTCTGAAGATTATCAGTGATATCTGCCTATCACATAAAACAAAACCATGGCTCTAAGTTGTTTCCAAGAATTTTGGTGAAAAAAAGTTATGAGTAATGAAAGTAGATTCTTCTGAAAATGGCTATTTACACAAATTTCAGAGAGAGAAAAGATGTTAATATGTAGCATGGGCAGAACCATATCCAAATTACACCTTTATAACAAATCTATTGTCCCTAGGTTCCATTAAAACTATACTAAATGGCTCTAAGGTTAGTAAAGTATGGGGTTGAGGGAAGTAAAGATAATAGTTTTTCAAAACATCTATTATTCAAAGTGATTTTGAAACAAACCAGGTAGATTCTATTCCTTACCAATTTCATTTTATTGTTATTTTCTTAGGGACTATATAGTTTTGGATCCTACTTTATATGGTACAATTTTAGTTACCACATTTTCTGTTTTTAACTAAAGTAGATTTTTTTTTGGGGGGGGGCGCACCATGTGGCTTATAGGATCTTAATCCCCAACCAGAGATTGAACCCTGGGACCCTCTGCAGTGAAAGTACAGAGTACTAACCACTGAACCGCAAGGGAATTCTTTATCAATTTCAAACTGAAAATAAAAACCTTGTGATACTACACTAGCATGATTTGTAACTACACTAATACACTTTTTGTTTAAAATGTCACTTAGTGATCACTTCAAGACAGGATAGTTGTGGCAAAAAGTACTCAAGTCATTCAAAGTATAAAATGGGGGTAATAAAAACTTATCTCATAAAGACTGTTCTTTTAAAAGATTCGAGAGACTGAAAACAGAACATCACAGGAGGCTGAGTAATATTGTTTATTTTCAGTCACATGGATATGTTAGAGAAACGCAGCAAAAATAAACGAAATTCATAGATAAAGACACATCTGAGTCATCCAACTGCCCCTTTGGAGATGCTACAAGCAGCTATGCGTTCAAGAACATTTATAAGAACCTGTGTGTGTCAGGCATCTTGATCATTTAATAATCATGGTTTATTCCTTCAACTATGTGCATCAGATTATATAAACTGAATATATATATATATATTATATATACAGTATATTGGGACAAAACAAGTTTTCAAACAGGTAAAAACATGATAAGCGCAATTAAAGCACTTTAGGTATTGGGGCAGGGGCGGAAACAAATTTCAGCAGAAAAGAATCAGTTAAGACACAAAGAATTTAAGCTAGGCTTTGAAAAGATGGGTTAATTTCTTCATTTGAAGATAGCGCTGGGAAAAATTAATAGGTAAGCACAAAGGTAAGAAAAAAATCAATCATAAAATCAGACAAAGGTAGCATTTTTCCCCCCTCCTTCCCCTCAAAAAACCCATCTGCTTCCTTTGAGATACTACAGCTGTGTGAGTGCTGATGCGAAAAGACCCAGTAAAAAGGGAGTTCGAGGATACAAGCAAGACACAGGATAATCAAAAGATCAAGGTTCCTGAGAATTCCGAAGATGCAGAGCACTGAAATGTGACAGAAGCAATTGGATACACATGCTCAAGTTCTTCAAATCAGAAGTGAAGGGATGGCGGTATATTGGAGAAAGAGGAGAAAGACAGTGCTTGAAAAATACAAGACCTAACAAAAAAAAACAGGCCAGTCAAATGGAATAAGGTTTTGATGAAATTCAAGAACTAAGTAAGACTTCTTAATTCAAACTGACTGAAACATCAGTTTGTCTGAGGGTTCCTTCCAAAGTTAGAGTGAAAAGTTTTTCCCCCTAAAGGTGAGGGACCCCACAAGGACAGAGAATGCAAACATGAACAATATTAACAAAACTGTGAAAACTAGAAAGGGCGCACACACACGCATGCGCGCATGCTCACTTATCTTTGGGACCCCATGGACTGCAGCCCACCAGGCTCCTCTGGCCATGGAATTTTCCAGGCAAGAATACTGGACTGTGTTGCCATTTCCTGCTCCAGGGGATCTTCCTGACCCAGGGATCAAACGTTTGTCTCCTGCATCTCCTGCAATGGCAGGGGGATTCTTTACCACTACATCACCAGGGAAGCCCCAAAAAGATAATGGGTGAGTGTTAATCCTCTGAGCAGCTCTGAGAAAGCTGAAATTTGCCTGCGGGCAGGGAGGAAGGGATAAGCATGGCGGAAGCCAAGGGGGCACACTGTAGGAAATCAACCCTAAATATTCATTGGCAGGATTGATGCTGAAGCTCCAATACTGTGGCCACCTGATGTTAAGAGCAGACTCATTGAAAAAGACCCTGATGCTGGGAAAGATTGAGGGAAGGAAGTTTGAGGGAAGGGGACAACAGAGGATGAAATGGTCGGATGGCATCACCGACTCAATGGAATAAGTTTGAGCAAACTTCAGAAGATAGTGAAGGACAGGGAGGCCTGGCATGCTGCAGTCCAAGGGGGTCACAGAGTTGGACGTGACTGAGTGACTGAACAAGAACAACAATAAAGGGGGCAAACTAATTCATTTGCAAAATCCCAGAAATGCACAAGAATTTCAAGTATTGAGGTACATGTGAAGACAGAAACAGAAAACAGAACAAATGGACAGAAAACAAAGGAATGGGTTCAAAAACCTTTGTCAGCAGTTTAGTTTCCTTGATTTTCTCCCTGACTCTTGAGGGACCAGGATACTATAACTATCCTCTCACCATCACATAAGACTCAAGGTTTACTTTGGAGAGACTACAGTAGAACTCTGGACTTTTGGACAACAGGCTCACCTATGGATGGGAGTATTATACTGAAAATAGATTAAATAAAGTCTACATACTCAGTGGTGAGATCCATCCTCCATCTCATTCTCCCACATGCCAAAGCAGCCTAGTCTATAACTCCCCCACCCCGACCCAGCAGAAGACTAGAGAACTCTCAGAGTAAAAAAAGTGGTCCAAGAAAATAGACCAGCAAAGACAATGAGAAAGAAGAGATGAAATTTCCCTTTTCAATTATCTGTCAAATGAGGGAGTAATCCAAAAAAAGATCATGGGATCCAGGATTCAATGCATCCAATACAAGAGAAAGGAATTCCCTTAAGATGGTGAGATCCCAGGACAATAATTATGCAACAGACCTGGAGAGTAACCAGATCAGATTGAAGCAGAAAGATAGAAGGCTCTCAGGAAAGGTTTTCTTCCAACAAAAATGGAAACAGATTACCAGTGTGAACACGCTAAGAGGATATTTACACCTACTAACAGAGTTTGGGATGGATTACTGTAGATACACAGAAAACAAAACAAATGTTAAAAAAAGAGAAAAAAAGTTATCACCAAAGTTGCACAAAAAAGAAATCATCATGGTATATATGTTTCATGATTCACAATGGGTAATGATATGACCAAAAATGTGGTATACCTATGTTAGAGTAATGGGGTATGAAGAAGTGAAAGGTGCTTAAATCTTCATCTTCCATAAGAGAAAGTCTATATAAGACTGCTCTCTTTTTATCCTAAATCTTGTAAAACTATTTCCATTTTATAACTTTTAGAAGGCTTTTGAAGTCTGGTTTAAAACTTATTTTAACAATAATAACTCTTGTTATTAAGCTAACAATAGTTAATAACCTTAATTTTTACAAAAATTAAAATTATGTAAAACTTCAAAAAACCAAAAGGTATTATATCACATTATTTGAGATTATTGAGTCAGCAAAATAGAAGAATTTCAGTGGGTTATGTGATTAGAGTTCAATGTGTTGAGTAAGTGATTTGGGGGTTTGGTGATTTTTTTCCGCAATGACAAGATCCAAGGTGTGACTGTGTGACCAGGTGACTAAGAAAAAGAAACAAGGGAATTAAGAAGCCAATGTGTTAGCTGAAATTGTCAATCCAGATGCTGAAGATGACTAAAAATGATGATGTGTGACTGTGCTATTTTCCAGGTCCACTTTTCCACTCTTAACTACCACGTTTTCTGCCCCAGTATGCTTGACCTCTATGGAACAGGTTCCTGAGTCCCCTAGTTCAGGGCTGGGTTTGCCCAATGGGGAATCCCAAGAGGAAGTTAGAATAAGGTGTAGATATTTATTCCTCTAACTTCCTCCCTGCAAAATCACCTCATGATGGCTGGGGCCCTTCAAATGAAAACTACCATTCCTCTCAAGGCAGTCAACTCCATACTCCTCTTGAGAGCTCAAGAAGTAACCACTCCCGATCTTATTTCTTATGGCTATTAACAGTTTGGCTACAGGTTTCTACATTATCTTTAATGGCATATTACATCTGCATTTTTATAAATAGTACTTTTATAAAACAAACCCTTCTCAAATTAGCCTATTTCAAGTGTGCATCTGTTTCTGTTGGGACCTGACTGACTGACTATGAACAGTGATAATGATGATGGTGAAGATGCAGGGCTGTAATAGATTCAGTTCAGTTCAGTCGCTCAGTCGTGTCTGACTCTTCACAACCCCATGGACTGTAGCACACCAGGCGTCCCTAACCATCACCAACTCCCATAGTCTACCCAAACCCATGTCCATTGAGCCACTGATGCCATCCAACCATCTCATCCCCTGTCGTCCTCTTCTCCTCCAGCCTTCAATCTTTCCCAGCATCAGGGTCTTTTCAAATGAGTCAGCTCTTTGCATCAGATGGCCAAGTACTGGAGTTTTAGCTTCAACATCAATCCTTCCAATGGACACCCAGGACTGATCTCCTTGCAATCCAAGGGACTCTCAAGAGTCTTCTCCAACACCACAGTTCAAAAGCATCAATTCTTCAGCACTCAGCTTTCTTTATAGTCCAACTCTCACATCCATACATGACCACTGGAAAAACCATAGCTTTGACCAGACGGACCTTTGTTGGCAAAGTAATGTCTCTGCTTTTTAATACTGTCTAGGTTGGTCATAACTTTCCTTCCAAAGAGTAAGTGTCTTTTAATTTCATGGCTGCAGTCACCATCTGCAGTGATTTTGGAGCCCAAAAAAATAAAGTCAGCCACTGTTTCCACTGTTTCCCCATCTATTTGCCATGAAGTGATGGGACGGGATTACCATGATCTTAGTTTTCTGAATGTTGAGCTTTAAGCCAACCTTTTCACTCTCCTCTTTCACTTTCATCCTGAGGCTCTTTAGTTCTTCACTTTCTGCCATAAGGGTGGTGTCATCTGCATATCTGAGGTTATTGATATTTCCCAGATCATAAAAACTAACTTAACACTAAGACCCCTGGTGGCTTCTTCAGCGGTAAAGAATCTGCCTGCCAATACAGAAGAAGCAGGCCCAATCCCTGAGTCTGGAAGATCCTCTGTAGAAGAAAATAGAAACCCACCCCAGTATTATCCTTGCCTGGGAAATTCCATGGACAGAGGAGCCTGGTGGGCTACAGTCCTTGATGTCGCAAGAGTCAGATTCAACTTAGCAACTAAACAACAACTAAGATCATATAAGAATGATTTTCTTATGTAGCCTACAGTGAGTCTTATTCCCTTCTCTTCTCATGTGGTCATCCAGGACTTGAGTTTCCGATTTTTTTTTTTAAGTGTAATATTCAAAGTCAAGGTAGCAAATTTTCAAATACTTATTAATGCACTTACAGCCAAGGAGCCCTCAAAAGGGCAGAGCATCTTTAAATACTAGGTATGAGTTTTAAAAAAGAAATGGGAAAGGAGGGGGCAAATTTAAAAATATGCTTAGGCATATGAAATGCAAAAATAAGAGGTAAAGTCAGCAAGATCACCAAGTATACATACTCACACAGAATTAAAGCAAAGCAAGGGTAAATAGGAAAATTAGGGAAGGAAGTATAATGCACGTGATTCAAATGCACAAAATACAATGTATATAATAGGCTGCAATATATTAATCCCCTCATTGAATGCTGACACAATTATCTGTAATAATCAAGGCAGCTTTGATATCTATCTTATAAAGATGGTAAAAATGAGAAGAAAAATAAGATTAGAGAACTGCAAAGATTTTCTGAAACCAGAAATGATTTTTATGTTGCACTCCAAAACACAAGAAAAAACTCACGTGGATAAGTAAGGATCGAGAAACCTGAGAAGCTACGAGAATACAATACTCAAACCAGAGTGAAAAGCATTAAAGAACAGTTAAGATATAAGCTACGATTGGAAAGGAATTACCGGACGTAACACCTAGCCATTGGAGACGGATAAGGCATCCTTAGAAGATAAAGACCGGGATTGGATTTAGTTGAAGAAAGACAAGACGGAAAAGCAAGGCCTAAGAAGCAAGTAGCGGCCAGTGTAAAACTTAAGAGGAACAGATCGAAGCCACAAGCAAGAAGTATAGGACTTACAAATCACATTCTACGGGGAGGGGAAAGGGCCACTTCGCGACCGACCAGTGCAACTAGTTTCCGAAAAGCGGCGGCGATGTAGGTTCGCAGCCCCACCCCGCGGGAGCAGCTCCTCCAGAAGGAAGACCTCATGAGGCCAACCGCTGGACTCTAGCTCGAGCCTAGGTCCCATCCCGCCCTTGCCCCGCGGCGCAGAACGGCCTCTCTCGGCCCCTCACCGAACGCTGCAGCTCCCCAAGCCAAAACGAGGCGCGCTCCTTTCCGCTGGGATCTGGGTCGTGGTACAGCGCCTGCACTGCCTGGTACACGAGCTGCAGTGTCGGCTTTGCTCCTTCCATGGTGGTGGCGGTGGCGGCGGCAGCGACGGCCCTGGCTCTCCTCCCGAGGCTCCTCCGGTTGCTCCGCCCTCGCGCTTCCTCACTGTGTCGGCCACGGCCGCTCCCTGACTGGCGCCATCTCCTCTTTAGCCGTTACCAGGGCAGATGGGTTCCTCGTGGAAGTTACCCCCTCGGAAACACAGGTTAGATCGTATTCAAGTTCCTGGTCGTTTTTCCGATCTTCCCACAAGACTCCACACTTCTGAATCCAGACGCCGGTGCTACCGTCTTGACCTGCTGACTTGTCCTCCGAAGGCTGTCCCGGCAAGACAAGAGACCACGAAGCGTACCTTAACAGCCTTTAACCGGACCGGAAGCAGCAGCACCAAAACCTTTGGCACACTTCCGTCTGGTGCGTTGTAAACGGCCTCCGTGCCGGCACGCCTCCTCTTTTCTCCCCGCCCCCTCCCGGAAGTCACCGTACTGGGACTGGAGCCGGTAAGAAGTGGCTCTCTACATTTCTTGCTTGGGATTGGAGCTCTGCGACCCTCGTGGCTTGCACACCTGTGCAGCTTTCCTCTCCTTGGCAAAGGATCCGAGGTCTTTCCTCCCCCTTCCGACTTCAGCCCTTCCCAGAGAATTCTTTAGGACCCCCGTGGACAAGTCGCGTCAATTCAACTATGGCCTGACACTGTACTGGAAAGCCAAAGATGACTTAAGGCAGAAATTGTGTGCTGACTCTAATGGAGGAGACAGACATACAATCAAATAACTAGCGTACAAACCTGGGAAATGTGCCATGTTGAAAAAACTAGAAAATGCCTAGAACCCTCTTACCACGAAATTCTTACACCCAAAGGAGTGTAATTCTGTTGCTCAGGACGCTGACTCCAGAGTATTTGCACAAACACACTGAATTGTGTTTTTGTGTATGCCTTTCACTCAGAATCAAACATCAATTCTACAACAATTCTCAATACACAAAAGAATATAGAAATCTTGGAGTCCGTACTAGGGAGAAAATTTCCAAACATTGCTGTGTCTCCTTTGCAATAATAGATAACTGCTACTATTTGATAAATGCTTACAATATGTGAAGCACTGTAGTTACAAGGTCTTATTTAATCCTTTTAATAGATAATAGAAACTAAATCCCCATTTTAAAGAATAAGAGCTAGTAATCTGCCCAAGGTTATAAATTTCTTGGATGAAAATCAGGATTTGATCGAAATCAGTTTGGACCTAGAGCCTGTTAAAGAATACCATCTCTAACATCCCGTGTACTAGTTTGTTTCTGAATTGGTATTGTCAAGGGATTATAACTACCAAGATCACAATGAAAACAAGTACTGTACCCTAATTTCTGACAAAAAGAAAGAAATTTGATATTTTGGTTACCTAATTCATCTATTCTTTAAAAATTTAGTAAGACCATCTTGGTCTCTGCCCTCATGGAATTTATATTCTAAATGCAAAGAAATACAAGTTACTCATTACAGTTTAAAAAGTATATTAATATCTACAAGTAAAACAATGATGTTTGACCAACCTTGCACCATATATTTTAAAAAAAAAACCTTAATGTAAGAGCTAAAATTATAAAACTGTTAGAAGAAAACAGGAATATGTCTTCATGAACTTGGATTAGACAGTGGTTTGTTAGATATGGCACCAAAAGCCCAATTACCAAAAGGAAAAATAGATAAACTAGACTTCCATCAGAACTAAAATCTTTTGTGTCTCAACACTATTAAAACAGTGAAATGACAACCCACAAATTGAGTGGAAATACTTGCAAATCAAATATCTGATAAGGGATGAGTTGTTCAGTCCCTAAGTCATGTTCAGTTCTTTCTGATTCCATGGACTGCAGCATGCCTGGCTTCCCTATCTTTCACTATCTCCGGGAGTTTGTTCAAGCTCGTGTCCATTGATGGTGATGCCATCCAACCATGTCATCCTCTGTCACCCCATTCTCCTCTTGCCCTCAATCTTTCCCAGCATCAGGGTGTTTTCCAATGAGTTGGTTGTTTGCAGCAGGTGGCCAAAAAATTCAAGCTTCAGCTTCAGCATCAGTCCTTCCAGTGAACACTCAGGGTTGATTTGCTTTAGGATTAACCAGTTTGATCTCCTTACTGTCCAAGGGATTCTCAAGAGTCTTCTCCAACACCACAGTTCAAAAGCATCAATACTTTGGTGCTCAGCCTTCTTCATGGTCCAACTCTCACATCCATACATGACCCCTGAAAAAACCATACCTTTGACTAGACGGACCTTTGTTGGCAAAGTGACATCTCTGCTTTTTAGTACACTGTCTAGGTTTGCCATAGCTTTCCTTCCAAAGAGCGAGCATCTGTTCATTTCATGGCTGCAGTCACAATCTGGAGTGATTTTGGAGCCCAAGAAAATCTGCCACTGTTTCCACTTTCCCCCCATCTATTTGCCATGAAGTAATGGAACTGGATGCCGTGATCCTAGTTGTTTGAATGCTGAGTTTTAAATCAGCTTTTTCACCCTCTATTTTCACTCTGACATCAAGGGGCTCTTCAGTTCCTCTTCACTTTCTGCCATTAGACATCTGCATACCTGAGGTTGTTGCTATTTCTCCCAGCAATCTTGATTCCAGCTTGTGATTCATCCAGAGTGCCAATTCACATGATGCACTCTGCATAGAAGTTAAATCAGCAGGGTGACAAAATACAGCCTTGACCTACTCTTTTCCGAATTTTGAATGAGTCTGTTGTTCCATGTCTGGTTCTGTTACTTCTTGTCCTGAATACTGGTTTCTCAGGAGGCAGGTAACTTGGCCTGGTATTCCCATTTCTTTAATAATTTTCCATAGTTTCTTGTGATCCACAGAGTCAAAGTCTTTAGCACAGTTGATGAAGCAGAAATACATATTTTTCAGAAATTCTCTTCCTTTTTCCTTGATCCAGTGAATATTGGCAATTTAATCTCTGGTTCTTCTCAGTTCAGTTCAGTTGCTCAGTTGTGCCTGACTCTGCAACACCACGGACTGCAGCATGCCAGGCCTCCCTATCCATCACCAACTCCCAGAGCCTACTCAAATGCATGTCCATCGCATCAGTGATGCCATCCTCTGCCATCCCCTTCTCCTCCTGCCTTCAGTCTTTCCCACCATCAGGGTCTTTTCAATGAGTCAGTTCTTCGCATCAAGTGGACAAAGTATTGGAGCTTCAGCTTCAGCATCAGTCCTTCCAATGAATACTCAGGACTGATTTCCTCTAGGATGGACTGGTTGGATCTCCTGGCAGCACAAGAGACTCTCAAGAGTCTTTTCCAACACCACAATTCAAAAGCATCGGTTCTTCAGCACTCAGCTTTCTTTGTGATCCAACTCTTGCATCCATTCATGACTACTGGAAATAAAATAACTTAGATTATATGAATCTTTACTGGTAAAGTAACATCTCTGCTTTTTAATATGCTGACTAGGTTTGTCATAGCTTTTCTTGGAAGGAGCAAACATCTTTTAATTTCACGGCTGCAGTCACCATCTGCAGTGATTTTGGAGCAGAAAATAAAGTCTCTCACTGTTTCCATTGTTTCCCCATGTATTTGCTGTGAAGTAATTGGACCAGATGCCACGATCTTACTTTCTTGAATGTTGAGTTTTAAGCCAGAAGAAAACAGGAGTATGTCTTCATGAACTTTGATTAAACAAAGGTTTCTTAAATATGGCACCAAAGCACAGTTAACAAAAGGCAAAAAAGATAAATTGGACTTCATCATATCTAAAAACTTGTGTCTCAAAGAACACTATTAAGAGGGTGAAATGATCACCCACAAATGAGAGAAAATACTCCACTGTCTTCTTTCACTTTCATTAAGAGGCTCTTCAGTTTATCTTCGCTTTCTGCCATAAGGGTGGTGTCATCTGCATATCTGAGGCTATTGGTATTTCTCCTGGCAATCTTGATTCCAGCTTGTGCTTCATCCAATGGAGCATTTCACATGTTGTACTCTGCCTATAAGTTTAATAAGCAGGGTGACAATATACAGCTTGATGTACCCCTTTCTCAATTTGGAACCAGTCTGTTGTTCCATGTCTGATTCTAACTTTTACTTCTTCACCTACATGCAGATTTCTCAGGAGGCAGGTAAGGTGGTCAGGTATTCTCAACTCTAAGAATTTTTCACAGTTTATTGTCATCCACACAGTTGAAGGCTTTAGTGTAGTCAATGAAGCTGAAGTAGATGTCCTTCTGGAACTCTCTTGCTTTTTTGATGGTCCAACAGATGTTGGAAATCTGATCTCTGGGTCCTCTGCCTTTTCTAAATCCAGCTTGAACATCTGGAAGTTCTCAGTTTTAACTGTTGAAGCCCAGCTTGGAGAATATTGAGCATTACTTTGCTAGGGTGTGAGATGAGTGCAATTGTGTGACAGTTTGAACATTCTTTGGCATTGTTCTTCTTTGGAATTGGAGTAAAACTGAACTTTTCCAGTCCCATGGTCACTGCTGAGTTTCCCAAATTTGCTGGTATATTGAGTGCAGCACTTTCACAGCATCATCTTCTAGAATGAAATAGTTCAACTGGAATTCCATCACCTGCACTAGCTTTGTTTGTAGTGATGCTTCTTAAGGCCCACTTGACTTCACATTCCAGGATGTCTGGCTTTAGGTGAGTGATCACACCACTGTGGTTATCTGGATCATTAAGATCTTTTTTGTATACCTCTTGTATGTATTCTTGCCACTTCTTCTTAATATCTTCTGCATCTGTTAGGTCCATACCATTTCTGTCCTTTATTGTGTCCATCTTTGCATGAAATTTTTGCATGAAAATTTTGTAACCTTCCTTGCTATCTGTTATAAATACTTTGGAAGCCTCAAGCAACTAATTAGGGAGTGTCTAGAAAATGATTTATCTGCTTTTTAAGACCATTTAAATTTAACTCCTCTTGGGTTTAAATCCGGCCAAGAGGAGCTACCCCACATCCAAGGAACAGCGGCTGCACAGGTGCAGGAGGGCTGAGAGGAGCTACTCCATGTTCAAGGTCAGGAGGGGCAGTCGTGAGGAGATACCCTTCATCCAAGGTAGGGAACAGCAGCTGTGCTTTGCTGGAGCAATCGTGAAGAGATTGCCCATGTCCAAAGTAAGAGAAATCCAAGTAAGACGGTAGGTGTTGCGAGAGGGCATCAGAGGGCAGACACAATGAAACCATAATCACAGAAAACCAGCCAATCTGGTCACACGGACCACAACCTTGTCTAACTCAATGAAACTAAACCATGCCATGTAGGGCCTCCCAAGACGGATGGGCTATGTTGGAGAGGTCTGACAGAATGTGGTGCACTGGAGAAGGGAATGGCAAACCACTTCAGTATTCTTGCCTTGAGAACCCCATGAACAGTATGAAAAGGAAAAAAGATACGACATTGAAAGATGAACTCCCCAGGTTGGTAGGTTCCCAATATGCTACTAGAGATCAGTGGAGAAATTACTCCAGAAAGAATGAAGGGATGGAGCCAAAGCAAAAACAATACCCAGTTGTGGATGTGACTGGTGATAGAAGCAAGGGCCGATGCTGTGAAGAGTGATATTGCATAAGAACCTGGAATGTTAGGTCCATGAATCAAGGCAAATTGGAAGTGGTCAAACAGGAGATGACAAGAGTGAACATCA
Source organism: Antilocapra americana (assembly GCA_007570785.1). Taxonomy (NCBI): domain Eukaryota; kingdom Metazoa; phylum Chordata; class Mammalia; order Artiodactyla; family Antilocapridae; genus Antilocapra; species Antilocapra americana. Next base: position 365,221 of record ML664205.1, read on the forward strand.
ACATTCTAGGAATCAGTGAACTAAGATGGACTGGAATTGGTGACTTTAACTCAGATAACCATTATATCTAATACTATGGGCAGGAATCCCTTAGAAGAAATGGTGTAGCCATCATGGTCAACAAAAGAGTCCAAAGTGCAGTATTTGGATGCAATCTCAAAAATGACAGAATGATCTCTGTTCGTTTCCAAGGCAAACCATTCTATATCACAGTAATCCAAGCCTGTGCCTGAACCAGTAATGCTGAAGAAGCTGAAGGTGAATGGTTCTATGAAGACCTACAAGACCTATTAGAACCAACACCCAAAAAAGATGTCCTTTTCATTATAGGGGACTGGAATGCAAAAGTAGAAGTCAGGAAACACCTGGAGTAACAGACAAATTTGGCCTTGGAGTACAGAAGGAAGCAAGCCAAAGGCTAGTAGAGTTTTGCCAAGAGAATGCACAGGTCATAGCAAATACCCTCTTCCAACAACACAAGAGAAGACTCTACACGTGGACATCACCAGATGGTCAACACCAAAAACAGATTGATTATATTCTTAGCAGCCAAAGATGAAGAAGCTCTATACAGTCAGCAAAAACAAGACTGGGAGCTGACTGTGGCTCAGATCATGAATTCCTTATTGCCAAATTCAGACTTAAATTGAAAAAAGTAGGGAAAACCACTAGACCATACCATTTAGGTATGACCTAAATCAAATCCCTTATGATTATACAGTGGAAGTGAGAAATAGATTTAAGGGACTAGATCTGATAGACAGAGTGCCTGATGAAATATGAATGGAAGTTCATGACACTATACAGGAGACAGGGATTAAGACCATCCCAAAGGAAAGGAAATGCAAAAAAGCAAAATGGCTGTCTGAGGAGGCCTTACAAATAGCTGTGAAAAGAAGAGAAGCGAAAAGCAAAAGAGAAAAGGAAAGATATTCCCGTCTGAATTCAGAATTCTGAAGAATCGCAAGGAGAGATAAGAAAGCCTTCCTCAGTGATCAATGCAAAGAAACAGAGGAAAACAACAGAATGGGAAAGACTAGAGATCTTTTCAAGAAAATTAGAGATACTAAGGGAATATTTCATGCAAAGATGGACACAATAAAGAACAGAAATGGTGTGGACCTAACAGAAGCAGAAGATATTAAGAAGAGGTGGCAAGAATACACAGAAGAACTGTACAAAAAAGATCTTCACAACCCAGATAATCACGATGGTGTGATCACTCACCTAGAGCCAAGCATCCTGGAATGTGAAGTCAGGTGGACCTTAGAAAGTATCACTACGAACAAAGCTAGTGGAGGTGATAGAAGTCAAGTTGAGCTATTTCAAATCCTGAAAGATGATGCTGTGAAAGTGCTGCACTCAATAAAAGTGCCAGCAAATTTGGAAAACTCAGCAGTGGCCACAGGACTGGAAAAGGTCAGTTTTCATTCCAAAAAAAAGTCAATGCCAAAGAATGCTCGAACTACTGCACAATTGCACTCATCTCACACCCTAGTAAAGTAATGCTCAAACTTCTCCAAGCCAGGCTTCAGCAATACGTGAACCATGAACTTCCAGATGTTCAAGCTACTTTTAAAAAAGGCAGAGGAATCAGAGATCAAATTGCCAACAACCACTGGATCATCAAAAAAGCAAGAGAGTTCCAGAAAACATCTATATTTGCTTTATTGACCATGCCAAAGTCTTTGACTGTGTGGGTCAAAATAAACTGTGGAAAATTCTTGAAGAGATGGGAATACCAGACCATCTGACCTGTCTCTTGAGAAACCTGTATGCATATCAGGAAGCCACAGTTAGAACTGGACATGGAACAACAGACTGGTTCCAAATAGGAAAAGGAGTATGTCGAGGCTGTATATTGTCACCCTGCTTATTAAACTTGTATGCAGAGTACATCATGAGAAATGCTGGGCTGGAAGAAGCACAAACTGGAGTCAAGATTGCTGAGAGAAATATCAATAACTTCAGATATGCAGATGACACCACCCTTACGGCAGAAACTGAAGAGGAACTAAAAAGCCTCTTGATGAAAGTGAAAGAGGAGAGAGAAAATGTTGGCTGAAAGCTCAACATTCATAAGACTAAGATCATGGCATCTGGTCCCATCACTTCATGGCAAATAGATGCGGAAACAGTGGAAACAGTGTCAGACTCTATTTTGGGGGCTCCAAAATCACTGCAGATGGTGATTTCAGCCATGAAATTAAAAGATGCTTCCTCCTTGGAAGGAAAGTTATGACCAATCTAGATAGCATATTGAAAAGCAGAGACGTTACTTTGCCAACAAAGGTCCGTCTAGTCAAAACTATGGTTTTTCCAGAGTCATGTATGGATGTGAGAGTTGAACGGTGAAGAAAGCTGAGTGTCAAAGAATTGATGCTTTTGACCTGTGGTGTTGGAGAAGACTCTTGAGAGTCACTTGGACTGCAAGAAGATCCAGCCACTCCATTCAAAAGGAGATCAGTCCTGGATGTTCATTGGAAGGACTGATGTTGAAGCTGAAATTCCAATACTTTGGCCACCTCATGCAAAGAGCTGACTCATTGGATAAGACCCTGATGCTGGGAAGGATTGAGAGCATGAGGAGAAGGGAACAACAGAGGATGAGATGGTTGGATGGCATCACTGACTCAATGGACATGGGTTTGGGTAGACCATGGGAGTTGGTGATGGACAGGGAGGCTTGGCGCGCTGTGATTAATGGGGTCGAAATAGTCAGACACGACTCAGCGATTGAACTGAACTGAACTGAACTGAACTTGCATGAAATGTCTCCCTGGTATCTCTAATTTTCTTGAAGAGATCTCTAGTCTTTCCTATTCTATTGTTTTCCTCTGCTGAGGAAGGCTTTCTTATCTCTCATTGCTTTTCTTTGGAACTCTGCATTCAGATGAGTATATCTTTCCTTTTCTCCTTTGCCTTTCAATTCTCTTCTATTCTCAGCTACTTTGTAAGGCCTCTTCAGGCAACCATTTTGCCTTTTTGAATTTCTTCTTCTTGGGGATCATTTTGATCACTGCCTGCTGTACAGTGTTATAAACCTCTATCTGTTAGATATATCTGTTAAAACACTCTATCTGTTAGATCTAATCCCTTGAATCTATTTGTCACTTGCACTGTATAATGGTAAGGGATTTGATTTAAGTCATACATGAATGGGCTAGTGGTTTTCCCTACTTCAACTTAAGTCTGAATTTTGCAATAAGGAGGTTACAATCTAAACCACAGTCAGCTCCCAGTCTTGTTTTTGATGACTATATAGTGCTTTTCCATCTTTGGCTGCAAAGAATATAATCAATCTGATTTTGGTATTGACTATCTGGTGATGTCCATGTGTAGAGCCTTTTTTGTTGTTGTTGGAATAGGGTGTTTGCTATGACCAGTGTGTTCTCTTGGCAAAACTCTGTTAGCCTTTCCCCTGCTTCATTTTGGACTCCAAAGCCAAATTTTCTGTTACTCTGGGTATCTCTTGACTTTCTACTTTTGCATTCCAGTCCCCTATGATGAAAAGAACATCTTTTTTGGTGTTAGTCATAGAAGGTCTTGTAGGTCTTCATAGAACCATTCAACTTCTTTGGCATTAGTAGTTGGGACAGAGACTTGGGTTTCTTTGATATTGAATGGTTTGCCTTGGTAATGAACAGAGATCATTCTGTCATTTCTGAGATCACACCCAAGTACTGCATTTCAGACTCTTGTTGACTCTGAGGGCTACTCCATTTCTTCTAAGAGATTCTTGCCCACAGTAGTAGATAAAATGGTCATCTGAATTATATTTGCCCATTCCAGTCCATTTTAGTTCACTGATTCCTAAAATGTTGATGATGTTCACTCTTGCCATCTCCTGTTTGACCATTTCCAATTTATCTTGATTCATGGGCCTAACATTCTATTTCCTATGCAATATTGTTCTTTACACCACCAGACTTTACTTCCATCATCAGTTACATCCACAATTGGGCGTTGTTTTTGCTTTGTCTCAGCCTCTTCATTCTTTCTGGAGCTATTTCTCCACTCTTCTCCAGTAGCATATTAGGCACCTACTGACCTGGGGAGTTATCTTTCAGTGTCATATCTTTTTGCCTTTTCACACTGTTCATGGGGTTCTCCAGGCACGAATACTGAAGTGGTTTGCCATTCCCTTCTCCAGTACACAACGTTTTGTCAGAACTCTCCACCATGACCTGTCTATTTTGGGTGGCCTTACATTGCATGGCTCATAGTTTCACTGAGTTAGACAAGACTGTGATCCAAGTAATCAGTTTGATTAGTTTTCTGTAATTGTGGTTTCCATTCTGTCTGCCCTGTGATGGATAAGGATAAGAGGCTTGTGGAAGCTTCCTGATGGGTGAGACTGGCTCTGAGGGAAACTGGGTCTTACTCTGATGGGTGGGGCCTTGATCAGAAAATCTTTAATGCAATTTTCTGTTGATGGGTGGGGCTGTGTTCCCCTCCCTGTAGCTTGGCTTGATGCCAAACTATGATGAGGTAATGCTGACCTCCTTCAAAACAAGGTCGGAGGCTAACAGACTTTTGCCAAGAGAAGGCACGGTCACAGGGTGTTTACCCTGTTCCAACAACACAAGAGAAGGCTCTATACATGGACGCCACCAGATAGTCAATACCAAAATCAGATTGATTATATTCTTTGCAGCCAACGATGGAGAAGCACTATATAGTCAGCAAAAACAAGACTGGGAGCTGACTGTCCTTCAGATCATGAACTCCTTATTGCAAAATTCAGACTTAAATTGAAGAAAGTAGGGAGAACCACTAGACTATCAGGGATGACCTAAATCAAATCCCTTAGGATTATATATTGGAAGTGACAAATAGATTCAAGGGATTAGATATGATAGACAAGAGTGCCTGAAGAACTATGGACAGAGGTTCATGACATTGTACAGGAGGGAGGGATCAAGACCATCCCCAAGAAAAAGAAAGGCAAAATGGTTGCCTGAGAGGCCTTACAAATAGCTGAGAAAAGAAGAGAAGTGAAAGGCAAAGGAGAAAAGGAAAGATATACCCATCTGATTGCAGGGTTCCAAAGAATAGCAAGGAGAGATAAGAAAGCCTTCTTCACCAATCTATGCAAAGAAATAGAGGGAAACAATAAGATAGGAAAGACTAGAGAGCTCTTCAAGAAAATTAGAGATACCAAGGGGACATTTCATGCAAAGATGGACACAATAAAGAACAGAAATGGTATGGACCTAACAGATGCAGAAGATATTTAAGAAGTGGCAAGAATACACAGAAGAGGTATACAAAAAAGATCTTAATGACCCAGATAACCACAATGATGTGATCACTTATCTAAAGCCAGACATCCTGGAAGGTGAAATCAAGTGGGTCTTAATGCAAACAAAGCTAGTGGAGGTGATGGAATTCCAGTTGAACTATCTCATTCTAAAAGATGATGCTGTGAAAGTGCTGCATTCAATATACCAGCAAATTTGGAAAATTCAGCAGTGGCCACAGGACTGGAAAAGTCAGTTTTATTCCAATCCCAAAGAAGAGCAATGCCAAAGAATGTTCAAACTGTCACACAATTGCACTCATCTCACACCCTAGCAAAGTAATGCTCAATATTCTCCAAGCCAGGCTTCAACAGTATGTGAGCCATGAACTTCCAGATGTTCAAGCTGGATTTAGAAAAGGCAGAGGACCCAGATATCAAATTGCCAACATCCTTTGGATCATAGAAAAAGCAAGAGAATTCCATAAAAACATCTATTTCTGCCTTATTGATTACATCAAAGCCTTTGTGTAGAACACAGCATACTGTAGAAAATTCTTAAAGAAATGGGAATACCAGATCACCTTACCTGTCACCTGAGAAATCTGAATGCAGGTCAAGCAGCAACAGTTAGAATTGGACATGGAACAACGGATTGGTTCCAAATTGGGAAAGGAGTACGTCAAGGTTATATATTGTCACCCTGTTTATTTAACTTATATTCAGAGTACATCATGCGAAATGCCGCTGGATGAAGCACAAGCTGGAATCAAGATTGCCGGGAGAAATATCAATAACCTCAGATACACAGATGATACCACCCTTATGGCAGAAAGCAAAGAAGAAGTAAAGAGCCTCTTGATGGAGGTGAAAGAGAAGAGTGAAAAAGCTGACTTAAGACTCAGCATTCAAAAAACTAAGATCATGGCATCTAGTCTCATCACTTCATGGCAAATAGATAGGGAAACATCTTTTTGAGCTCCAAAATCACTGCAGATAGTGACTGCAGCCTTGAAATTAAAAGACAATTGTTCCTTGGAAGAAAAGCTATGACAAACCTAGACAGCATATTAAAAAGCAGAGACATTACTTTGCTAACAAAGGTCTGTGTAGTCAAAGCTATGGTTTTTCCAGTAGTCATGTATGGATGTGAGAGTTAGACTGTGAAGAAAGCTGAGCGCCGAAGAATTGATGCTTTTGAACTGTGGTGTTGGAGAAGACTCTTGAGAGTCCCTTGAACTGCAAGGATATCCAACCAGTCCATCCTAAAGGAAATCAATCTTGAATATTCATCAGAAGGACTGATGCTGAAGCTGAAACTCCAATATTTTGGCCACTTGATGTGAAGAACTGACTCATTGGAAAAGACCCTGATGCTGGGAAAGATTGAAGGCAGGAGGAGAAGGGGACGACAGAGGATGAGATGATTGGATGGCATCACGGACTCTATGGATAGGAGTTTGAGCAGGCTCTGGGAGTTGGTGATAGACAGGGAGGCCTGGCGTGCTGCAGTCCATGGGGTCGCAAAGAGTTGGACACAACTGAGCAACTGAACTGAAACTGAGAGTCTGTTTCCCTAGTCCTGTGGAAGTTCTGTAATCAAATCCCACTGGCCTTCAAAGTCCAAGTCCCTGAGGGTTCTCATTCCCTTTGCTAGATTTCCCAGGTTGGGAAATCTGTTGTGGACCCTAAAACTTTTGCACAGTGGTAGAACTTCTTTGGTATAATTGTTCTCCAGTTTGTGTGTTGTCTGCTTGATAGCTCTATAGTGGGGCTCCCACACTGCACCTCCCAGATTTGCTGCAGCCAGAGCCCCTGTCCTCACGGCAGGCCACTGCTGACTGTGCCTCCTCAGGAGACACTCAAGACACTCAAAGGCAGGTCTGGCTCAGTCTTTTGTGGGGTCCCTTGGTCCTGTTGCACACAAAGTTTTGTTTTGTCCTGGTTCCTCTGCCTTTTCTAAATCCAGCTTGTACATCTGGAGGTTCTCAATTCTTGGGCTGTTGAAGCTTAGCTTGAAGGATTTTTAGCATAATCTTGCTAGCATGTGAAATGAGCTCAGTTGTACAATAGTTTGAAGATTCTTTGTCATTGTCATTCTTTGGGATTGGAATAAAACTGACCTTTTCCAGTCCTGTGGCCATTGCTCAATTTTCCATATTTGCTGACATATTGAGTACAGCATGTTCACAGCATCATCTTTTAGAATGAAATAGTTCAACTGGAATTCCATACTTCCACTAGCTTTGTAGTGATGCTTCTTAAGGCCCACTTGACTTCCCGCTCCAGGATGTCTGGCTGTAGGTGACTGACCACACCATCATGGTTATCCAGGTCATTAAGGCCTTTCCTGTATAATTCTTCTGTGTATTCTTGCCACCTCTTCTTAACTTCTTCTGACAAAACATGATCCACTAGAGAAGGGAATGGCAAACGACTTCAGTATTCTTACCTTGAGATCCCCATGAACAGTATGAAAAGGCAAAAAGATATGACACTGGAAGATGAGCACCCCCAGGTCAATAGATATCCAATATGCTAGTGGGGAAGAGAAGAGAAATAACTCCAGAAATAATGAAGAAGCTGGGCCAGAATGGACACAAGGCTCAGCTGTCGATGTATCTGGTGGTGAAAGTAAAGTTTGATGCTATAAAGAACAATATTGCACAGTAAATGGAATATTAATTCCATAAATCAAGGTAAACTGGATGTGGTCAAACAGGAGATGACAAGATTGAATATCAACATCTTAGGAATCAGAGAACTAAAATGGATGGTAATGAGTGAATTTAATTCAAATGGCCATTATATCTACTACTGTGGGTGAGAATCCCTTAGAAGAAATGGAGTAACCCTCAGAGTCAACAAAAGAGTTCAAAATGCAGTGCTTGGGTGCAGCCTCAAAAACAATGGAATGATCTTGGTTTGTTTCCAAGGCAAATCACTTAACATCACAGCAATCTAAGTCTATGTCCCAAATCTAATGCCAATGAAGCTGAAGTCGAATGGTTCTGTGAAGACCTATAAGATCTTCTAGGACAAAAAACAAAAAGACGATGTCATTTTCATCATAGGGGATTGGAAAGCAGAAGGAGGAAGTTAAGAGATACCTGGAGTAACAGCCAAGTTTGGCCTTGGAGTACAAAATGAAGCAGAGCAAAAGCTAACAGTTTTACCAAGAGAACGCACTGGTCATAGCAAACACCCTCTTGCAACAACACAAGAGAAGACTCTGCACATGGACATCAGCAAGTGATCAATACCAAAATCAGATGGATTGTATTCTTTGCAGCCAAAGATGGAGAAGCTCTATACAGCCAGCAAAAACAAGACCGGGAGTTGACTGTGGTTCAGATCATGAGCTCCTTACTGCAAAATTCGTACTTAAATTGAAGAAAGTAGGGAAAACCACTAGACCATTCATGTATGACCTAAATCAAATCCCTTACCATTATACAGTGGAAGTGACAAATAGATTCAAGATATTGACTCTGACAGAGTGCTTGAATAACTTGGATAAAGGTTCATAACATTGTACTGGAGACAGTGATCAAAACCATCCCCAAGAAAAAGAAATGCAAGAAGGCACAATAGTTATCTGGGAGGCCTTACAGATAGCTGAGAAAAGAAGAGAAGGGAAAGGCAAAGGAGAAAGGGAAAGAGATACCCAACTGAATGCAGAGTTCCAGGAATAGCAAGGAGAGATAAGAAAGCCTTCTTAAGTGAACAATGCATAGAAATAGAGGAAACGAAAGAATGGGAAAGACTAGAGATCTCTTCAAGGGAATAGTCAGTATCCAGAATAAATAAAGAACAGTTCAACAATGAAATGACAAGATAAGGTTTGGTTACTTGAAAGACTAATCAGGTGATTAGAGGGTTGCAACTTTGGGCCCGATTAAGTGCCATCAGTAACAGGGGTATCAATATAATTGTACCTAGTAATGAAACCCTGATCAAAACACTGGACATCAAAGCTCAGTAGAGATTTCTGGTTGTATGCCAGAAAGGTGACATATCCTGACTCCACCAAGACAGGACAGTTGTGTCTTCTTCCCACAACTTGCCCTGTGTATAGCCTTTTAAGTAAAACTTCTGTTATAAGTGTAGCACTTACTGAGTTCTGAGAGTTTTTCTAGAAGAGTTTCAAATGTGTTGGGGTAGTGGGAACCCTTGAATTTGTAACCAGTTGCTCAGTAGTGCAGGTGGCCTGGGGACTCCTGAATTAAGACTGACATCCACAGTGAGGGTAGTGAGGGGGACTGAGCCTTTCAGACTGTGGAGCCTGATACTACAGATGGTATCAGAATTGACTTGCCATTCACCTCACTGGGGTAGAAACAGGACAAGTAAGATGTTTACAAAGCCTGTAATTTAGCATAAGTCCTATTCCCCCCAAAATAGATTAATCAAATATGTTAACAATTATTAAACACAAGGAGTAGGTGATTGTGGTCACTATACCATTGTCTCTACTTCTCTGAATCTTTGCAAATTAAAACAAACGTCATAACTGGAAAAAATTATGTCAGTTTTATTTATTGACATGAAAAGATATCAAAATATTATTGAAAAAAGAAACAGGTTATGACTCAGTGTGTAAAAATACTCATTGACAGGAAATCATACCTATGTTTCTATATGGGTAGAGAGGTATCTGGAAGAATTTTCAATAGAATGTTAACACAGGTTAGCTGCAGTGATGCACTTTTGAGTAGTTGCTACCTTCTACTTTCTTTTTTGTGTATATTTCTTCATAGCATTTATCACCACATGACACATTCCATATTTTTATTATTTTTTGGCTATTCCCTCCATTAACACACAAGGTCTCAGTAACTGTCATATCCCCAGTGCTTTCAGTGGTTCCTGTCATACGGCAGGAACACAATAAATATTTGCTAAATGCATTAATAATGTTTCTATTATTTTTTATAATGATTATTTACACTTATAACAAATATATTTTCTCAAAATCAACATGGTTGGTTTTTTCTCAAACTGTGACACTGTAAACTTGAAGTCATAACCATCAGGAGCCACTGTCAACTGAATCTTGGTGGCTGTTTGCCCAAAGGCTGCACAGCACAGACCTCTTCTGGCCCAACTTCAACCCATAGGGCACATATCTTATATCATATTCCTCCAGCTGCACAACCTAAGACAGTCATAAACCCGGTTTTAAACCTCTTTCCTTCCATTAAACCCACATCCGGGGCCCATGTGCTGAGGACAGCATTTGCCTTTGTGTGGCTCTCCGGCTCAGAACTTCCTCGGTCATGGCCAGCTTTGTCCCCAGTTTCCCTTGCAAAGCAAATTCAAACCAGTGAGAGGGATAGGGAGGAGAGGATAGTGAATAGAAATCATAAATTTCTATGGAATAGGAAGAACGTGAATTAACTGTCTACAGTCGAAAGGAGCCTTGTTCAAAGAGGGATGTTCTGAGGGACAGTTCTGATAGAGTGGGGTGGCAAAACACTAAGTAGGTTGGAATTTTTCTGGACATTCACAAAGTGATATTCTTTTCAGGAAAAAACATACATAGTTCAGCACCTGCCCCTAGTTCCTTCTTGTGCTCTGTCATGTCTGACTCTTTGTGGCCTCATGGACTATAGCCTACCAAACTCCACTACCCATGGAATTTTCCAGGCAGGAATACTGGAGTAGGTTGCCATTTCCCACTCCAGGAGATCTTTGCAACCCAAGGACCCAACCCGCGTCTTTTATGTGCATCCCCTGCAATGGCAGGCAGATTCTCACCGCTAGTGCCACCCGAGCAGCACCCCCCTTCTCCTTAATCCCTCACAAAGCCTTCTTTCCCCTGTTAACTCTTCTCTTTGGAAGCCAGACGTAGAGGAGGGGAAAAGTAACCTTATCCCAACAAGGTCAATTTTTTATGTCATATAATATCCACAGTTTATTGACTTTTAGTCGAGCTTTACTTTGACGTATTAAGCAATACACTGGGGCTAATATGATGTGGGTCAAACTGTCACCCAGTTGGGCTGATGGAAGATGATGCTCCCCCCCACAAATGCAGAAGGCTCCTGGAAAATGCCACAGACAGAGGAGCCTGGCAGACTGCAGTCCACGGGGTCTCAAAGAGTCAGACACAAATTAAAGACTGAGCATGCATGCACCCACACACCAGCTGGCTACAGGGAGGGAAAAAAAAATGACTCTCCTCTATATGGCATGGTGGAAGGAAGGCTATCCTAAACATTAGACCCTGGGTACCAGTCCCAGCAGCACCTTCTTCTAGCTATGTGACTCTAAGGAAGTGTTAGTCGCTTAGTCAGTCATGTCCAACTCTTTGCCACCCCATGAACTGTAGCTCTCCTGGCTTCTCTGTCTATGGGATTCTCCAAGCAAGAATACTGGAGTGGATTCTCCTTCCCTTCTCCAGACGATCTTCCTGACCCAGGGATTGAACCCAGGTCTCCTGCATTGCAGACAGCTTCTTTATTGTTTGAGATATAGGGAAGTCCTACTTGACTCTAACAGAGTATCAACAACTACTTTCCTAAGGTGGATTCCCCTGCCAAAAGGAGCATGATACCTACCCATCCAGCTTACAAGGAGGCTCAAGTAAGATGTGCCTTGGAACTGGCTCATTGTAAACAACCCTAAGAGCTTTCTTGGTGGCTCAGACAGTAAAGAATCCGCCTACAATGCAAGAGACTTGGGTTGGATCCCTGGGTCAGGAAGATCCCTTGGAGAAGGAAAGGGCAACCCACTCCAGTATATTTGCCATGGAAAATTCCATGGGCAGAGGAGCCTGGTGGGCTACCGTCCATGGAGTCCCAAAAAGTTGAACATAACTTAGCGCCCACACGAAGCAGCTGGAAAGCAATTAGCATGTTACAAAAATATGGAGTCAAACTGTCACTTCTGGTCTTATTGAGACACTTAGAAATCACAAGTTCTTACTCCCAAACCAAGTCTTCAAATATAGAAGGAATGGCATATTAATGAGCTCTCCAGACAATCAACAAGCCAAAGACTTGGCTGCTTCACCAGCCAAGCACCAATAAACACTGACATACTTTCTGGGGTCAAAGTGCTTACCATCTGGCTCTTGCTTCTGGAAGAAATTAGATATTTAGATCCACTTTATGACTCTCACTCTCCCTGCCACTCTGCTTAGCAGGCACTGATCACATACCTGCTCTGGTTTTTATGCTGCTGCAACTGGACTCCAGGGCCTATTTCCATGAACAAATCCAATGCCCTCATCATTGTTCCCCAGGCTTCTAGATTTCTCTGCAACCTCAGACGTCCCAACTTCCCCCTTCCCCCAGCGCCCCAATACTTCACCTTCCAAAACTCGTCTCTCTCTGATGTCACTTGATTCTCAATGGCGCCTTTCAACCCAGTTGCACATTAAAATCACCTGGGGGTATTTTGAACCTCCAATGCCTGGGTACCTCCCTAGGCAACTTAAATCAGAAACCCTGGGGCTAGGTCTGGGATTAGGTGATCCTAATATGCACCTAGTTTGTTGATATTAGTCACAGGAGAGTTTCTCAGCAGGAGAGCTACTGGCATTTGGGGCAGAACCGTTCTTCCTTGTGCAAGTGTGATTCAAGCCTCTTGGAGTTTCACTAGCACATCCCAGACATGGTGACAACCAAAAACACACCAACGTCTCCAAATACCCCCACTTGAGAATCTCACCAACTCCTTTTCCTTTTGTACTTCTCCAGAGTGTAAGGCCCTCCCTTTGCACCCCACTCTTCAATTCTTAAGTGACCAATTGTTCTAGTTTGCTCAGGACCCAGAGATTTACAAGGACATGAGGCTCTCAGTGCTAAATCTAGGAAAGTCCCAGGCAAACTTCAGTGGTTAGTCACCACAGATTTCCTTCTCTTGCCTCCCATGAGAGATCCTCATTGTTTTGTCTGCTTCTCTCACCTTTTTTCTGGGAACTGGCCCTTCCCAACCCCATTCCAGGGTTATCCTGGGAACAACCTTGAGGAGGTTCCTGACAAGCTGGGCCACATGAATTCCTCCCCAAGAACTGGCAATTGGAACTGGATGCTAGTCTCATTTAGCTAGTGCTTCTGAAGAGATTTAAATTTGGGAATTGGTGGCCATTTCCTACAGATTTTATTGTCTTGGTCTTCAAAATCACTGTGGACAGTGATTGCAGCTGTGATATTAAAAGATGCTTGCTCCTTGGAAGAAAAGCTATACAAAACTAGATATCATATTAAAAAGAAAAGACATCACTTTGTCAACAAAGGTCCATATAGTCAAAGCTATGGTTTTCCAATAGTCACGTATGGATGGGAAAGTTGGACCAGAAAGAAGGCTGAGCGCCAGAGAATTGATGTTTTTGAACTGTGGTGCTGGAAAAGACTCTTCAGAGTCCCTAGAACTGCAAGGAGATTAAACCAGTTAACCCTAAATGAAATCAACTCTGAATATTCATTTGAAGTACTAATGCTGAAGCTGAAGCTCCAATACTTTGGCCACCTGAGCTGACTCATTGGAAAAACCCTGATGCTGGGAAAGATTGAAGGCAAAAGGATAAGAGGTCAACAGAGGATGAGATGATTAGTTACCATCCCCAATTCAATGGACATGGATTTGAGCAAACTCTGGAAGACAGTAAAGGACAGAGGAGCCTGGCGTGCTGTAGTCCACAGGGTCGCAAAGAGTCAGACACGATTTAGCGACTGAACAATAACACTTTCCTACAGTGAAGACTACCGTTAGGTATCAGGGAGGATGGGCGATACAGAAAATCTGTCTGTAGCAACAAAGGAAACATGTGCCCCAAAAGAAACATGTGCAGAGGTGAGGAGGAAACTTCCTGGCTTCTCCATGGTGCTCAAGTAGTTCTCAAACTTGAGCCTGCATCAGCATCCCCTTAAAACACTGTTTGGGCCGCACCCCTAGAATTTGTGATTCAGTTGGTCTCTTCAGTGGTCCAAGGGTCTGCTTTTACAAGGGTTTCCAGGTGGTATTGATGCTGCAAATTAGGAATTTTGTGAGGACGCCTCCACTGGGCCAGAGTTTCAGCATTGATAGATTTTTTTTTGGCCAAGCTGAAGCACAGAGCCTTAACCACTGGATGGCCAGGGAATTCCCAAGTAATTCCCAAGTCTGTATCTGATAAATTCCCTCACTTCTTTTGCTCAAACTTTGAGGGCTCAACAGGCTCAGCCCCACCCTAATGTTACATGGGTTACATGAGTCTGTACTTTTTTAAAAATTCCTGGTTCCTGGGACTTGGGTGCTACCCTCAGACCTTCTAATTTAATTGGTCTGGCGTGTGGCCCAAGTATTGGATTGATTGATTCATTATTTTTGGCTGAGCTTCTAGAGATGTGAGATCTTAGTTCCCCCACCAGGGATCCAACCTGTGCCCCCTACAGTGGAAGCATGAAGCCTTAACCACTGGACTGCCAGGGAAGTCCCAAGTCTATATCTTTCTAATAAACTCCTCCTCTTCTTTTTCTCAAATAGCTTTATAGAAATATAATTCATACATGGTACAATTCCCCCACTTAAAAGTTCCAATTCAATGATTTTTAATAGATTCACAGGTACGTACAACTGTCACCAATTTTAGAACAATTTTCATCACCTCAAAAGAAACCTTGTCTGCTTTAGCTATCACTCCTCTCCCCATCCCAGCCCTCAGCAACCACTAACCTATGTTATCTACATGGAGATTTCCCTATTGCGCAGATTTCATGTGAATGGAATTAAGTATTTACGTAGACTTTTTTGACTGGTTTCTTTCACTTGGCATGAGGTTTTCAAGATTTATCTGCACTATAGCATGGGTCAATAATACTTCATTCCCTTTCAGAGTCTTTGCTCATTTTAAATTGGGTTATCTTTTTTTCTTATTCTTTTCTTGTTTTTTCTTTTTTTTCATTTTTAGGGTTATCTTTTTTATTACTGAGTTATAATAGCTCTTTATATATACTGGATACAAGTCTGTCTTTTTCTAAAATACTTTGTGTTGGGGTATAGCCTGTTAAAAATGTGATAGTTTCAGGTGAACAGCAAAGGGACTTGGCCATACATATATATGAATACAAATCTCTTATCCAATATGATTTGCAAATATTTTCTTCCATTCTGTAGATCATATTTTCACTTTCTTGATAGTACATGCTGAATATTTGTGCCCCTCAGAACTCATACATTGAAATCATAATGTCCAATGTGATGGTATTAGGATGTGGGACCATTGGAAAATGCTCAGGTCATGAGAGTGCAGCTCTTGTGAATGGCATTATGCTCTTATAAAAGAGACCCTCCAGAGCTCCCTAGTCCCTTCTGCCATGTGAGATCCCAACAGGAAGTCTGCGACCCAGAGAAGGGTCCTCTCCCAACCATGCTGGCACCCTGATCTCAAACCTTCAACCTAAGAAACAGTGAGGATTTCTGTTTTTTTATAAGCTGTTCAATCTGTAATGGTTTGTTATAGTGGTTTCAATGGACTAAGCCAGTGTCCTTTGAAGCACAAAACTTATAAATTTTTATCAAAGTCCAATTTGTCTACTTGTTGCTTTTGCTCCTCATGTTTTTGGTGTCATTGCTAGGAATCTTTTGCCAAATCCAAGGTCATAAAAATTTACCCCATGTTTTCTTCTAAGAATTTAATAGTTTTATATCTTACATCTTATAAGGGAAATCAGACCTGAATATTCATTGGAAGGACTGATGCTGAAGCTGAAGCTCAAATAATTTGGCCACCTGATGTGAAGAACTGACTCATTAGAAAAGGCCCTGATGCTGTGAAAGATTGAAGGCAGGAGGAGAAGGGAACAACAGAGGATGAGATGGTCGGATGGCATCACTGACTCAATCGACATGAGTTTGAACAAGTTCTGGGAGTTGGTGATGGACAGGGAAGCCTAGCATCCTGCAGTCCATGGGGTTGAAAAGAGTTGGATATGACTGAGTGATTGAACTGAACTATACGAGTTGGCCAGCCCAGATGGCTGTTCTCTTGCTCCCTGTTCATCCCACGCTTGACCAGTCCCTGCGTCACCTACACCTTAGTCAACTGAGTGACTTTCCCTCTTAATCATAGAGCCTAATCAGTAAATACCTGTGTTGCCACCCTGCTTATTTAACTTATATGCAGAGTACACAATGAGAAATGCTGGGCTGGATGAAGCACAAGCTGGAATCAAGATTGCCGGGAGAAATATCAATAACCTCAGATATGCAGAAGACACCACCCTTTTGGCAGAAAGTGAAGAAGAACTAAAGAGCCCCTTGATGAAAGTGAAACAGGAGAGTAAAAATGTTGGCTTAAAGCACAATCTTCAGAAAACTATGATCATGGCATCCGATCCCATCCCTTCATGGCAAATAGATGGGAAACAATGGAAACAGTGACAGACTTTACTTTTTGGGGCTCCAAAATCACTGCAGATGGTGATTGCAGCCACAAAATTAAAAGAGGCTTGCTCCTTAGAAGAAAAGCTATGACCAACCTAGACAGCCTATTAAAAAGCAAAGTCATCACTTTGCCAACAAAGGACCGTCTAGTCAAAACTATGGTTTTTCCAGTAGTCATGTATGGATATGAGAGTTGGACTATAAAGAAAGCTGAGTGCCAAAGAATTGATGCTTTTGAACTGTGGTGTTGGAGAAGACTCTTGAGAGTCCCTTGGACTGCAAGGAGATCCAACCAGTCCATCCTAAAGGAAATCAGTCCTGAATATTCATTGGAAGGACTGATGCTGAAGCTGAAACTCCAATGCGAAGTTGGACATCAAGTGGCCATCAAGTTGGCCCCCTGATGCGGAGAATTGATTCATTGGAAAAGCCCCTGATGCTGGGAAAGACTGAAGACAGGAGGAGAAGGGGACAGGATGAGATGATTGGATGGAATCACCAACTCTACGGACATGAGTTTGAGTAAGCTCTGGGAGTTGGTGATGGACAGGGAGGCCTGGCATGCTGCAGTCCATGGGGTTGCAAAGAGTCGGACACCACTGAGCAACTGAACTGAACTGAACTCCCCTTGGCCCCAGCTAGTGACTGTCCTAATCTGTAGATCAGAACTATCTCCACTATGATAGTTTCCTTGGCAATTGATGAGCCAACCTGATATCAGTTCCCCCACAACTGGTTAAGTCCCTCTTCCTGTGGTAGGGAAGTCTACTGCCTTGTCCTGCCCGCTATCTGCTTCCCATGGTGGGGTGTCACTCCAGCTCCCTCATCCATTAAACCCCTGATGTCTCTGCCACTGACTCCTGGCTCTTTTTTCTGGTCTTCAAGTTGGGCAAGTCCAGGCCTTGCAGGCCTGTGGGGTGCAGCCCAACACATCCATTTTGAGCTAATTTTTGTATGTCTTATGAGAACTTCATTCTTTTGCATGTGGTTTTTTTTTTTTTTACAATAAGAATGGAAACCTTTACCATATGAGCCAACAATTTCACTTTTTTCCCCCAAAACACCTGAAAACTTATTTGTATACCCATGTCTTATTCATAACAGCCAAGGGATGGAAGCAATCCAAATGTCCATCAACAGATGAATGAGTAAACAAAATGTGGTATTCACATACAGTGGAATATTATCCAGCCTTAAAGAGGAATTCTGACACATGCTACGATATGGATGAATTTTGAGAACACTAAGCTAAGTGAATTAAGCCAGTCACAAAAGATAAATACAGTGTGATTCCACTTGTAGGAGTAACTAGGATAGTCAGATTCATAAAAACAGAAAGTAGAATGATGGTTGCCAGGAGCTGGGCAGAATGGGGAATTGCTTAACGAATACAGAGTTTCAGTTTTGCAAGATGAAAAATTTCTGGAGATTGGTTGCACAATGATGTAAATATAGTTAATGGTACTGTTTGGTACACTTAAAAATGGTTAGGATTTTATGTCATATGCTTTTTTACCACAATAAAAATAATTTAGAAATGTTTAGAAGTTTTAAAAGAAGGCCTCAGAATTTGGCCAAAGGAAGCCAATTAGTATTGAGATTTAGCTAGAGCTAAGTACACTTCCTAGGTTTAATTTCTGGAAATGTTTATATTACCTTTTAATTATCCTGTAGGGACCTCTCCACTCAGAGAATCATCCTGGTCCCCAGGCCAACAGTAAACAGTCAGTGAGACAAAGGAACAGACTGCATGACTCTCAAGTGTATTTCTGTCATGTCATAGGAGTCTTTTTGGGTCATCACCTACTGTGTTCCAGGATTTAGAGTGCATTCTAAAATATCACTCAGCACTGGTGATGGATTAAGTTTTACTAGGGAAAGAAAAGTCTTACAGGGCTGGGGCAACAAACAAAGGGAAAGCAGGGCTCTCCCCTGCAGAGAGGTGAGCTGGGGTCAGCATACTCTGCTGGGTATAGAGTTCTACCTTGTTCTCACGGGGCTGACGAACTATGATGGAGTGAGTTAACAAATTTCTGACCAAAACGGATGGCTGGAAAAAACAGGTTTTGGAGTATACCATTCCCTGCTGCTGCTGCTGCTTAGTCATTTCAGTTGTGTCTGACCCCATGGACTGTAGCCCGCCAGGCTCCTCTGTGCCTGGAATTCTCCAGGCAAAAATACTGGAGTGGGTTGCCATGCCCTTATGCAGGGCATATTCCCGACCCAGGGATCAAAGCTGGGTCTCCTGCATCACAGGCAAGATTCTTTACCACTGACCCACCAGGAAAAGCCCATACTATTCCCTGACTGGGGTTCATATAACAACAAATGTTCAAAGGCTCAGAGCATATTTCAGAGCATATTGCAGTTCATTTTCAGTTCAGGGTGATAATCTTATTCCTGTGCTACCGTTCCATCTCCTTTTAGTAACAGGTCCACCATGCCCTCAATGTTTGTAGGTACTATGGAGGAAAAAAACACAACAAAGAAAAATCACCAATCAGAATTTTTAACAAGAGAAGAGCCAGCAGCATTAGACCCTGTCACAAAAAAAGTTGAGTTGTCTCTTCTTATTATTGAATTTTCAAAGCTCTTTATATTTCAGACATGAGTCCTTTATCAGATATGTGTTTTGGAAATACTTTCTCCCAGTCTGTGGCTTATCTTTTCATTTTTCTCACAGTGTCTTTTCAAGAACAGAAAGTTTTAAATTTTGATGAAATCAAATTTATCAAAATTTTATTTTATTGATTGTGTTTTTAGTGTCATATTTATGAAATATTTGTCTAATCAAAGGTCACAAAGATTTTCTCCCATGTTTTCTACTAGTAGCTTTATAGTTCTAGATTTTACATTTAGATCTATGGTCTATTTTGACTTAATTTTTGGTATGAGGTATAGATTAAAGAGAAAATAATGATGAAGCTATTTCCCAAACAGCCTGAAAGTTTTTTCTCTCCCAGAAATAGCTGCCTAAACAATTTTTGGCAAATCTCCAAGTCTGGCACATCTCGTTCCAAGAATAAATAATAGCAAAAAATTGCCTATGCTTGCATGTGTGAGTGTTCAGGTGCATCAGTTGTGTCCAACTCTTTGTGAGCTCATGGACTATAGCCTGCCAGGCTCCTCTGTCCTTGGAATTCTCCAAGCAAGGATAGTGGAATGGGTTGCCATGCCCTCCTCCAGGAGATCCTCCCAACCCAGGGATCAAACCCACGTCTCCTGCATTGTAGACAGATTCTTTACCACTGAGCCATCAAGAAAGCCCTACCTGTGTTTACCATGTGCCAAGAACTTACTTAATAATCTTACATACATTACCTCATTTAATCATCACACCAGCCCTTCAAGGTGAGCACTCATTTTATGCCCCTTTCATACAGGAGGAAACTAAGACATAAAGGGCTTCCCCGGTGGTAAAAATAGAGGCAATGCAGGAGACTCTCCTGGGTCTGGAAGGTCCCCTGGAGGAGGACATGGCAACCCACTCCAGTGTTCTTGCCTGGAGAATCTCACTGGCAAAGGAGCCTGGCGGGCTACAGCCCACAGCGTCGCAGAGTCGGACACGACTGAAGTGACTTAGCACGCACAAGGTCAGAATCGGAAAACCAGGCTTGGAACCCAAGCTGTCTGTTTCAGACTCTGTGCTTTTAACCATTACATTAAACAGAACTGAGACACTGGGCTAAATTCTGCATGGGCCTTAAGTGTGCACTGTCGTAGGACCTGGGAAGAATTAGGGAGAGAAGCACCAATAAACGTGGCACCAATAAATGTGTCCTGTGATAGAGTCGAGTGGGACAGGAGATGTTGGAGAACATCGGTGAGGGTAGAAGAGCAAAATAAATGGGGAAGGGGGAGTGGAGTGGAGAGCTGGGAGGGAGCTTTTCAGGGTGGAGAAACAGTAACATGACAAACATGAAGCAACAGAGGACTGTAAAGGCCCTTGGATTCTTTTAAAATAGCTCTGAAAAGTTAGTGAAAGTCATTTAGTTGTGTCCAACTCTTTGCGGCCCTGAATTCTCCAGGTCAGAATACTGGAGTGGGTAACCGTTCCCTTCTCCAGGGAGATCTTCCCAACCCAGGGAATGAACCCAGGTTTCCTGCATTGCATGCAGACTCTTTACCGTCTGAGCCACCAGGGAAGCCCAGTAAACTGCACATATTTAAAGTATGTAATTTGGTAAGTTTTGACTTAGGTATATACCCATGAAACCATCACCACAGTGAAGATAACAAAAATAAACATCACCCCCAAGTTTCTTTGTGCCAAATTTGTAAACCCTCCCTTTCTGAGAACCTCTGCTTTCTGTAACTACAGATTATTTCACATTTTCTAGAATTTTACATTGTCTACAGTACTTAGTCTGTTTGGTCTGGTTTCTTTCCCTTTTCACTTGGTGCAATTATCTTGAGATTCATCTAAATTGTTGTGTATGTTAATCATTTATTCCTCTAATAAGGGACTTATATCTACACTATGTAAAGAACTCTTAAAACTCAATCATAAAAGACAATCCAGTGTTTAAAATGAGCAAAGAATCTGAATAGACATTTCTCCCAAGAAAATACACAAAGGTATATAGAATATGTTTAACATCATTAATAATCAGGGAAATGCAAATCAAAAACAATGAGATACCACTTCTCACTCACTAGGATGGCTATAGTTAAAGTCAGATAATAGGAAGTATAAGTGAGTATGTAGAGAAATTGTAACTCATATACATTGCTGGTAGGCTTCCTGGAGGCTCAGCTGGTAAAGAATCTACCTGCAATGTGGGAGACCTGGATTCAATCCCTGGGTTGGGAAGATCCCTTGGAGAAGGGAACAGTTAACCACTCCAGTATTCTGGGCTGAAGAATTAATTCCATGGACTGTATAGTCCATGGGGTCACAAAGAGTTGAACACAACTGAGCAAATCTAAAATGGTGCAACTACTTTGGAAAACAGTCTGGTGGTTCCTCAAAAAGTTAAACAGGGACTTAGGATTTGACCCAACAATTCCACGTCTACATTTATACCCCCCCCAAAATGAAATATGTGCATATGTCTTTTACACAAATGTTCATGGCAGCGTTATTCATAATGAAAGTGAAAGTCACCCAGTTGTGTCTGACTCTTTTCAATCCCATGGACTGTATCCTGCCCTGCTCTTCTGTCCATGGAATTCTCCAGGCAAGAGTACTGGAGTGGTTTGCCATTCCCTTCTCCAGGGGATCTTCCCAACCTGGGAATTGAACCCAGGTCTCCCATTGCAGGCAGATTCTTTACCAGATGAGCCACTAGGGAAGCTTATTATTCATAATAGCCAGTATGTGGAAACAACCCAAATGCTGCCATATGATGAATGGATTAATCAAATGTGATATAGTCATACGATGAAATACTGTTCTGCCATAAAAGGAACAAAGTACTGCTACATGCTACAACATGGTTGAACCTTGACAACGCTATGCTAAGTGAAAGAAAGACACATACACACAAAAACACATTTTGCATGATTCCATTTCTTAATGAAATGTTCTGAGTTGGCAAAGGTATATAGAGAGAAAGTAGATTAGTGATTGCCTAGGACCGCATGCAAGAGTTGAGGGGAAATTGAAGGTGTACAGCTTTTCTTTGTGGGGTGATAAAATGTTCTTAAGTTGATCATGGTGATGGTGGCACAACTCTGTGAACAGAGTCAAAAAACTTTGACTTTTATACATTAAATGGACGAATTTTATGGTATGTGAATTACCTCTCTCTCAAGCTGTTACCAATTTTTTTTACTTTTTATTGATGATTAGTATTTTGTTATATGAATATACTGAAGTTTTCTAATCCATTTACCTGTTGATGGACATTTGAGTTGTTTACAATTTTTTGCTATTAAAAATAAAGGGGCTATGTACATTCACACACAAATCTTTGTGTGGACATATACTTTCTTTCCGCCTAGGTTAATACATAGGAGTGAAATGGCTAGATCATATGGTAGGTGTGCTTAACTTTTTAAGAGACTACCAAACTGTTTTCTAAAGTGATTGTACCATTTTACACTCCCATTAACAATTTATGTGAGTTACAGTTCCTCCACAGCCTTGTCAACTCTCGGTATGATCAGCCTTTTTAATTGGTCATTGTAATAAATATATAGCAATATCTCTTTGTATTTTTTCTTTCTGATTTTAATTTGCATTTCTTTAATGACTAATGATGTTTAGCATCTTTTCATGTGGTTTTTTGCCATCCTTATATCTTCTTGAAAATGTCTGTTCAAAATTTTTTGCCCACTGAAAAAAGTTGAGTTGTCTCTTCTTATTATTGAATTTTCAAAGCTCTTTATATTTCAGACATGAGTCCTTTATCAGATATGTGTTTTGGAAATACTTTCCCCCAGTCTGTGGCTTATCTTTTCATTTTTCTCACAGTGTCTTTTCAAGAACAGAAAGTTTTAAATTTTGATGAAATCAAATTTATCAAAATTTTATTTTATTGATTGTGTTTTTAGTGTCATATTTATGAAATATTTGTCTAATCAAAGGTCACAAAGATTTTCTCCCATGTTTTCTACTAGTAGCTTTATAGTTCTAGATTTTACATTTAGATCTATGGTCTATTTTGACTTAATTTTTGGTATGAGGTATAGATTAAAATTTATTGTCCAGTCTCATTCATTGAAACAATATCCTTTCTCTATTAAACTGTATTGTCTTTGGATATCTTTCAAAAATCAATTCCACATATACACATACACAACACATAAACATATAATTTTATAAGAAGTCTTAAAATTCAATAGTCTTCCAACTCTGTTGTTCTCTTTCAAAGTCACTTTGGCTATTCTAGGTCTTTTATGTTTCCATAAGAATTTTAAAGTGACGTTGCTCAGTCATGTCCGACTCTTTGTGACCCCATGGACTGTAGCCTACCAGACTCCTCCGTCCTTGAGATTTTCCAGGCAAGAGTACTGGAGTGGGTTGCTATTAAACAGCTTGTCAATTTCTACAATTGCTTTTTCTGTAGAGCAGAGACAGAAATATGGCATATTAATGAAAAACCCAGGGTTCTGCAGTCAGTCTGCATAGGTTCAAGACCCAGACTTACCTCTTCTTAGCTGCTTGACTTTGGGCAAGTTACCTAAGTTCTCCACAACTCCACTTCTCATTCATAAAGCTGAAGTAATCTCATGGGATTGTGATGGGACTTAAGTGAAACACTGCAAATATTTCAGGGGTGGAAAATATAGACAGACAATGGGCAGATCTTATATCGACCCACAGCAGTCATTCCAGGAAGCCAAACCAAAGCGTCTGCAAGAACTGACCCAGAACAGTCAGGATTTGACCAAGTCATGACTACCAATTTCTCTGAGTTGTTTGCCCTGGCTTCCAACTCAGGACCAAGCAGAGAAAGCCAAATTTGCTCTCCAAACCAGTCACATAAGATACCCCATTGTTAGCCCACCTCCAGCCTTCCTAAGCCAACAACCTGCTCTCAGGGTTTCCCTGAAGCCTTCCCCTTTTTGACGACGCAGTTTTTCCACCCCACTGCCTGTCTTTGACTCTCTGCCAAGTGCACCTGATGGTGGTTGACCCCCTGGCTACAGCAAAGCTCTGAGTAAACAGCTTCTGCTGCTTCTCATTTGGATGATGGTCATTTATTTTTACAGTGCTTAACGTTGTGTTCACAGTGCTTAATCAGTGCCCACTAAATTTCATATAAGCAGCAGGATTGTTTTGTCAAATGAAATTTTACACAGAATCCAAATATATACATATAAAACAGGGGGAAAAAAGCTTATTTTATTTAAGCCAGTCAGTAACAGTGGGACTTTGTGGTGATTAAATGGGAATAAAGGATGACAGCTGCTGACGTGGTATTTAAACCACACACACACCCTGATTCTCACTATTAGTTAGTGTTAGTCGCTCAGTCATGTCCCACTGTGTACAACCCCAAGGACTGTAGCCCGCCAGGCTCCTCTGTCCATGGGGTTCTCCAGGCAAGAATACTGGAGTGGGTTGCCATTCCTTTCTCCAGGGGATCTTTCTGACCCAGGGTCTCCAGCATTGCAGGCAGTCTTTATTGTCTGAGCTACCAGGGAAGCCCCCGATTCTCACTAAAAGAAGTTGCAAATGATAACAGGTTTTTTTTTTTTTTACTTCTTAAGCAGGTCACTTTACAATCAAACATTTGTAGAACTCCTGTAGCACTTCGAAACTCTAGGGCTTTCAGAAAAATGAAGGCTACTAGTGTGAGCTCAGGGTTCAGTCTTAAATTACAAGGATGATGCAAACCAGCTGGGTAACCTTGGGCAAGTCAACTGAAGTTCATCTGTTTTGTTTCTTTCACCGCAAATTGAGGAGGCTGAACTAAACAAGAACTCAACATCCAGTGTCTACCATTATCTTCGTGTGGGGCAGGGGGCTCTGTGTATGTGTGCTTGTTTAAAAAAATTCAGGTATCTGGTCCAATCAATGGATCTAACTCAATATATCTGGGGTAAGGTCCTGTCTACATTTTAAACAAGCACCTAACTGATTTTGATGCTGGTCATTCTGGTGCATAATTTGAGACACAAATGGATAAGTGATCTTTTAGGTTCCTTCTAGCTCTGCTTTGTGTGATTTATACGGAGTTGGAGGGCAGAAGTCAGAGAGCTAGATCATGGGGAAGGGGGAAAAGAGGGAAAGGGGAAGGGAAGATTGCTCAACGGGGAAAATGTTGAGGGGAAGTCTTTTCAAAAAACCCATTGTACGAATATTCTCCTTTTGAAAGTCCCCATGAAGCCGGTCCATGGAGACTTGGACTCTGAAAGGAGTTGTTGCGAAGACTATTCTCCACTAACCTGCAGGAAAAAGCACTCCTGAACTTCCCAGACCCGTGCCCTACGTTTGAATACACAAGAGAGGAATTACAGCGTGCAAAGTGCTTCCTTGCCCTCCAATTCCTCAGCTTCCTGATATCTCGCTTGGGGCACGGCGGGCCAAAGCAGGATTTGCCCATTTGGGTACCTCAAAACCAAATTAAATCCAGGCCATTTCCCCAGCGCTCAGGGCAAAAATCCTCTCCATTCGCCAGTTGAGACCCCAGCTCGGTGTGGCAACACCGCCCTCTTGCGGCGGGGAACGGGACTTCGCCTGTTGACGAGAACAGACGCCAGGGGCGATACCGCCGGAGGAGGCCCCAAGTTCTCCTGGGTCAGAGGGAGCAGGTAAGAGAAGGAAGAAAGTAAAGATGTCACCGTCACCGTTGTTCCTCCTTGTCTCTTCCTGCTTTACCATTCCTTTCTGCCTTCCCAAACCAGTCTTCCCACTTACTCTAGTGTTACTCGCTCAGCCATGTCTAACTCTTTGTGACCCCCATGGACACGTGTCCGCCCTGCCAGCTCCTCTGTCCATGGGATTCTCCAGGCAAGAATACTGGAGTGGGTGGTCGTGCCCTCCTCCAGGGGATCTTCCTGACCCAGGGATCGAACCCGTTTCTCCCGAATCGCAGGCAGATTCTCCTTGCCCTCTATTAATAACTTATTTTCCTAATGCTTTGCAGTATACAAGGTGTTTTCACAAACATCTTGTGTGATCCGTTCTCACTTCCTTTCACATCATCCGCCCACCTAATAACAGAATGAGAAAGACAAACTGAAAACTAACAGTCTATGTAAATGCTCTTCTTGTATTTTGCATAAGGGTGAACCTGACCTCCTCTGTTCTTGAATTGCAGGACCTTGTAGGTGACTTTGACCCCTGTAAGAGCCCATTAACATTTTTCTGCTATGTGGTCACAAACAGAGCCTTGAACATGCCAGAACTTTTCTCCACAAGGAGATAAAACAAATCATATGACCAAAGCAGCACAAGCCTAAGTACACAACCATTTTTTTTTTATTTCAGCACTCTTTAAAATTAGTCAAATTAAAATAGACAGAAAAATGCACACATCATAAAGGTATGTGTGCTAAGTGGCTCAGTTATGTCCGATTCTCTGCGACCCATAAACTAGCCTGCCAGGCTCCTCTCTCCGTGGGATTTCCCAGGCAAGAATACTGGAGTGGGTTGCTATTTCCTACTCCTATCTATCTATCTACCTACATATATATATATATAGGGCTTCCCAGGTGGCTCAGAGGTAAACAATCCGCCTACCAGTGAAGAAGCCACAGGAGACGCAGGTTTGATCCCTAGGTTGGAAAGATCCCCTGGAGGAGGAAATGGCAACCCACTCCAGTATTCTTGCCTGGGAAATCCCATGGAGAGAGGAGCCTGGTAGGGTACCATCCATGATGTCACAAAGAGTTAGACATGATTGAGTGGACTTAACACATACACACATATATAAACTTATAAGTATATATGTATAATTGAATCACTTTGCCATTTACCAGAAATTAACACAACATTATAAACCAACTATAATTAAAAAAAAAAAGAATGCTTCTGTGAACATTCTTCTACATAACTTCCACATAGCTTTTGGGAAATAAAAGTCCACATTTCTGTTGGCTTTATAACTAAAAGTGGAATTGCCTGGTCGTGGGATTGCTTTCACTGACACTGCCAAACAGATTTCCAAAGCGTTGTAGGTGCTAATTTACATCCCCACCAGCAATGTTTGAAAGCTTCTGTTGCTTCATGTTTTTGGCAATGTTGGTATGTTGTTTTTCATTTTAGTCATCCTCGTAGGTGGGTAATGGTATTGCCTTATAATTTTAATTTACATTTCCCTGATGACTAATGAAGTTGAGCACCTTTTCATGAGCTTATTAGTCGTTTGATTTGGATATCTTCTTTGGTCAAGTGGCCTATTCAGTGCTTTTAGGCAAACAGTTTAAAGCTGAAATGTCCTTGTACTGAGTGATAAGAGCATTGTTCAATAGTATTTCATCCCTCCAAAGCATGTACTCTTCATGGGCTACACTGAGAGATGGTTCTTATCTTTGTGTGGTATTTACATGATGTCATTTGGCTAGTACAAGCTCTCTGAAGAGTAGAAGGTTGTGCTTGTTTTACAAGAGAGGATGTTGTGCTTGTTTTTACGGAAGAGAAAGCAGTTTCTGGGAGATTGTGACATGCTCAAAATAAGTGGTAGGATTAAGATCCTTGACCAAGGTTTTGCTGTTTTCTGGCCAAGTGCTCATCCTACTACAATAGTTTCATCTCCCCACCTGTTATAACAAATACTTTGTATTACTGCCCTTCTTTACCATGACAAAATTAAATCTACAGATAATTTCAAATGATAATCAGTATGCTACTCCCATGGTATAAAGGAGAAATAAATGAATAATGGTTTATAGTAAATAATTGCTATTAATATAATTACAAATAAAAATAATAATCTAATCATAGTGTAATTGCAAATGAAATAAATGCTTGAGTAAAACTATACTAGAACATGTAATGAAATAATAGATGCTTAAAGAAGATTAACTATAAATCCAAACAGCCACAAAGAGAGACAAACACAACTGGTTGTAGTGACAACTCTAATTTCACATATTGCTGTCCCTGACATGAGTTTCCATGTGGGTGAACAACTTGAGACAAAGTTCTGAACAAAACAAAGTACAATCAACCCTTAACTCACATAGTTGTTGTATTCCTGAGAAATTCACCATATTTTTAAACCATATAAAAAATATTTTTCCTTCAGTGCAAAAGAGAGTTAGGTGTTAGACTCAGATAATTATGGCCAGCCGGATGAACATTGATACATTGAGAAGCTGGACAAGATGCAGGACACGACTTCATTCTGCAGGACCGTCACATTCATTGCAGGATAACGTAGCAGGCCGAGCCATTCCCTCTAAATGGCAGTAGTGTCACTCAATCATGGTGACAACACAAAACTCCTTGGAGCAGTACTGCTCCTACTGAGAACAGTACGCCACATACTCTGTACCGCACAGCCCCAGCCTGAAATATGGAATGCGCCCCAAAAGCTGGGCTTTAGACTGCTGAAGACCTGAGTTCAGCAGAGAGGCATTCATTCTGTAAGACCCTGAGCGAGTCACGTAACATCTGAGAGCCTCTTATCTCCAGGAATGGGGCTGGCCTCTGCCTTCCACAGCAGCGACAGCAGTTGCTTTGTCTCCTGTGAACCTGCAGCAGGCTGTATGGAGACAGCCTCCATCCCTCACACCCCATCACTCAGCCCTCCAGTCCACCAACCACCTCGCTTTGCACAGTTGACCAGTTACATGCACTTCAATGTTCTTGGGGCTCCCCTAGTGGCTCAGATGGTAAAGAATCTACCTGCAATGTGAGAGACCTGGGTTTGACCCCTGGGTCAGGAGGATCCCTTGAAGAAGGGAATGGTAACCCCCTCCAGAGAATTCCATGGACAGAGGAGCCTGGCGGGCTACAGCCCATGGGTACTCACAGAGTCACACACAACTGAGTGACTTAATGCTTTCACTTTCTGCATGGGGTGCTTTTTTTTGGGGGGGGGGGGCTATGCTCCGTGGCTTTTAGGATCTTAGGGCAGAGTCCTGACCACTGGACCACCAGGGAATTCCCATGCACGTAGTGCTTTTTAAAATTTGCTTTAACATTTATTTATTTGGCTGCACTGGGTCTTAATTGTGGCAGGAGAGATCTTTGATTTTTTGCAGCATTTGGGATTTTTTTTTTCTCTTTTTTAAGCCGTGGCATGAGAATTCTTTTTTGAAGCAGGTGGGTTCTAGTTCCTGATTAGAGATTGAACCTGGTCCATTGGGAGCATGGAGTCTTAGCCACTGGACCACCAGGGAAGTCCCCATGTAGTGCCTTTGATCTTTCCAGTCCTGTTGATAAATACATTCAGCAGTAGATGGCATGGAAAATATTAGCATATCTCTCAAAAAGAAGTAACAAAATACATGTCTCTTGCCTCAGTAGAAAATACTCCTTCCAGCTTTAGCAATGAAAAAAATATACTAGTTGGCACTTTCTCAAGTCTAAATGTCTCATCCTGGCCAAAATCTTGGTAAAAGTAACACCTTCCCATTGAGATTCCCAACTGCAGGCCTTGCTAACACATGCCTTTTTGAAATTGGTGATAATTGGCCTGCTTGAAAAATAGAAATCCAACTACTGAGGGATATCACAGTGGATTCAAAAGTATTACTGAAGCTTAAAGTCAAAGGCACTGGGTACAGCATACAAACATAATATAAATATATAAATTATACAGGTGCAAAGATTGTTTGGGCTTCTCTTGTGACTCAGTGGTAAAGAATTCACATACCAATGCAGGAAATGTGGGTTCAGACCCTGGGTTGGGAAGACTCCTGGAGAAGGAAATGGCAACCCACTCCAGTATTCTTGCTGGGAAATCTCAAGGACAGAGGGACCTGGCAGGCTACAGTCCTTGGGGGTCAAAAAAAAGTCTGATATGACTTACCAATCAAACAACAACAATAGATTGTTTAAAAATTAATAGCATAAGCTTATGCAAATATAAAATTAACATATCAAAGGTTTTATTGAACTTATGATTAGTGAAAAAACCAATAGGATGTTAAAATTCAAATGAGAATTTAACACTCCAGACAATGTGTATTTTTACACTTCTATGAACAGAATCATTTGCATAGCTATGGACAGGAAGTATTTTTATTTCTCTCAATTTTCTACAATTTAACTTCTACCTCTACGGTTCATAGAGTTGCTATATGTTATGAAAGAAAACAAGCAAACAAACAACAACAAAAGCCAAACATGATATGAGTTTTCTCCTGTTGCTATAACAAATTACCAAAAACTTGGTAGCTTAAAACAATACAAATTGATTCTCTTACAGTTTAGTTGGAGTATCTTACAGTTGGAGGGAAGAAGTCCAAAATGGTTTTCACTTGGTTAAAATCGAGGTGTCAGCGAAGCTGTGTTCTCTTTGAAGGTTCTAGTGGGGAGTCCGTTTCTTGGCTTCCTCGACCCTCTAAAGGCCACCCGCACCCTTTGGCCCCTGGTCCCCTTCCTTCATCTTCAAGGCAGTAATGGTGGGTTGAGTCTTTTTCACCCTGCAGCACTCCGGGTTCTCGGACTACATCGTCACATCTTCTTTGACTCTACTGTCTCCCTCTGTCACTATCTATTTATTTATTGGTTGCGCTACGTCTTTGCTACTGCACATGGGCTTTCCCTATTTGTGGAGAGCAGGGACTGCCCTCTAGTTGCGGTGCTCAGGCTTCTCATCGCAGTGGTTTCTCTCGCTGCACAGCACCGACTCTACGGTAAGCAAACATCAGTAACTGTGGCGCATGAGCTCAATTGTGCCACGCCACGTGGTATCTTCCTGGACCAGGGATCAAACTCGTGTCCTCTGCATTGCAAGGCAGATTCTTAACCACCGTACCACCAGGGAAGCCCTCCCTCTTTCACTTTTAAGGACCCTGGGGATTATCCTAGGCCCACCTGGATACTATAGGATCATCTCCCCATCCCAAGATCCATCGAAAGTGCAAACTCCAAGGAGAATCAAATGATCCCTGAAGAGTCCACAGGAGACCACACCCTGTGGTCCACTGAAGGGATACAGTCCACTGAAAGCATGCCCAATAATCTCTTTTGCCCTTTCTCTAGTCTTGGAAGATCTCGCCTGATGATGCCAAGGCTCATAACCAAGGTGACTATGCAAAACAAAATCAGGCAGTCCTGGACCATGTCCCTGAGCAGGGAAACAGCCACCCCTTCAGTCAGGCTGCGGTCACTGTCCTTGCCCAGCCGATTTGTTTTGTTTCCCTTGGCCTCTGCTAGCATTTGAATTTCCAATTCTGGTTATTGATCAGATGTCCTTTCCTCCACCCTGGAAGGATAGGAACAGAGCAGAAGTATTTAGTTCATAAACTGGGAAAAAGTTAGATGGTGACAAAAAGAGAAAAGAGGCATTGATAAATACAAAGCCAAACCTTAAACACTTTATGGTTTTGTGTCAATGGGCATTGTCCCAAGGCTGGGGCAGGGAGTGGGCATGTTGGAGAGTGGAGTTGTCTCTCCCCTCTGCCCTTCCCCTTCCACCCATTTGGTCCTCATGGAATAAGGCAAAACCAAGGATTCTTCTGTCGTTAAATTCAAGGTGGCCTCATAGTGAAGTGAAGCTGCTCAGTCGTGTCTGACTCTTTGTGACCCCATGGACTGTAGCCTACCAGGCTCCTCCGTCCATGGGATTTTCCAAGCAATAGTGCTGGAGTGGGTTGCCATTTCCTTCTTCAGGGGATCTTCCCAACCCAGGGGTCGAACCCAGGTCTCCCACATTGTAGGCAGATGTTTTACCATCTGAGCCACTGAGACAAGCCAGGTGACCTCATGTTATTCACTAAATGGTCGTAGTGAAATAGCAAGTAACCAGCCATTCTTGATCAATCCAGCAATTCTCAAATTACTCCTGCTCAAGCTCCTGTTTAACACTGAATTTTCACATTGCCCAGAGGGTTACTCATCTCCTTAAATGACTGTCCACCAAGATGAAATGAGAGGCTGTCTGATGGATGCCAGAAGGTCACTTCAGTCAAAGCCAAAGTAACTCATTCCTTCCCTGAGCAAAAGCCGCCTGAGCCTTTGCTGAGAGCAAGGTGTCAGGTCAGGCTCTGCTGGGGATACAGATAAGTCTTGTCTTCAAGAAACATCCAGTCTGGGAGAGGGAGAGGTAAGGTTGAAGTTGCATGTCCAAAAGCAAAAAATGGAAAGGATTCCAGGCTCAGGGGATGGCCGCAGGGTAAACACAATGGTGTCGCCATGGAGGGTGCATTCTTGACTGGGACCTTCAGGTAGAAAGAAGTTTAACCTGTTTGCTAAAGCCCAGGAGGAATGGAAAAATGCCATGAGAGATGAGACTGAAAAAAGGGAGGAGCATCAGGTGAATGCTTGTGTGCCTTCAGTTGTGGGTTGAGTCCTTCATTCAAGAATTTGATCTATCAATTCTATGCACCCAGTGCCAAGTCAAGCACTTCTAATGGCTTTACCTTCAATAAGCCACAGTCTTGGGAGGAGAAAGGGCTATGTAAATACTCTCAGGAAAGTGTTGTTTTTGTTGATTTAGTCATGTCCAACTCTTTGTGACCCCATGGGCTGTCACCTGCCAGGCTCTTCTGTCTATGGAATTCTCCAGGCAAGAATATTGGAATGGGTTGCCAGAATTTCCTTCTCCAGGATATCTTCCCCATCCAGGGATCGAACCTTCATCTCCTTCATTGCCAGGCATATTCTTTACCACTGAGCCACCTGGGAAATTCCCTCAGAAGAGAGATACATGCAAAAAGAGGTGTACTTTAAGCGCTGAGCAAGAGACCCACAGACTCTGCCCACAGGAGTGGGAAGGAGCAGGAAGGCCATTCAGAAGATTTTGCAAAGGTTGTATAATTAGTAACATACTCTTGCGTAGCAAGCAGGAGATGAGGAGTGATGAAGTGACAGCTCACAGTCAAGCAGCTCACAGTCTGCTTCATGCTCATAGTTGTTCTAAAGGCACAAAACTCAGCACATCTGGTCTAATCCCAT
This sequence comes from Antilocapra americana, assembly GCA_007570785.1. Taxonomy (NCBI): domain Eukaryota; kingdom Metazoa; phylum Chordata; class Mammalia; order Artiodactyla; family Antilocapridae; genus Antilocapra; species Antilocapra americana. Next base: position 398,301 of record ML664205.1, read on the forward strand.
CCTTAATGACTCTGTTCCCACTGCACCAAGACCACCCAAAGCCGAGTTTAAATCCCACACAAATTCACTTCTCTCCTGCTCCATTTACCTGCCTCCTGCATCATGTTCCTTGGACTGGTTTCTCTCTACCCTGTAGCTCTACAGTCTAGCTCAGGATTTTGACCTTGGATTCACAGTCTGGCTGCAGCTCTTTAAACTGCTGATTCCATGAAAGACCTTAAGGTCACATCAACTGCCTCTCTACTGGTTACTCAGTAGCTAACTTGCAAACTCTGAGATTACCAGTCAGGCAAGAAGAAAAAGCTCCCGGGTACATGGCATTCGCTCCGCTTGGCTAACTCAGCATTGCAAAGAAAGTTTCCCCTTCCAGAGGTGAATTCCAGCTTGCACAACTAGTGGAGCCCAAGCTGGGAGCCCATAAGCACCATCGCCACTCTCCCCCAGTGCTGGGCAATGATTTCCCCTCACCTTCCCAAGTGCACCGAAGACCACACAGTTTCATGGCATCCTGATGCAGCTGCCTAATTTTTGACCCTCCAGGCCCCAAGGATAATCAGAGTGATTTCTGTTTTCCTGCCTTACTGAGAAGCTCTGAAGTGGCCTGTGCCCCTTATGCAGCCAGAAAGACCCTGTACAGATTCTTCACAGGATCATTTAGAATAAAAAAAGACCTTAGCAGGCACTGGCTGATGACCACGGCAGCCAATGAAAAGCTTAGTGAGCCTGTCTTTCATGGAACCTGCTTCCTGGCTCTGGATTTGCTTGGTCACTAGATTATGTCTGACTCTTTGCAACCCCATTGACTGTAGCTCACCAGGCTCTTCTGTTCATGGGATTCTCCAGGTAAGAATACTGGAGTGGGTTGCCATTTCCTTCTCCAGGGGATCTTCCCAGCCCTGGATTTCTTGTTGTTGCTCAGTCGCTCAGTTGCGTCCGACTCTTTGAGACCCCATGGACTTCAGCACGCCAGGCTTCCCTGTCCTTCGCTATCTCCCAGAGTTTGCTCAAATTCACGTCCGTTGAGTCGGTGATGCCATCCAACCATCTCACCCTCTGTCGTCCCATTCTCCTCCTGCCCTCAATCTTTCCCAGCATCAGGGTCTTTTCCACAGGTCTGGATTTGACCTGTGTGCAAATTTCCAGGAGGGGCTGAACATAATGATGCTATAAACCAGCTTGGATGCTGAAGGAGGTGGCCTTACAGGAATGGTGGTCCTGAAGGTAAGGCCCAGAAAGGCAAGCTGGCTAACCACCTACACCTGTTCACCAGTCTGGGCAAGCCCGGAATTTGGCTGGGGCCTGTCCACAGCCCAGAGCTCTGGGTGGATGACTGTAACTGTGGGCCCATGACCGTAGAAACAGGTGTCATTGACACAGTCTCTAAGTATTGAGTTGGGCTTCCCTGGTGGTTCAGACAGTAAAGAATCTGCCTGCAATGCAGGAGACCTGGGTTTGATCCCTGGGTGGGAAAGATCCCCTGGAAAAGGGAGTAGCTACCCATTTCAGTATTTTTGCCTGGAGAATTCCATGGACAGAGGAGTTTGGTGGGCTAGAGTCCATGGGGTCACAAAGAGTTGGATACAACTGAGTGACTCTCTCTCTCTCTCTCTCTCTCTCTCTCACACACACACACACACACACACACACACACACACACACAGAGAGAGGTATTGAGTCACCTTATCAAACAGGGCCAGTCCATAGGGTCCAAATTCCATCATACCCAGACTTACCTCTTTTAAGATGCTTGCATCATGCCCTGAGAACTCAGGTGGCAGCCACTTCTTAACTACCTGCTGCTTGTCAGCACTGCTTACAGGCTTTGTGGTCTGTAATTTACAGTAACAAGACCAGCCTCCAAGTCCCCCCTCACTTCCTGCTCCCTGCTTTCATCTGACCTCCTCCCAGACTGCTGGCCACACACCTGAGGAGTAAATAACCCCTCATGGGGACAGTGACTGTGTCACCACCTTTATGCCCACTGCTATTGATATTTGTATACACTGACCAGCACAGGAAAAGCACTGTGCATGCTCTTTATGGGCTTCCCTGGTAGCTCAGAAAGTAAAGAATCTGCCTGCAATGCAGGAGACCCAGGTTTGATCCCTGGTTCGGGAAGATCCCCTGGAGAAGGGAATGGCTACCCAACTCCAGTATACTTGCCTGAAAAATCCCATGGACAGAGGAGTCTGGCAGGCTACACACACTACATGGGGTCAAAAAGACTTGGACACAACCGAGTGACTAACAACATAGCAACGGGCTCTTTGTAAACACTATTTCATTACTGTTATGCTATATAATGATCCCTAAATAGACAGTTTTTCAATTCTGGGACCATTTTTCTTCTAATTGTCAGTTGAACATCCCTCATGTCTTGCCATGACTTTAAATTCAGCATGATTAGCATATCCCCTCCAAATCTGGTGTTTCCTCCCAACTGCTCTGTCTCTGTTCCCTTTCTCTCAGTCTTTGGGATTAAAAACCTGAGCCCCTCCTCCCATTCTTCCCAACAATCACAGCTCACATTTTATCTGTTGCCTGATATTTCAGATTCTTTTCAAATGCTTCCCTAACCCAGCAGTTCTCAGCCCAGGTTGTACATTAGAATTATTAGAGGAACAGTTTTAAAATTACAGATGAGGGCCTGGGGTGGCCTGGGGTCACCTCTCTCTTGTGGTTGGGCAGAGCTTTCAGTGTAGAAGCGGGAGTGGGTGGTTGAGCCAGCTCATGTTCTGTCTAAGCCAGCAGCGCTGGCATGAAGTTACCTTTGATGAGAGGAAGGGGAGCCTTTGAGTTCACACCAAGGCACAATACAGACCGAGAAAGCCCTGGCCATCCTCTGAAATTCTGACTCAGCACACCTAGAGGTTTATATTTTAAATAGTTCCAGTGAAATGAAGAGACTTCATTCCTAAATAACTTCATCCCCATTCTCTCTCTTTTTTGTGCTTTTATTGTTTTGTATATTACATCTATGTATATTGTAAACCCAGGAATATGTTGCTATAATTATTACTTAAAGAGGCTTAGAGAAGGAGAGCAAGTATATATTACAGAGCTGTTCTATTAACCTTCTGTTTTGCTCTGCTTGTTTCTCTTTATTTCTTCCTATGGATTTGAGTTTCTATCTGGGGTCATTTCCTCACTCCAATACAGCTCTGCTCTCATCTGCTTCCTTCGTGCTGTTATTGTCAAATATGTTACACTTTTACATGTTCTAGCCCCTGCAATACAATCTTATATATATATATAATTTTATGTCATTGCTTTTTAAAACAATCTATAACTCAATACCATAAAAGTCACCCTCTGATGACTATTAATGACTAGTGCTTGTTGGCCATTTCTGTATCTTCTGGGGTGAAATGTCTATTCAGATCCTTTGCTCATTGAGTTATTCTTCTTTTTATTGTTGAGTTGTAGGGTATTCTAGATACAGGTCTCATATCAAACACAAGATATATAAATATTTTCTCCCACCCTGTAGATTATTTTTCGCTTTCTTGATGGTGTTCTTTAAAACACAAAAAGTTTTTAATTTAAAAAAGTTTGAAATTTTGATGATTCCAATTTATCTACTTTTTTTCTCTCATTGCTTGTGCTTTGGTGTCATATGTAAGAAATGGTTTCTATTTCAGTTTACTTCTTTCCTCTTGTGTTTGGTTATGAGCTCTAAAGGGAAATCGGGTCATGCCTTGGATATGTCAACTAGTACTTTGCATCAAGTTTGGAATTTTCAAATATTTCTTTGAATATTCTTTTCTATCTCTTTCTCCCCTCTTCCTGGTACTACCATTACACATATGCTTAATGCTTAATGGTGTCCCACACTTCTCCAAGGCTCTGTTCATTGTTATTCATCCTTGTTTCTCTTCATTTTTATGATTACACAATCTCTATTAATCTGCATTCAACTTCACTGATTCTTACTCCTGACAGATCAAATCTACTGTTGAGCCCCTCTGGTCAATTTTTCATTTTGGTTAGGGTACTTTTTGACTCCAGAACTTCAGTTTGAATCTTGTAGTTTTTATCTTTTTACTGATATTCTCTGTTTAATGGGACATTGTCATCATAAATCCTTTAAATCTTTAGGTATGGTTTCCTTTAGATATTTGAACATATTTATAATGGCCTTAAGAAGCATCACTATGAACTAGGCTAGTGGAGGTGATGGAATTCCAGCTGAGCTATTTCAAATCCTAAAAGATGATGCTATTAAAGTGCTGCACTCAGTATGTCAGCAAATTTGGAAAACTCAGCAGTGGCCACAGGACTGGAAAAATCAGTTTTCATTCCAATCCCAAAGAAGGGCAATGCCAAAGAATGTTTAAGCTACCACACAATTGCATTGATTTCACATGCTTGCAGGAGAAGGAAATGGCAACCCACTCCAGTATTCTTGCCTGGAGAATCCTGTGGACAGAGAAGCCTGGTGGGCTGCTGTCCATGGGGTCACACAGAGTCAGCACGACTGAAGTGACTTAGCATGCATGCATGCATTGGAGAAGGAATGGCAACCCATTCCAGTATTCTTGCCTGGAGAATCCCAGAAAGAGAGGAGCCTGGTGGGTTGCTGTCTATGGGGTTGCACAGAGATGGACATGACTGAAGTGACTTAGCAGCAGCAGCAGCAGCAACACATGCTAGCAAAGTAATGCTCAAAATTCTCCAAGCCAGGCTTCAACACTACATTAACCAAGAATTTCCAGATGTTGAAACTGGATTTAGAAAAGGCAGAGAAACCAGAGGTCAAATTGCCAATATCTGTTGGATTATAGAAAAAGCAAGAGAATTTCAGAAAAACATCTACTTCTGCTTCATCGACTATGCTAAAGCCTTTGTGTGGCTCACAACAAACTGTGGAAAATTCTTAAAGAGTGGGAATACCAGACCACCTGACCTGCCTCCTGAGAAACCTGTATGCAGGTCAAGAAACAACAGTTAGAACTGGGCATGGAACAATGGACTGGTTCCAAATTGGGAAAGGAGTACATCAAGGCTGTATATTGCCATCCTGCTTATTTAACTTAAATGCAGAGTATATCATGTGAAATGTGAGGTGGATGAACACAAGCTGATTGCCTGGAGAATTATCAATATCAATAACCTCAGAGAAATATCAATAACCTCAGATAGGCAGATGACAGTAGGCGAAGAGGAATTAAAGAACCTCCTGATCAAAGTGAATGAAAAGAGTGAAAAAGCCGGCTTAAAACTCCAACATCCAGAAAACTAAGATCATGGCATCTGGTCCCATCACTTCATGGCATATAGATGGGAAAGCTATGGAAACAGTGACAGACTTTATTTTTTGGGCTCCAAAATCACTGCAGATGGTCACTGCAGCCATGAAATTAAAAGAGGCTTGCTCCCTGGAAGAAAAGCTGCGACAAACCTAGACAGCATATTAAAAGGCAGAGACATTACTTTGCCAACCAAGATCCACATAGCCAAAGCTATGGTTTCCCTGGCGGCTCAGATGGTAAAGAATCTGCCTGCAATGCAGGAGACCTGGGTTCAATCCCTGAGTTGGGAAGATCCCCTGGAGGAGGGCATGGCAACCTACTCAAGTATTCTTGCCTGGAGGTTCCCCATAGACAGAGGAGCCTGGCAGATTAGAGTCCTTGGAGTCGCAAAGAGTCAGAGGCGACTAAGCAGAGCACAGCACATGGTTTTTCTAGTAGTCATGTATGGATATGAGAGCTGGACCATAATGACAGCTGAATGCTGAAAAATTGATGCCTTTGAAGTGAGATGTTAGAAAAGACTCTTGAGAGTCCCTTGGACTGCAAGGAGATCAAACCAGTCAATCCTCAAGGAAATCAATCCTGCATATTCATTAGAAGGATTGATACTGAAGCAGAAGCTCCAATACTTTGGCCACCTAATGTGAAGAGCCCATTCATTAGAAAAGACCCTGATGCTGGGAAAGATTGAAGGCAGGAGGAGAAGGGAATGACAGAAGATGAGATGGTTGGATGGCATCACTGATTCAATGGACATGAATTTGAGCAAGCTCCAGGAGATGGTAAAGGACACTGAAGCCTGGTATGCTGAAGTCCATAGGGTCACATAGAGTCAGACATAACAAGCAACTGAACAGAAACAACAAATAATCAATGCTTTGGAGTCCTTGTCTGCTAAGTGCACCATCCGGGCCCTTCAAGGCAGTTTCTACATTTTGATTTTTTCCCCTGTGGATGGGTCATAATTCTCTGTTTCTTTGTATGTCTCATATTTTTTATTGAAAAGTGAGCATTTTGGATAATAGATTGTAGCAACAGTGGATGCTGATTTCCCATCCCAGAGGGTTGTAGCTCTTGTTATTTGCTTCATCATCATTTGTTTAATGGCTTGACTGATGCATTGTTTAAGGTTGCAAAGTTTATTACCCCTCTGATGTGCAGCCTCTGATGTTCCTTCTCAGACAGTTTCCCCTTGTTTTTGTCTTTTAGCTTGGCTAACTGAGGTTACCCTGGATTGGCCTCAGCTACGTACTGGCTACAGGTTGCACTTAAAGCCTCTTAGCCAGTTATATGTTTACCTTTTATCACTGGATGTGTGTTTGATTTGGAGGCTACTGTCACATTAAGGGAGTTTACTTTTTTGTCCCATTTTTGTCCAGATGTAGCTTAGATATCACTCTGATCACTCCTGATATGGCGTAACCTTGGGCATGCCCACAGGTCATCCCAACTGCCAGGTGTGAGTGTGATTTGACTTTAAAAAAAATTACTTACACATTTGTGGCTGCACTGGGTCTTCGTTGCTGCTCAAGGGCTTTCTCTAGCTGCGGCAGGCTGGCACTGCTCTTCATTGCGGTCCACAGGCTACTCATTGAGGTGGCTCCTCTTGTTATGAGCACTGGCCCTAGGCCTGGGGCCTCAGTGGCTGTAACGCACAGGCTTAGCCACCCCAGGGGCATGTGGGATCTTCCCTGACCAGGGATTGAACCCGTGTCCCCTGCACGGGCAGGCGGATTCTTAACCAGTGGACCACCAGGAAAGCCCTGCTTTTATTTTTAAAACTACTTTCCCAGGCGCTGTCCCTGGTCAGAGTAGCTTCTTGTTCTGTCAGTGTTTGGTCAGAAGTTGTATTTGAGCCCCTTATGTCATAAGGAGCCCTGTGTTAACAGCCAGCGTGTGTCTTGGGGGAGTTTCCTAGTCTCCTCCATGCCCTGTCCTGAGTGCCCCTGACTGGGAACACCCAGGCATGTGCGCTCAGCCTGTCTGATCCCGAGAGTTAAATGGGCTTCCATGAGGGCGCGCCTTGGCTTCCTCCTCTTTCCCTGGTTCTCTATTAAATTTCTAGCCACAATGCTATTTTGCTTATATCATGGAGCTACCAGCTCCTCTTAATTGTTCTACGTCAAGACTGTTGTTTTCCACAACACCATTAGGCAGAATTCTCCAGGCTTTATTCCAACACCGTCTTAAGCAGACTTCTGAAGCTCTTTGTCCTCAAGGGTTGCCTTTCCTCCTTGGCAGAACGGGCAGCATCAGAGCTGGGGGCGGGGCCCCTTTTTTCCTGGAGCAACATCCTGCTTTCCCTGTGGGTGGAGGTAGGGGGTGGAAGCTACTGACCTTCTCTGCCTGTTCCTTCTGGTGGAGAATCCCCTCTCTACAATGGGATTGGGAGAGGGGTGTAAGACTGGGGGCCCAGTATTCTCAGCCTGCCATGCCTATAACAGAGAACTAGGGGATGGAAATTCTATCAGTCTACTTCTCACAGGGTGAAATTAGCCACAGATTGGGAGCTGGGATGAATCTTCTTGTTAAAAGGAGAGCTCTCCGGGAGAGTTTCTGTAACAAATAGCCGGGAGAGGAAGGCTAAGGGAATCATGGGTCATGGCTCAAATGCTGTAGACTCTCATCATCCTAAAATGTAGGTTTCTTGTACAGGAAGTCTTCTACATACGAATAAATTCCATTCCGTGAGCGTGTTCATAAGCCCAGTTTGTCCGTAAGTTCGAAAAAGTTAGCCTAGGTACCCACTAACACAATTGGCTATAGAGTACTGCACTGTCATAGGTTTATAATACTTTTCATACAAATAATACATTAAAAAAAACACAAAAATAAAGAAAACATTTTAAATCAAATATACAGTACCTTGAAAAGTACAGTAGTACAGTACAACAGCTGGCATACAGGGGCTGGCATCAAGTGAACAGGCAAGAAGAGTTACTGACGGGAAGAGAGAGGGGAGGTGGGAGATGATAGAGCTGAAGGATCTCAGCACTAGGAGAGGGAGGGCAAGCTGCGATCTCACTCAACGCTTGAATGCACATTCGCACCTTTGAAAGTTCGAAACTTAAGGGTTTGTGTGAAGGGATTTATTGTATGTTTTTCTGTTTGCTCTATGCTTTTGAAGCAATTCTGAGTGATTTTTAATGATAGTGTGTGCTTTGTTTTACAGTTTTTACTAGTTAAATTGTTGTTTTGCTGGAAAGAGGATCCACCTAACTCCTTCCTCTGCCATCTGAAAATTCCACTCTCCACGCATTGTATTTAGAACAGTGTGCATCAGAGGAAGTACTTGACAAACAGTAACTGTTATATTTTGTTTCTTGCCCTTTATCCTTCAAGATTTCAGTGTCTTCCATCTTTAGTGAAGCCTTTCTTTGGGTACAAAGCCTGTGACAGCAAGCCTGCCTCTGAACCCAGCGTGTGCATGCGTGCTAAGCCGCGTCAGTCGTGTCTGACTCTTTGTGACCCTGTGAACTGTAGCCTGCCATGCTTCTCTGGCCATGGGATTGTTCAGGCAAGAATACTGGAGGGGGCTGCCATGCCTGCCTCCAGGAGATCGTCCCGACTCAGGGATCAAACTTGTGTCTCTTGTGCCTCCTGCACTGCAGGCAGATTCTTTACCACTAAGCCACTGGGGAAGCCCCTGAACCCAGTAGCATTTATTATGTTCTGTTTTGCCCAATTACTTACCTTCTGTGGACGAGTGCTGCCTCCTTGGCTGGAGCATGAGATATTCTTCTGCTTTTTTATATTCCCGACACATCTGATGCTTAGTAAATATTTGTTAAGTGATATGAAACACAGAGTAGTATAAATAATAGAGGAACAGTTTGTACCTGACAACAATGTACGTAATCCCATTGACACGTCCACTCAGTAGGCTAATTTTTTTTAAAATAATGGTTTTCTCATAATTCTCACAAACAATTGAACCATTTAAAGTGTCCAAATTAATGGGTTTTAGTATATTCACAGAGTTTCACAACCATCAGTGCAATTTAGAACATTTTCATCACCCTCACTAGCAGGCATTCCCCATTTCCCTTCATTCTTAGGCAAATCCACTCTCTCTCGCCACGGGTTCGCCTAGTCTAGACATTTCATGCAAACAGAAGCACAGTATGTGATCCTTCTTTTCTGTCTTCTTTTACTCAGTGTATTCCATGTTCATCCAGTTTGTAGTGTTTCAGTACTTTGTTTCTTTTTATTCCTATAAACAGTAGTTTATACTACTTCACTGTATAGATGTATCACATTTTGTTTATTCGTTCATCAGTTGATGGGCATTTGAGTTGTTTCTGTCTTTTAGCTATTATGGACTGTGCTGCTTGTATGCATGTGCAAGTGTGTGGACATGTTCTCATTTTTCTTGGGTATATGCTGAGGAATGGAATTGCTGAGTCATATGTAACTCCATGTTCAAACTTTTGGGGAACTGCCACATGGTTTTCTAAAGCAGCTTGTACCACTTTTCCCACCAGCAGTATACCAGGCTTCTCCTTATTGTCTTTTTGGTATAGCCATCCTAGTGAGTGTGAACTGGTAGCTTGTTGTGGTTTTGATTTGCATTTCCCTGTTGAGCATCTTTTCATGTGCTTATTGGCCATTTGTATGCCTCTTTTGGAAAAATGTCTATTCCAATCTTCTGCCCATTTTAAATTGAGTGGTTTATCTTTTTTTTTATTACTTGCAAGAGTTTTAAATTAATCCTAGACACAAATCCCTTATCACATATGTGATTTGCAAAAAATGTCTCCCTCATTCTATGGATTATCTTTTCACTTTCTTGATGATGTCCTTTGAAGCAAAAAAGTTTTTAATTTTAATAATACCTAATTCACCTCTTTTTTCTTTTTGTTGCTTGCTGTCATTGTTTATCCTTAAAAATTGCAGACACAATTTAATATTTTTTTGATGTGTCTACTCAGGTAAGGGAAACAGAAGCAAAAATAAATAAAAAGAATACATCAAACTAAAAAGATTTTTCACAGTGAAGGAAACTATCAACAAATGAAAAGGCCAGCTACTGAATAGGAGAAGATATTTGCAAACAACATACCCAATAAGGGGTTAATATCCAAAACTGACCAAGAACTCATACAACTCCACATCAAAAAATTAAACCATCTGATTAAAAAAATGAGCAGATCTAAATGGACATTTTTTCAAAGAAGACATACAGATAGCCAACAGGTACATGAAAAGATGCTTCACATTACTAAACAGAGAATGATTAATGCAAATCAAAACCACAATGAGGTATCACTTTACACCTGTCAGAATCACTGGTATCAAGACAACAACTAACACAGTGACGATGTGGAAAAAAAAGAACCCTTGTGTTGGTGGGAATGTAAATTGGTGCAGCCACTACAGAAAACATTATGGAGATTCCTCAAAAAATAAAAAATAGAATTACCATTTAGCACAATAAATCCAGCAATTGCACTTCTGGGTATTTATTCAAAGAAAATGAAAACATTCATTATGAAAAGATATATGCACTTCTATGTCTGTTGAAGCACTATTTACAATAATAAAGTATGAAAGCAACTTAAGCGCCCATGAAAGGATAAAGAAGATTGTGTGTGTTTGTGTGTGTATGTGTGTGTATATACATATATATTAGTATGTTCATATACACATTGGAATATTATTCAGCCATAAAAAAGAATTAAATCATGCCCTTTACAAAAACATGGATTGACTTAGAGGATCTTATAGTAACTCAAATAAGTCAGATAAAGACAAACACTATATGATTTCACTCTTGTGTGGAATCTAATAAACAAAACAAACATAATTAAAACAGAAACGGGGTTATAGAGACAGAGAACAAAATGTGGTTGCTGGACTTCCCTGGTGGCCCAATGGTTAAGAATCCACCTGTCAATGCAGGGGATATGAGTCCCATATGTTGCAGAGCAACTAAGCTCCCGCACCACAACTACTGAGCCTACACATCCTAGAGCCTTTGCTCTGCAACAAGAGAAGCCATTGCAATGAGAAGCCCATGCAACGCAATGAAGAGTAGACCCCACTCACTGCATCTAGAGAAAAAGCTTGCACAGCAATGAAGACCTAGTGCAACCAAAAATAAGATTAATAAATTTAAAAAAATGGTTGCCAGAAGGGAGGGAAGTGGTGCTAGAAAATAAATAGGTGAGAGAGATTAAGAGGTACAAACTACAGGTGCAAAATAAATGAGTATGAAATATTTATTTATTTCATAAAAATAAATGGGTATGAAATATACTGTGTGTGGAATATAGTCATTAACTATGTAATATGTTTGTATGGTGACATATCGTAACTAGACTTATCATAATGATCTTGTTGAAATGTAGAGAAATATGGAATCACTGTGTTATATAACAGGAACTAGCATAGTGTTTTAGGTCAATTATGCTTCAAAGAAAAACTCATAGAAAAGAGATAAGATTTGTAGTTAACAGAGGTGGGGAGTGGAAGGAGGGGGTTGGATGAAGGCAGTCAAAAGGTACACTCAGTTCCCTCAGTTGTGTCCAACTCTTTGCGACCTCATGGACTGCAGCACACCAAGCCTCCCTAACCATCACCAACTCCCGGAGTTTACTCAAATTCATGTCCATCGAGTTGGTGATGCCATCCAACCATTTCATACTCTGTCGTCCCCTTCTCCACCCACCTTCAATCTTTCCCAGCATCAGTCTTTTCCAATGAGTCAGTTCTTCACATTAGGGGGCCAAAGTATTGGAGTTTCAGCTTCAGCATCAGTCCTTCCAATGAATATTCAGGACTGATTTCCCTTAGGATGGACTCGTTGGATCTCCTTGCTGTCCAAGGGACACTCAAGAATCTTCCCCAACACCACACAGTTCAAAAGCATCAATTCTTTGGTGCTCAGCTCTTTTTATAGTCCAGCTCTCACACCCATACATGACTACTGGAAAAACCAAAGCTTTGACTAGACGGAACTTTGTTGACAAAATAATGTCACTGCTTTTCAATATGCTGTCTAGGTTGGTCATAACTTTTCTTCCAAGGAGCAAGTGTCTTTTAATTTGAAGGCTCCCAAAATAAAGTCTGTCACTGTTTCCACTGTTTTCCCATCTATTTGCCATGAAGTGATGGGACCATCTGCCATGATCTTAGTTTTCTGAATGTTGAGCTTTAAACCAACTTTTTCACTCTCCTCTTTCACTTTCATCAAGAGGCTCTTTAGCTCTTCTTCACTTTCTGTCATAAGGGTGGTGTCATCTGCATATCTGAGGTTATTGATATTTCTCCTGGCAATCTTGATTCCAGCTTGTGCTTCCTCCAGCCCAGCATTTCGCATGATGTACTCTTCATATAAATTAAATAAGCTGGATGACAATATACAACCTTGACGTACTCCTTTTCAAGTTTGGTACCAGTCTGTTGTTCCATGTCCAGTTCTAACTGTTGATTCCTGACCTGCATACAGATTTCTCAAGAGACAGGTCAGGTAGTCTGGTATTGCCATCTCTTGAAGAATTTTCCAGTTTGTTGTGAGCCACACAGTCAAAGGCTTTGGCATAGTCAATAAAGCAGAAGTAGATGTTTTTCAGGAAGTCTGCTTTTCCGATGAACCAATGGATGTTGGCAGTTTGATCTCTGGTTCCTCTGCCTTTTCTAAACCCAGCTTGAACATCTGGAAGTTGATGGTTCATGTACTGTTGAAGCCTGGCTTGGAGAATCTTCAGCATTTACTTTACTAGGGTGTGAGATGAGCGCAACTGTATGGTAGTTTGAACATTCTTTGGCATTGGCTTTCTTTGGGATTGGAATGAAAACTGATCTTTTTCAGTCCTGTGGCCACTGCTGAGTTTTCCAAATTTGCTGGCGTCTTGAGTACAGCACTTTCACAGCATCATCTTTTAGGGTTTGAAATAGCTCAACTGGAATTCCATCACCTCCACTAGCTTTGTTCATAGTGATGCTTCCTAAGGCCCACTTGACTTCATGTCCCAGGATGTCTGGCTCTAGGTGAGTGATCACACCATCGTGATTATCTGGGTCGTGAAGACCTTTTTTGTACAGTTCTTCTGTGTATTCTTGCCACCTCTTCTTAATATCTTCTGCATCTGTTAGGTCTATATCATTTCTATCCTTTATTGAGCCCATCTTTGCATGAAATGTTCCCTTGGTATCTCTAATTTTCTTGAAATGATCTCTAGTCTTTCCCATTCTATTGTTTTCCTCTGTTTCTTTGCACTGATCACTGAGGAAGGCATTCTTATCTCTCTCTGCTATTCTTTGGAACCCTGCATTCAGATGGGTATATCTTTCCTTTTCTCCTTTGCCTTTCACTTCTCTTCTTTTCACACCTATTTGTAAGGCCTCCTCAGACAACCATTTTGCCTTTTTGCATTTCTTTTTCTTGGGGATGGTTTCAATACCTGCCTCCTGTACAATGTCATGGACCTCCGTCCATAGTTCATCAGGCACTCTATCAGATTTAGTCCCTTGAATCTGTCACTTCCACTGTATAATCATAAGGGATTTGATTTAGGTCATACCTAGATGGTCTAGTGGTTTTCCCTATTTTCTTTAATTTAAGTCTGAACTTGGCAATAGAGTTCACAATCTGAGCCACAGTCAGCTCCTGGTCTTGATTTTGCTGACTGTATAGAGCTTCTCTATCTTTGGTTGCAAAGAATATAATCAATCTGATCTTGGTATTGACCATCTGGTGATGTGCATGTATCGAGTCTTCTCTTGTGTTGTTGGAGAGGGTGTTTGCTATGACCAGTGAGGTTTTTTTGGCAAAACTCTATTAGCCTTTGCCCTGCTTCATTCTCTACTCCAAGGCCAAATTTGTGTGTTACTCCAGGTATTTCTTGACTTCCTACTTTTGCATTCCAGTCCCCTATAATGAAAAGGACATCTTTTTTGGATGTTAGTTTTAGAGTCTTCTTTGAACCATTCATCTTCAGCTTCTTCAGCATTACTGGTTGGGGCAAAGACTTGGATTACTGTGATATTGAATAATTTTCCCTGGAAATGAATAGAGATCAGTCTGTAGTTTTTGAGACTGCATCCAAGTGCTGCATTTTGGACTCTTGTTGACTACGGGTTACTCCGTTTCTTCTAAGGGATTCTTGCCCACAGTAGTAGTTATAAAATAAATAAGAACTAAGAATGTAATGTGCAATATGATATTAAGTATAATTAACACTGCCATTAATATTAATTATAATGTTATATATGAAAACTGTTAACAGAGTAAATCCTAAGAGTTCTCATCACAAGGAAAACATATTTTTCCTGTTTCTTTAATTTTGTATTTATATGAGATGATGGGTGTTTATTAAACCTGCTTTGATCATCATTTCATGATTATGTAAGGCAAATTATTATGTTGTGCACCTTATACAGTGCTGTATGTCAGTTGTACCTCAATGAAAATGGAAGAAAATTATGGACAGGAAGATTGTACAGAGAAAAACATGTTTAGGATGAATGTGCTAATTTTTTATGACACAAGACATCTGCCCAATTCAAGTACGTTTCAGCAGACAGGAAATTTAAATCCCTTACAATTATACAGTGGCAGTGACAGATTCAAGGAAATTCATTGGAAATTCATTGAGAAAGGTCAAATAATTAAATCATAGAAAGGCTAGGGTCATGGTTCAACCGCAGAATGAGCTAGATCCAGAATTTCTAATAGCACCAGGGCTCTATCTACAGTTCTTTTGTCATTTATTTTAGTAACATATCCAGATACATCATCCCTGGCAGCTCCCAAATTTTGCACTTGCTGTTCTAACATTAAGGAGGTGCTCCTCACATTTTCAGGTCTCCATACCCCAAACAGCATCAAATCTACCACTTGCCCTAGCCTCTCACAACACATCCCAACCCAGCCATGCACCCTATATAAAAACCTGAAAAGATATATAAGAGTTGACAGTGGTCACCAGGGATAAAGCTAGAGGAGAGAGATTGTTACCTTTTATTTCACACTTTTTATCATGTACTTCAATTACTTTTTTTTCAGATTTAAAATAAAACAATCCTCTAATGCTTAGAAGGGGAAACTATGTATAGGAGAAAAGATGGGAAAGAAAATCTCTAAATGCTAGCATGTGATTGATGCATTAAGAGGATGGAGTCATGTAAGAGTATTTCCTTTCTTTGATTATTTTTCCCAAGTCTTTTATAAAATGATTATATAATTTTATACCAAAGATGATCTTTAAAAAAAGAAAACAGAGCCACACAGGGAACTGTATTCAATATCCTGTGATAAATCGTAATAGAAAAGAGTATGAAAAATAACATATAAATGTATAACTGAGTCACTTTGCTGTACAGAAGAAATTAACACAACATTGTAAGTCAATTATACTTCAATAAAATAGAAGAAAAACAACAATAAAAAAACCCAGAGCCAGAGAAAACCTGAAGAAACACTGAGATACTTTTGTAAATAAATAAATAACATCAATACCTAATCACCTCCCAAACTAATCATTTCAGGGAAAAAAAATTTGGATATCTATATTTTATTTTTGCATGAAGCAAAGCTAACCCAGAATCACTCTGCTCTTTTGATGCTGGCGGTCATGACTATTGCTAGTGTGTGAATCAGAGAACTGAAAGAAGAATCTTTTCCATAGCCTGTATTATCCCAAGACTTGTTCTGGGATAATAAACTAGGGGAAAGTGGTGAGGTTTTAGAAGCCTAGAGATGATGATAAAGCTTCTTTCATATAAAATAAGTGAGGTTTGGATCCTCCAGTTTTATTGCCAGGCAAGGCCTACATGGACCCACCCAGGCGCAAGAGTCCACTCAACCACAGACACGGCTGCAGAGATTACCTTGGACTGCACTTGGCTGATAGATTTCCTTCAGCCTCAGCCCTAGTCTTCCCTCTTTCTCCTTCTTTCCCGTAAGTTTCTTCACCACTAATCATTAGTGAGGCTAATCACTGATCTCTGCATTGTGACCTAATAAATTTCAGTGGTGCTGCTTCCTCTCCAGAGGGCTTACCATGGCTTTTACTGTGTTGTCCATCAAATCATCAGCAGGAAACAGAGA
The DNA here is from genome assembly GCA_007570785.1 of Antilocapra americana. NCBI lineage: Eukaryota > Metazoa > Chordata > Mammalia > Artiodactyla > Antilocapridae > Antilocapra > Antilocapra americana. Next base: position 414,606 of record ML664205.1, read on the forward strand.
GGGCAAGAGGAGTGGACAGGAGAGGCCTGAAGTGACCACAGTTATAATCAGCGCATTTAGGCATGGACCACGCAGCGCCAAGCAGGATGAATCAGCAATTGGAAGAGGGCTGGCTCTTTCCCATTTCTTTAGCTCCCGAACTCACCATCCAGGCTGTGGAAGTGAGAAAGGACAGTGGATGGAGTGGTATTGGTTTTCCCGTGGATCTCTGTGCTATTTTAGAATTCCAAACTTACAAGACACTTTTAACTTTTAATCTTCCTTATATTTGTTTATTTGCTTTATTACTTTCTCTTGGCCACCATATTTTATATGTCAGTGCAAACACCTTCATAGTTTGCCTATGTCTGTGTATTAACACCAATACAGGCCAGCAAAACTCAGAGTAACCCAATCAAAACGTGGGCCAAAGAACTTAACAGACATTTCTCCAAAGAAGACATAAAAATGGCTAGCAAACACATGAAAAGATGCTCAACATCACTCATTATCAGAGAAATGCAAATCAAAACCACAATGAGATATCACTTTACACCACTCAGAATGGCTGCAATCCAAAAATCTACAAGTAATAAATGCTGGAGAGGATGTGAAGAAAAGGGAACTCTCTTACACTGTTGGTGGGATTGCAAACTAGTACAGCCACTATGGAAAACAGTGTGGAGGTTCCTTAAAAAACTGCAAATAGACCTGCCATATGACCCAGCAATCCCACTGCTGGGCATATACACCGAGGAAACCAGAATTGAAAGAGCCACGTGTACCCCAATGTTCATCGCTGCTTTGTTTACAATAGCCAGGACGTGGAAGCAACCTAGATGCCCATCAACTGACGAATGGATAAGAAAGCTGTGGTACATATACACAATGGAATATTACTCAGCATTAAAAAAAAATTCATTTGAATCAGTTCTACTCAGATGGACGAAACTGGAGCCCATTATCCAGAGTGAAGTAAGCCAGAAGCAAAAACAACAACACAGTATATTAACGCATATATTTGGAATTTAGAAAGACAGTAACAAGAACCCAGCATGCAAGACAGCAAAAGGAACGCAGATGTATAGAATAGACTCGTGGACTCTGTGGATGAGGGCAAGGGTGGGATGATATGGGAGAATGGCATTGAAACATGTTAATTATCATATGTCTAATCAATCGCCAGCCCAGGATTGATGCTCGGGGCTGGTGCAAGGAGATTTCCCAGGGGGAGGGAGGAGGGAGAGGGGGTTCTGGAGGGGGAGCATATGTAAACCCATGGTGATATCATGTCATTGTATGGCAAAACTAATAAAAAAAAAAAAAAACTCAGAGCATCTGATCACTTAAGCTTGTCCCCCAATTGGGTCTGATCCTTCTAAACCTTCCCCTCAAAGAATCAAGCTAAATTCCAAGTGGAGGGATCTGGCCATCTCCTGTTCACAGGGACATTCTCAACTTTGTTGTGGGGAGTGGGTGGGACAAGGGGAGAGGCAGAGAGTACTGGCCTGGAACCAAAACTCAAGAGTCCACAAACAACTAGGACAGAAGGTTGTTCCTTTGTGACGAAGAACTGGAAGCTCTGGCAACTCAGCTGGTCTCCTGGGATTAATTCAAATTTGGTTTTACTTATGGAATTATAGTCCCCTTCTCTGGTCCTGTTTTAAGGTCAGGCCATGGTGTCCTGGGATTAGGGAAGGGGGAGACTCTGTAATGGGCATAGAACTGGTATGTAGAGGGGCACAGGGCAGACAAATCTGAGGGGTTCCCAGGGGATGCCAAGGTTCCACATCCCAGTATTAAGTTGTACAGCCCATATAGAGCCAGGGGCATCTGAGGCTGGGCCAGGATTTAAGGAAAAAGAAGATCCCAGAAACAACAAAATAACTGTGAAATGCAAGGAGGCTGACAAATGCAATGTGGCAGATCTTATTCTGTGTATTAAAATTGCAGGTCTGATTATGAATAGGATGACTCTGCTGTCTCTAGGCAAGTCCTGATTGGCCAGGCTGCCATCCAATAGCTCTGACCTCACAGGACCCAGCCTCCTTTCGGTAATTGGAGGGACCAAAAAGGTCTTTCCTTAAGGACAAAAATATTTCCCATCATAGGACTGATTTTGGACCCTGAAAACAAGTTTGTTCCTTTAATGGGAGCGTTTCTGCCAAATTGGATCCAATATCCTTGTTAAGATGCAAATACATATTTGGAGCAGTGACAGGGAGTGAGTCAGTAATAAGCCTTAGTACTCAACTATCAGTACTTCAGCATGAATTAGTTTAGGAACAAAGGAAAATTTCCTGAGGACAAGATACGGATTGGGATGATTAGTTTTTTCTGAGTTAGTGGTGGTAGTAGTTAGTTGTTTTGCTTTATTGATGGGGAGGAGGCGACTTGAAGGAAGGCTCAGAGCCAAATAGTGCTGATTAATGTAAGAGACACTCTGATATATCATAGTCCTTGATCTCAAAGGAGACATCATTCAGGCACTAGGGAGATAGACCACTGACATTCTATTCTCTCAAAGTAGTCATTGGAAAAGGAAGGATGAGCCAGGATATATTGGAAAGTAGAGTCCTACAGATCCCTGTTCTGTTGCTTCATGGCAGATAGTAGGGGGGAAAGTGGAAGCAGTGACAGGTTTTCTTTTCTTGGGTTCCAAAATCACTGCAAACAGTGACTGCAGACATGAAATTAAAAGATACTTGCTCCTTAGAAGAAAAGCTATGACAAACACGTTAGACAGCATATTAAAAAGCAGAGACAACACTTTGCCAACAAAGGTCCATACAGTCAAAGCTACAGTCTTTCCAGTAGTCCTGTGTGGATGTAAGAGTTAGACCATAAAGAAGGCTGAGCCCTGAAGAATTGATGATTTTGAATTGTGGTGCTGGAAAAGACTCTTGAGAGTCCCTTGGATAGCAATAAGATCAAACCAATCTATCCTAAAGGAAATCAACCCTTACTATTCATTGGAAGGGCTGATGCTGAAGCTCTAATACTTTGGCCACCTGGATGCGAAGAGCCAACTTATTGGAAAAGATCCTCATGCTGAGGAAGATTGAGGGCAAGAGGAGAAAGGGGCAACAAAGGATGAGATGGTTGGATGGCATCACTGACTCAATGGACATGAGCTTGGGCAAACTCCAGGAGATAGTGAAAGAACAAGAAAGCCTGGTATGCTGCAGAGAGTAGCAGAGTCGGACATGACTTAGCAACTGAACAACAGTCTTACAGAAGGGGTCTGTGGGGGTGAGGGATCCATTTACCTCCCCACTGGGCAGAGTGTTTGCTGGAGGAAAGGGTTGTAGAGAAAATGTTGAACTCCACAAGCAAAATTCTTGATCTGGTCTGTATTTGCTAAGTAGGGCCCACTACTCTAGCCTGGCAAGCCCTACACAGACCATGCCTTCAGAAAAGTGACAGGGTTGTACTTCCCTCTGTTCTAAGAACTATACTAACATTTGTGGCTCCACAGGCCACAGAGTTTTCTGATCAATCAGGAGGCCAGCACTTTGTGATAGGTGCTATCCTTCATTTAACCAAATCACCACCACCAACCAACCACTACCCTCAGAGGCTGTCCTGAGGGAGGCTCTGGGGTCTCTAGCTCTATGCCATAATGTGTCATGAGTCCTGGCACCCTGGATAGGGGCTCCCCTCTGCACACCCCAGAATAGCAGCTGGCCTTATTAAAATGTGCCAGCTTGCTTATAAATCAGTCCCTTTAGGCTCTTCTATTTCCCAAGCTGTAGACACTCAGAACCTTCAGGAAGTATCAAGGCCAACCTCCCCAGGAAGCCTCAATTTTACAAGGAAGAAACGGAAGCCCAGAGAGATTAAGGGGCTCGTTTAAGTCACACAGCTACTTAGCGGCAGATATGGAGCTAGAATAGGTTTCAACTCCCACTCAGAGCGCTTTCCTCTAGAATCTAGCCTCTGCCCTCTTGTTGTGTTTGACATAAGAGAAAAGGATTATATCTGTGGCTCTCAGGAATTGAGATTGGATTGAATTCTGATTTTTCTCCTCTGAGGGCTCACTGAAAGCCACATACAAAATTTCTCTGCTGGATATGAGTTTTATTTTTTTTTTTAATGAATCTGAAAAGAAAAAAATAGCAAATCTGGTTTCCTAATGAGATAATGTATGCACAAGTACTTGGAAAAAGGTACAGCACTTCAATGCTTTTCCAATACGAGGTATTATTATGCTCTTGAAAGAAATGCATAGCCCTCACTAGTGTGGGGGTGGGGTGGTGGGGGCCTGGTAGAGATAGTGAATCATAGACTGTTTTCTCCAGAAAGCTGACTCATTTCTTGGTTGTCCAAAACTCAGAGAGTCAAACATCTTGGGGTTATTTCCCACCTCAGTAAGGAATTGGTGGTGGGTTTTTTCCTGGGGTTCAGCAACTTCAGGAAGAGCTGCCCACGGTACAGGGGTGGGTCATTTGCCTCTCGACTGCCCAGGCCAACTTTGGTTATTGCAGTTAACAGTGGTTAGCTATTAGCATAATCAGCCTTTAGGATCCACCTTTCAAACAGCCCTGCTGTGCTTCTCTCTGCTGGAGCTGCTGAAAGGAGGTCATCAGGCAACTGCACAAAGTCAGTGTCTAAGCTATAAAGACAGGCATCCTAGATCTGGCTGTATCATGGGGATTTTGCATACGGGATGGATTCCTAAGAAAAGGTGAATATTGATAATATCTGCAACACACAACAGGTGGAATATAGGGTCACTCAGTCCTTGTCTTAGTCTGTTCGGCTGCTATAACAAACTACCACAGACTGGATAGCTTAGAAACAACAGAGATTTCTTTCTTACGGGGGAAACCAAGGTCAGGGAACCTAACAGATTTGGTGTCCGGTGAGAATCTGCTTCCAGGTTCGGAGAAGGCTGTCTTCTCCCTGTTTCCTCATGTGGCTGAAGCAAAGAGCCTAGCTCTCTGGGTGGTACCAGCCTCATGACCTCATCACCTCACAAAGACCCCATCTCCTAATAGCATTGCACTAGGCATTAGGTTTCAACATATGAACTGGGGTGGAGGAGCACAAATATTCATCCTAAAGCTATTCTTTCTCAACTGCAAGCTATTAGAAATCCATTTCAACCTGACTTAAGCAAAACTGACTAATTTATTGACTCACCTAATTGAAAAGTCTAAGGAGAGGCCTAATTTCAGGCACTCTTGGATATGGGAACTCAAACAGGGTTACCAGGACTTAGTTTCACCCCATCTCTCAGTCCTGCCTCTCCTCAATGTTAACTTCAATCCGTGCATGGCACTCAGTGGCAGATGTTCACCTGTAATGCTAGGGGTCCTAGCAAAAAAGAGAGGCAATCTCTTTCAGTCATATTCCTGTCCTTTACCACATTCATCCTGAACTTGAATCACTCCCATCCATGTGTTCTGATTGTCCAGAACAGAGCCATATGCTTAACTCCAGGCCCCAAGAGTAGATGTCCCCTTAGATACTTAGCCTGAGAGAGAAGGTAGGGTAATTTCCCAAAGGGAATCTAGAATACTGGTTCCAACAGGGGGAATGGATGTTGGGCTTGGAAAAATAGTGGACAGGGATTTAGTTCTACTCACACAAGCATTTGCAACATTTTCTCCCCTCAAATCAGCTGTGATCAAATTTCAAATTCCAGAGACTGTCTGAGCTTGATCCTACTTTGATTTCTGGATGGTTGAATAGATGGTATACAGAATAAATGTTTTCCAAAATGTATGACATCTATGGTATGAAGTGTAGATATTGGGCTGGGTGTCCTTCCCAGGAATATTTGCTTTTTATAAGTGAATAAACACCTTAATTTAAAGCAGGATTAGATTATGATTGAATTAGAGAGCAGTGGGAATTTCAGGCAAGCTAGTAAGAGTGAGAAGCAGAGGAAAGGAATCTCTCAACGGACACAAAAATGAACAGTGCTCTATCTTTATACCACAGTAAGGCTGCTTCTGATAGGAAATGTCCCTTTCCCTCCGGTTTGCAATCCACAGCTCAGTCCCTACTCCAGAATCACTATGCCTCCCTCAAGGTCACCCCTGGGTCGACCATTTAACTCCATAGCCAGACCTTCTTCTATAGACAAAGCCCAGCTCCCTCTGATGTGTTGGTTAGGTTCTCCTGACCTCCCCCCAACCCAAATCCAGAGTTGCTGTTCTGACCTCTCACACCTACTCTAGCTCTAGGTTCAGATACCCTACAGACAATATCTCCAAGGTCTCCAGGGCTCCAGATTCCAAACCTTATTTGTTCCCTGCTCACACAACCTGCAATCTTCAGCCTATCTTTTGAAACCCCTCATAATCAGTCCTGGGACTTCCACAGTGACTCAGTGGTAAAGAATCCACCTGCAGTGCAGGAGATGCAGGAGACACCAGTTCTATCCCTGGGTTAGGAAGATCCCCTGAAGGAGGATATGGCAACCCACTCCAGTATTCTTGCCTGGAGAATCCCATGGACAGAGGAGGCTGGCAGGCTACAGTCCTTGGGATCTCAAAGAGTCGAACATGGCTGTACTGACTTAGTACACACACACATATATTCAGCCCCAAACTTATTTCTTGCTATTCCTCGATACAATCTGTTCTGGTTTCCCTAGTTCTCTGGGTCTTCCTTTCTCCAGAGGCACACAGTCTCACCTCTTCACCTTAGCCTAGAGGCTCCTCCCTGCTGGCTCACTGAGTTCTACATTGTCTCTCCTCCATCCACTGTGATCTAGAAGGATGACTGTCAGTGGAAGTTGAATACAACTGGAATTTTTCACTGGATTCTTACAGACCTCAGTGCTTTTGACTTCTTGAGTGAGCACAAAAGAACTTGAGATTTCTCCATTCATTGGCTGGTTTACAGTCCTGCTTCAGAAAGAACGCCAAAGTCTCCCAGGATCTTTTGCCAGTTCACATGTTCGTTGGGATCATCTTTTTGTCATTCCTACATGTTGCTTCCCAGTAGCTCAGATAGTAAAGAATCTGCCTACAACACAGGACTCCCCGGTTCAATCCCTGGGTTGGGAAGATCCCCTGGAAGCAGGCATGGCAACCCACTCCAGTATTCATTTTTTTTTTTCCCACTTCAGCATTCTTGTCTAGAGAATTCCAAGGACAGACATGGGGTCACAAAGAGTTGGACACCTTGTGTCCAACTGAACAGCTAACACAGTGTGTTAGGTTTTTAGATTCTCCCACAACATGTTCCTGACCTATGAACCTTGCCTCTATCCTGTTATTGACATGCCTCTAACTCTTTGAATTATTCTTTTTTGACTACTCGTTGGCTATATTACTCCAGTAGCACAAATTCTCTCCTTCACTTTGTCTCTGTCTCTCTCTCCAAGGAGGCTGAATGTATACTTAGGAATGGTGAAGACTATGGCTAATTGGAGAGGGTAAGCCCAAGCTAAAGGCATTCAAAAAAAAAAAATTAAGACACTGCAGGACAAAGAAAACTCACCTATTTTCCAAAGAAACTAATGTGCAAACCACTCTTTATTCTTGCCTGGAAGTTTTTCTGTTTTTCAGTACTCCTCCTGAGCAGGGCATTTCCTTCTCATCTGGTGGATTTAGAACATACTGTTTAAAACTCTCATGGGAAATGGCAGTTGTTGGAAATGGAGACTGAGGAGGGGGTGATACAAATCTTTGAATATAATTTCTTTACCACTTTTCATTAGCATTACATTAGTAATCATGAATGAGCTGTATGAAGACTTCAGTACATCCTGGAAACAATACTACTTATTTAATATCAGCCTCTTTTCCCTTCTTTAGAATCAAACTATGGATCCTACATGGACCCAGACAGTTCCAAGTCACTGCTTCTTCAGACACTTTTTCTGTAAGAGGCAGTAAGGTCCAATGGTTATGAGCATAGTTCCAGAGCAAGTCTAGGTGGGTTTAAACCCAGACTCTACAGTTTCCTGGCTGTGTCTGTGTCTATAACCTTGGACAAGTTAGACAACTTCTTTTGGCTTCAGTTTCTTCATTTGTGAAATAAGCACAATAGTACCTATTTCATGTCATCATTGAAAGGACTAACTGAATTAATATTTATCAAACATAAACATATGGAAAATCGAGAAACAGGAAAGATTTGTTTTTAAACAATAGATTAACTTTTCATCATCAATATCATCATCAAATAACATCATCAATATCTTTTCTTCAACTCTTGGACAACCCCAATTTAAAGCAATGGGTTCAATTTTAGTCTATAAAAATACAATACACTAAAGCGTGTCTAAAAATCCTAGAAATAGAGGGAAAATTATATACAAAGTATCCTGGAGTAGGTTATGATGCCCTCCTAACCCAGGGATTGAACCCAGGTCTCCCGAACTGTAGGCAGATTCTTTATCATCTGAGCCACCAGAGAAGCCCATATGTGTGTGTGTGTGTGTTTTTAATAGGCACGACTGTTGTTAAGTGACCATTAGTGGTCCCTCTCAGCCATTGGTTGGCATCACAGTATGTCTTTCCCCCAAGCAAGCAACACTGAGTTAGCAATTGTTAGTGAGCACCTGATGGTGAGCAACTATTAGTAGTACTGCTCAGCCATTGGTTGGCATTCCCTTTCCCTTCCCCTTCCTCTGTATAAAATGACACTGAATTTGGACTGAGGGAATAATTTTTTCTGAAACATTAGTTTGCCATCTTCTTGGTCTGTTAGCTTTCTGATGAAAGTCATTATTCCTTGCTCCAACAACTTGTCTCCCAATTTATTGGCTTGTCATGAGACAAATAGAGCAAGCTTGGGCTTGGTAACATATACATATATGAAATAAACATTTTTTTACATTAATAAATGTATCCATTGCTTCAAACTTAGAGATATTTCCCTGAAAAGATGACTTGGAATTTTAAAAAACTAAGCACATTATTTGAAAAGCTAAATAACATACAATTTAAAAATCAATGTATCCTGTGTTTCCTTTTCAGACATGCTGCACTTAGAACAGTGATTGGCACATTCTAAGTTAAAAATGTCATTTTCCCATGGTTAAGTCTCATTACTTTTGCAGGAAAGGTTCCCTCCTCATGCTGAACCATTCTAGTCCTACATCCCCACTCCGGAAACTCTTGACGTAGCATGCCTCCAGAGAGTTTGGCCTGCCTACACTATTCCTTGCTGTTCTTGGAGGGTGAAATGATATGTATAGAAAGAATATTATAGACACAGCCAAAAAGAGTAAGTGAACAAGTGATACTAGAAACCACTGATTTTGTAAATAACCGGAAAGCTTAAGTATAGCAGATGCTAACCACTTTTTTCCTCAGTAACTCACTATATTTATTTTATACATAGGAAAAATAAATACACAGTCACACCAATTCATAGTCAAAAGGATATGTAGTGAAAACTCTCCCTTCCACCCCTGCCCTCCAGCTGTATTTTTCCTTGTGTGTGGATGGGGGAGGGGAGATAGGGGCAGGTTTCGGAGAGGGAAGGGAGGAGTAGTTCTGACTCATTCTTGAGTCTATTTCTGGAGATAGTTTATACACTCTCAGGTCCACAGGCCTTCATCCCAAACCCTTTGGGACAAATAGGTTCAGAATCCAAAACTTTTCAGATTTCAGACTGTAATAAGGTGTGTACAGCATCCATTCTGTTCCATTCCGGGGCTTCCCAGGTGGCTCAATGGTAAAGAATCTACCTGCCAGTGCAGGAGATGCAACAGACCTGGGTTCAATTCCTGGGTCGGGAAGATCCCTTGGAGAAGGAAAATGGCAACTGACTCTAGTATTCTTGCCTAAAAAATGCCATGGACAGAGGAGCCTGGTGGGCTCACAAAAGGGTCAGACATGACTGAGCACAGCACAGCATAGTCCTGATTTTAGCACTAAATCTCATACCTTGGGAATCCCCTTGGTCTCAGGCAAAACTGACCACTTTTAAATTTTTAACCAAGTGTTTCTTTGCCTTTGCTGCTTCTTTGGATAAACTCAAAATTCCTTTAAGTTCACTTTTTTCCTTTTCTGTTGATTTTTAGATTTCACCTCTTTTTCAAATCACTAGGCAAAATGTTCTGACAAACATCAAGTTCTACATCAAGGTGAACACTCGTAACGAATTTTAGCACTCACTAAGCATTAACCTCAAAACAGCTACCTAAATAAAATTAGCAGGATTACCAGGGGCTGGTTCAAAAAGTAATTACAGAACTCTTTCTCTTGTTCTTTAGAAATTCCAGATACTCTCCATGATGTTGCCTAGGTCTCTGGAAAACATTAAATATCAGACTTATTCTTGTGAAAAAATATCTATTTGTGTTTGTACATTCATATGCCCAGAGAAAATCCTGGAAAACAGTGGGCTTACAGATGATTTTTATTTTCTTCCTTTTTATTGTTTGGATTTTTTGTAATGAATGCTTCTTAATTGTATAGCAGTTTGAAGTGTTTTTTATTTGGAAGGAAGTGCTGGGATGTTATTTCCAGAATTATCTTGATTCTTTTCAAATTTCCTTTCTGTATTTATTAGTAAAACAGAGACAAATTCTGTTTCAAATCTGAACAATGTAGCTGAGCTTGCAGCTAGATTGTGTGCTTCTAAATGTTTGCCTAAAGCTGTATCTTTTCATATTTGTACCCCAGCATTCAGCACAATACTCAATGTATGAGTGCTCACAGCATGCTTGCTATACTGTTTTTGAACACTTCATTCTAGATGTAAGGATGCAAATTCTTTTCACAAGTTCAATAGTTTAAACCTAATATCACAGATTTTTAACCATGGTGAGTATCTTTGTGACACCATGGACTGTAGCCCACCAGGCTCCTCTCTCCATGGAGTTTCCCAGGCAAGAATATTGAAGTAGGTTGCCATTTCCTACTCCAGCAGGTTTTCCCAACTCAGGGATCAAACTCACGTCTCTTGAGTCTTCTGCATTGGCATGTGGATTCTGAGCCACATGGGCAGTCCTGTACCCTATTATACATACATATTACACACACATCACCTTGAAAAGGTGAGTCACAACTCTACTTGAATCAAGGTGACAAAATCTAAGATTGAGAGTAGTCAAATTGCCAGTGGTGATCTCTACCCTAGCACCTGCTGTCACAGATACATGGATTTCTAAATAGAATGAATATAGTCTATGAAATTCAATTTATATCCAAGCTCTCTTTTAAAAAAGAAATAAACTCCATCTGTTTTAATGTAATGAAATCATATCTGAAAGAATGGATAATACTTGAAATGCAAAGTTCAATTATACTTCAATATTTTAACTTATTTATTTTTTTACCATTACATTAAGAATTTGCTACAGACTCCCCTTGCTTGAAGAACTCATAATGGCCTTTACCTTGCAAGTGGCTGTAGGTTCGCCTAAGAACCCACTTCCATTACTTCTCGTTGCTTGTAGACCTGTAAGATTTAGGTTATAGGATGTCCCAGAGGACGAGGTACAGAGACTAACCTGTGAAGAAGTGAGATACATACTAAAGGATTACATTAACTTATCAATTTATATCAACTAATTCTCAAACTGGAAAAAGTTCATGAACTCTGAGCCTCTTGAGTGAATTTACCACTTTGTATCAACACAAGAAATATATATAGGAATAAATCCTAAGAGTATGGGATCGGGATGAAAGAAACATGAAGTTGTACCAGGCCAAACTTCTTGATATGAGGTCCCAAAGTAGAGATTCTGATTTAATATGTTAGCTCAAGCTGCTGAAAATGGCTCTTAGAGTTTGTTTGGTTCCTTAACTGAAATACGGAACTTGAGATGGCCCAGGACTTAAGTTCTTGAATGGACTGACTGAATTTTCCTTCGTGAACTATAGAGCAGGGCTTCTCCACCTTGGTAGTACTAACATTTGGGGCTGAGTAATTTTGTTTTGTGAAGGGCTGCCTGGTACATAGTAGGATTTCTAAGAGAAAAGCCAGACTATGTCCCCGAGGACAATGAGAAATGTATTTGTTTGGAGAGGTCCAGCTTCCCTAAATAACTCTATGGCGGCTCTTCTCTGGAGGCCAGGTTATCGCTAAATTGGGTTCCCTGAATTCGGTAGGCATAATGGGATCCTCAGGGTGGCAGGAAACAATTGGTAGCACCGAGTTATCAAAGATAATATGGTTACTGTAATGGTCAGCAGAACCAAAGTAATATTCAGAACGGTCCAACCCGCAGAGACTGTTGGCACTGGCCAGTTGATCACAGTGTTCCTAGCACTGAAACTGATGGGCAGCCTTCCAGTCTACTTTATTTGTGTAAGTGGGAAAGCTTAGGATCTAGTGAACAGGATTCTGTCATGAATTACTGCAGTAGAAAATCTTAGCCCTTCATCCAGTTCCCAGACTGAAACAAATTCATAGACCCAGAACCGTTTGCATGAAGGGGAGTCCAGGTCCCTTTGAAGAAGGAACCCGTCACACAATCAAAACTTTCATACTGTAAATCTTCCTAGCCTTCTCTAATAGAAACTGCCACCATTTTCCTGGATGACTGTGCATTGTTGCATGCGTGCTCAGTCACTTCAGTCTTGTCCAGCTCTTTGCAACTCTATGGAATATAGCCTGCCAGGCTTCTCTGTCCATGGGATTCTCCAGGCAAGAAAACAAGAGTGGGTCGCCATGCCCTCCTCCAGAGGTTCTTCCCGACCCAGCAATCAAACCTCCATCTCCTGCAGCTCCTGCATTCTTGGCAGATTCTTTTACTGCTGAGACACTTGGGCATTGGTAAAGGGGAAATATATGGCTTCAGGAAAACTAGACACTAGCTCTGAAGTAATTCCTAAAGACCCAAAATGTCCAAGTGATCCAAAGGTCAGAATAGAGGTTTATGGTTTTCAAGTGATTAATAGAGTTCTGCCTCTGGTTTATCTCCCAGTGGGCCTGGTGGGTTCCCACAACTACCTTCTGGTTATTTTCCCAGTTCTCTAATGGAAAATTGGCACAGGCATCCTCAGCAACTTGGCAGAACCCCACATTGGTTTCTTAATTCATGGACTAAGGGCTAATTATGGTAGGAAAGACCAAGTGGAAGCCTTTAGAATGGCTTCTACCTACCAACACAGTAAAAAAAAAAAGGCAAAACCGATTGAAAGTGTAAAAGTGTTAGTCGCTCAGTTGTGCCCGACTCTTTGTGATGCCATGAACTGTAGTCCGCCAGGCTCCTCTGTCCATGAACTTCTCCAGGCAAGGAAACTAAAGTGGGTACCCATTTCCTTCTCCAGGGGATCTTCCCAACCCAGGGACTGAACCCATATCTCTTATGTCTCCTGCATTGGCAGACAGGTTCTTTACCACTAGCACCACCTGGGAAGCCTCATTAAATATGTGTCCTAATACATCTCCATTCAACTTGCTTATTTGGCTTATGAAGACAAGTGAAAAAGCATGGAAGCAGTTTCATGTAAACTTAATCATATGGTGACTTTAACTGTGGCAGCTGTTCCAGCTGTGGTATTTTTGCTGGAGCAAATTGACCTGTCCCCCAGCACCTAGTAGGCAGATACTGGGCTGCTGAATGCCTTTTTCTCTATTAAAGGCCATCAGAAGTCATGTGCTACCAGGCACTGACTAGTGTACACCTTCACTGCTCTGCATCAGGGCTGTATCAGCTATTCAGCACTATGTCATGATCTAGATTCAGGGACCTTGATCACCTTTTCATGCCACAGAACACTGTGCAGGTCCATTACATTAATGATATCATGTTAATTGGAACCAATGAGGAGGAAGTAATAACTATGTAGACATATTGGTAATATACATGTGTGTCAAAGGGTCGGAAATAAGTTCCACCGAAATTCAGGAGCTCTCCAAAGTAAAATGTCTGGAGGTGCAGTGATTTGGAGCATTTGAATTAACCCTTTCAAGATAATGAACAGTTTGTCCATCTGGTCTCTCCTGTCTCTGAGAAGGACACAATGCCTAGTGGACCGCCTTAGATTTTAGAGGCAACATACACCTCATTTGAGTGTTACTTTGGCCCATTTATTGAGTAACCTAAAAAACTGCTAGTTTTGAGTGGGACTCCGAATGAGAGAAGTTTCTACAGTCAGTCCAGGTTGCCATGCAAGCTGCTCTGCTCCATGTCATGAGACCTAACAACTATGATGGTGTTGGAAGTGTCTGTGGGCAGATAGAAATACTGCATGAAGCCTTTGGCAGATTCCTGTAGGCAAAACACAGCATAGACCTTTAGGATTTTGGAGCAAAGTTGTGCTATCCTCTGCAGATAACTACTCTCCTTTTAAGAAATAGCTCTAATTTGCTACTGGACCTTAGTAAAGATTCAATTCTTGGTCATGATTCACCTGATCTGTCCTGAGCTGCCCATTCATTGCATCCTATAGTTTTGTGGTGTATTAATAAGGATTATTTGGTTGAAACAAAGGGTAGCTTAAACTAGCTTAATAAAGGGAATTCTCTGGTGGCTCAGCAGTTAGGACTGAGTGCTTTCACTCCTGGGGCCCAGTTTCCATCCTTGTTTGTGGAACCAAGACCCCCACAACCCTCACTGCACAGTCAAAACTAGCTTAATAGCGGATTCTTGACCAACTGAGCTATCAGGGAAGCCCTAATAATAGATTTGAAAGATAACTAAGTAACCCCTAGGACCCAAGGGGAAGCAGACAACTGGGCCTGAGAAAGGGACTCATCCCGGAAGTGGAAAGACTCTTCTCTCCAACTATCTCTCTGCTCTTATCCGAGGGTGATTCATTCACCTGCTGAAGATCACTTCTCTTTTGCTCCCTGGTCCTTATGGTAAAAACATGGCTGTCCCTCAGCTACTGAGTTTATCTGTTAGAGGCTTAACCACACAAAGAGAGCGTGATCATCTCTCTGTTTTGAGGGGGAAGGAACTAGTTGACTCAGCTTTGATGTCAGGAGTGTCTGGGTAGAGTGGATGGTGGGTAGGCAAGATCACATGGTATAACATGGCTGCCACCATGCGATGAGATGGAGCACTTAAGGGTAAGTGGGGACAGGGTAGATGGTCCAAAAGTTCCATTTAGAGTTATATACATGCTTGATTCTCCAGCTAGATCATGAGCTCCTCAAGGGCAGTAATAGTGGCTCATTCATCTTCACGTGCTTTTTATGCCAGGAAGCGAATATTTATTGGATGAATTTATAACCAGTTCTGTTGACCTTAACTCACACATTAGGTTCACACAAACATCCAAATTAATACACATAGACATATTCCAATAGACACTCTAACATACAATAAACACTGGTGACAGATTTTTTTTAGCTTTCTTCCCATATCCTTTCTCCACCTCTTCCTTTTTTTTTTTCTTTTTTTTTTTAGCCATGCCACATTGCTTGTAGGATCTTAGTTCCCCGACCAGGGTTTGAAACTGAGTCACAGCAGTGACAGCGCCAACTCCTAACCACTGGTCCATCAGAGAACTCCCTCCCCTTCTTTCTTAAAAATAGAGCTTCATTGTCCCCCAACCCCTTGGGGAAGTAGTACATTAGTTAATAGTACTATTTCCCCAGACCCTTCGCAGCTAAAGTGGCAATGTGATCCAGTTCTGGCCAATAGATACCAGTAGAAGTTACTGGGAGACCCTCTGAATTCTTTGTGAAAGGGACAGGTCTGTCTGGGTTTTACCTTAACTTGAATGTGTAATCAAGGAGGGTCCAACCTCCTGAAGCGGGGATAAATTGTCAGGCTTCAATAAGAGTATACAATTTCCTATGTGGTCTTCAGCGAACATTCTGTTTTCTTTTTTTTCTGCTTTCTTCATTAAGTTTGTTTTAACTAAAATAGCTAACATTGCCAATCATATTTCCATTTCATATATGCAGCTGTACTCAGTGATATTTCAATTGTCTAATAAGTTTAAAAGAAACATAATCCAATACAAATCTGATTTAATATTCCCTTCATTTAGGCATTCTTGAGTTATTAATTTTTCTTAGGCTCAGAAAAATCTTATCCAATTTTGTCCTTCTTATTGTACTAGAAGTTCTTTTTATATGAAAAAACATAGATAGACACAATTTTTAAAACCCAAAATCTTGAGTTCAAGTATGATCAGAGGTCATTTACTATATATCAACAGATATCTGATCAATTTTAGACCCCCTAAACCATTCCTGATGCCCTATCTTTTGGAATCTCATTTCTTAGAGCACCCCAAACTACAACTTCCTTAGTAGTCATTATGGTATCCTCAACTCATTCCTGACTTCTCATCTTTGCTTATGTGCTGGGGTCCAGCCCCCACAGGTCCGGGGGTCTTGAGGGATGAGTGGCATCGGCGGAAGAACTGAGCTGAGTCGATGTGTGGTGATGGAGCAGTCTCTCATTTATTGTTGTTAGTTTACAGTTTTATAGCCAAAAGACATCCCCATTACATCATTACATCACCTATCATTCTATATAATTTTTTGTTTTCTCCCTTCCATAGCAACCTTATCATTGAGCTCATTCCCCAATCTATCATGAACCATTCCCCTTACAGAAGTCAGATTTCTATGTAATTAGATTTAATAATAGTATGTTTACCATTTGAATGTCTTCAGTATACTTCATTCAATCATGATAAGTACATCAATCTAAGTAGGAAGGTTACATTTCTCTTATCAGGTACAGCTATGTAGAAGCTAGAGGGAAGGGCTAAAGCTTGAAACTGTTTTATTCTAGTAACCTACTCCAGTTCTTAAGAGGAAAGAGGAAAGAGGACAAAGAGACAGTTTAGAAAGAGGAAAGAGGACTAAGAGACAGTCTAGCAGCACTGCTTTAGCAATAAAACCCTATTAACCTTATAGCTACTA
The DNA here is from genome assembly GCA_007570785.1 of Antilocapra americana. Classification (NCBI taxonomy): domain Eukaryota; kingdom Metazoa; phylum Chordata; class Mammalia; order Artiodactyla; family Antilocapridae; genus Antilocapra; species Antilocapra americana. Next base: position 431,340 of record ML664205.1, read on the forward strand.
TAATGAATTCCTATGTCTACATTATCCTAAAGCAATCAATATCTCCAACTATGCTGGCCACAGTTATGAGCATTCCTAAGTCCCAATCCAGCCTGGTTTCTTCAAGGAAGAGAGCCTCCTCCGTGGAGTGGTCAGGGGAGTGGGAAGTGGAAAGGTGACCCAAGTACGAACCCTTCTAGTGGTGGCCTTGCCAGGACCCCCAGATAACTCTTGGTAAACTCCCCAGTAAGGAGTAGTAATCTATTTAAATGTCCCTTTCATTCCTCCTTAGCCCCCGGGGAAGGAGATCCACCTTCCCAGATCCTCTGGTCGATAAGGTCTGGGGGGATAATCTCAAGACAAATTCTTTCCAACTCGGACTGACCTACTGAGATGAGCCAATGTTCCAAGCATGGACGGAACTCCCAAGAAAAATATCAGGGGAGGGGGGGCTTGCCCAGGATGCCCCAATAAAGAAAGTCAGCTTTGCAATTTCTTTCTTAGTCTCGTGACCTTGTCATCTGAGCAAGGGGGCATCCTGACGGCTCCCGGCACTTATGCTGTTTCTTCCTCTATCTCAGCCAAGCCCTAAGCTCTTTTATAAAGCCTTCTTCAATTCCTCCAATTCACTCAGCTAGCCCTCTTTAAACTCTTATTCTTCTCACCACTATTATCAGCCTAGTTTCTAAGTCTTCCCAAAGGAGATTTTAGCATGTTAGTATCCAATCAAAAGTCCTTTAGTAGAGCCATGTTTTGAACAATGAATACATTCTGAGCATCCCACAAGGAACGTTCTACTAGGTGTCAAGGAAACACAGCCACTGTCCTACAGGCATTATGGGCTAATGGGTTAGTCACATCTGGGGCTCACTAGAATTCTCAAGTACTCTACAGAGTAGACTGTAAAAAACTTCAAGGCTCTCTATGATCTGTCTCCAATTTATTTTATTAATTCTATCCCCCATTATTCATTTTCTTTTGGCTAAAATAAACTGGGCTACTTGCCCAGTCTGTACTAAAACTGATCTCTGGGTGATCATCTAATAGATACATTCAGCAGCTTGGCTTTTTTTCTCAGTCCTCACCCCTCATACCCTTTCAGGGTATCCTAATTTTCAGGATACTTTGAAAATGGGTGTCCACCCTTCACTTACCCATTTAATCTTTAACGTCTTATAAAATGACTTCCAAACACACCATCCTTTTCATACTGAAACTGATTTCCAAGTGGTCACCTTAACCTGTTAGTGGCCATTCTCCCAGTAACCTGGCCTTGGCTCACTTCTTTGACTCCCACTCCTGATTCTCCTATCATCCCTATACCCCCACCAAAGAGATTCTCTCTTTCCCGTGGCTTCACTTCTATCCTTTCCCATCAGCTCTGTGTATCACCCCTAAATCAGATCCTAGTTTCTGACTGTGTGTGTGTGTTAGCTGCTCAGTCATCTCTGACTTTTTTTGACCCCCATAAACTGTAGCCCACCAGGCGCTTCTGCCCGTGGAATTCTCCAGGCAAGAATACTGGAGTGGATAGCCATTCCCTTCTCCAGGGGATCTTCCAGACCCAGGGATCAAACTTGAGTCTCCTGCATTGCAGGCAGAGTCTTTACAGTCTGAGCCACCAGGGAAGCCCAAAGTTTCTGATTATCTAGACTATTAACAGTGATCTTCTGACGAACATTCCTCTCTGCCGTCTCTTTCCAATTCTAACTGAGAGAAAAAAAAAACGGTCTTACGTTATTCCCTTCTTCCAAACTCTTATTCCTAAATCAAGTAAACACTAACTCCCCAATCTGACGTTCAAGTATTTCTAAGATTTTAACTCAGTTCAGCATGAACTAGCAACAGTCAATGTAAACTTACACTGCTATGCTCAGCATACTCTATGCTCCAGCCAAACCAGTCAGCTTATTTTTCACTAAACACACAGTGCTTGTGCTCTCCAGGCTCTGGTTCACCTTCTATTCACCTGGATTATCCTTTTCCCCTCATCTCTGCTCTTCTAAATCTTATGTGTGTGTGCTTAGCTACTCAGTCGTGCCCAACTCTTTGCTACCCATGGACGGTAGCCCGCCAGGCTCCTCTGTCCATGGAGTTCTCCAGTCAAGAATACTGGAGTGGGTTGCCATGCCCTCCTCCAGGGGATCTTCCCAACCCAGGAACTGAACCCAGGTCTCCTGCAATGCATGTGGATTCTCTGAGCCACCAGGAAAGCCCTAAATCTTATCCTCCCCTAATTTCATTTGCCATGATATCTTTACTAACTCTCTACCAAATTTGTTTAGTTATCATACTTCCTGACTGGATTCTAAACTCTGTTCAAACAAAATACTGCATTCAGTGAACCCTTTTATGTGCCAGCTTGTGCTCAGTGACTTGCATGCGTCATCTCATTTAATCCTCACATCAATGTTGTTAGGCCAGCACTCTCCCCATTTAACACTGAAGAAAATGAGGCTCAAGGAGATTAAGCATAGTTTCCACAACTCATGCAGATAACAAGGTTGAAGTCATTGTTTTAGTCTATTTGGGTTGCTATAACATAAATGCCATAAACTGAGTAGCTAACAACAGAAATGTATTTCTCACAGTTCTGAAAGCTGAGAAGTCAAAAACCAAGGCCCCCTCAGTTCAGTGTTTGGTTAGTTCTCACTTTCTAGTTCACAGGCAGCTGTCTTTTCACTATGTTCTCACAGGGCAGGCGGGGTGAGGGAGCTCTCTGGGGTCTCTTTTACAAGGGTACTTATGCCATTCATAAAGACTCCATTCTTATGACTTAAGCACCTCCCAAAGGCTCCATTTCCTAACACTATAATCGTAGATGTTAGGATTTCAACATATGGATTTGGGAAGAGAATCGATTCAAATATTCAGTTGACAGCATTCACATGTGCGTTAGGTAGCCAGCACAGTGTCTGTCACCTGCGCTGCATTTGACTTATGTGTGTCAGATCAGTGTGTTAAAAATGCTGCCTGCTTGTAGACCTAGATTTAAATAGTGAGATGGGAATTGAAACAATAATGAATTAGGATGGCAGGATTGTTGGTGATGTTTCCAAATTTCCACTATTGGATTATAGTGTTTTTTGAAATAAGCATTTAAGATATATAGTTATTAAACAGGATAGCAGCTCCTCTTAAATACTCTTAATTGTCATGTGTAGGTTAGTTTTGTCTCTCTGGTTTTATTGTCATCCGCCCCCCACCCCGGGGAGGAGGGTGGATTTCCTCTGCTCTCTTGTATTCCCACAGCTTTCAACGCATTGCTTAACATACGGTGTGTACTTGTTGATTTCAATGCATGTGTGTGTGCATATGTGCACAGCAACTGGGTAGAGGACGTGGGTGTGTGATGGCAGTGTGCATTCCTTCTCATCCTTTTTTCCCTTGAGTAGCTGGAGCCTGGATGCTTTCCTTCTCGGGGGAGTAGGCGGAACGGCTGACCCTTTAACAAGTTGTCCCTCACTGAACAGGTGTCTCCCCCGCCTCTCGGAAAAGAGGGATGGTTGGATACTTAGTGACATCAGAGATCGACCAATGAGAAGTCGGGCTTCGGCAGATGAGCCAATGGGCGGTCGAGGGCGGACCCGGTTTCCTGGGAGCCCGGCGGGCCAGGCTGGTCCTCCGGCAGCAGCGGAGTCTCCGCCGCTCACGCTGCCAGCGGTAGCTCCCGCGACTCCCGGCGGCTCCAGTGGCGGCGCCGTTCCCTGCCCGCGCTTCTCGCGGACGCACGGCGCGGGCACCTCCCGCCGCGGCGCAGTTCCCCCGCCGCTTAGGCTCCGGCGGTGGTGCAGCTCATGCCTCCCGGCGCGGAGCGCGCAGGTGGGCCGGCCGCCGTGGGGAGATAGGCCCCCGGGGGCAGCGGCGGCTGGACCATGGCCCGGAGACCCGGGGCGCCGGCCGCCTATGGGGAGGACTTCTCCTTCGTCAGCCCGCTGGTGAAATACCTGCTCTTCTTCTTCAACATGCTCTTCTGGGTGAGTCTTGAGGGTTATGGGGGCATCTGGGCTACAGGGCACTCCCTGGAGGGTCGAGTGGGCTGCCAGCGCTGAGGAGGGGTCGGTACCGGATGCCCGGTTCAAGGCGAACATGGTGAGCGGCACTGTCTAGTTTTCTGGGAAAATCGTACTTTGGGGTAATTTATCCTAGGCAGGGACACCCCAGTGGCGCTTGACTGCAGAGGGTGTTGGGGTGGAGGCAATGCAAGGGATTCGGTAAAGCTTTATGGATAGTCTCTCTGCTTCGGATGAGGGTCTGTGTCAGGCCAAAAAGGTGGATTTGAGCGGGAGGAGCAGGTTTTCCTGTTGGCCCAAGGCAGACCCTTAATATATTCACGATTAGGGGATTTTTCAGGCCTGGGAGCTGGGAGGCCCTGCTGGCAAAGAAGAAGAGGAAAGGGGGGAAACCCAGACCTTTCCTCTCCCTTCCCACAGAGAGAATGGGTTCAGGGGCTTTCATCTCTTCCTTTTGCAGGCCTCTGCCGCCCTCCCTCCTGCCCTCCCTCCAAAGGCTGAGAAAGGACAGGAATGGCCTCCAGGTGTGGATGTTTTTCCCAGAACTCTCCCAAACTTTGCCCACCTTTCTCAGGACCAGGCTCCATCCCCTGGAGTTTGATATTCTTTCGCTTCTTTAAATAGACCCCATGTAGGACTGGGAGGAAGTCCAGGGGTCCTTTCAGAATCCTCTGATTGGAGCTGAAAAAGTAGAAAATGTTGGACTGAGGCTGCCTCGATTCCCAGCCCTAGTCTACCTTCAATTGTTGACTTGAGTAACCTGGGCATTATGTTCACCTCTGTGGGCCTCAGTCTCCTCATAAAAATCAAACTCAGCATGATCAAGGATGCTGGAAATTCTCTGCTGGAGCTGAGAATGCAGCTGGGCCAGATCATGAAATGCTAGCTCAATCCTGTTTCATATCTCGAGAGTCCCTGAGCCTCTCTGAGTCTCCTCTCATAGGGAGATCCATTCCCACCCCACCCCCCACATTCCCTAGTTTCTCTGCCAGCACCAACAACACCAGAGCTGCTGCTGCTCTAGGAGTCCATTACACTTGCCCACCTCTGCTTGAGACCTAAAGTTCAGGGGGGAGGAGTCTACGTTTCCTAGGAGAAGGAGCAGACTAGGCAGCTAAGCCAGTTGCTGGAAAGGTTTTACGGGGGCCATGGTGTGAACAGACACAAAGTACATAAGTGCTAGCCAATTGGGGAAAATGAGAGAAATCCCAGAGGGTGGTGATTACAGCTCACTCTCAGCCATTGTACTGGGAAAAATGAAGTTTGAACTCCTAAGAAATTCTCAGTTCGGCAACTGGAAAAAAAAAGCTTGCAGACATCTTGTCTAGAACGCTGCATTTTATATATAAGAAAGCCAAACCATAGAGATGTTCTTTTATCCTATGTCCAAAAGGGGGTTAGTGGGCTTGACCTGGTGATTTCTCTGCTGAACCACAGGGGAAGTCCTTGGTTGTTGCTGTTGCTGGGGTGTTAGCAGTATTAGTAGTTAACTAGTCAACACCAGTTTCAGCTGGTGGCTAGGGAAAAAAAATCTCACCACCACTCTGTCAGGCTGGGGGATGTCCTAAGGGGAAGCCCTGCACCCAAGGGCAAATTCCAGAGAACCCTCTTACATGTCCACTGAGTGTGCTAGGCCAATGACATGCCATCTGTAGAGCCAGCACTAGCATCCCAGGGGCTGCAGGTCCTTGCTCTAACTTCCTCTGTCAGTCGTGATTTGGTGTGCAGCTCCGTTGACGCCTTTGGCGCTTCACCCTTAACTGTACACCTTAGCAGACAACAGCTGGGTGCATCTGTTACACTTGCCTGCACGGTCATTTTCCTGGACTTCCCCCTTTCTACCCCTTTTACCAGATAATTGACTTTGGGAGGTCACAGCAAGGGAGAGAGTTTGGCTCCATTGACCCATTTTTTCTTGGTTCCAATGCTTCATTCAAGGTCAGAGGACCTGGCTAACCAAGCTGGCACCATCCCAAACTACAGAAGTGCACCTTCTTGGCCCTACTTGAGACTCATAAAAAGTCAGAGGCACTAGAAATAGTATACTGAAGGACAAGAGGCCCAATTTCTTTCTGGCACCAACTTAGTGTGTGACCCCAAGCCAATATATGTGTGTCTCTGTCCTTAAGCTTTCTCCTCTAAAGGAGAAATTTTGTTCTGCCTCTGTGAACTATTTAAAATGGAATGTGTCACTCTGGGGACTGTTTTCTTTCTTCGGGACCTGGGGCTAGTTCTAAGGATGCATCTTTCTTGTGTCCTGGGACCCTTGGGACATCGACCTTCCCAGGGGACAGTATTTTTTTGGTGTTACTGAGTGCCACTTCTCCCCCAGGTCTGGACTCATAGAGTTAATCCCACTTATGGTCAGCTGGAGATGAAGAGCTGTTTCCCCAGATCAGGGGTCATTTTTCTTCCCATCCCCCTTTAGGGACTGATTATGGTGATTTCTTTTTTTAGGTTTCTCCACCATCCTAATCAAATTCCCCTTTCCTACTCAGGAGGCACCCATGGGCGGGATTGTCAGCCAGCTCCTTTTCCAGGCAGAGAGCGTGTTCTGGCCAGGCGCTGGGGAGGTGTGGATGGATGGTGTTTGCGTCTGTGCCTGGGTCACACTGAGAAGGCGTCACCTGGGCTCATATGCAGTGGTGACCCTGGTGGCAGTGGTCATCCGTGCCACTTCTCTAGGAGCCCTGACCCTTGGGGCATTTGGAGTCTGAGGCAGAAAGCTCCTGGCTCTTATGGGACCAGGACCTGTTCCTTCTGTTCGTGTTTCAAATTTCAATTCCTCTTTTGCCTAGGAATTCTGGTTTTCTTCCCAGAATTGTGTGACTGGGTTACTGATTGTTAGGATTCCATGGCTTGGAGAATTGCCCCAGGATCACAGAAGTTATAGTTTAGTCTTTCAGTTAAGAAGTAGCTGACTTTCCTTACTTCCTTGTATTAGACAGCTCTGTGCGGAGGGAATGAGGGCTTCCCTAGTGGCTCAGCTGGTAAAGAATCCACCTGCGGTGCAAGAGACTGCCTGCAGTATAGGAAACCCGGGTTTTACCCCTGGGTCAGGAAGACCCCCTGGAGAAGGAAATGGCAACCCACTCCAGGATTCTTGCCTGAAGAATCCCATGGACAGAGGAGCCTGGTGAGCTACAGTCCATAGGGTCACAAAGAGTTGGACATGACTGAACACAACCTTCTGTCTGTCTGCGCAGAGGGAAGACAGCAGACTGATACACCACGCTTTGTCAGCTTGGGCATACGTTGGCAGGAGCGTTTTCAGTGCTGCCCACTGCAACCATCTCCCTCCTTGCTGATCCTTTTCCCACCCAGGGCAGCAGTTGGCATGACTTTTGAGTCAGGCAAAGCCTAGAAGCTCAGCTCTCCTGCCCCTGTGTCTCAGCTGAGCCTTCTTTAGTGGCGATGCCTCGGGACTCTCCCCGGCACCTTGGGCACGTTTTGATCGTCAGACCTTTTTTTTTCACCTGTGCCACAATTGTGTGTCTCTTTATGTCTTCCCCTCTAGGCTCCTGAGGGTAGAGACTGCCTTATTTACTTCTGGATTCTCAGCACCCAGCTGCGTTTGGCAGAGAGTGGGTACTTATTGAGCGTTTACTGAGTGGTGAACGAGGGATCAGAGCCTACGGGGTGGAGTCAGGATGCCCTTCCTCCGTCTCTTACGGACACTAGTCTGTCAGGATGCAGCACCTTAAGTCCTTAAGTGTTCTTAATTCTTCATTGGGGTTGCATCTTGTGCTCTCTTCTGCAGTGGGCCTGGCACCCTTCCCTCAAGCCAGGTCAGAGAAAATGGCAGCCATGCCCTCCATTGTCTCCCTCAGGGCCATGCCTTATTACTGCCCACAGCACACACGGACCCATCCAGGTCTTCCCTGGGCTGATCCAGGGTTCTGATGAGGTATCTCCTTCAAGAAATTCACTTTCCTGCCTACTTCTGCTGTATGGGAATCCGCAGGGGGTTCAGAATGCCCCCAAACCACCTGCAGCACTATCTGTTGTGGTCTGGCTCAGAAGCCATGAGGAAATGATCAGGCATTGAGCCTGGCAAAAGCCCCTCCTGAGTGGCAGGGTCCCTTCCTGCCCACCCCACCCCCACCTTTACCACCATGCAAGCTCGGGCGCACACACACACACACACACACACACACACACACACACACACACACACACACACATACAACTACCTAAACATGTTAGGAGACAGAGCCCATTTCCTCCCCCATTTTTTTCCTCCTTTCCCTATAGACTAGGCAGGCTGCAATAAACAAATTATCACATTATTTTTATAAAACAACACCACCACCACCAGGAATGAAGACAGAACCACACTCTTTGTTGTCAGGTCACACACATGCCTTCTTAACTCCCTAAATAGCTCTGTTTGCCTTGTACCAAGTAGGAAATCATAGACTTCAAGCAGCCTTTAAAAAGGATAAAAGAGAAGCATCTCTTAGAATTGCGATAGCAAGCTATGTGTCAGGCTGGCAACTCCAGGCTGTGAGTCTGAGTGTTTATACGACTGTGAGCCCTTGTGACTTCCCTTCCTCGTTTATAACCTTGGAGAACCAAAACCAGCCATGGCCTCAAAGGAGCTAAAGGGTTGGCCCAGACGATGGAGAGGAAAGAGCTCTGTGGACTCCACTCTAGCCGAGGAAAGAGCCCTAGGGACTCCACTCTAGCTGGACAATTCCATCCTACCCAACGGGAGAGAGCCAACAGTCAGTCCCACATGGAGAGTTGCCACCTTAGAAATCCCAGAACAGTGGTGCAGGATGGCTGCTGAAGGACTGGTGTGCGCAGATCCCAGGTAGAGAGAGAGGGGGGCCTGCTTTAGGGCCCGAAGGCTATGATTTTTTTCATAAAAATCATGAAAAAATTTTTTTCATCCAGAAATAAGGACAGAAAGGACTGAGAAGTGGGAGGTGCAGACCCTTCCCTCCCAACATCTTTTTGGCAGGGGGTGGAGGGGACAGTGGTTTGAACCCCATGCAGGGAATCACTCTACTCCTAGCTGTTTCCCCCTGCCACCATCAAGAAAAGAGGGGGAAAGACTCATTCCAAAGAAAAGGTAAGACAGATCCACCCAGTTCATGCAGACTAGGCTTTTTATTTTAATTTAAAAATTTTTTTTCAAGATTTTATGTGGGCCATTTTTTACCAATAAAAGTCTTTATTGGATTTGTTACATTATGATTTCTGTTTTGGTTTTTTGGCCATAAGACGTGTGGGATCTAAGCTCCTCAACCAGGGGTTGAACCCACACCCCTTGCATTGGAAGGCAAAGTCTTAACCACTGGCCCACCAGGGAAGCCCCTAGATTGGACTTTAGAACATGGAAGGTGGACAGGCCAGGCTTCCTCTCGGGGACTGGTGGGCCCTAGTGGTGATGCCTCATTGGCCCCTTTCAGGTGCAGCTCCCGGGATTTCCCTCTGGGTCCTGCAGGGCTCTCCTGATGCTATTTTCCTTTCCCTGCCTGAGCCCCGCCATTCGGAGATTACCAGCTGCTCACCCAAGACAACTGCAGGCAGCTCCTTCTCACTTCACAGGAGGCCCTGAAGTGAACACACATGCCCTAGAGCTGCTGTGAGGCAGAACGGGAGGCAGCCATGTGACCGAGGTCATGAGGCTCTGGAGCCCTATGGACATATCTTCCAGTCCCACTTTAGCCACCCACTAACTGAGTGAGTTCTCCCAACATCATTTCTATAAAGTGGAGATCCTAACACCCTCCTGGGCTTGTGATCATAGTGTGTATACAGTGGTTAGTCCAGTGCCTGGCCCTTTAGCCCTCAAAAAAAGGTAGCTATTATAATCGTTGTTAGAATTGGCTTGTCAAGGTCACCTGTTGGGGAAGGACTTGGAGAGCTAGGATGAGTGCTCCTCCTGACAAGTGACAGGTGTGTGGGGACTCAGTCTAGGCCAGGGCCAACCTTGAACCTGACTTCCTGCAGCCTCAAATGCCCTTGCTCCCATTCCTACTGTTAGCCAGAAGGTAATGATGATTAATGGTGTCGTTATATTTTATAGTTTACAGAGATGTTTCCTATATATCATAGGAACAGAGATTCCACTGTTGTCCAAGGACCTTCCCCAGGTCCACTCCTCAGAGCTTTTTACATTGCATTGGTTTTAATCCAATGGAAACAGACTCAAGAGCTAATCTGCCTGTAATTATGGACATTGGAGCCGGTAGATCTCTTGTCCAGGACCTTACCTGGGGGCCCTTCCCACTTGGTGCTGATGGCTGTGAATTAGTGTGCCACGGGCTAGAATAAGGGTTTTCCTCACAAACATCAGTTCATGACTCTCTTTTCCTGATTTAGAGGGCAAAAAAAAAAGGTCAAATAATGGAGTGACTTTTCTGTTATCTCCCATCTTCTCTCCGAGACCACAGCTGCTTATCTGCCGTCAAGGGCACAGGGAAGAGGACATGTAGCAGCAAGCCTTCTGGAAAACTAGGAAACTGTTTAGAGTATTGCCAGACTATTTTATGAGATGCTGAGACATGTGGCTAACAATCAGATCATCTGTTAGTAAAATTGTTCCTTATTTCTAGGATAGAAATTAGTATGTCATGTTTCCTCTTGTGACACACTGAGAAGGACACGTTATCTGTGTTAGTACTCCTGTCAAAAATACATCATCTGAATCAGATTGGGAAGAAACAATCCAACATCCAAACTGAGGGACATTAAGCCAAACCACTGGCCTGGACTTACCAAAAAAAAAGAGTCAGTATCAGAAGGAAAAATATCATAACATGTATTGGCAATGATGTGGAGAAACTGGAATCCCATACATTGCTGGTGGGAATGTGAAATGGTGCATCTACTGTGGAAAAAACTTGGTAGCACCTCAAAAAATTAAACATAGAATTATCCTATGACCTGGCAATTCCACTCCAGGGTCTATACCCAAGAGAACAGCAAACAGGAGGTACCCAAACAAAAACTTCTACATGGATATTCATGGCAACGCTATTCACAGTAGCCAAAAGGTGGAAACAACACACATGTCCGTCAGCAGATGAATGGAAAAACCAGTTGGGTTCTATCCCTACAGTGGGATATTACTGGGCCTTAAAAGGTAATGAAGTCCTGATACATGCTACAACCCTGATGAACCTTGGAAACATTAGAAGATAGACATCAAGAGCCACATATTATATGATTCCACTTATAGAAAATGTGCAGAATAGGCAAAACCATAGGGACGGAAAGCAGATCTGTGGTTGCCAAGGGTTGGAGGAGTGGAGGGAGTGGGGAGTGACCATTTAATGGGTACAGGAGTTGTATCTGGGGTGAAGAAAATGTCCTGGAGCCTGATAATGGTGGTGGTTTCCCAGCAACATGCATGTATTTATGACCACTGAACTGCACCCTTTAAAATGGTTAATTTTGTGGTATATGTACTTTACCACAATTTTTTAAAAGTCAGTGTCTTGAGAAACCAAACACAAAGAGAAGAAAAAAAGCTGTGAAACTGTTCCAAGCTAAAGGAGACTTGATGCGTGGATCACTAGATACATGATCCTTGACCGGAAGCTGAATCTGGAATAAAAGGGGGGGAAAGCAGTTATAAAGGACATTATTGGGATAATTGGGCAAAGTTAAATATGAATATAAATTAGATAGCAGTAGTACCATATTAAAGCTTCACAAAGAACCTAGTATGTCAAGATTGCATATGATATACCAAGAGAGCACAGTAGCTTCTCAGTGACCTGTCACCTGAACATTTTTAAGTTCTACTGCCATTTTTTGGTGTAAGGAGAAAACACCCTGATTAAAGGTTGTAAAACTGTAGGCAATGAATCCCAGTTTAAGAAAATATGGTATTACAAAGTGTCGATTTAGGGACTTCCCTGGTGGTCCAGTGGCTAAGACTCTGAGCTCCCAATGCAGGGGAGCCAGGTTTGATCCCTGGTCAGGGAACTAGACCCCACATGCCCCAACTAAGACCCAACACAGCCAAATAAATAAATAAAAGTAAATATTAAAAAAAAAGTGTCGATTTACACAACTAACAGATTGAAGGTGACTTTTTTTTTTTTAAATAGATTTCCTTTTTTAGAACAGTGTTAGTTTTATAGGAACTTTGAGAAGATGGTACAGAGAGTTCCCATATACCCCACATCCAGTGTCTCTTGTTTATTAACATCTTACATGAGTATGATGCTGCTTCCCAGGTGGCACAGTGGTAAAGAATCTGCCTGCCAACATAGGAGACTCAAGAGACATAGGTTCGATCCCTGGGTCAGGAAGATCTCCCGGAGTAGGAAATGACAACCCATTCCAGTGTTCTTGCCTGGAAAATTCCATGGACAGAGGAGCCTGGTCAGCTACAGTCCAGGGGTTGGCCGCAAAGAGTCAGACACAACTGAGCAACTGAACACACACAGGAAAAATCTGGAATGAACTTTTCAGCCAATCTGATACATTTATTATATTAAGGTCCATGCTTTATTCAGCTTCCCTTAGTTTTTATTTAATGCCCTTTTTGTGTTCTAGGATCCCATCCAGGATACCAAATTTCATTTAGTTGTCATGTCTCCTTAGGTGTTTGTTGGCTGTGGCGGTGTCTCAGAATTTCCTTGTTTTTGAAGCCTTTGACAGTTTGGAGGAGTACTGATCATCTTGTCCCTCTAGTGGAACTTGCCTGATGTTTTCTTATAATTATACTGGGGTTATGGGTTTGGGGAAGGAAGACCACGGAAGGGTAGTGCCATTTCATGTAATCTCATATATCAGTGACCTCTGCTGATGTTGACCTCGATCACCTAGCTGAGGGAGTCAGGCTTCTCCACTGTAAGTTAGTCTTTTCCCTACCCTTTTCTCTTTGCAAAGAAGTTACTGTGTGCAGCCCACACTTGGAAGTGAGGAATTGTGTTCCACCTCCTTGACACTGCAGTGAGTGATAGTTGCTCAGTCATATCTGACTCTGTGTGACCCCATGGACTGTAGCCCGGCAGGCTCCTCTGTCCATGGGATTTGCCAGGCAAGGATACTGGAGTGGGTTGCCATGCCCTTCTCTAGATGCTGCAGTACCTTCATAAAATATTTGGAATTCTGTGTGAGAGATTTGTCTTTTCTCTCCCATTTATTAAGTCATTTATATCAGTATGGACTTACGGATATTTATTTTATATTTGGGCTAACAATTCCATAGTCTTTTGATATCTCTTTGGCACAGCCACACCAACGTGGGGTTTTGTTTTTTATTTTGAGCGTTTCCTTACCTTTTGGTACCACAAGATGCTCCAGACTTATCTATTTCCAGCCCCAGTCCTAGGATCAGCCATTTCTCCAAGGAGCCCAGCAGATGGCTATTTTCATTATCAGGTGATTACTCACCTTACATAAGGATAAAGGTACTGGTGCGGGGAAATTATTTTATATAATTTGATGGACAACTCTTCAGGAACATGCCTTTGGCTGGACTCAGCTATTTTAAAAACTGTGTCTAGCGTTTGAAAGTTTCCAGTGAAGCTTCATTCTAGCCAGAATATGAAAAGCTATTCTAGGAAGAGAAGTGTCTTTATCTCCATTCTTATCATGAAAGGAGGTCACTGGTGATATTGTGGGGTGTCACAAGGATTCTGTAGCAAAGACTGATATGGTGTAGACGGTACCCAACTGAGACTGGAAATGAGGTTTAGTCCAGATGTTGCCACTGCACCCATGTGCACTTGGTCAAATATCGCTTTGCTCTTTTGGTCTCATCTATTAAAAAAAAAATGAGTGGCTGGGCTCATTCCTAAGTCGCTATTCAGCTCTCAAATGCTAAGCTAATAACAGCAGTACTCACTCTGTCTGGAATGGCAGCAGCTCTGAGGAATTCAGGGTGGGAGATGTGGTCAGGAATAGAAGTGTGAAAGAGCAAGCTGTGACTCCAGGATAAAGAGGCAGATCAGTGACAGAAATGCAGAATTTCAGAGATAGCTAGTGAACTTCCAAGTAAGCAGGATCATTAATGATCTTATTAAATATTCATAATCATATTAATGTCTTAACTCTTTCACTTAACCAGCACCTGCTGCTCTAGATCCCTGGCTGAGTGCTTGAGGCTGGTGGTTCTCGAACTTGGCTCCATGTTGGAATCATTTGGAATGCATTCAGGAACTGTGATCTGGGTTCCAAAGCCAGAGATTCTGACATACTTGGTTTGGGGTGTAGTCTAGGCATCAGGAGTTTTGAAGTTCTCCTCCATGCCCCCCACCTTCTAATGGCAGCCAACATCAAGAAACACTGAAACTGGAGCCCATTATCCAGAGTGAAGTAAGCCAGAAGCAAAAACAACAATACAGTATATTAACACATATATATGGAATTTAGAAAGACAGTAATGAGAACCCAACATGGGAGACAACAAAAGGAACGCAGATGTATAGAATAGACTTGTGGACTTTGTGGATGAGGGTAAGGGTGGGATGAGATGGGAGAAGGGCATTGAAGCATGTTAATTGTCATGTGTCTAATCAATCGCCAGCCCAGGATTGATGCTCGGGACTGGTGCAGCGAGATTTCCCGGGGGGAAGGGAGGAGGGAGGGGGGACCCGGAGGGGAAGCATATGTAAACCCATGGTGATATCATGACAATGTATGGCAAAAACAATAATAAATAAATAAATAAATAAATAAAATAAAAATAAATAAAATGCAAAAAAAAAAAAAAAAGAAACACTGCCTTAAGCTATAGATGCTCTTGCCCCCTCCCACATAACAGATATGTCTCCTTACAGGCAGGGACCACATCTTGCTCATCTTTGCAGTCCTGAGAGTATCTCCTATGTAACAGCTGATGAATTGGATTTGGAGAGTGTATTTGTTTCCTATTATAGCTGTTAACAAAGTGCTACAAACTAATATAACACAAATTAGTTTTCTTATAGTTCTGGAGGTCAGAAGTCCAAAACAGGTCTCAATGAGCTGAAATCAAGATGTCAGCAGGCATGATTCCCTCTGGAGGCTTTAAGGAAGAATCTAGTTGCTTGCCTTCTCCAGCTTTTAGAGGCTGTTCATGGTTCTTGACTTACGGCACACACTTCAGCCCCTGCTTCCCTTCTCATACACATCTCCTCTACTCTGGCCCTCTTGCCTCCCTTTTATAAGGTTCCTTGTAATTATATTGGGCCAACTGGGATAATCCCATTGTAAGGTCCTTAAGTGAATCACATTTGCACAGCCTCACCAGCCATCTAAGGTAACATTTTCACGGGTTCTGGGAATTAGGACAGGACATCTTTGCAGGGGACACTGTTCTACCGACCGCAGATAGAGACAGAGCAGCTGCTATAATTACAAGCCCACCCATGGAATGAAGTTTCCCTGGGACACGTGGCGTCTCTTTACTTTCCCTTTCTTGTTTTAGCTGTGTGGGGATTTAACCAGAGACCGTCTTTGTGAAAAGTTATGAACCCCAGTGAAAATTTCACATGTGAAAAAACAGTGAGGAGCCTGGGAGCAACAGAAATAAAGAGCAGATACATATTTTTAAATGAATCAGTAAAGTGATATTCAGAACCAGAATTGGCTGTGGTGAGTTTTAAAGGGCAGACAGAGATGCCTGATTGCTCTGGCAAAGGGCTTGTGTCTCTGGGCTGGCGGGATGACCGGGATCTCTGTGTGGGTTTTCCTCACCTCCCACCCACTGCCCCTTGCTCCCTGAGCCTGGCTGTGCTATGGGACAAGCAGCCAGCTGGCACCTCCAGCCCCTCCCACAGCTCTCTGCAAGCAGCTCCCTCGCTCCTGGACACAGAGTGTGATGGCCAGCACATAATGCATGGGGCCCCGAGGCAGAGGTGATGTCAAACGATTGGGGACCAAGGAGAAGGGGCCTAAAAGACATGGTTTTAGACAAGGTTTTCCCATTTCCTGCTGAATGCATCAGCTGGTAGAGTTCGACAAAGAAAATATCTCTTTACCGAGGGACTAGTCTGCCCTGTTGACCTGCTATAGGCGCTCAATTCCCTTCTCTCACCAAAGCCCCAAGATGTTTCTTCCCAGCTGGTCTCTCTGTCTTGTAGGACAGTGGAGTCCAGCCAGCCCTGTCCTTCCCCACTGAACTGGTCAAGTTCCTGCTGAGAACTCCCTCCAGCCAGAGCGTGGCCCTAGCTGTTGCCGTGGTGACAGCCAGCTGCTGCTTAGCACCAGCCCGGGAACTGGGCACAAAGGAGGGGTGTGCACACAGGGTCACTCTGCACTCCTGGAGGCCTGTGGCCAGGGAGTTTGAAAGTCTAAACTTCTCTGTTTCCGCACCCTGGAATCAGACTTTATAAAGTTTCCTTTGTAAGGTAGTTCTGCTACTTTACACCAACCCATTCATGTGCAAGCATTCTTTCATTCTGGTTTGCACTTTCATTCTTACATTTGACACATTGACCTCCAAGAGGGTTAGAGACCTGGGAGCATCTCCTCAGGCCTGCTTGAGCTTGAAGACCTTCCCTTTGAACTAGCTGTATTCAAATTCAGAACTTCACAGTTTCTATGTGACCCTGGGCAAGTTAACCATTAGTAATGATTTGTTGTTAGTCGCTAAGTCGGCCTGACTCTTTTGTGACCCCAAGGACTGCAGCCCACCAGGCTCCTCTGTCCATGGAATTTCCTAGGCAAGAATACTGGAGTGGGTTGCCATTTCCTTCTCCAAGGGATCTTCCCAGCACAAGGATCAAACCCTCACATCTCCTGCTTAGCAGGCAGATTCTTTACCACTGAGCCACCTGGGAAGCCCCAGTTAGTAATGATAGATAATATTTATTACTAGGCATTTTGTTAAATGCTTTCCATGCATTCTTTTATTTCATCTTCACAGTAATCTTATTACATATAGTTGTTTTAAATTCCCATCTCAGGGACTTCCCTGATGGTGTAGTGGTTAAGAATCCGCCTGCCAATGCAGAGGACACAGGTTTGATCCCTGGTCCAGGAAGATTCCACATGCTTCAGGGCAACTAAGCCTGTGTGTCACAACGACTTAGCCCTCGCTCTAGAGCCTGAGAGCCGCAACTACTGAGCCTGTGTGCCTAGAGCCTGTGCTCTGCAACAAGAAAAGCCACTGCAGTGAGAAGCCCGCACACCACAACAAAGAGTAGCCTCCACTCGCTCCAACTAGAGAAAAGCCCAAACAGCAACAAAGACCCAACACAGCCAAAAAGAACAACAACAAAAAAAAACCAAATAAATTCCCAGATACAGAAACTGAAATTCAGAGAGTTGTTCAGCATGGGCTCAGATTCGCCTCACTCGGAAGCCCCTGTTCCTAACTGCTGTTCTGTATTAACTTTGCATTGCCTTAACTTCCTCATCTGTACGATGGGGAGAATAGCTGCCTCAAATGTGATCATCCTGATACAGGCTTTTCATGGAGGTAATGGCCTGCCAGATTCTATCAACAGTGTCACTGGGGAGGAAAAAGATGCTCATTTCTGGTCCAGGAAGAGTCGTCATCCTCCTCCTCTCCTCCAGGGTTACTCATGGCTCTTAGGGCTCCAGGTTTCCAAAACCTCAGAGTGTGGCTCCTTCCCTGTCTCCACAGGTGATTTCCATGGTGATGGTGGCTGTGGGCGTCTATGCTAGACTGATGAAGCACGCAGGTGAGCTACAGTTCCTGTCCATCTCCCCATGACTCTTGCCTGCCCCATTCTCCTCTGCCTCTCAGCCCTGGCCCTTCAGTCCTCCTCCACACAGAAGCCATGGAGCAGCCACCCTCTAGCCAAATCCTGGCAGCTTACTCTGCCTGGCCACACAGCCAGTTCACCTGGATTTCCCTGAGCTCCCGCGAATCTTCTGAGATCTGCCTGCATTTTAGGCTTAGGGCGTTTCTAGGGAAGAAGGTAGGCTTCTGGGTGCAAAGACTAACCAGAGGCTTCAGCCCTCCCTTCGCTCTGTTCCGGAGAAACTCAACCTCCATTCCTATTCCTCTACACGAAGTCTCCAGGAAACAGAATCTGCAAAAGCTAGCAAGCCTAATGCCATTCTAATTCTTTTTGGGAGCGAAAGTGGTTCCTCCTCTCTCAAGCCTGGGAATAAAGGCTCTTACTTTGTTAGTTCCTCAAATTAAAGGCCACAGACCGTTCTGGGCCCTTGGTGTTCTCCCCGTGGGAGGGTAGTACTGCTCCCTGTAACCTTTACCTAGCCACACTGCAGAGTCCCCCACCAGGGGATGAGGACAGTTCTGGGAGCGCCCCACCCTACCCCTGGAACCCGGCTCAGTCGGCACCAGCTCAGACTGAGAGACAGCCCCTCCCCCAGAGGCAGCACTGGCCTGCCTGGCTGTGGACCCGGCCATCCTGCTGATCGTGGTGGGCATCCTCATGTTCCTGCTAACCTTCTGCGGCTGCATCGGATCTCTCCGTGAGAACATCTGCCTCCTACAGACGGTGAGTGGTCAGGGGTGGCCCCCTGGGAAGGCCTGGGCCCTTCCTCCCTGTGCTTCTCCTTCCTGAGACCTTTCAGTTTCTTTTGTCCCTTGCGGCCCCCAAGGTCTGTGCTTTCCACTCCTCGCTGTAGAACTCAGCCCATTATAACCCAGCAAGGGCGACCACCCCCAGGACAGCGTCCTAGAGGCAGCCGCCTTTACTGTGGGGGTAGGGGGTATCTGGGAGAAGTGGCCTGTGGCCCCCAGTTCCCCCGTGGCCCTGGGAAACTCCTGCCCAGCGCGGTAATAGACTGTCTCTTGTTTCCTCCTGCTCCCCCACAGTTCTCCCTCTGTCTCACCATCGTGTTCCTGCTACAGCTGGCAGCTGGGGTCCTAGGCTTCGTCTTCTCGGACAAGGTAACTCTGGGAGTCACAGGGCCTTCTCAGATGTGAAACAGAGGGAGGAAGGGAAGGTTTCTGCCTGTGCTCAGCCTAATTAACCACAGTGGTCCTTCCTCTGAGGAGCATTAGCCTTTGAAAGATTGTCCTTAGGGATGAATGCATGCCCTTTAAAGTCACCATATTTAAAGAGGATTTCAAGATTGTAAGGTGTTTTCCTCTGACAGTCTGAGAGGCCAACAGGGAAATAAATTCTATGAACCCAAAGTTAAAATAGTCTGCAAACTTTAAAGGCAAACAATTGAGTAAAATTCAGTTATTGAGTGGATCACAGACAACATGAAGAGCCTATTATTTCTTTTAAAAATTATTTACCGGGATAAACAAAAGTAAGAAAAGGGGGAAGTAAACAAGACTTTAAACATCTCTCACCATATCTGGAAGTGGTCTGCCATTCAGTGGCAGCCCTTTTAATTAAAAACCATAATTTCTTTCCAAAAGGGCAGATGATTGCCAGGGGCAGAGTATAGGACCATGGATAAGAAATTTTGAGAAAAGTAATGAAGCAGGAAGGAAGAGAGCATGCTTAAACTATGAAATCGAGAGCCACTGAATCAATTCAGAATGTCCTAGTCCTTCTGGCTTAGTAAAATCCTAAAAATGATAGAGGGAAAAAATCTGTACTCAA
The DNA here is from genome assembly GCA_007570785.1 of Antilocapra americana. Lineage (NCBI taxonomy): Eukaryota > Metazoa > Chordata > Mammalia > Artiodactyla > Antilocapridae > Antilocapra > Antilocapra americana. Next base: position 450,784 of record ML664205.1, read on the forward strand.
AAACATCGCGTCTAAAGAGATGCAATTCCCTTATGTCCACTAGATGTCAGCATCTTAGCTCAGTTAGTCTACTAAAAAGCAATCCATCCCCTCAACACACACACAAACTAGCTTCACTGCTTTCCATCAGTCAAGTATTTTGTGTAATAGTACTCAGAGATAGATAAATATTGGCTTATCTTGAAATGCGGCTCTGAGACGCGGCAACAGTAGATCAGCATTTTTCTTGCCCACAGGTACCTGGGAGCCCAAGGATGCATGGGCTTCAGAACTGGCCCTCTTCCCTGCTAGGACTTGGTTCTGACTTCATGGTTGACTTAAATAAAGAAGGACGAGCACCGTCTATTGCTGTTTCTGCAGGGGAGCAGGTTAGGGGCTAGTCCTGTATTCTGATTCCCTCCTCATGTTTCTGGCAGGTGCGGGGCAAAGTGAGTGAGATTATCAATAATGCCATCGTGCACTACCGAGATGACTTGGACCTTCAGAACCTCATCGATTTTGGCCAGAAGGAGGTATGGGTTGAGGCGGGGGGTGGTCATCTAGTGGTCTGGGAAGCTATGGGTAAAAGTTAATGCTATCCCAAGAGACAACTCACCCTCAAGGTCTGTGGGCTTTTCATTACCTGATAGGTAATGGTTTCTGGGAAACGGTTTGGCAAAAAAGCCACACATAGCTTTAAAAGTACTTCTACAGGCACAGAACAGTATATATAGTATTCTACCAATTGTGTAAAAGAGGAAAGAATATGTATTCATATTTACAAAAGGAATATGGAAAGAATATAAAAGAAACCATTATAAGGGGTTACTCATGGAGGGGAACTGGCAGATTTTTTTAATATCACCAATTAGAAAGTTAGATTTTTTCAATTGTGGTAAAATATACATAATATCAAATTCATCATTTTAAGTGTACAGATCTGCAGCACTAAGTACATTCACACTGTTGTATAGCCATCATCCCTATCCATCTCCCAAACTTTCTTCCAAAACCGAAACTCAATACCCATTAAACACTAACTCTCCAATTCCCCACTCCTCCTAACAACCACCATTCTATTTTCTGTCTCTATGAAATTCTAACTCAGTGAATACTGTGTTTGTCCCTTTGTGACTGACTTGTTTCACTTAGCATGTCTTCCGGATTCATCTATGTTGTGAGTTGTGCCAAAATTTCCTTCCTTTATAATGCAGAATAATATTCCATCATATGTATATATCACACTTTGTTAATCCATTTGTCTTTTGGTGCACCCTTTGGATCACTTCTGTATTTTGGCTCTTGTGAATAATGCTGCTGTGAGTCAGAAGTTATATTTGAAACAAAAGTGCTTTTGAGACCAGTGCTGAGTTCCCCTTCACTTTAAGTTCACCTTAACTTGGTTCCTATTTGCTTTCATGGTGTAATTATGGGCCCACAACATTGAAGAGTCCCCTCCTGTGCTTTCTCTACATTAAGAAAAATGTTTGTAGCACTGATCCTTTAATTATTTCAGGCCGTATTTTGGGAACATATCCTTTTGCCAGGCTCTAAGCTTCCCCAGTGACTCAGCAGTAAAGAATCCGTCTGCCAATGCAGGAGACATGGGTTCGATCCCTGGGTTGGGAAGATCCCCCGAAGAAGGAAATGGCAACCCACTCTAGTATTCTTGCCTGGAAAATCCCATGGATGGAGGAGCCTGGCGGTCTATAGCCCATAGGGTTACAAAGAGTCTGACACGACTTAGCAACTAAACAACAAATACTACGCAAGAGTGCAAAACCAGAAACTGCCCCCAAGGAGCTAATAGTTGAGTGTGTAAAACAAAGTATATATACAAGAAGTTATAATAAAATATATAAAGTAATAGAAATTAAGAAAAGATAATTTCTTCAGGTGAAGGTCACTGAGAAGCTTGAGCTCAAAGTTTCAAGGCTGTGTTTAAACACAACTTGAACTTACGAGTAGAAGCTTGCCATAGACTTCTGGTTGCTTTGAGAGTTCCCTGTGTCACCTCAGCGTAAGGGGTGGGTGATTTTTAACCCCTGTGATGGGCTCTGTTGCAGTTCAGCTGCTGTGGAGGGATTTCCTACAAGGACTGGTCCCTGAACATGTACTTCAACTGTTCAGAAGACAACCCCAGCCGTGAGCGCTGTTCTGTGCCTTACTCCTGTTGTTTGCCTACCCCCAACCAGGTGAGCACACCTCCCGCCTCATTTCCTCCCAGTGATCTGAGTTACTTTCTTTTTTTTTTTTTTTTTAATATTTATTTATTTATTTTTACTTGGCTTCACCAGGTCTTAATTGGAGCACGTGGGATCTAGTTCCCCAACCAGGGATTGAACCCGGGCTCCCAGCATTGGGAGCACAGAGTCTTAGCCACTGGACCACCAGGGAAGTCCCTGAGTTACTTTCTGATTAGGGCAGCTGCCATCGGAAATCTCCATCCCCTAGCTCAGCCAGTCAGTTCTGCAGAACAGCGGTCAGATGTTTTTCTTCACTCCGATCTGATGGCTTTGTCAATCTTTCACTTCTATAGCCCACCTGGTGGCCCAGAAGGCCCAGGTCTCTAAAGCAAGGAGAACTGGACTCAGACCTCCAGAGGAAAGGAAATCTGCATTTTAGCAACTTCCAACCTAGCATCCTCCACATATATTCTCTAACAATTTAGGAGTTTAGGAAGGGTGAGAGGCCCATCAGCTAGGGCCCCAAAGAAAAAGTTTTAGGAATGGGAGTCCCACTTGGTTTCTGAACTCTCTCCCCAGGCAGTGATCAACACCATGTGTGGCCAAGGTATGCAGGCCCTTGACTACTTGGAAGCTAGTAAAGTCATCTACACTAACGGCTGTATTGACAGATTGGTCAACTGGATACATAGCAACCTCTTCGTACTTGGTGGTGTGGCACTGGGCCTGGCCATCCCTCAGGTAACTTACCCTGTAAAACTGCGGTTCCACAATTCTATAAAGACTCCTTTAGTTTGGGAGAGGGCACCTGGGACTCAGCTAGGGTGTCAAGCGCTAACACTGCTGAAGGACAGATGGGATGGTGCTGACTGCACTAGGAAGACTGAGTCAGGGAAAACAAGGCTATCACTCATGGCTGAGGACCCAATTCCTTCTTACCTTTTCCAGCTGGTGGGAATCCTGCTGTCCATGATCCTAGTGAGTCAGATCAAAGATCAGATCAAACTACAGCTCTACAATCAGCAGCACCGGGCGGACCCATGGTACTGAAGATCCATCCTGCACCTCCTCTGTAGGGCAGCAGGCGAGCCTCATCAAGTGGTTACTGCTGCCGGCACCCAGTGGAGATTGGATTCCAGCCCTGCAAGCCACAGCCCAGTGGGAGGAAGCAAACTCCAAGGCAGCAGAAGGCAGGGTGCACAGGTGGCTCTAGCCTAAGAAGGATGTGCCTGCTCTCCTCATCCCAGCTCTCAGCATTGTTATTTTGTATTCTCTGTAACCTCAATCATTTGGGTTTATGTTTTTGTTTTGTCTGAGACAGATGCTTGAGCAACAGCAGTTGCACAGAGTTGTGGGGGCACTGGGCTTTTCACCAAGCCGTGACAACTGACGGCCCTACTAGGGCTGCTACTGAGCTTGACCAACATCCTCAGATTCTTGCTGTTGCCAATAAGCCCTGCCTGGAGTCCAGTTGGCATAATACCAGCTCCAGAAGGGACTGGGGCGGAGCAGGCATTGAGCCCGGGGGTCGACTGGGGACAGCGGCCTGTCTTGGGTAGGAGTGGAAGGCGATGTGTTTACTAACTGCCTGTCCTGCCACCCTCCCAGGTAGTCAGAGTGAGCTACATCCTGCCCCTCCCTCATTTCCATGGAAACGTGGCGGCAAGGGCAAGGGGTACAACAGCCACCAAATTCATCTCTTCTTTCCCTTAAAAAATGTTTGGAACCATAGTCTATATTCTGCAGCCAGCAGAGGTGGGAGTGAGCGATAGGCGCCCTTGAATCCCACCCTGTATGGCCCTCCCTGTCCAGTAAGTGGATTTCCTTTTTAAATATTGGCAGTGTGCAGAGAAAGAGAAGTTAATACCCGCCCACCACCGCCATTTCTCTGCAGCAGAGCTCAGTGTAAGCAGGGATCTTGCTGGGGCTGGGGGAGCCAGAAATGGCAATAAAAAAGTTTGTTGACCTGGACTAGGCTGGACTCTGTGAATTTTCCATTCTGGCAACCAGAAGGTTGGGTGGGGGGGCGGTAGAAGGGCCCAGTTGTATGGGGGTGGGGTGCGAGGGGAGAAGAGGGAGGCCTCCCTCCAGGAGGGGACACGACTGTCTCCTAAAGGCTACTGTACTTCGCCCGCCCCATCACCCACCCCGCCTCCCTCCAGCAGATGCGTTATTCCCCTCCCACAACTTCATCCTCTCCGGTTTAAATTAGATAGATTCCCAATTCGGATCTGGGAACAGCGTAATTTTATCCCAAAATGCGACGTTAATTTTTTTTTTCCGAACGAAAATAAATTAATTTGCTACCCAAAACTTTCCAGATGGGTTACGTCGGTAAATCCCAGTCCAGCCCTCTAGCGGGGAAGGGAGGGGCGGGGGAATGAGGAGCAAGAAGGCCAACTCTTCACTCCCAGTCCAGACCCTCTGGCCCTCTCTTCCATCTTTATCTGAAGGAGCTGGGTACCGCGGCCCATCCGGCTTTAGGGAAAAAAAAAATCTTCCATCCGGGTGTGGGGTTTCCTCGTGCGGAGAGGAGCTTGCGAGCCAGGCGGGCAGGGAGGCCGGGCTGCAGCGTCGGGGGCCGGGCCGGGGCGGGGCCGCGCGGCGCCGTGGGTGGTCCCGCCTCCGCGGCGGCTAGGCTGGCGCCTCCGCCCCCCGGCCTCGCGGAGACTGTAGGGCTGCACGCCAGCGCTTGGATGTGGGGCTGCGTGACCCCACTACCCGGTGAGTGTCCTCCAAGTCTCGCCACGCTCTGAGGTCGGGGGGCTCACGCTAGGGCCTTGGCCTGGCTGGAAAGATGAGAGAAGCCTTCCAGCGCTGTCTCCCCGCCCCCAGTTTCCCCTAAGCCAGCCTTCTGCTCCTGGGAGGGCGCCTTTCCAGCCGCCGCCTGGGCCCCCAGCCAATGTTTAGCTCCAGCTAGTAACAGAACGGAAAGAAAAAATAAAATCTTTTTTTTTTTTTTTTTTAAAGTAAGGGCCTTTTATTCTGGGAGAGAAGAGTTAAAAAAAAATAAAAATAAAAGCACGCTGTGATAGAGGCAGAGAGAGGCATTTTATACTCTTTCATTTGGTGATGCAAACCCAGAAATCCATGTTGGGAGCTGGGGTGATGCACCTTCCTGGTTCACAGACTTTGAGGAGCGTACCTGGTAGGAGGCAGTTTAGAGCCTCTTGGAGGAAAACACTAGGAACTCTGGTCTGCAGAGTTAGTTCAGTTCAGCCGCTCAATCGTGTCCGATGCTTTGCGACCCCATGAATCGCAGCACGCCAGGCCTCCCAGTCCATCACCAACTCCCGGAGTCTACCCAAACCCATGTGCATCAAGTCAGTGATGCCATCCAACCATCTCATCCTCTGTCATCCCCTTCTCATTCCCCCAATCCTTTCCAGCGTTAGGGTCTCTTCCAATGAGTCAACTCTTCGCATGAGGTGGCCAAAATATTGAAGTTTCAGCTTCAACATCAGTCCTTCCAATGAACACCCAGGACTGATCTCCTTTAGGATGCATTGGTTGGATCTCCTTGCAATCCAAGGGACTCTCAAGAGTCTTCCCCAATACCACAGTTCAAAAGCATCAATTCTTCAGCGCTCAGCTTTCTTCACCGTCCAGCTCTCACATCCATACATGACTCTGGAAAAACCATAGCCTTGACTAGATGGACCTTTGTTGACAAAGTAATGGCTCTGCTTTTAAATATGCAACCTAGGTTGGTCATAACTTTCCTTCCAAGGAGTAAGTGTCTTTTAATTTCATGGCTGCAATCACCATCTGCAGTGATTTTGGAGCCCCCCAAAATAAAGTCTGACACTGTTTTCACTGTTTCCCCATCTATTTCCCATGAAGTGATGGGGCCAGATGCCATGATCTTAGTCTTCTGAATGTTGAGCTTTAAGCCAACTTTTTCACTCTCCTCTTTCACTTTGGAGGCTTTTTAGTTCCTCTTCACTTTCTGCCATAAGGGTGGTGTCGTCTGCATATCTGAGGTTATTGATATTTCTCCCGGCAATCTTGATGCCAGCTTGTGCTTCTTCTTCCAGCCCAGCATTTCTCATGATGTACTGTGCATATAAGTTAAATAAGCAGGGTGACAATATACAGCCTTGATGTACTCCTTTTCCTATTTGGAGCCAGTCTGTTGTTCCATGTCCAGTTCTAACTGTTGCTTCCTGACCTGCATACAGGTTTCGCAAGAGACAGGTGAGATGGTCCCATCTCTTTCAGAATTTTCCACAGTTTATTGTGCTCCACACAGTCAAAAGCTTTGGCATAGTCAATAAAGCAGAAATAGATGTTTTTTCTGGAACTCTCTTGCTTTTTCAATGATCCAGCAGATGTTGGCAATTTGATCTCTGATTCCTCTGCCTTTTCTAAAACCAGCTTGAACATCTGGAAGTTTATGGTTCACGTATTACTGAAGCCTGGCTTGGAGAATTTGGGATTCAAATACAGATTTCTTGAACCCCAAACTACTTAAGTCTTTAGTGTCTCTCATTATCTAACCTTCAGGCTCGTATAAAAGGAGTAAGGAATTTCTGCCCGGGTACCAGGGCTTATAACACCCTGAGCATTAAATGTGCAGGACCTTCTCATGCAATTCAGTATTTCTACCTAAATACCTTTCTCGGTGTCTTTTTAGCTTTTTTTCTCTTTGGTCTGATGCTGGGAGAGAAAATGCCTCAATTTTTAAAGGTTTCTCATCATGAGTTCACATTTCAATTTAATTTGCTCCCTGAATTTCTGTCAGTTTAATAACCCTAGTATCAAGCATGTGGGGTTAACACGACTGTCTAATTATTGTTGTTCAGTTGCTAAATCGTGTCCAACTCTTTGCCACCCCAGGGACTGCAGCACACCAGGCTCCTCTGTCTTCCACTATCTCTAAGAGTTTGCTCACATTCATGTCCATTGAGTCAGTGATGCTGTCTAACTCATCCTCTGCCTCCCCCTCCTCCTTTTGCCTTCAATCTTTCCCAGCATCAGAGCCCTTCCAGTGAGTCACATCAGGTGGCAGAAGTATTGGAGCTTCAGCATCAGTCATTTCAATGAACATTCGGGGTTGATTTCCTTTAGAATTGATTGGTTTGATTTTCTTGCAGTCCAAGGGACTCTCAAGAGTCTTCTCCAGCACCACAATTCAAAAGCATCAATTCTTCAGCTCTCAGCCTTTCTTATGGTCCAGCTCTCACTTTTGTACATGACTACTGGAAAAGCTATAGGTTTCACTATATGGACCTTTGTTGGCAAAGTGATATCTGTGCTTTTTAACATGCTGTCTGGTTTTGTTATAGTTTGAATAGCTATCAAAGCTAGGCTTCAAAGGTGAGTGAATGGAAGAAGATTGTTGGCGCAATAGAAATCAGGCTGGATGGGCAGAAGTGGAGAGAAAGAACCACCAAATTATCCAGATCATCTCTCATCTTAAGATTCTTAATTTAACCATATCTATAAAGTCCCTTTTACATTATATACATGTGTATATATTATATATACAAACATATGTGTATATAATGTATTAATTATTAATTAATATATTAATCCCTAATATATCAGGATTAGGCATGGACATTTTGGGGTGGCCATTATTCAAAATGTCACATCCCCTTCCCACTACATGCATGACTTAAAGGTGGAGGAGATGTAGGAAAGAACTGTTGTTGAATATCGGCAAGAGTTTGACATAGGTGTTGTCTGCCCTTCACCTAATAGTTACCTAACATTTATTGTGTGCTTGCTGTGTGTCAGGTACATGTTTATTACAAAATTTGATGGGTGAATCCATAACTGTTTTCTAACTTGTTCCCATCCCAAAGACCAGATTTGTTAACAGGGCCAGGGACCAGTTTCAAAAAAGGGCGACAACATAGCTGTTCAGAGAGTTCTTCTGGTTCATTATTCTAAAAAGGTCAAGAACATTTTGTGAACCCATGCCCCCATAACCCATCCCCCTAAAACATTAAGAGTAATTAGATATTCCAAATTGCCATAGATAAAACACTCAGAGAGGGTAACCACACTGTAGTACTGAGGTTGGAAGTCGAGCTCTAGTGTCTCCTCACTACCATACCAAGAACTTGGTAAATCACATGAATGGAATAGCATAGAGATTCCAGAAATATTTTTAATCTTCTGTACTCTCTGACTAATCAACAAGAAGCCACAGAATGATGAGAGCAAGGGGTCATCATTAATAAAAGTTGTCAGGACACATGGATTACATTATAGAAGAGAAGTCACTTCAATTCATATCTCACATCATACACTGCAATTCATTCCAGAGGGTAAAAGAATGTTTTAAAGCAAAACAAGCAATGAGAATGAAAATCAGAATGTCCTTATGTGTCCTAGAAGCCGAGAACTAGAGTGGACAGCTTTTTGTTCATCTGCCCAGCTCACAAGGATTCTTCCCCCTTTGGAAACTGGCCCCCCTACCCCCTGAGCCATAGGGGTGGGTCTTGAGAAGCTGTGTCTGTACTGTAAGACTTGGTCTCCCGGATAGAACTGAGTAGATCAAGCTTGGGCACTGTGTTAGTATCCTAGGACTGCTGTAACAAAGTATAGTTGACCCTTGGACCATGCAGGGGTTGGGGCACCAACACCCTTTATAGTTGAAAATGCCCAGAGAACTTTATGGTCGACCTTCTGGATCCACAGTTCCACATCTATGAATTCAATCAACCCTGATCATACGGTACTATAGGAAGTATCTATTGAACAAAATCCAGGTGTAAGTGCACCAGTGCAGTTCAAACCCACGTTGTTCAAGAGTCAACTGTACCACAAACTGGGTAGCTTACAGCAGAACTTATTGTCTCATAGCTCTGAGAGCCAGAGTTCTGAGACTCTGTTGGCAGGGTCGTGCTCCCCCTGGCCTCTAGAAGAGGATTCTTCCTCACTTGCCTCTTCCAACTGCTGATAGCCCTAGGCATTCCTTGGCTTGTGGCAGCATAACTGCAACCCCTGCCTCATCTTTACGTGGTGCTTTTCCTTCTGTGTCTGTGTTCCAGTTTCTTCTTCTTAGAAAGACACCAGTACATTGGGATAAGGGCCCACTAGACTCCAGTATGACCTCATCTTAATTACCTCTGCAGCCACCCTATATCCAAATAAGGCCACATTCTGCAGTACTGGAGGGGTAGGGATCCAACATATCTTTTGGGGGGAACACAATTTGACTCATAACAGGCCCTCTGGCCTAAACTGTGGCAGAGTTCTCTTCTCGGGACTTGGGAGCTGAAAATGAGATTCTGGTCACAGCCTGGGCTGACTGGTCTGGTGGAGAAAGAGGAGACAAAAGGAATCTGAGGCTCAGCTTCTTAACACCTTATGGACTGAGTAACAGAAAAGTCTGTTTGCAGAAAGAGCAGAATGAAACAGATTGGGAGGAGGGGCAAAGGAAGGATCCTCCTGGAAGCAGCTTTCATTGTGGTCCTACCATGTTTCTGTAGCTCCAAGGCCGTTCTGTCTTGGATTCCTGGAGACACTCTGTGTGCTCACAGAAAAGTCTGCTTTATTTGCTTAAGGAAGTTCAACTGGATTTCTGTTGCTTACAAGCAAAGCTAATAGAAAAGCTATAATCACAGTAAGATGCTATATCAATTTTTGGTTGCTGCTATATAACAACTCACCACAAACGTAGTGCATAAAACAACACACGCTTATTACCATACAGTTTTATAGGTCAGAGTCTGATATGGGTCTCCCCAGGCTAAAATCAAGGTGCTGGCAAGGGCTGCATTTCTTCTGGAGGTTCCAAGGGAGAATCTCTTTACTTGCCTTTTCCAGCTTCTCTAAGTCCACTTCTTCTATTGTCAAAGCCAGTAACAGCAAATCAAGTCATTCTCACCATTCTCTCTTATTTTCTGTAGCTGGGAAAGGTTCTCTGCTTTTAAGAACCCATGTGAATAGATTGGATCCACCTGTATGATCCAGGCTTCTCTCCCCATCTCAAGACCCTTAATCATATCCTTCTGCCAAATCCCTTTTTACTTCATGAGGCATCATATTCACAGGTTCTAAGGACTGGGATGTGGACATATTTAGGACTTCCCAGGTGGCCCTAGTGGTAAAGAACCCACCTGCCAATGCAGGTAGATATAAGAGACAGGAGTTTGATCCCTGGGTAGGGAAAATCTCCTGGAGGAGAAAATGAAACCTCATTCCAGTATTCTTGCCTGGGAAATTCCATGGGTAGAGAAGACTGGTGGGCTACAGTCCATAGGGCCACAAAAAGTTGGACATGACTGAGCACACATCTTTAGGACACATTATTTTGTCTACCACAGATGCACAATAAAACATATTATGACCATTTATAACAAGATAGATGGCTGAGACCTTAATGATCATTCTTTGCACATTTTTTTTTCTTATAAAATTTCTTCATTTTACATATTTGAACAACTTGGTCTGAAGCTTTGACCTCCTAAAGCTTTTTATGAGGAACACAGGGTCAAAGCCATTCAGATTCAAAGACCTTTATTTAACTGAAGGTCTTCCCATAGCTAAAGATTTAACTATCACAGAAAGACACTGAGTGAAGACATATTCCCAGAGGGCCCAATTGGAGAAGGGAAGGAATGAACAGAATGGGATCAAATGTTTATTTCCCACTAAAGAATTGCATGTATTAAAATGTTATTACTGGAAAAAAAGCAATTGAAATTCCTCTAAGTGTAGAGTCTAAAGTGAATACCTGGATAAACATGTTTTCTGGCAGGAGACTGTAAGGGCCAGTTTATGCATAGACATAGAAAATGAAGCATATACCTCTAGGAAAGTCCATGGACACATGCATTCATTCAACAAAGATAATGTGCCAGGTGTCATTTCAGCACTGGGTGCACAATGGAGAATATAAAAATTCGTGTCTTCCTAAGTCTACTGGAGAGGACAGATTTATACAAAATATGTTATATCTTAGTGGTAAAGAACTCACCTGCCAATTCAGGAGACATAAGAGACGCAGGTCCAATCTCTAGCTCAGGGAGATCCTCTAGAGGAGGGCATGGCAACCCACTCCAGTACTCTTTCCTAGAGAATCCCATGGATAGAGGAACCTGACAGGCTGCAGTCCATGGGGTTGCAGAGTAGGACATGACTGAAGGGACTTAGCACAGCATGCATATATATAACATATGCTGTGATGTCAGGTAGCAATATAGGCTAGGGAAAAAAGCAAGCTCTGAGGGTAGAGCCTGATGGAAGAAGTGCTATTTTGGGTGAGGCAGTTAAAAATGCCTTCATTTTTGGGTGGCTAGCCATGTGGCTTGTTGGATCTTAGTTCCCTGACCAGGGATTGAATCCTGGGCCTCTGGCAGTGAGAGCATAGAGCCCTACCACTGGATCACCAGGGAACTCCTTAAAATGGCCTCGATTTTTAAAATGATTTGATTCTAAACTAAGTATAGACTTACAGGAGTTTGCAAGGAAATGTACAGGGAAGCCCCATGCACTTTTCTCTAACCTCACCCAATGTTGACATCTCATGCAATTATAGTGTGATATCAGAACCAAGGAATTGACACTAGTGCAGCCCATAGAGCTAATTCAAATTTCATCAGTCATACACGCACCATAGATCTATGTAATTTTATCTTAAGTGTAGCCTTGAGTAATCAACACAATCAAGGTACCAAAATGCATATATAAACTGTATCTCAATAAAACTGTTACAAAAAAATACTCAATTGTGCCATCATCACAAGATACATCATTGGTATTACATCTGCATAGCTACCTGTGTGCTTAGTCACTTCAGTTGTGTCTGACTCTTTGCCATGCTATGAACTGTAGCCTGCTAGGCTCCTCTGTCCAAGAGATTCTCTGGGCAAGAATACTGGAGTGGGTTGCTAATTCCTCCTCCAGGGGATCTTCCTGACCCAGGGATCAAACCCATGTCTCTTATGTCTCGTGCATAAGAGAATCCATGTCTCTGGATTCTTTACCACTAGCACTAGCCATAGCCACACCCATTCCCTAACCCCTGGCAACCACTAATTCATTCTCCATCTCTATAATTATATTATTTCATGAATATTACATATGAAATCATGCAGTAGATATCCTTTTAGATTGGTTTTTTCTTTCAATAAAAAGGTCAGTTTTCATTCCAATCCCAAAGAAGGGCAATGCCAAAGAATGCTCAAACTACCATACAACTGTGCTCATTTCACATACTAGCAAGGTAATGCTCAAAATCTTTCAAGCTAGTCTTTAACAGTATGCGAACTGAGAAATTACAGATTATGAGCTGGATTTAGAAAAGGCAGACGAACCAGAGATCAAATTACCAACATCTTTTGTCATAGAAAAAGCAAGGGAATTCCAGAAAAACATCTACTTCTGTTTTATTGACTAAGCAAAAGACTTTTACTATATGGATCACAACAAATTGTGAAAAATTCTTAAAGAGATGGGAATATCAAACCATTTTACGTGCCTCCTGAGAAACCTGTATGCAGATAGAGAAGCATAAGTTAAACATGGACATGGACCAATGGACTGGTTCAAAATTGGGAAAAGAGTATGTCAAGGCTGTATATTGTCACCCTGCTTATTTAACTTCTATGCAGAGTGCAAAATGCTAGGCTGAATGAAGCACAAGCTGGAATCAAGATTGCCAGGAGAAATATCAACAACCTCAGATATGCAGGTGATACCACCATAATGGCAGAGAGTGAAGAGGAACTAAAGAGCCTCTTGATGAAGCTGAAAGAGGAGAGTGATAAAGCTGGCTTCAAATTCAATATTCAAAAGATGTAGATCATGGCATCCAGTCCTATCACTTCATGAAACAATGGAAACAGTGGCAGACTGTATTTTCTTGGGCTCCAAAATCACTGTGGATGGTGACTGTGCCATGAAATTAAAAGACGCTTACTGCTTGAAAGAAAAGCTATGACAAACCTAGACAGCATATTAAAAAGCAGAGACATCACTTTGCCAATAAAGGTCCATATAGTGAAACTTATGGTTTTTCCTGTAGTCATGTACAGATGGGAGAGTTGGACCATAAAAAAGGCTGATCACCAAAGAATTGCTGCTTTTGAACTATGGTGTTGGAGAAGACTCTTGAGAGTCCCTTAGACTGCAAGGAGATCAAACCAGTCAATCCTCAAGGAAATCAACCCTGAGTATTCTTAGGAAGGACTGATGCTGAAGCTCCAGTACTTTGGTCACCTTATGCGAAGAAATGACTCATTGGAAAATACCCTGATTCTGGGAAAGATTGAAGGGAGGAGAAGAAGGGGGTGACAGAGGATGAGATGGTTGGATGGCATTACTGTCTCAATGGACATGAATTTGAGCAAGCTCCAGGAGATGGTAAAGGACAGCAAAGTCTGGCGTGCTGCATGCAGTACAAGGGGTCACGAAGAGTCAGACACGACTTAGTGACTGAACAATGACAACATAAATCCCTTGAGATCTGTCCAAGTTGTTGCATATATCATTCCTTTTTATTGCTGACTTCTGTTCCATGATGGGCTTCCCAGGTTGTGCAGTGGTAAAGAATCCACCTGCAATACAGGACATGTGAGTTTGATAACTGGGTCAGGAAGTTCCCCTGCAGAAAGAAATGGCAGCCCACTCCAGTATTCTTGCCTGGGAAGTCCCAAGGACAGAAAAGCCTGGCGGGCTACAGTCCATAGGGTGGCAAAATTGTCAGACACAACTTAATGGCTAAAGAGCAGCAGCAGCAGCAGTGTTCCATGGTATGGATGTACCAGTTTGTTTACCCATTCACCTATTAAAAGGCATTTGGTTAGTTTTTCAGTTTTGAGATATTACAGATAAAACTGCTATGAACACTGATGTACAAGTCCCTGCGTGGAAATAAGCCTTTGTTTCTTTTGGCTAAATGCCCAGAAGTGTGATTGTTTGGGTTGTATGGTAAGTGTATGTATGCTTTTTGCAGAGGGTCTGGTTTCTAGAGGGACTGTATCGCTTTACATTGCCCAGCAATGTGTAAGTGATCCAGTTTGTCCCCAGCCTTGCCAACATTTGGTGCTAATCATGTTTTTCACTTTAGCCATTTTGATAAGTATTCCCGATTATCTCATTGTAGTTTAATTTGCATTTCTCTAATGACTAATGATGTTGAATATCTTTTGATGGACTATTTGCCACCTATATATTCTCTTCAGTGAGACTATGTTTTGCCCATTTTCTAATGAAGTTGTTCCTTTTTTTTTACTGTTGAGTTTTGAGAGTTCTTTATATATTCCAGATTCTAGATCTTTGTCAGATATGTGATTTGCAAATATTTTCTCCCAGTCTATAATGCCTTTTCATTCTCTTAATAGTGTCTTTTGCAGAGCTAACATTTTAAAAATTCTGATAAGGTCCAATTTATTTTTTTTCTTATGGGTCATTGTTTTGATATCAAATCTAAGAACTCTTTGATGAATCATAAGTCTTTAAAATTTTCTCCTATATTTTTTTCCTAGAAATTTTATAGTTTTACATTTGCATGATTAATGAATTAATTAATGGCTGCACTGGGTCTTTGTTACTGCGTGTGGACTTTCTGTAGTTGCAGCAAGCAAGGGATACTCTCTTGTTGCAGAGCACAAGCTCTAGGGTGCACAGGCTCTGTTGCCCTGTGGCATTTGGGATCTTCCTGCACCAAGGATTAAACCAGTGTCCCCTGCATTGTAAGGAGGATTCTTAACCACTGTACCACCAGAGAAGCCCTACAAGATAATTTTGAGTTAATTTTTGTATAAGCTATAAAGTTTAGGTTGTTTCATATTTTTGTTTATGATGTCTAATTTCTCCAGCACCACTTATTGAAAAGATTGTCCCTCTTCCATTGAATTTCTTTTGCTACTTTGTCAAAAATTAATTGGGCGTATTTGGAGGCATACTTACGAATTCTCTATTCTATTCTATTCCATTGATCAATATATCTTTTTGTCAGTGCCACATTGTCTTGATCATTGTAGCTTTATAGTAAGCTTTAGAATCGAATTATTCCTCCCACTTTATTCTTCTTTTCCAAAAACTGTTTTGGCTATACTAGGGTCTTTCACTTTTTATATAAATTTTAGGATAAGCTTGTCTATGTCTGCAGAGAAACTTGCTGAGATTTCAGTAGGAATGGTGTTAGAGATTTAGGGGAAATTGACGTCTTTACTATGTTGAATCTTCCGATCTATAAACAAGTGTGTCTCTCCAAGGATTTAAGTTGTCTTTCATTCCTTCCACGAGCATTGACTAATTTTCTTCATACAGGTCTTATACATATTTTTGGTAGATACATATAAAAGTATTTCATTTTCTTTGGAGCAATTATAAAGAATGCCTTCTTGAGGAGAAATAGTTGAAAGAGACCTGAGAGAAGGGAGAAGATGAAAGTGAACAACAGTCACAGGTTCTGAGGCAGGTGTTTGCTTGGTGTGTGAAAGGGCCAGCAAAAAGAACAGGTTTAGATGGAGTGAGCTAGAAAAAGAGCAGGGCTCCCCTGGTGGCTCAGACAGTAAAGAATCTGCTTGTAGTATGGGAGACTAGGGTTCGATCCCTGGGTGGGGATGATTTCCTGGAGAAGGGCATGGCAATCCACTCTAGTATTCTTGCCTGGAGAATTCCATGGAAGAGGAGCCTAGAGGGCTCCAGTCCATGGGGTTACAAAGAGTCAGACATGACTGAGTGACTAACACAGACACACAGAGAAAAGGAGTAGTGGCAAATGAGATCCAGGAGGTTGCCAGGAGTCAATAGCACCTTGGTGAAGTCATGATAAGATCTTGGACTTTACCTTGAATGTGGTGAGATGCCATTAGAGAGTTCTGAACACAGGGATGATATGATCTGACTTACATTTTGAAAAGGATCACCCTGGCATCTGGCTGGAGAGTTGACTGTAGGAGGGTATAGGGAAACAGAGTGCTCTGTTAGGAAGCTCCTGAAGTGGCCCAGGAGACAGATGATGGACGCTCCAGCTAGGTTGACAGCTGTGGAGGTAATGAGGAGTAGTTTGAGTCTAGACATATTTTGAATGTGTAGCTGACAGAATACACTGATGGACTGACTGTGGGATGTAACACAAAGAGAAGAGTCAAGGATGAGTCAAAGGTTCTTGCCTTGGGTGTAACTGGCTAAATAGTGGTGCCATTTATTGAGAAGAGGAAAACTACGTTCTCTCTATCTCTCTTTTTTTTTTTTTTGCTTTGTTTTTCTTCCTTTTTTAAAAGAAAGTATAGTTATTAATAATTTATAATGTTGCATTAATTTCTGCTGTACAGCAAAGTGATTCAATTATATGTATATATATACACACGCATTCTTTTTTATGCACATTCTTTTTAGTCCTCTGTGCTATACAGTAGGATCTTGTTGTTTATTCATTCAGCTTACATCTGTTAATCCTAACCTCCCACTCAATGTCTCCCCCAAGCTCCTCCCCCTTGGCAACAAGTCTGTTCTCTATGTCCATGATTCTGAAAAACTATATTCTTTAGTATAAAAACAGAACTGTCACCGCACATAAAAACCTAAAACCTGAAATACCATGTGCAGTCAGACTGAAATGGGTAAGATTACTCTTTCCCAAAACAGACCCATTTCTACACTGTTAACTACCAGTTTGGACTTCCAGCAATTACTGAAATGGCACAAAAGTCCTTAATTTTGATGAAGTGCCATTTGTCTATAGTTTCTTTTATTGCTTATAATTTGGGTGTCACACCCTTGAAATCATTGCCAAATTCAACATCATGCAGATTTCCCCCATTTTTTTCTAAGATTTTTGTAGTTTTAGCTTTTAAATGTAAGTTTTTGATCCATTTTGACTTTATGTTTATTGTGTAAGGTAAAGGTACAACTCCATTCTTTTGCATATAAATATCCAATTTCCCGAACACTTCTTGTTGAAAAGACTATCATTTTTCTATTGAATAGTCTTGGTACCTTCTAGAAAATTAATTGGTAATATAAGTAAGCATTAATTTTCAGGCTGTCTATTCTATTCTGTTGGCCTATATGTCTATCCTTATGCCAATAGCATGGACTTCCCTGGTGACACTAGCGGTAAAGAACCTGCCTGCCAGTGCAGGAGATGTAGGAAATGCTGGTTTGATTCCTGGTTGGGAAGATCCCTGGAGGAGGGCATGGCAACCCACTCCAGTATTCTTGCATGACAATCCCATGGACAGAGGAGCCTGGTGGGCTACAGTCCAAAGGGTCACAAAGAGTCGAACACGACCGAAGCAACTTAGCAAAGCACATGCCAGTATCATTGTGTTTTAATTGCTGGAGATTTGTAGCAAGTTTTAAAACTGGGAAATATAAGTCCTCTAATTTTATTAATCTTTTCTCAAGATTGCTTTGTCTATTCAGGGCTCCTTGTAATTCTATAAGTATTTGAGGATCAAACTACTTGTCCATTTCTGTGAAAAAGGCTGTTGGAATTTTGATAGGGATTGTGTTAAATCTATAGATTGCTTTCGTAGTATTAACCTCTTAACATTGTTAAGTCTTCCTATCTATGAACACAGAATGTCTTTCCATTTATTTAGATATTCTTTAATTTCTTTCAGCAACATTTTGTAGCTTTCAGTGTACAAGTTTTTCACCTTCTAGGTTAAATTTATTCCTAAGTATTTAATTCTTTTAGATGCTTTGTAAATGGAATTGCCATCTTAATTTCCTTTTCAGAACATTCATTTCTAATGTACTGAAACACAACTGATAATATCTCATCTTTATAAGAAAAGAAAAAGGAACTTAGACTAATTTGTTCAAAGGTCCTTGGCTAATCAAGTCTCTTAACTCCAAATCGATTGTGTTCCTTCTCTGAGGAGGTAGTTTATCTAGCCCCTTTCCTATTTTATCGTTTCTGTCTGAATTGATGCCCTTACTTGTTAAATAAGAAACACAATAAAGAAAGGGCTTCCCTCCTGGCTCAGTCGGTAGAGTCTGCCTGTAATGCAGGAGACCCGGGTTCAAATCCTGGGTCAGGAAGATTCCCTGGAAAATGGAATGGCAACCCACTCCAATATTCTTGCCTGGAGAATCCATGGACAGAGGAAGTCTTGTGGGCTACAGCACATGGGGTCACAAAGATTCGGACACGACTGAGTGACTAACACTTTCACAGAATAAAGAAAGGAGTGGAGCCCTGCAACAATTATGCTCCAGATCCGAGCCAGTGTGACAACTGAACTGTAAGAAAGCAATCAAAGCCTCAAGGATACCCACGGATAGCCCATACATTCTTTCATGTTCATTCTTTTCAAGTGGAGGGCCCAGAGGCAAATAAAGAGTCAGCGTTGAAGGCGTGACCTCAAAATGCCAAAATATTTGGTGAGAATGACTCAGAAATCAAGAAGCTACTTGTAGCAAATCAAGTACTGTAATACATTGTCACACAGGAGAGCTTCTCTTGGACCTGATAGAAGGACTGTGTTATGACATGTAGACGGGGTTAAGACTCTGGAGGAACTGGGTGGGAGGTGGCTCAGGTTCAGGAGAGGAGGAACAGTTCGCACTCCACCACCATGAGGCTGGAGACCAGGAGTGTGTCAAATCACTCAGAAGTCTCTAGAAGACACTGTTGATCCTGCCCTGCCTGAAGGAGGGGATGGATGAGCTTTCTCCAGGACCTTGAGTACCATCCAAGAACCACCAGGAAAAGGACTTTCCTGCGGGTCCAGTGGTTAAAAATCCTTGCAATGCAGGGACTGGGGAACTAACATCCCACATACCAGGGTGCAGTTAAGCCCTCAAGCCATAACTACTGAGCCCACGTGCTCTGGAGCCCCAACCTGATGCAACTGAGACCTATAGCCAAATAAATAAATTAAAAAAAAAAAAAAACACCAGGAAATCTTCTCTTCCCCAGTCCTCACTGAACATTTTCCATCCTGTCCTGAAACTGCTATCTGACAGGACCTAGAATTTTGACTTCCTGGGGTGAGAGTCTCAAGGAGTTGAGAAATGAGCACATCTTCTCCTTCCTCCTAAAGGGAAGAATATTCTAGATGGAAGACAACACTGTATGATCGTCTCAATTCATCCTCTTCAATCTCTTGCATAAAGGTTGTATCTTACATTGACATGGGATTCTTCTGCTTTCCCAGAAATTCCAGACAAGGGACCATATAGCTTTCATTCTTGAAGAATTGCTAACATTTTTAGGCAGAGAGGTCAGGGGCTGCGTGAGCACTTGCATAGGTTTCTCCCTAATGCGTGGAATACTGAGAAAATCCCACAGGGCTTCAACGCTGTCACGGTTAACAACAGGATAGAAAATAAGGGGAGAAAGTTCCCAAAGCAAAGCAACGGTATGGTGTTATGCAACCTGGTCTGTGGCTCAAACTTCAGACATAACAGCCATTTCATTTATATCACAGAAAAAAATAACTGCGGTAGGTCATAATGTTTTAAATTATTTTTCCAGTAGGAATATTACGCCCTGATGACATAGACTATTTCCACTTCTTCCGTAAATCACCAGCACTTCCCTCAAAATGGTCCGTTGTCTCCGGACTCTCGCCTTTCATACCATCCTCACGTTGACAGATTAATGTTTTTACATGTATCACTCCTCTGATCAAAATTTTTCACTGCTTCCTATCACCGACAGAATGAAACCTGAATTCCTCTGTATGACGTTTGTAGTTTCTTACCAATCAGCTTCCCTGCTTACCCACTACTATGTCCTGATGGCCAGGCTGGTCATGCTCTGAGTTATCGTCATAGTTTCCTCCCCTTGTGATGCCAGCTGGGCTCCTCTCTACTTTTCTAACTCCTCCTACTCACACTTCAGGGCTAGATTCAAATCCCCACTTCTCCACTTCTACCCACGCTGACCTTTCCCTGCTATAAATTTTTATGGAACACTCACCGTATCCCTCATTTTGGTACCTTATTTATCCAGTGATTAGTATCATATCTAACTGCACTGGATACTCTGTGGGTAGAGAGAAAGGTCCTTGGCTTAGAAGAGGAGCCTTTGCTGCTTTGTCATAATATATTACTATTTCTTGAGGGCAAGCCTTGTCTCCATGGTAAAAATCCAAGATCTCAAGTTCTTCAAGTATGTCATGCCTATCACGGTGCCACATACATCCTAGGATTTCAGAAAAAGACTTGTTAAATTGAATTGCATCCTCTCGGGCTAATACAGTACTTGAGGATGGTAGCTGAAGTGCAATAGCTAATCTGCTCTAAAATGGCCAAGCCTAACAGGACTAGTACACCTGGACTAGGCTGAAGGGGTAAGGGTCATAGTGAGAAAGGAAAAGCCACCCTAGTGTGCTGCCCCATGAGCAACAGGAAGAATTGCTCATTGCAAGTCCATTCTCCCGGCTGCACCATTGGTTATTTAGAGGTGGAAACCACTGCAGGGTGAAATCAAATTCTGTGACTGACAAGCAAAAGAGTGAGAAAATGTAAAGAATGGCAGAGTAGGGGAGGAGAGCGGCTTAAATTTCCTGGGGCAGCCTGAGTAGCTTAAGAGCAGCAAAGGGCCATCATAGAGGGACTGGCAACTACAGTTCAGAGTTTCACACATTTGTAGCAATAAAAGCTTAATGCCCACACTTTTGGTTTCCGGACACATGCTCTCTGAATGCTCTCTGAAGGCAGGAGCCGCTGCCTGGAGTGACTCTGAGGTCATCTCTCGCACAGGTCCCTAGCTGGAAGGACTTGGACAAGTGGGGACTCCAAATGGTGGTCTTCTCCATGGAGCTCTGGAACAAGCTGAAAGATCTAATCAAAAGCAGAAAAGACTGGCAGACTGGGGAGCAGGGCGGGATCTTCTAGATGCAGTAGAAGGTCCAGCTGACTTCAGGCATCCCTTGTCTCTCCCACATAAACCAGCAGAGACCATTCTCTGCAGACGGCCAAGTTGAACGATCCTCAGGCCAGTCAAGATGCCCGCTGAGTTTTGTGGCAACTACTGGCCACGATTTCCGATTTCCACCCATCTTGTGCCCCGAGGCAGCGGCGAGGTCACCGGAGCCCCCTGGCCTGGGCCTCTCCAGCCGCCCGGGACGTTGAAGCTCCAGCTCCTCCTTTCTCGCATCCCTCCCCTCCTCTTCCCTCCCTCGGCCAGTCCCTCCCCCAGCCGTGGGGCGGGCGGGCTTGGCTCGGCGAGGCCCGTGCATTCCAGAGAGCCAAGCGAGCTTGAGCAACAAAGGAGCCGGGTACTTGGCGGGGAGAAGTCGGGGGGCTGAGGCGCGGTAACGCGAAGGGGGCGTCTGGGAGGCGGGCTGGCGCGGGGGCGGAGCCGGGGACCCAGTCCGGCACCCCCGACCCGCTCCTGGCCTCCATCGCGAGGCCAGGAGGTGGTTTTAATGGTGGGAGAAGGAATGGGGCTGGAGATTGGGGGCCCAGGGGGCTCCCGGGGGTGAAGATACTTGGATTGCCAGGAAGGAGTAGAGAGTTGTGCATCCCGGCCCGGGCCTTCGCCGCCCAACATGGGCCCCGGGTTCCAAAGTTTGCGAAGTTGGGCGCCGAGGGCCCGAGGCGCGCGGGGAGTCCGAGGGGACCCGGCACCGGGCTCTCGGGGCGCACAGGTCGCCTGAGCCGCGTCTGCGGTCCCCAGGGTGGCGCGTGTGGCCGGGGGGGTGGGCTCCGGAGAGCGGGCGGGGGCGCCGGGGCTTCTGCTGAGTTGGCGGGTTTGGCCATGGCCGCTGCCCGCCTCGCACGGGGGCCGGAGCTCCTGCTCCTGGGGTTGCTGCTGCTGCTAGGGGGCCCGGGCCGGGGGGCGGCCTTGAGCGGGAACGCGACCCGGCCGGGGCCCTGGAGCGCGGGCGGGAGCGCGAGAAGGAGCGCGGCGGTGACCGGCCCTCCGCCGCTGCTGAGCCGCTGCGGCCGGGCCGCCCCCTGCGAGCCGCTGCGCTACAACGTGTGCCTGGGCTCGGCGCTGCCCTACGGGGCCACCTCCACGCTGCTGGCCGGGGACTCGGAATCCCAGGAGGAGGCGCACGGCAAGCTCGTGCTCTGGTCGGGTAAGCGCGCGGGAGCCGGAGCCCGGGTCGGGGGCCGTGGCGGTGGGTTGCGGGGACTCTCCGGAAGAATAGACTCGGGCCTGAGCTTGTGAGGGTGGGAGCAGCACCCGGGAGAGTTGGAGGAACAAGAGTCTGAAACTTGGGAGGCAGGCTTGAGACCCTTGGATGACGAAGAGGGAGGGCGAGGAAGTTGAGGGAGTGGGTCACAAAGGGCCTGAGCAGGGTAGGAAGCAAAGAGTGAGGAGGAATGAGGGCCCCCAGGAGCTAGTGGGTAGGGGCTCAGAGCTACAAGAAAGGACTTCTTTTTTTTTTTTTTTTTCATTTAAGAAGAGATGCTGCAGGTAGGTACCACTCTGGAAGCCGGGTCCTCAGGAATGCAAGGTGTTTAGACCTTGGAGCAGAGACCAGGAAGCCGAATTGGAGAGGGAAAAGGAAAAGATGGGGGTAGAAGATTTAGGCATTGAGGGAAGATGGGGAGAAAGAATTGAGTGAAATTTGTGAAAGGTAAGAAACTCTTGGTAATGAGTAATTAAAAGGTAATCAGAAAGTTCCAGAAATCTTGTTTTGGGAGCCAGAAGTTCAGAGGATTGTGATCTTGTCTTACTTTTGACAGATTTTAGTTTCCTCATCTGAAAAATGGTGACTTGCTTCCCTGTCCGAAGTTGTGAAGGAATGAGACTGTTCTAACCATCATTTGTGTGTTTCTGGGAAGTTTGGGTTCTCAGATTGGTCTGTGTTGAGGAAGGACACTTAAGTCTGAAGTGTCTAAGCCCTTGGATACTTACATGGTGGCCTGAAGTGCCAGAACCCTCACCTCATGCTGGGATTGTGACCTGATCTGATAAACTGCAGACTAAACCCAAGCAGGTCCTTCTTTAGTAGTGTGGTCACTCTTCTGTGCTGGGGACCTAAAGATAAGGCAAGGGAACTTGCCTTGCCACCCCTGTTTGTAGCTAGTGTGGTTCCAAAATTGGCCTTGAAGAAACAGAAACTAAAATCGAAAGCCAGGAGCAGACACGGGAACCTCCTTCTTTTGATAGGTCTTGGATGTCCCACATGTCCGTTCTGCCCCAGAATCTTGATAGAGAAGTGTTTGTAGGCTGCCTGTCATTGTCACATTGACCGCTGGAGTTCTGAGTCTTTGCCGGATGTTGAACAAAGCCATGTCATTCCTGGCTTGGTACAGATGTCAGAGGAAGAACTTGGAGGATGGTACCCATGGTTGAGCCACATCCTTTGTGGGTATTGGGTTCTAAAGTCAACATGTAGGCAGAAACCATGTGTCATCAACAGTAGCTTTGAAAAATTCACAAACGGCCACAACGTAAGGTCTCTGTGACTTTGTGTTCATATCCTCTTTTATGGTAATATGTTTGTATGTATGTGCAACATATAGTAATGAACTGTATATTAGAAGAGAATACATAGAAAATATAATTTTAGTTTTTAAAATTACATAAATGCAGAAGTGATACAATTAAAAACACACACACACACAAAAGAAAGGTATCAACAAGATTTCTTTGAGTTTGCTGAGTCGCTTCAGTCGTGTCCAACTCTTTGCGACCCCATGGACTATAGCCTGCCAGTCTCCTCTGTCCATGGGATTCTCCAGGCAAGAGTACTGGAGTGGGTTGCCATTTCCTTCTCCATCTTTGAGTTTAGGAGCCAGTTGTATGGAAAATCTATATGTCTCCAAACTAGAATCTCATCCAGTTCTGAGCTGCTCACACTGTGAAAGGATATGTTCCTCCCATCTCTCTCTCTTCTTGTTTATTTTACAGGGACTCATGGTTGAATTCCCCTAACTTTAATGCATGTGTGATGCTGCCTTTCTGTAGTTATCATCAAATCAAGGAGGAAGGGTATGAACCTTTCTCCAGCCCAAGCTTCTGAAAACAGTTGCCGGGCAGAAGTGGTTTTGGTAGAGAAGTGTAGGGGTTAGAATCATCTGCTGGCTGCATAGATTTGAACCTCACTAGCTGTGGCTCTGGTGGGGCACAGTCCTGCAGGGGTTCTGGCACTGAGCCCTGGTCCTTAGTTTACTGAGCTCTGCTCTGCCATCACCCTTTATCCCTCAGCTCAATTCCATTCCCATATGCTTTCTGGATGTTTCTTTTCTATGTCTAGTCTTTCTGCTAGATGTTTTATGTGTAAGTAGAGCCAGAAGTAGGTATAGGTGTGAGCTGGGTCAGTAAGTGGGTAGAGTGAACCAGAGCCAAAAGTGAGAATCATAGACAAGCCTTCAACTAAGAGTTTGGCTCGTGATTTGTCCTGTCCTGAGCTAGTAGACTTGATTTGGCTTAAGACATAGTCAGTGTCATATTACTCTTGGAGGTATTTTTGTAGGTGGAAATGATTTAGGGTGTCTGTAAACTTGAAAGTAGACACTTGTTCTTTCATTTTTTTTAAATCTCAGAGTTCTGAGTACATAGCTGTCCACTCATTCATTCAGTTAGGTGTTTGGGTGCTGGCTACAAGTCATCCTGGATCAGTTTCTGGGGCAGATAAAGATGGAGAATACAGACAGGATCCCTGCCGTCAAGGGAAGACAGACAATTAAACCAGGCTTTAGCAACATGTCTATGAGATATTGTGACCTGGTAGGATGCTGAAGGAATACAGAGGACTTTGGGGAACAAGGAGAGACCCCCAGAGGAACTGACATTTAACCCACAACCTGGGGTTAAAATAAGTAGGAGTTTCTAGGGCCAAGGAGGATTTGCGTGGGAAGGGGTAGCAAGAGGATATAGATGCACAAAGGTATAGAGGCAAGAGGACTTGATACTTTTAAGGAAGTATAAGAATTTCAGTAGAAATGGACCAAAGCATGTGAGGGATAGGATTCTAAGAGACAAGACCTAGAGAATTAGAAAATAAAGGGATTCATACCCCATATTGGAAAGTTTGGATGTTTGCCGGAAAATAAGAAGAGGGCACTGAAGGCTTTTAATGAAGAGAGATGGAATCATATTTGCATTTCAGACCGATCTCCTTGAGTACTGTGTAAAGGAGCCATGGGAGGAGAGGAAGCCTGAAGCCAGTTTGCTTGTTGAAGGGATGGTTGAAGTAGAGATGATGGTGGTCAGTACTGGGGTGACAGCCTGGAAGAAGTGGACAGATCCTGGGATTTCAGAAGTAGGATGGGCCTTGCTGATAAATGAGCAGGAGGACCCAAGTTTCAGGCTTGGATGGAAGATGGTATCATTCCCGCTCACTAAGCTGGACAATGCTAGAGGAGGAGGAGGTTTAGGAAGAAAGTACGAGTTCGTTTTGGTCATGTGAATTAGAGGGGCTCATTGGACATCTGTGTGGAAAGTGAAAGTCACTCAGTCGTGTCTGACTCTTTGCGACCCCATGGACTATACAGTCCATGAAATTCTCCAGACCAGAATACTGAAGTGGGTAGCCATTCCCTTCTCCAAGGGATCTTCCAAACCCAGGGATCAAACCCAGGTCCCCTGCATTCTTTACCAGCTGAGTCACCAGGGAAGCCATTTGTGTGGAGAGTCCCAGCAAACCTAGAATTGTCGTTATTGTTGTTCTGTCACTCAGTTGTATCTGACTCTTTGCGACCCCGTGAACTGCAGCACGCCAGGCTTCCCTGTCCTTCACCACCTCCCGGAGTTTGTTCAGAATCATGCCCATTGAGTTGGTGATGTTATCTAATCATCTCATCCTCTGTCACTCCCTTCTCCTCCTGCTCTCAATCTTTCCCAGCATCAGGATCTTTTCTAACGAGTTGGCTCTTCGCATCAGGGGGCCAAAGTATTGGAGCTCCAACTTCAGCATCAGTCCTTCCAAGGAATATTCAGGACTGATTTCCTTTAGGATTGACTGGTTTGATCTCCTTGCAGTCCAAGGGACTCTCAAGAGTCTTCTCCAGCACCACAGTTCAAAAGCATCAATTCTTTGGTGCTCAGCCAAATGTAGAATAGGAGTTGCTAAAGAGAGGTAGCCACTATGAGCTTCCTCAGCCTAGACTTCTGAGCCTTTGGAAGCGAGGAATATCTCAGGTTGGGCCAATTTGTAAGTTCTTATAGAACTCAGGTCTGTCTCTCCTATATCTTTCAACTCTCTGGACTTGGGCTTCTTCAGGCACTCAGCATCTTACCCCAGGATAGTTTGAAATGTCTCCTCGCAGGCATTCCAAGCTGACCAGACAAACATACTTATCCAGGCCATGGCCCACCTTTGGCCAGACATGGTTGGTTTGGTAAATGGGGCAAGAAAGCAGAGAGACCTGCGGCTGGCAGGGGAAATAGGTCCCTGAGAACCAGCACGTAGCCTCTCTGACCACTGCTGTGCTCTGTGTGTGCAGAGGTGTGCAGCCCTGTCCCCCAGCTGGGGGCAGCTGGTAGGAAGGAGCTGGAGAAGCTGGGAGGAATTTCTTGTTTGCTACTCAGACATCTAGCTAAGAGATTGAGAGGAGGTCTGTTATTTGCAAAGGCAAACCAGAAAGAATTTCCTTAGAGCTGTTCCCAAACCTGGCTGATGATCAGAATCATTTTTAAAATATATATTTTTGGAAAGTATAAAAATACAGAGAAACACCCACGGGCTCAAGTTTTCATTTTTGCTTCAGATTTTTAACTTTTGAATTGTGAAATGTAGCCTATATACAGAAGGTGCATACGACACAGAGGTACTAAATAATAAATAAATATAAAGTGACACCTGAGTCAAGTGATGGTGGGCCACCCAGGAGCTCCCTCTGTCTTTTCCAATCACATATCCTTCCCTCCTCTTCTAGAAGTAGCCACTACCCTGATGTTTTTAATGATCATTTCCTCTTTCCTCCATAGTTTTACCATCTGGTTTTGGAATCCCTGAATGGTGTATTTCAGTTTTGCATCTTTTTTACCTCTAAACAGATGGGAACTGAGCTGTATGTATTCTTTTATGTCTTATTTCTTTTGCTCTATGTTATTTTGTAAAATTCATCCATGTGGTTGTGCTTATTTTTCATTGCTGAATAGTACTCCACTGTACCAATATACCACAATTTATCTATTTTATTGTTCTTTCATGTTTTTGTTTTTGGCTGTGCTGGGTCTTTGTTACTGTTGGAGGGCTTTCTCTAGTTGCAGTGAGTGGGAGCTACTCATTGTTGCGATGCATAGGCTTCTCTTGTTGCATTGCATGGGCTGTAGGGTGTGCCAGCTTCAGTAGTTGCATCCCCTGGGCTCAGTAGTTGTGGTACACAGGCTTAGTTGCTCCTTGGCATGTGGGGTCCTCACAGGCCAGGGATCAAGTCCATGTCCCCTCATTAGCAGGTGGATTCTTAACCACTGGACCACCAGGAAAGTCCCCTTTTGGTTGTTCTTAAACGTTTAAGTTATCTGTTTTTGGCTACTATGAATAACATTGCTGTGAATATTCTTTTCTATATGTCCTGGTGCCCCTGGGTCAGATTTAACTAGGAACATACTGAGAGAAATGGAATTGCTAGATAAGCGGGCATGCATATCAGCTTTGCTAGATAATGCCAGTTTTTCAAAATGATTGTACCAACTTGTATACTCACTATTCCTGTAGAAGAGTCCCTATGGCTCCATGTTATTTCTGATGCTTGGTGCTGTCAGTGTTTTAAATTTTTGCCAATCTAGAAGATCTGAATAGACATTTCTCCAAAGAGGACATACAGATGGCTCATGAAAAGATGTTCAGTGCTGTTAGTTATTAGAGAATTGCAAATCAAAACTACAATGAGATATTACTTCATACTGGTCAGAATGGCTATCATCAAAAACTCCACAAACAAATGCTGGATGAAGAGAAGGGAACCCTTCTATGCTGTTGGTGTAAATGTAAATTTGTACAGCCACTATGGAGAACAGTATGGTGGTCCCTTAAAAAACTAAAAATAGAGCTACCATATGACCCTGCAATCCCACTCTTGGGCATTTATCTGGAGAAAAACATGATCTGAAAGGACACACGCATTCCAGTGTTCATTGCTGCACTGTTTACAATAGCCAAGACATGGAAGCAACCTAAACACCCATCAACAGAGGAATGGATGGAGAAGATACGGTACTTATATACAATGGAATATTATTTAGCCATTAAAAGGAAAATTGATATTGATGAACCTATTTGCAGGGAAGGAATGGAGATGCAAGTGTAGAGAATGGACTTGTGGACACAATGAAGGAGGGAGAGCATGGGATGAATGGAGAAAGTATCACCATATATGCACTATCAGCTATAAGCTGGTGATAAATTGCTGTGTAGCATAGGGAGCCCAGTCTGGTGCTCTGTGATGACCTGGAGGGTTGGGGGAGGGGAGGAGAGGGAGGCTCAAGAGGGAGGGGATGTAGTATAATTATGGCTTATTTGCATTGTTGTATGGCAGAAACCAACACAACGCTGCAAAAAAATTTTTTTTAATTCAAATAAACAATTATCACACACTGTCATTTTCAGTAACATGGATGGACCTAGAAAGTGTCATATTGAGTGAAGTAAGTCAGACAGAGGAGAGACATTGTATGGCATCCCTTATACGTGGAATCTAAAAAGAAATTTTACAAATGAACTTACAAAACAGAAAGAGACACAGATTTAGAAAACAAACTTATGGTTGCTGAGGAGAAGGGATAGTTAGGGAGTTTCGGAAGGTCATGTACACATTGCTGTTTTCAAAGTGGATAACCCACGAGGACGTACTGTATGGCACATGGAACTCTGCTCAATGTCATGTGCTAACCTGGGTGGGAGGGAGGTTTGGGGGAGAATGGATACATGTATATGTATGGCTGAGTCCTTTTCTGTTCACCTGAAATTAGTACAACATTATTAATTGGCTATACCCCAAGACAAAATAAAAAGTTTAAAGTTTGAAAGAAAAATATTTTTTGCCAGTCTAGTGGCTGTGTAGTTGTATGTATTTGTGCTTTTAACTTGTATTTCCCTGATTGCTAGTGAGGTTAAGCACCATTTCAGATGTTCTTTCACTGGCCATTTAGATTTCTTCTTTTGTGAAGCCTCTGTTCAGATCTTTGGCCCATTTTTCTGTCAGACTATCTCACATTTGTAAGATTTGTAATTCTTTATATATGCTATATATGAGTCCTTTATTGGTTGTAAGTATTGAAGATACTTTCTCTTCTGCAGCTTGCCTTTTCATTCTCTCAGTGTCTTCTGTTGGACAGAAGTTCTGAACTTGAAGGTAGTTGTTTCTCAAACTTTTTATGATTAGTGCTTATTGTGTCTTCCTTTTAAGTCCTTTCATACCACAAAGTCAAGAATTCATTCTGTTACCTTCTTTGCTTTCATTTTAGGTATATAATTCACCTGGAGTTGATTATTTTTAGAATTCCAGTTTTATATATATTGTCTCAGCATCATTATTTAAAAAAAATTCTGTACTAGCCTGCCATAAATCAAGTGTCCAAGTATGTTTTTGTTTCTGGGATCTTGATTCCATTCCATACTTTGTCTATCTCTTATCATACCATCTTAATTATAATATCTTTTTTTTTTTTTTAACCATGCCCCTGGGCATGCAGGATCTCAGTTCCCCAACCAGAGATCAAAACCATGTCCCCTGATTTGGGAACTTGAAGTTGTAACCACTGGACCACCAAGGAAGTCCCTTTAATTATCATATCTTTATAGCATGGTCCTTTGTTTAAATTTTATTTTTAATTGGAGGATAATTGCTTTACACTGTAGTGTTGGTTACTGCCAGGCAACAACATGAATCAGCCATAAGTATACATATATCCCTTCCTTATTGAACCTCTCTTCCAGCCCAGCCCCCATCCCACCTCTGTAGTTTGTCACAGAGTACCCGGCTGAGCTCCCTGTGTTGTATAGCAACTTCCCACTAGCCATCTATTTTACATATGGTAATGTATATGTTTCAATATAGCAGGGTTCTTTACCTTCTTTGAGCTATAAACCTTTTTGGCAGTCTGGTAAAACCTATGGGCCCCTTCTCAGTATAATATTTTTAATTCATCAAGTATAACACATAGGATTGAAAAGCATATAGGATTACAAAAGAAATGAATCATATTGAAGTATAGTTATCAAGTGTTGAAAAACAAGTTTGCAATCTAATGTATGTGTGCTTCTTTATTAGTACACTAGATAAGATTTACTGTGGGCTTAATAAGCACTGTAATGTCAAGGTAGTGATGAGCAGTAACAATATTTTGAGGTGTTTCCGATAAAAGTATCTGATTTCCATTTGTGACAAAGCTACAGGTACTGCTAACATTTCTGTGGTTTGTTGCTCACATACATAATTGGGAAAGACTAAATTTCAGTTAGATATAATTTTTTTCCCATCCAGGTTCAATTCAGTTGCTCACTCGTGTCCAACTCTTTGCAACCCCATGAACCTCAGCGTGCCAGGCCTCCCTGCCCATCACCAACTCCTGGAGTTTACCCAAACTCACGTCCATCGAGTCGGTGATGCCATCCAGCCATCTCATTCTCTCTCGTCCCCTTCTCCTGCCCTCAATCTGTCCCAGCATCAGGGTTTTATCCAATGAGTCAACTCTTCGCATGAGATGGTCAAAGTATTGGAGTTTGAGTGTCAACATCAGTCCTTCCAATGAACACCCAGGACTGATTTCCTTTAGAATGGACTGGTTGGATCTTCTTGCAATCCAAGAGACTCTCAAGAGTCTGCTCCAATACCACAGTTCAAAAGCATCAATTCTTTGGCGCTCAGCTTTCCTTATAGTCCAACTCTCACATCCATACATGACTACTGGAAAAACCATAGCCTTGACTAGACAGACCTTTGTTGACAAAGTAATATCTCTGCTTTTTAATATGCTACCTAGGTTGGTCATAATTTTCCTTCCAAGGAGTAAGTGTCTTTTAATTTCATGGCTGCAATCACCATCTGCAGTGATTTTGGAGCCCCCAAAAATAAAGTCTGACACTGTTTCCCCATCTATTTGCCATGAAGTGATGGGACCAGGTGCCATGATCTTAGTTTTCTGAATGTTGAGCTTTAAGCCAACTTTTTCACTCTCCTCTTTCACTTTCATCAAGAGGCTTTTTAGTTCCTCTTCACTTTCTGCCATAAGGGTGGTATCATCTGCATATCTGAGGTTATTGATATTTCTCCCGGCAATCTTGATTCCAGCTTGTGCTTCCTCCAGCCCAGCATTTCTCATGATGTACTCTACATACAAGTTAAGTAAGCAGGGTGACAATATACAGCCTTGACATACTCCTTTTCCCATTTGGAACTAGTCTGTTGTTCCATGTCCAGTTCTAACTGTTGTTTCCTGACCTGCATACAGGTTTCTCAAGAGACAGGTCAGGTTCATGGACCCCTAAATTCTCTTTGTGACCTCCAGGCTAAGAATCTCTGCTTTAAAGGATGGCACTATTCAATAGACAGTGTGGTCTATTCTTAACCTTTTGTATTTTCATGTAAAAGTATTTGTTGGTGGTTTTGATTGGAATTACATTGAGTATATAGATTAATTTGAAAAAATGACATCTTTACAATATTGTGTCTTCTAATCATTTCATTAAGTATTCTATGTAGATCTTTAATTTTTGCAGTATTTTTTGCAGTTTTCTGAAAAAAGTTCTAAATACCATTTGTTAGATTTATTCCTAGGTACTTGACATTTTAATGCTGTTATAAATTGTGCTTTTACATTTCATTTTGTTTGCTGGTGATGCATAGAAATACAATTAATTTTAAATCCAGTAAACTAAACTTATATACATACAGTCATCTCATTTGTGAATAATGAGTTTTGTCTCTCCTTTTTCAAGCTATGTCCTATATTCTTTATTGCCTTACTGCACTACATAAGACCTCCAGTACATGGTGAAATAGAAGTGATAATAGTAGCAGCAGTCTTCATCCTTGACTTTTTCTTCATTCTAAAGAGACAGCTTTTATACCTTTCACCATTAAATGTGATAGTTGGTATAGGAATCTTGTAGTTATATTTTATCAGATTAAGGAAATTTTCTTCTATTCATAATTTGCCAGTTATTATTTTTATCATGGATGGATGTTGAACTTGATCAACCACTTCTGTTGAGATGATCATATTTTTTTTCTGTCAGTGTGGTAAATGCATTGATGAAATTTTCTAATGCTGAGCTATCCTTAGCACAATGGTTTTCAAGTTGATTATCATCAGAATCACACAAATTCTTTTTTAAAGTTTAAATTGTGGCAAATATTATTTTTAAAGTACATAAATATAGAAAAAATGAAGAAACTATTATAACACCTATGTTCCTATTTTTTCTTTTTGTTTCGTATTTTATTAAGGAAATAAAACAAGAGCATTCCCTGGCAGTCCAGTGGTTAAGTCTCACAGCCAAAAGAAAAAAGAAAAAAAGAAATAGAATAGATAAAATTGATGTCCCCTTTCTTCTTGTTTCCAGTTGCATTTCCTTCTCTTCTCTGGGAAGCTTCCCCCATCCCAGTAATTTGCATATTTATTTTTTAAGCTTAGTTACTTTAATAAAATAGGTAGTACAAAATTGAAAAGTCACCAAAGTTAAACCCTTTCATTTCTGCTTGCTGCTCCCCATTTCCTCTCCCACAGGCCACCGCCAACACTAGTTTGTGTGTCCTTTTGTAGAATCTAACATATGTACAAATGTATGTGTGCGCTTATTTTCCCTCCCATAACCAGTAGTGGTTCTCCAGGCTGTCCTCTACTCAACTGCACCCATTTAACAGGACATAGTGGGGTTTTTTTCATTTCATGACAAATAGTTCAAGCCTGGATAGTGTTCTATTATATTGATGTATGACATCTTACATAATAGATCTCCTGTTGATGGATATATATGAACGATGTTTCTACTCTTTTACTATTACAAACAATATTACAATAAATAATCTTATATACAATTTTTGTGAACATATAAAGTGGAACTGTGAGTATATCTGATAGTTAGTATCAGATAGTCTCCACAAGTGTTTAATAATTTTTATTCCTACTAAAAATGTACTAAACTGCCAGTTTCTCTTACGCTCTTGCCAATATAGCATTTTCAAATGTTTTGATCTTTATTCATCTAAAGATTAAAAAAATATGTCATTATAGTTCTCTTTCACATTTATTGAGTGAGACTGAGCATCTCTTTATGTTTTTAAAGGCCATTTGTATTTTCTGTGTGTGATCTGTTGTTTATCTTTTGCCCATTTTTCTATAGGATTATGAATTTCTTACTGACTTAGAAGAGCTTTATGCACATAAGGAAAGTAATTCTTTCTTTACCTGTGAAAGTGAAAGTGAAGTCACTCAGTCGTGTCCGACTCTGCCACCCCATGGACTGTAGCCTACCAGGCTCCTCCGTCCGTGGGATTTTCCAGGCAAGAAGACTGGAGTGGGTTGCCATTTCCTTCTCCAGGAGATCTTCCTGACCCAGGGATTGAACCCAGGTCTCCTGCATTGTAGGCAAACGATTTATCGCGTCTGAGCCACCAGGGAAATCTTACCTGTGATATTTATTGGAAATATATTTTATCAGTGTGTTGCTTTTCTTATGATCTTGTATTTTACCCTACTGAATTTATCTATTTTTTCTGCATTGGCATGCAGGTTCATTCTTTACCACCAGCAGCACCTGGGAAGCCACTATCTATTTTTCTGAAGTCTTTTCTTCAAATCTTTTATTTCAGAATTTCTAGTTTTGTGTCATACTTCAAAAGGCCTTCTCCACTCTAGGATTTTCAGAAAACATTTTCTGCTTTTTCTTCTAGTAGTCTAATTTTTAAAAAATAATGTAGTTATTTTGATTCATCTGGAATTTATTTTTTATCTAAGAAACGGGGTAAGGATCCAACTTATTTTTTCCCTGAGCTGCCTCATCAGTTGTCTTTCTTTTTTTTAAAGCAATTTCATTTCTCTTTTTTTTTTGCTTTTCTTCAGTGAGTTTTTATTTTTAAAATTAATTTTTATTTTATATTTAAAATTAATTTTATTACATTTTATTGTTTTATTATTGAAAATTTACAATGCTATGTTAGTTTCTGCTGTATACCAAGGTGATTCATTTTACATATACATGTATCCATTCTTTTTAGATTCTAGTCCCTGTAGATCATTACAGTGTATTGAATAGAGGCCCTGTGCTATGCAGTAGGTTTGTTTTTTCTTTTTCTGTTTTTTCTGGCTGCACTGCACTGCATGGGATATCTTAGTTCTCTGACCGGGGATCAAATCCGAATCTGTTGCATTGAAGTTTGGGGTATTAACCAGTGGACTGCCAGGGAAGTCCCCTCAATTGTCTTTCAAGATTTATTTAATAACCTGTCTTTTCCTTGAGTTTATTTTTAAAGTACAAAACAATATTTAAAATGAGAAAAAGAAAACAAATTGCACACTTTAAAAAGCTGATAATTGGGACCTCCCTGGTGATCCAGTGGCTAAGACTCTGAGCGCCTAATGCAGGGGGCCTCGGTCCGACCCCTGGTCAGGAAACTAGATCCCACATGCTGCAACTAAGATCTTGGTGCTGCCAAATATATAAACAAATTATATATACACACACACACACATATATATTTAAAGCTGATAATTACCACAAATATTACAAAATCCAGAAAAATAACAAGATAGTGTATGTGTGTGTGTGTGCATGTGTTCTATTAATAGTTACTTATTGTTATATTACAAAGTATTCCAAAACCTGGTGGCTTAAAACGAGAACCATTCCTTTTGCTCATGGGTCTACAATCTGGGCAGCACTCAGCAGGGATGGCTTGTTTCTGTTCCCAGATGTCTGTGACCTTCACTGGGATAACTGGAAAAGTTGGAAACTTGAAAAACCCAGCATCTCTTTCTCTTTCAAGGAGAAAAGGACAATAGAGGATGAGATGGTTGGATGGCATCACTGATGCAATGGACATGAGTTTGAGTAGGCTCTGGGAGTTGGTGATGGACAGGGAAGCCTGGTGTGCTGTAGTCCATAGGGTCACAAAGAGTCAGACACGACTGAGCCACTGAACTGAACTGAACTTTCCTTTTCTTCTTTTGGCCCCAGGGTCTGTCTATGCAGTCTTTCCACCAGGCCTCTTCAGCAGGACAGCCTCAGGATAGTTAATCTGATTTGGCAACTGGGCTCCAAGAACAAGGGTTCCAAGAGACCCAGGCAAAAAACCGAATGGCTTCTTATTATGATCTAGGCTTGAGAGTCTGAGAACATCACTGCCACCACATTTTATTGGTAGAGCAAGTCACTAAGACCAGTCCATATTCCACAGTATCTTTATTAAACATCTTATCTGTTTCTCCTCTAAAATACATTTTACTTTAGGGAGCTCCTCCCTATTTAAAATGTATTGTTTAATAAACATCCAGTAAAATTCACTTTCTTTGTTGTCACAGTTCTATGAGTTTAGACAAAGGCATAGCATTCTGGATGCAGCCACTGCATTCGAGATGGAGAACAGCCCCTTCACCCCCAAATGTTCCCTCATGCTGTCCCATGGTAGGCAAAGTCCTCTCCTACTCCATCCCTTGACAACCACTGCTGTGTCCTCCACCCATACTCAGGCAGTCAGAATTTTGGAGACTGGGTTCTCCATCTAGAGGGATAAAGGTCCCCCAGGTGATTCTGATTTGAGTCAGGTCTGAGAACTGTTGTTGGGGACAAGTCTTCTTTTAAAATATCGGTTCAGTTCAGTTGCCCAGTCGTGTCAGACTCTACAGCCCCATGGATTGCAGCACGCCAGGCTTCCAAGGAGCAAGCATCTTGATTTCATGGCTGCAGTCACTTTTATCACTGCAGTCATCTGCAGTGATTTTGGAGCCCAAGAAAATAAAGTCTGTCACTTAAAAACAAACAAACAAACAAAATGTATATATATGTATAATCTTACTGTGTTGGGTCTTAGTTGCTGCATGTGGGATCTTTCATTGCAGCATGCTGCATCTTTTAGTTGCAGCATGTGGGATCCTGATCAGGGATCAAACCTGGGCAGAGTCTTAGCCACTGTACCACCAGGGAAGTCCCCCAAACACATTGCCTATTAAACAACAGGAATTTGTTTTGCATCCTTAGAGTTGGCTTTGCTAGTGAGAGCTGAGTGGTCAAAGGCCTCAGATAAGTAACGGTGACAGCTAATATCTCTTGAGTGCTTAGTATATGACAGGTACTGCGCTATGTACATTTGGCACATTATCGCACTCTGCACCACAATGCCACTAAATCTATTATCCCCATTTCACAGATGAGGAAATTAAGGCTCAAGATCAAGTAATTTGTCCAAGATCACACAGCCAGGAAATGGTAGAGCCACAATTTGGACTCAGGCAGGCCAAATTGCGAGGTCCATGCTCCTTATCCCTCCCTCCCCAAAAGAGAAGTTACCTGCCCCCACAGCTCCAGCCTGGGCAGTTCCCCATGCTGGCTCTCACTTCTTCAGAAGCTTCTCCTAATACAACATCTTGTTTGAGAAATAGGTGTTCCTGCAGGAGGGATGATTCAGGAGGAGCAAAGGGATGGAATGCTGAGTGAGCTCAGCCAGCAGGAGAGCAGGATAGAGGCCTGGGCTGGGGCCGGGGTGCTGGGAGTCCTCCACCTGCATCCGTCTTGCTGACAAGAGCTTTCCTCCCCCTGCACTGGATACAGCCTCCTCTGTTTCTCTCCATCTGATTTCCTGTTTCCTCTTCTGGCTTTGGAGTACCTGGCTCCCCTGACTACCTCTTCCTAAGCTCCTACCTGTCCTCTGTCCCACCTCTGCTTGGTAAGAGGAACAAGGGTCTGGGGGTCTGGGCAAGGGGAAACACCTGCTGGATCTGGTGCATGGGCCCTGTGGGGGTGGGTCTCACAGCCCTCCTTCCCCATGGACTGTAGAAGGTTTAAGAATGCCCCTGAAAAAGTAAAAGGTAAATTGATTTTGGGTTCTCAGCCAGAGGTGCCAACATTCCCTTAGAGGGTCATTTTGAAATGGGGGCTGCTTTTTAAAAACTTTAATTGAACTGCAGTATATTAATACATAGAGAAAAGGGTACAGATTGATTTTCACAAGGTAAATATACCCGTGTAACTGGTACCAGATCAAGAAATAGAGCATCACCAGTGTCCCAGAAGTCCTCTTCCAGCCCAACCCTGGAGTGGGAGGGGTGGGAGCATTTTTTTGGTTGTCACCAGGACTTAGGGGTTCCGTTGGCATTTAGTGGGCAGGGTCTAGGGATGCCGAATGTCCTGCAGTACATGGAACAGTCCACACAAAGAATGCTCCCACCCAAATGCCCGGCTGAGAAATGCTGTGCCTGACAGTGCTGAGCAGCCATGGCCTGCAGCATGGCCAAGAGAGATGCCTTAGGCCCAGGGAACAGGGGTGCAGCTGGGTCTGTGGGTCAGAGTGAGGAGGAGTCTTCACTGCAATCAATGTCACTGTGGCTACACCCCCAGGCCTCCGAAACGCCCCCCGCTGCTGGGCAGTGATCCAGCCCCTACTGTGTGCTGTGTACATGCCTAAGTGTGAGAACGACCGGGTGGAGCTGCCCAGCCGTACCCTCTGCCAGGCCACCCGCGGCCCCTGTGCCATCGTGGAAAGGGAGCGGGGCTGGCCCGACTTCCTGCGCTGCACCCCCGACCACTTCCCTGAGGGCTGCCCGGTGAGTGCTCCGCGGGGCCGGGGCTGAGCTGGGCACAATGACAGGGCCCAGCAGGGGCAGGGAAGCTCAGAGCCTTCTGTGCTGAAAGTTCCAAGTCATGGGCTCAGCAAGCCACAGATCCAAACCAAAACTGGGCCAGTCCATCAGGGATTATCTTATCTAGCTATAAAACATTTTTGAGCACCCACTCTGTTACACAGCGGGGAGTCATGAGTGACAAACCTATTCTCAGAAAGTTTATCGTTTATTTAGGGAATCAAGGCATGCACATGTAAAACTTGGCTAGAGACACCAAGACAGGGATGGGATCTAGTTCTGGGGTGAAGGAGAGCATATTAACAATGATAATAGTAATCATTACTTATTACTGTCCAAGTACATTTTAAACATCTTACATTATTTATTCATTTAACCCTTAGATCACACCATGAAGTAAGTACTGCTGTCCTATAGATCAGGAAACTGAGCTAACAGGGAGGTCACATAACTTGCCCTAGGTTATGTGGTCACTGAGCAGCAAGGCTGGGATTCAGATGCAGGAAGGTTGTCTACAGCTCCTGCGCTTTCAGCCTCTCTGCCATGCTAACCCTGCACCTCTTATTAAACCAAAGGTCACCTCGAGCCTACTGCTTCCAGTTGTATTGTCTTCTCCCCTTCTCTCCTTGCCAGAATGAGGTGCAGAACATCAAGTTCAACAGTTCCGGCCAATGCGAGGCTCCCTTGGTTCGGACCGACAACCCCAAGAGCTGGTATGAGGACGTGGAGGGCTGTGGGATCCAGTGTCAGAACCCGCTCTTCACTGAGGCCGAGCACCAGGACATGCACAGCTACATCGCGGCCTTCGGGGCTGTCACAGGCCTCTGCACACTCTTCACCCTGGTCAGCGGAGGGCAGGCCCCGGGTGGAGGGTAGGGAGGTGAGGTGGGCGCCCTGGACCCTCAGGCTCCCTGTAAAGTAGGGAGGGAGCTGACTGTCCGTGAGAGGCTGGGCTCTGGGAGTCGGGGGGGAGGAGGACTTACAGGGGCCTCCAGGGAAGGGTGGTGATTAGAGGGTTCTGGGTTCCGATAAGAGTGGCAGAACAGCCCTAACCTCACGGAATGGGCCTCTCTTCTCTCTTCTAGGCCACATTTGTGGCTGACTGGCGGAACTCCAATCGCTACCCCGCCGTCATCCTCTTCTATGTCAATGCATGTTTCTTCGTGGGCAGCATTGGCTGGCTGGCCCAGTTCATGGACGGGGCCCGCAGGGAGATCGTCTGCCGTGCTGATGGCACCATGAGGCTCGGGGAGCCCACGTAGGTGTCATGGGTTCCCTGGGCAAGGGCAAGGGGAAGAGGCTGATGCCCATTTTCCACAAAGGGGGCAGGTTGGACTAGAAATCGAGATTTCAGCATGGGATTCAGCCCTGCCTTGTTGCACCCAAGGTCTCCAGCACTAGAGCCTGAGCCAGTCACATCTTCTATACCTTCTTCACTTCTGACCCAAGCCCAGTCTCCAAGCCCTGACTCCTGGAAGAACCTCCAGACCTTATATGCCAAGAGTCTGGGGACCACAGGGCCAGAGTGGGGGAGACTTGGTAGACAGAATACAGAATGGGTGCCCCAAGTGACACCCCACTTGTCTGCGCAGCTCCAATGAGACCCTGTCCTGCGTCATCATCTTTGTCATCGTGTACTACGCCCTGATGGCTGGCGTCGTCTGGTTTGTGGTCCTCACCTACGCCTGGCACACCTCCTTCAAAGCCCTGGGGACCACCTACCAGCCTCTCTCGGGCAAGACCTCCTACTTCCACCTGCTCACGTGGTCACTCCCCTTTGTTCTCACTGTGGCGATCCTCGCTGTGGCCCAGGTCTAGTGACTGGTACGGGGTGGGGACCAATGGGGGGCAGACTTGGGTGAGGGAGAAAGTGACCAACTCTGTCCCCCTACCCCTTCCTCCTGCAGGTGGATGGGGACTCTGTGAGCGGCATCTGTTTTGTGGGCTATAAGAACTACCGATACCGCGCTGGCTTCGTGCTGGCCCCCATCGGCCTGGTGCTCATTGTAGGAGGTTACTTCCTCATCCGAGGTGAGGACTGGGCTGAGCACATGCTCTGTGTAAGCAGGAGCCAGGAGCTGCCAGCTCAGCTGCTTTTGAGGCAGGACCTCAGCTGGCTCACTGGGGCCTTGGGGTAAAGGGGAAGGACAGACGCAACACCACAGACAGACACAGCACCATGAAACTTGGTGTAGGGCAGCACCTTTGGCCAGAAAAATGCTGCCCTTAATCCGGCCTTGTGTGAGAGCTCACAGCTTGCTGAGTGGAGCTTGGGCTGGGTCCCTACCCCTGCTTAGCTCTGACCAGATGCCCTTGTGTGATAAACACCTTGAGTAACCTACCTTGTCCACATGGGCCAGCTGGGGGCCTTCCGTCGTGTGTGTGCCCTGAATTTATATACATGCTCAGTCTCTGGAGCTTGGTTTCTCAGCTCCTTTCTGCCCACAGTGCACACGCACGCAGAGTTTTCACAACACACACAGATTCTCTGATTCCTCGTTTCCCTGTTTCAATCTGCCGCCTCCACAATGAGCCTCCGTGTCTGAGCTCATTTTTGTTGAGCGTTCTCTGTAACCTTCAGTTTCCTCCCCCAGCTCCCGTTCAGCCCACCTTCTTTCCCTCTTCTTGGCAGTGGCTGGGCCTCTGATGTGTGTTTTATATCGGTGTGCTCCTGTGTGGTAGCCACCAGATACGTGTGTTGAAACTAGTCCAGGTTGAGACGAGTCATAGCATAAAAGACAAACTGCACTTCAAAGACTCAGGCACACACAGAAGTAAACAGTCTCATTAACAGCTGGTTATCTGGATTACTCGTTGAAATGATAATGTCGTAGACAATGATTTATTGTTTTTAAGGTGATTGAAGTTAATTTCATTTGTGTCCTTTTACTTTTTGAAGGTGGCTTCTAGAAAATTTGAGATTGTGAGTTGTTGTTCAATTGTGCAGTCATGTCTGACTCTT
This sequence comes from Antilocapra americana, assembly GCA_007570785.1. NCBI lineage: Eukaryota > Metazoa > Chordata > Mammalia > Artiodactyla > Antilocapridae > Antilocapra > Antilocapra americana. The sequence goes on from ML664205.1 coordinate 491,483, forward strand.
TGTGACCCCATGGACTGTAGCATGCCAGGCTTCCCTGTCCTTCACTATCTCCCAGAGTTTGCTCAGACTCATGTCCATTGAGTTGATGATGCCATCCAGCCATCTTTGGAAAATCTGACATTATGAGTGTGGCTCACATTATATTTCTCTTGGACAGCCCTGTCCTGGGGTCTCTTCTTTGGCCTTTTTCGTCACAATAACTTTGACCCACTGCCTTTCTTGGGGAGGCTGGACCAGGAGTGAAGCATCTTTGGTCTCCACTGTCTGCCCTGCTCCAGTCTTTCCAGTCCATAGCATGTCTGCCACCAGCTGCACGCCAGTGTCTCCAGTTCGTCAAGCTGTAAATCAGCACAAGAGTCATCAGACTTGGGACTCCAAGACCATAGGACCCTCCTAGGATGCCACACACCTATCCCTCCCGGAAGAGCGGTCTGGCTCCCACTAATGTCTGCCATTTCACTTATGTTCAGGAGTCATGACCCTGTTCTCCATCAAGAGCAACCACCCTGGGCTGCTGAGCGAGAAGGCAGCCAGCAAGATCAATGAGACCATGCTGCGTCTCGGTGAGTGGGTCGGTCCATCACCACGCCCACTGGGGAAGAGTATTGGAAGTTGAGGTTGGCAATTAGCAGCCAGGGGGCAGGACTAGGCTGTGTGTGTGTGCTGGCGGTGATGCTGGTGGTAGCAGCTCAAAAGGGAAGGTTCCTTCTTAGTTGGAAGAATTCAAGTTCATGTCAATACTTGAGGCCTATTTAGAGCCCTTAAGTGCCTCTAATTTCTTACTTTATTTTGGAGAAAACAGTTCTTTTGTATGTTTTATTGAAGTGTACTTTAATCACAATGTTAATTTCTGGTGTATAGAAAAGTGACTCAGATATATATATCTGAGATAGATATATATATAGATAGATACTTTTTCATATTCTTTTCATTATGGTTTATCACAGGATATTGAATAGGACCTTGTTTATCTATTTTTATAGAGTAGTTTCTCTCTGCTAATCCCAAACTCCTAATTCATCCCTGCCCCACTTCCCCCACCTTGGTAACCATAAGTTTGTACAGAAAACAGTTCTTAAACTGAGCCCAGCACGAAGTCACCCAAGTCTTTTAGGCCCGTGTGGGGCAAACACCCTCCTCCCCACCACTGCTCCCACACCTGGGATGGGTGACGCCCTGCCCCACCCCTGACCCTCCACAGGCATTTTTGGCTTCCTGGCCTTTGGCTTTGTGCTCATCACCTTTAGCTGCCACTTCTACGACTTCTTCAACCAGGCTGAGTGGGAGCGCAGCTTCCGGGACTACGTGCTGTGAGTGGGGGACTGGGGCTGGGGGACTGCAGTGGTGGGCACTGGAGACCCCTCTCTGCTGTCCAGCAGGGGTCTGTTAGGTTCCAACCTCAGAGGGCAAGAGAAACTGCCCGTCTTGCTCTGGGTGCTCACACTGTTAGTTGCTCTGTAATTTGCAGACATGGCTGACAGCCCTGGGGTCCCTGCCCTGCTCTGCCCTTCCCTCTCATCCCCAAGGCTGCCTGGCTGATGCGTTTGTAACTGTTAAGCCATTGTGTGTTTTGGCTTCTCCCCACCTCTTGTGTTGGCCACAGATCTCGCTCTCTACTTCTCATGGACTCTTTACAGAGCGTATTGCAAATCCCTGCACAGAAATAGTTATCTCTCTACAGCAGGTTAACAACCCATTAATATTTTCTGGGTTTGCCTATGCTTTTTTGTGTCACATGATGACAAATCTGTGAGGGTAAGGCATCTCAGCTGCTTCAAGAAGTGCAGTCCATACTGATACCAGGAATAGGAGTTACAATGCTCATTAAAATCCTGAGTGCTTCTTGGGACTTCCATGGTGGTCCATTGGCTAAGACTCCATGCTCCCAATGAAGGGGCCTGGGTTTGATCCTTAGTCAGGGAACTAGATCCCACATGCTGCAACTGAGACCCTTCGAAGTCAAATAAATAAATAAATATATTTTAAAAAGTCCTGAATGCTTCAGACTCTTTCTTAAAGGCTCCAGCTTCCGGTGTGTGGGAAGACCTAATTCCTGAGTCCCTCCACCAGAAATTTGATTTCATTTGACTTGGATGTGGCCCAAACATCAAGAGTTATTAAAAGCTCCCAGGTGTCACTAGTGATAACCTAGGATTGCAAATCATTGATGTGGGCTTCACTCTTTCTGGTGTTGGAATTGATTGGGCAACCACCAGGGAGACTCAGAAAGCTTCACCTGTCTACTACCTCTTGCCACAGATGCCAGGCCAATGTGACCATCGGGCTGCCCACCAAGAAGCCCATTCCCGACTGTGAGATTAAGAACCGCCCCAGCCTCCTGGTGGAGAAGATCAACCTGTTTGCAATGTTTGGAACTGGCATTTCCATGAGCACCTGGGTCTGGACCAAGGCCACGCTGCTCATCTGGAGGCGCACCTGGTGCAGGTGGGGTCAGCAGCCGCCCGGCCTGACCTGGCTGCCTTGTTCTCTCAGCCTCAGCATCCCGTGGGCTTGGTTAGGTCTCACAAGTCCCAGCGTAGCCTTGAGCAGGTGTGATTTCTAAGGGCCCCGAGCAGCCGAAAGCGGCCTTTCCTGTGGCTCAACACTGCCCCCTGGTGACACCTCGTGTCCTTGAGAGAATGGGCCAAGGGCTGTGCCAGCGCGTCTTCTAAGAGAGAAGTGACTCGGGAGCTGGGCACAGGAGCCCTGTATTCTAGGCTCCCTTTTTGGTAGAGAAGGCCTTTACTCTTCAGGGCCCTTGAGGCCCTCTGGAGGCTCTTTTCCTGGAGGGAATGGATTTGCTGGTCTTTTGCAAGATTAGAGGGGAAGCGGCTGCTCCTCCATGTCCCCTCCCCAACTCTTTCTGCCCTCAGATTGACGGGGCAGAGTGATGATGAACCCAAACGGATCAAGAAGAGCAAGATGATCGCTAAGGCCTTCTCCAAGCGGCGGGAGCTGCTGCAGAACCCAGGCCAGGAGCTCTCCTTCAGCATGCACACCGTTTCCCACGACGGGCCTGTGGGTGAGCTTCCACTCCGTTCTCCTCTTGAACCCGTTCCCAGTTCCCCTCCAGGCTGGTGTGGCTTCATGGTCTGTTTGCAAGGCTGTGAGGAATGGCGCTCCTTCTTCTGTCCACATACTCCTTCTTCAACCCCTTACCCCCACCCTCCCACCACTCCATCCCAGGCTACTCTCCCCTCTGTCTCTGCCCCTGGGTCTGCTTGCTGGTGATTTGATTCCAAAGGACTCATCTCCCTCACCTTCAGCCATCTTCTCCAGCTGTTCTCCCTGGGCTACAGGAAGTCAGGTTTCAGGCACTGGGTTTCTGGCGTCTTATCAGGCCCCCATGCCCTTCAGACTGGGGATGGGTAGAGATCTGGCTGTGCTCACTAGGATGGGCTTTCTGTGCTAAGTTGAGTGGGAGCCAAGGACTAGGGGAAGGTGAATGATACTGAATATGGAAGGAGCAGTCACAGTGAGGGCCTGGGCAGTCATACCTCACCCTTTCCTTCCATCCCCACAGCGGGCTTGGCCTTTGACCTCAATGAGCCTTCAGCCGACGTGTCCTCTGCCTGGGCCCAGCACGTCACCAAGATGGTGGCCCGGAGAGGCGCCATACTGCCCCAGGATGTGTCTGTCACCCCCGTGGCAACACCAGGTATGGGTTGCCACTCCTGTAGGAAGGTGGGGGATGTTGAGGCTGGAAGAAGGTCCTAGGAGTGGAGTGCCAGGAGCTGCCGGCAGGGGAGGGGGAGGGAAAGGCCTTGGAGAACTACAGCGTGGGTCCCCGGCTCCAAGAGTAGGGGCCCTGGGAGAGAATGTGCCACACACAGAGCTTAGAGTCCCAGGCTCCTGTTCTCTCTCCCACCATCAGTGCCCCCGGAGGAAAAAGCCAACCTGTGGCTGGTTGAGGCAGAGATCTCCCCGGAGCTGGAGAAGCGCCTGGGCCGGAAAAAGAAGCGGAGGAAGAGGAAGAAGGAGGTGTGCCCACTGGTGCCACCCCCGGAGCTTCACCTCCCTGCCCTGGGCCCTGCTCCCGCCCCCAGTGCGGTCCCTCGGCTGCCACAGCTGCCCCGACAGAAGTGCCTGGTGGCCGCGGGCGCCTGGGGACCTGGGGAGTCCTGCCGACCTGGAGCCTGGACCCTGGTCTCCAACCCCTTCTGCCCAGAGCCCAGCGCCCCAGCCCCTATGGCCTGGGCACAGGGCCGCCGGCAGGGACTGGGGCCCATTCACTCCCGCACCAACCTGATGGAGGCGGAACTCATGGATGCAGACTCCGACTTCTGAGCCTGAAGAGTAGGACCTGTGACAAGAAGGAGGAACAAATACCGTTCTGAGGCTCTTCTTCCTCCCTGAGAGTGCTTCTCTCCAGGATCTCGTCTTCCCGAGCACCTGAGGGCCCAGTGCCTTCCCAGGAGAGTCAGTGTGGACGACTCACGGCACCAGGACTACGGGAAGGAGCCCTGACATCTCCGTGGATAGGCCTCACCGGGGCAGGGCCCTGGAGCTTAGGGTCCTTAATTCTGCCCCACCTGGCTGGCAGTGTTAGTCTCCAGTGGGGTCATGGGTATGCAGAGCTCTTAGTGTGGCGGTAAAGGTGCAGGCAAGGCTGCATGGGCTTGCACGCATACTTACATGGGCTGTGGTGGCCAGCCCTGTCTGGCAGATGAGGGCTGGCTGCCCTTGTGTGTGCCAGTGGGTGCCCTTCCCTGGCACTCTCAGACCAAAAGTGTTCATTGAGTCATTATCCCTTTGTCCACCTGAGGACAGAGCTCCTTTCTCCCCTTTCGGGTTGGTTGTGAGGCTGGGAGTACTTACTCCCATAGGGGCTGTAACCTCTCTTAAAAGGGTCCAGCTGGCTCCACCGTAGGCCAGTAACCCACCCTGGGTGTTGTGGCACCCTCCTTTCCCCTTTCCCATTTCGGTTCAACCAGGCCAGCCTCTTCCTGTTTCCTGTTTGTTGATTAGGACCCAGAGTTGCAGCATTTTCCACCCTGCCCTCACGTTGTACTCCTTTGCTGCTGGGCTCCATCTCCAGGTGAGAGGTTGGTTCAGCCATAGAGCCTGGCGTGGTGGAGAAGCTGTGAGTGATGGGAAGCCTCTGGGCCTCAGAGAGATGCCTGTTATCTCTCGAGGGATGGATCCTCTGACTGAGGAGCTACCCTTGGGAAGCTGCTGACACTTCAACCAGGCAGGAATGCTTCCTTCAACTTCCACAGTTGGTGGGTGAAGAGGTTCTCACCTCTCAACACCTATCCAAGGCCCCAGTGTCAAGAACCAGACAGCAGGGAGCTTTAGCAGCTGGCTGGGTTCCAGATCAGGGGGTAGGAGTAAAGAGACAAAATATAAACAGTAAATAAAAAGGTTTTTGCATAATCTATTGATGTGCTTCTTTCAATAGGCTCCGTCTTGACCCACTTATCTGGTCGTGATCTCATTTGTCCTTCACTTCCTCTGCAAGCTATTCTGCAAGGCCAAGAGCTCAGTTCTAATGAGGTCACCACTGACAGGTGTCAGGCCGATGTCAGCTTAATGTGCTGGCTGTCCTTCCCAGCCAGTTGGTTCTATATATGGTCAAAGGCTCTGGCCACAGCTGCCTCACTGCGCATTGATCATGAAATGAATGAGCAAGGACATGTAGCTTGTCCTGCAGTGCACTTGCAGGAAGCAAGTGTCCCCTGCTGGGGAGTGTAGGTGGGCATGGATCCTCATGGCAATCCCAGGTCCCCTCTGGGAACCTCTTGCCTCTACAAGGGATGTCTGTGGGACCAGGTGCATTCGCATCCACAGCTTCCTCCCCTTGGGCTGTCAGAGAAATTCAGGCTTCTCTGAGGGAAGCCTGCTAGTCCCACTTCCTCCAGAAAGATGTCAGTAGAAAACTGGGAACTGGACTCAGGATCCTGTGGAAAGGAAGAGGGGGTGAAGGAAAGGGAATGGTACCCACAGACGACTCAGAGGGTATCGTGCAGTATTAAGTGTGCCTGTTTATGAGTGTCGCTCAAGTGATGGGGACCCAAGCAATTTGCCCAGAGCAAAATTCCAAAGGAAGAGGAACAGGAACTAACACTGATTATCTACTATGTACTTTACATGTGTATAAGGATAATGATGATGATAACAATAAGGGCTAATTCTTATTAAATGCTTGCTAGCTCTAAGCACTTCATGTCTACTAACCTATTGAATCTCACCAGGGGCCTCAGAGGCACTGTTAACACCCCCAAGACACTTAGGTACAGAGAAGTTCAAAAATTTGCCTGAGAGAAAGTGATAATGCTGGGATTCCATCAGAGCCATCTGGCTCCAGGGTCACCTGGCTCTTGGCTTCTGCATTCTGCATGTTGTGCTTATGCTTAGTCATGCAGTCGTGTCTGACTCTTTGTGACCCATGGATTGTACCAAGCCAGACTCCTGTCCATGGGGTTCTCCAGGCAAGAAGATTAGAGTGGGTTGCCATGCTTTCCTCCAGAGGATCTTCCCAACCCAAGGATGAACCCAGATCTCTCACATTGGAAGCATCTGAGCCACCAGGGAAGTCCCTGCACTCTGCTGCCTCTCCTTAAATTCAGAAGGGGCAGAGGAACTAGTTTTCTATAGCAACAAACTTCAGAGAAGCAAAATGACTTGCCCACAACCTCATAGCTAGTAAGTAACAGACACTAGGCTCGGGGCCTTCCTGACTCTGCAGTCCAGACTCTTTCTGCTCTTAGGTCTGACTTTTGGTTTTTCCTCCTATCCAGGTTGCCCATGCTGTGTTCCCTCTGGCCTCCCACACCCCCTTGTGCTTCCCCACCTTGCTAATTCTTGCCATCAGTGCTCTTCTCAACAGTAGTAGAGCTAATTTCTTTCTTCTTTTTTTTTTTTTTTAAATTGAAGTATAGTTGATTTACAATGTTGTGTTTCAGGTATACAGCAAAATGATTCAGTTACATATATATGTACATTTTTCAGAGTCTTTTCCATTATAGATTATAAGATATTGATTATAGTTCCCTGTGCTACACAGTAGGTCCTTGTTGTTTATATTTAATAGTGGATTTTTTTTAATGGTGGATTTTATATATAATCCCAAACTCCTAATTTATCCTTCCCTGCCTTTCCCCTTTGGTAATCATAAATTTGTTTGTGAGTCTATTTCTGTTTTGTAAGTAAGTTCATTTATATCATCTTTTTTTGTTTGTTTGTTTTTTGGATTCCATGAGTGATATCATATGATATTTGTCTTTCTCTGACTTACTTAGTATGATCACCTCTAGGTCAATCCAAGTAGCTGCATATGGCATTGTTTCATTCTTCTTTATGGCTGAGTTATATATATAGCCCCCATCCTTTCTATGCATTCATCTGTTGATGGACATTGAGGTTGCTTCCAGGTCTGGCTACTATAAATGGACCTTCTATGGACAGCGGGGTGCACGTATCTTTTCAAATTAGAGTTTTCATTGTTTACAGATACATGTCCAGGAATGGGATTGCTAGATCATATGTTATTTTTAGTTTTTTAAGGAACCTCTATACTGTTCTCCATAGTGACTATACCACCTCACATTCCCACCAACTGTAGAGAAGGGTTCCCTTTTCTTCACATTCTCCAGCATCTATTATTTGTAGACTTTTTTTTGGCCACACCCACGGCTTACAGGCTCTTAGTTCCCCTATCAGGGGTCCAACCTGGGCTCCAGCAGTGAAAACGCCAAGTCCTAACCACTGATCTGCCAGGGAATTCCCTATTTGTAAGGTTTGTGTGTGTGTGTGTGATGACTGGTGTGAGGTGATACTTCATTGTAGTTTTTATTTTCATTTCTCTAATAATTAGCAGTGTTGAGTATCTTGTGTCTGTGGGCCATCTGTATGTCTTCAGTAGTAGAGCTATTTTTAAACCTTTTCCATAGCAGTATTCAAAATGATAAAAATGATCAGTGTTGTCCAATGATCTTTTTTGAAACAAGGGGAAATGTTAAATGAATTTCTATCTCCATATACATCCCTTCCATCTCTTCTTTCTTTAGTTGTATTATAATGGTGTGTTGGAGGAGTTTATTCTGAGTTTTAAAAAGGCTCATAGACTCTGCAACCACTAGAGGACACCGTGAGCCTACCTTTTGTGAACGCTGGCCAGGCAGCTGTTGGAAACCTGAAATTTTGTGAACACTCCCACGGACCAATTGTATAGCTTAGTATTTTTATAGGAGTGCCAAGTCTTGTGACTGAGCAACAGTGGCCACTTTCTTACCAAAACTCTCGAGTTAGACTCCTGAAAGAAACTTCTCAGGGTCCAAGAGGAACTTGATTTGGGGGATTCCCTGTGGCTGTCTGTTGTCCTGAGGTCAACATGTTTTCACCCCTCAAGTTGGCTCTGCCCTCAACAGCTCAACTGGGCACCCCTTACCCGTCTCAAACTCAGTCATCCATCTTCCCAGGTTGTAAGACCTGCCTCTGTTGGTCCCAGATTCTTGTAAGCAGTATGTCCACTGGTCCAACCCTTCCTCTGCCTGTGTGTGTGTGGGTTTTTTTTTAATCTGAGAAACTGAAAAGATATAGAAAAAAGCACAAGGAACAACCTAATAAACACCCATATTCCCACTATTCAGAAATAATTTTAAAATGTAAGAAAGGAAAAAAACTTAAAAAAAAGTTACCATATTTTCTTCCAACCTACATTTATGAAGAAATAAAACAGATTTACTAAGTCCTCTTTGACCAACACCCTTATTCCATTTTTCCTCCCACTTTCCCCTTCCTCAAGCAAAAAACAGCTGTCTAAATTTAGTGGGTTTTCTTTCAGTCCATTTTTATATTTTCATATGTGCAAATGAAGCTATGTACTCATAAACTATGTATTGCTTCTGACAGCTTTTTAATTTTTTAATTACACTTTTTATTGAAGTATAGTTGATTTCCAGTGTCATATTGATTTCCAGTGTCCAGCACTGCTGGAGTGGGTTGACATTTTCTTCTCCAGGGGAATTTCCTGACCCAGGGATAGAACCGGGGTCTCCTGTATTGTAGGTGGATTCTTTACCAACTGAGCCACCAGGGAAACCCCACAGTGATTTGTATTTTTATAGATTACACTCCATTTAAAGTTATTACAAAATAATGTCTATAATTCCCTGTTCTGTAGAACAGAGTTTTGCCTGCTTTTAAAGTTTGAATTTTCATCTCAGTTATATGCATGATAGAGTTTGAAAAGTCAAATAGTTCTACATCTTTCCAGTATGGAGGATAAGGACTTAGCTCTTTTTCACTACTAGGAGTAGGTGGAGTGGGGAGGAGTCAGTAGTGACAGTTTTGAAAGCTGGAAAGCAAATGAGTGATATTTAATTTGACAGACTTGAAAAACTAAAAGTTTTAGCCAGCAATAGGGAAAACTTATATTGCAGCACCCCTAAAAGCTTCTGAATTGGAGGCAGCAGGTACTTCAGAAGGTAGAAATGAAAGCAGGAGGATTGGTCTCTGATTGTCTGTCTAACTGAACATTCTGATGACTGCCCTTCCCAAATCTGGATGGTTGTCAGTTCATTCCCTAGAGAAGGCAAACAGAGGGTCTGTAGCACTTGAAGGCAGTATCTTCTGGGTTCCTGAAGTTCATTTTAAGTTCATTATCTTTCTGACTATCGAATTTTTGTAAAAATGCTCCTTGACCCACTCCAGACATTTGAAGGGTTGTCTCTTTGTCCCCAGAATTTTGAAATTTAACAGTGATGTATATGGGGACTTCCTTGACAGTCCAGTGGTTAACACTCCCACTGTAGAGGGTGTGGGTTCGATCCCTGGTTAGGGATCCTTCATGACACATGGCCCAGCCAAAAAAAAAAAAAAAAACCCAAAACCAAACTAACCAAACCAGAAAACAATGATGTATATTAATGTAGGTCTATTTTCATCCATTGGATTGGGCACCCAGTGGCCCCTTTCATTATGGAAATTCTCATTTTTCAGCTTTGGGAAAATTTTGGAGTTATTTCTCTGATGAATTTGCCCTCCCTCACCTCTAGTTTTCTGTTACCTTCCTGGCACTCGTATTATTTGGTCTTTTTGGACTGACCCTCTAATTCATTTTCTTTTCTGTTTTTTTGAATTAGAGAAAAAATATATATTGATGATCTGAAAAATAATTCATAAGAGATTGACTTTTCCAGAAAACTGCGGCTACGAAATCCACTGAACCTATCTTGTTAAAATGTGCGTTAGACACAACTAACACAAAATTGTAAATCAACTATACTTCAAAAACAGAAAAAAGAAAGAAGCCACCATTATTCAACAATCTGAGAAAGATAAAGTGCATCTTTCCTATTTTTAATTTCTTCCTATCTTTTTTTGGGGGGGTCAATGCAGCTTGGGGTCTGAGTTCCCCAATCAGGGATTGAACCAGGGTCCTCAGCAGTGAAAGTGCAGAGTCCTAACCAGGAGACCACCAGGGAATTCCCAATTTCTCCCCCTTTTTATTTATTGAGTTTTAAATATTTTCTGTTAGTATACTTTTATTTTAAAGGTCTCATGTTTGTTTTCTGAATGTTCACTTCTTGAAACAGCATGTTCCTTCACAAGTACAGTATCTTAAGTCTCTGAGGATATTAATGAGTTTTGAGGGGGGGTCATGATTTCTTCTTGATGCATAGCCTCTGTTTTCTCCCAGTTGTTTTTTTCTGTTTGCTTATGTTGGTCTCTGTCTTCCACATTAAAGGTTTTCTTTGTATTTCTGGTGACTTTATCTGCTCATACTAAGAGTGTGGCACTAAGTAGTTCTCTGGAAACTCTGCGAATGTAGGTGTGGTCTTCAGTAAGGGTGATCTGGCCGGCCTGTTTCCTTGCGGGAACTCTCAATGTTTATCTTCAAGTTTTCTCTATTGGACTGGTCAGATACCTTAGAGAAGTTCTTCCAGTCTCCTGCATGGAAGATACATTTCTGCCTGTCAGGGTCTGGAAGCTGAATGAGCCAGGTGAAGGAAGAAGTTCTGTAGTCTAATTATCAGTTCAGGTCAGTTCAATCGCTCAGGCCTGTCCAGCTCTTTATGACCCCATGGACTGCAGCACGCCAGGCTTCCCTGTCCATCACCAACTCCTGAAGCTTGCTCAAACTCATGTCCACTGAGTTGATGATGGCATCCAACCATCTCATCCTCTGTTGTCTCCTTCTCCTCCTGCCTTCAATCTTTCCTAGCATCAGGGTCTTTTCCAATGAGTTGGTTCTTCCTATCAGGTGGTCAAAGTATTGGAGTTTCAGCTTCAGCATCAGTCCTTCCAGTGAATACTCAGGACTGATTTCCTTTAGGATGGACTGGTTGGATCTCCTGGCAGTCCAAGGGATTCTCAAGAGTCTTCTCTAACACCACAGTTGAAAAGCATCAATTCTTCAGCACTCAGCTTTCTTTATAGTCCAACTTTCACATCCGTACATGACTACTGGAAAAAGCATAGCTCTGACTACATGGATCACTGTTGGCAAAGTAATGTCTCTGCTTTGTAATATGCTGACTAGGTTGGTCATAGCTTTTCTTCCAAGAAGCAATCTTTTAATTTCATGGCTGCAATCACCATCTGCAGTGATTTTGGAGCCCAAAAAAATAAAGTCAGCCACTGTTTCCACTGTTTCCCCATCTATTTGCCATGAAATGATGGGACCGGATGCCATGATCTTAGTTTTTTGAATGTTGAGTTTTAAGCCAACTTTTTCACTCTCCTCTTTCACTTTCAAGAGGCTCTTTAGTTCTTCTTCACTTTCTGCCATAAGGGTGGTGTCATCTGCATACCTGGGATTTTTTATATTTCTCCCAGCAATCTTGATTCCAGCTTGTGCTTCATTCAGCCCAGCATTTTGTATGATGTACTCTGCATCTAAGTAAAATAAGCAGGGTGACAATATACAGCTTTGATGTACTCCTTATCATAAACTAAATAGTTCATAAACCTGCACTTAGTCATCCTATTTTCATTATGGTATTTCTACCTTCAGCCGTGCCTAGTGTCCCTCAGTAATAAGATGGAAGAGGCAGGTGTGTAGGACAAAGTTGAGAATGGGTGAGGAATGTGCCCTTATGTGTGGCCTCAAGCAGAGGGTGGTGCCTGGATAAAGAAGGGATGAATATCAGTTTCTTTCCAGTGCTCCAACTCCTTATGTTTTGTAACCACATCCCATTGAAAAATTAGTTCATTCCCTCAGTAATCAAGTCTAATGGCCATCCAGGTAGGCAGCTGCTGCCTAAGAGCTTCAACATATGCCAGGTGGCTGTACCACAGCTCCCTTGTGCATTAGGGGGAAGAAAGAAATCAGTTACAGAGCTGCTAATCTCTTCTCCGACAGCTGGGGGATGAAGCTCTGAGCTGGTTCTTTATAACAGGAAGGAAATTCTGAAAGCCAGAGTGTGAAGAGAAAGCTTAAGAAGGCCTTGTGTCTGGTGGACTTGTGGGCTTTGTGGAAATGGCAGTGCTCAAATGCCTTCTCACTCAGTGTTAAAAGTTTGAAGGCCAGGATACAAAAGATTCAATTTGGGGTAGGACAACTCCACAAATGAACAGATTTCCAAGATAGTAGTAGCACAGGGAAGGAGATCAAGGCATGTGATTTCTCCCTCTCCTTTTTGCCAGCGAAAAAATAATCACTCCAAATCTAGATGTCCAATGGCCTTCTAGGATTGTAGGGCTATCACTTACTCTCTGAACAACCATAAACCATAAGATCTCCTTTGCCTCAGTTTCTCTGAGAACAGAGAAGAAATGACCTACCCTATAATCTGTCGGAGTCAACTGTATTTTAATATATTATTTTTTTCAAGTATTCTTTACATAGTTAAAATCTAATAGAACGTGCAATTTGTCTCCTGCTTTTTAACTTATTTTATCACAAGCATTTATTTCCCTTATCATTAAAAAAAAATTCTTGGCCAACTCAATTTTTTAAAGGTTGGGCTTCCCTCTCTGGTAGCTCAGTGGTAAAGAATCTGCCTGTCAAGGTAGGAGATACAGGTGCAGATCCTGGGTTAGGAAGATCACCTGGAGTAGGAAATGGCAACCCACTCCACTATTCTTGCCTAGGAAATCCCATGGACGGAGGAACCTGATGGCCTACAATCCACAGGGTTGCAAAAGAGTCCGGACATGACTTAGCAACTAAACAACAACCATTCCCCTATTGTTGGACATTAGTTTCAGATACCTTTTCATTATTAAAAATGAAACTGCCATAGATGCCTTTACATTTACACCTTTTAAAATACATTTTAAATTTAAAAATAATACAGAAAAATACAAAGTAAAAAACCCCCCAAAACTCACCCCAAATCCCATCCCTTAAGGAAATCACTATTCATATTTTAGTTAGTATTCCTCTTTGCTGATATACTTATCTGAATTTTACATTATATCCCTGAAACCGAGCAAGACTCTGTGGGACCCTCTTCAGGACAAAAGCTCCTCCGTGTCCTCTGTTTCTTGTTTGTAATTAAAAAAAAAAAAAAAAGACTTCAATCTTTTAGGTACTCCCCAAATTCCAAAGAGTAGGCTCAAGCATTTAATAGGACAATAGAGTCACAGGACTCATAGTTCCTCCTGAAGAGATATAGATAATAATCTGATACGTATCTCTGAGCTCTTCTACAGAACCTAAAACCCCCAACTCAGGCAGATTTTGGTGACCGCATGCACGTGACCACAAGTATGTGTACCCTAGACACGTTGGAACCAGAAGGTTGAGATTCCCTAGACATCCAGACATCATCCAACCAATGAGAATAGTCCCACATTGGCAGCCCTCACCCCAAATTTTGTCTATCTGGGAGTTTGGGTTTTCTTGAGCACTAGCTCCCTCTTGTGCCTGGCACTCTGTAATAACTCTTTCTGTGCTCCAAACTCTGACATTTTGGTTTATTTTACCTCTTTGTGCCACTGGCATGCAAACTTAGGTTGGACATCTATTAGAATTCACAGAGTGGGAATTCACTGGTGGTTGGGTGGTCAGGACTTACTACTTCCACTGCTGAAGGCCCGGGGTTCAATTCCTGAACTAAGATCTCACAAGCTGAATAGAGGGGCAAAGAGAAAAAGGAAAAAAAGAGAATTAACAGGGCAAAATAATTAAGCTTAAGGCAACGTGTAATTCTTTTGTCGTTGTTGTTTAGTCGCTAAGTGATGTCTGACTCTTTAGCCTTAAAATTTCCTACCTAGTAATACCGAACTTGTATTTTTTCGGACTGATAGTAAACTCTAAGTCCAGAGTACTCTAGAAATCACCACAGCACGTAAGGTCTTATTTTATTCTTTCTAAAAACAAACCCATTAAAGTTTAGAAAGGTGTTAGGGTTCCCTTTCACTGAGGCAGAAAAATCAAGTCACTTTAAGTCTGAGGCCGGCGCTCTCCCCACGTGATGCCGCTTTTCCTTTAAATGCCTGCTTACGTGATCTTAGACTAGCACACGGGGAGGAAATGTACACTGTCAGGGTAGAGAATCCTTTCTCCCCCCACCTTCCCAGGAGGAGGGTTTCTAGCGTTGACTCTCCGGAAGCCCCAGTTCCTCTGGAGACTTTCTCTTCAAGTCCTTTGTCGTGTCATCCATTCCCCTTTCCGTTAGTCGCCCGGACTAGAGCTCCACGACTACTACAGAATCCCGCTAGCCGGAAGGCGACAGGGACTACAATTCCCAGGGGGCATCGCGGCCCCGCCCTCGGCGGCGCGCAGTGATGGTCGGGGACTGAGGTCCCACGGTGTTTTTGCCGCGCGCGGCCCTGAGCAGGCGCACTACAGGTTCCGTGGCACCACGCGCGCGAGCTAGCCGGGTCGGGCCGGGCGGGGCGGGGAGGGAGAGGCCGGGGCTGGCTGGAGAGTTGGCGGGCGGGCAGAGGAAGGGGGTGGGAGCGGAGGCGATGGAGGGGGGGAGTGGGGGAATGGGGGAGGGACAGGGAAGGGAGGCGGGAGGCGGGGCCGAGCCGGAGCTAGAGTCTGAGCCGGCGGTTGCAGTGGAGGCGGTGATGTCGGTGCAGGTCGTGTCAGCAGCTGCTCCCGCGAAGGTGCCTGAGGTGGAGCTGAAGGACCTGAGCCCCTCCGAGGCGGAGCCGCAGCTGGGACTGAGGGCAGCGGCCGTGAGCGCCATGGCCCCCCCAGCGGGTGGCGGGGACCCTGAAGCTCCAGCTCCGGCGGCGGAGCGGCCCCCGGCCCCCGGTCCGGGATTGGGGCCCGCCGCGGCGCTCAGCCCGGCCGCTGGGAAAGTGCCTCAGGCGTCGGCCATGAAGCGGAGCGACCCTCATCACCAGCATCAGAGGCACCGCGACGGCGGCGAGGCCCTGGTCAGCCCCGACGGCACCGTCACCGAGGCGCCGCGCACAGTCAAGAAGGTATTGGGGCCGGGCTGCCTCTTTCCGAGAGGGAGGGTGGTGGGGAACCGCAGTCGTCTCGGCGCGGCGGCACCTCTCTCCACGCCCTCCCTTCTGAGTGAAAGTAGAGACATCTCTTCCCCTTAAACCCGCTCTCTCCGAGATGTCTCTACCCGGGCCCCAGTGCTGGGGGGCGAAGACTCCAGGTGGTAACGCTGTACTTCGCTGGAATAACATGGAGGTAGCGCCCTCCCTTACTACTTGGAATAGGCTGGGAGAGGAGAGGCACCTCGTATTACACCTCTCTGTACTCCTACTCCCGTGTGTATTTTCCAGACTGTCGGGGAGAAGACCCCAATGGTGTAGGAAAGCTTTACTGCTTCTGAGAGTTCACCCAGTAATAAGGGTTGAAAGAGCTTTTCCGTTTGGACATCTTTTCTGTAAGGAGTAGTTACCTCGCGTTGAGATCCTCAGTTGTCTGGTTTCTGTACAGAAGATGACTCTCTGCCTTTCTGTGGCCAGGCGCTTCCATCTAGCAGTACTGATGCCGTGCTCTTCGTTCCACATACTTCAAGATCCTTACGTTTTCTCTGAAAGTAGAAGGGTAATAGGGTAATAGAGAGATTCACTTCACTCTTCTCTTCAGAGGTTTGTCCTCTCAACTCAGCAGTTAGTCACCAGGATTATTAGACTGTGTATGAAGAGAATGATTGTTTTTATCGGTTCTTTTATTGTGGTCCGTAAGTGTTAGGAAGAAATGCTTCTACTTTGGGGAAAGGAGATCACTGTGAGACTTTCTGTCTCAGCTGCCAGCTTCTTTCAGATATAGTTTTGAAGAGGCAGTAGTCTCAGAACACCAAGGAGTAGGTGTGCCTGAATATTTGATATTCTCAGTATTACCCTTGCAATGGCTGTCTGTGGTATCTGACCTCTCAGAAAGCAAATCAGTACAGAGAAAAATGGCAGGTATTGCAAAAACAGGGTTGTGGATTATCACTGTAATTTCTGAGGTATTATGTGAACACAGTGATATATGGAGTTTTTGGTCTTGTGCATGATTTATCAGAACAGCAAGAAAGTGATGTGAAATCTGCATTGGTTTCACTGTGCAAGACTCAGCTGAATTGAAACCTTGTATCCAGCCTAACTTTGATTGTAATAGCCTCATTATTAAGGTGTAAATCAGAGAACTCTTGAATTCTAATTACTAAAATATAGTGATAACGTCAGAGGCAAGACTAAAGAAATTTGTTTAATGATGCTTTAGGACAGTATCTTTCTCGTTTGCATTATGAAACTCTTCTGGGCAGAATTATTGGGGGAAAGAGAGGCAGCATGGGCACCATGGCTTCCCTTGTGGGGCTCAGCTGGTAAAGAATCTGCCTGTAATGCAGGAGATCCCAGTAAATTTCCTAGGTCAGGAAGATCCGCTGGAGAAGGGATAGGCTTCCCACTCCAGTATTCTTGGGCTTCCCTGGTGACTCAGCTGGTAAAGAATCCACCTGCGATGAGGGAGACTTGGGTTCGATCCCTGGGTTGGGAATATCCTCTAGAGAAGGAAACAGCTACCCACCCCAGTATTCTGGGCTGGAGAATTCCATGGACTGTATAGTCCATGGGGTTGCAAAGAGTTGGACATGAGAGCAACTTTCACACATTCACACACACATGGGCACCAAAGCTGGTAGTACCTAGTTATGAGTCTGGAAATCTGAAACATTTGTAATTAGTTGAGTTGCTTTATAACTTTGGCCAAATTCTGTGATTAAGGGTCTTTTTGTGTGAAATCTACAGATTAAGTCTCGAGTGTAATAGTGTTCAACAAATTGCCTTTATTTATTTGACCTTGCCATGCAGCTTGTGGGATCGTTAGTTTACCAGGAATTGAATGCTGGGTCCTAGCAGTGAAAGCTCAGAGTTCTAACCACTGGACTCCCAAGGAATTCCCCAACAAATGGCCTTTAGAACATGGGATTTACAGTCCAGCAGACCTGGGTTTGAATCCTAGTACTCCTACGAGCTAGCTTTTGGGTGATTTTTTAATACTCTGAGTCTTAGTTGTCTCATTTACAAAACAAGGTTACTGATACGATTGAAGGTTAGAAATATTTGTAGAGGACTTACTGTTGAACTTGGCACATATAATAAGGGCTTAAGAAATTACAGCTATTGTTAAGAGTTGATTTTATTTTTTTCTTCCTCCAATCATGGCTTGAGTGCACCACCATGGCTTCCTTTAAAAGGTATATACAATTCAATAGCTTCTATATAAAGCAGTGAACAACATGACAGGCTAGCGTATCAGTCTGTTTTTCCTAATTCTAGACGTGTTTCTTGACCATTTTCCTTGTTACTGAACCACCTTCTTCCTGTTTTTCCAGCATTAAAATGTGGGTCCCATGATTCTAGATTTACTCAGCAGCCTCAAGGCTATGAAAGACAGGGCTGAGCTTGCCTTACAATGTTAACTGAAACAGAAAAACAGCTTCTCCACTGGAAGTTAAACAGGCGAAGCTCTGGGCGAGGATGCAGCCTTGTGACACAACTGCAGGCATTTCTGAGCGGCTTTTAGTGGGTAGAACCTTTTACTTTCTTGACATTGAAGTAGCTCAATTAAAACAAGTGCGTGAGAGTGACCTTTCTTAAAGTTGAAAGTCACCTCCCCAAGGGACTGCAGTGTGATTTTGATTTGTTGAACCTTTCTTGATTTTTTTTTTTTTTAGTTTATTTAAATAATCATTCTGACCTTCTCTCCCTTCTGCCTTTATTTAGTGTAGGGAGGGACTGGAGGTACTAAGGATTGAAATTACACCTCTCTGTACTCCTACTCCCGTGTGTTACATGTCCTTTGACCAAGTAATTGATGACTGTTGCTCTCAGTTTTTTAACTGTCACATACAAGCTTATTTATCTTAAACTTATTTCCCCCCATTGATGGTTTCCCTTACTTGTGTATCTGTCATTAGTTTTCTTAGTACCGTTACTCTGTTCAGTCACACAAAGGAAATAAACTTTTTTATAAGAGTCAGAATTCCCAAGTGCAGCATTTAATAAGAGTGAACATATGGTGTGCAGGTTACTCAGTCCAATCTTATTGTTGGCATCTACCTCCATCCTGTAACTTGTGGTGCTCTGGGGACAGATGTTGTCACCGTGGCTGTCATATATTTGTGTATAATGTCTTTGTAAGTGAACTCAGCGAACCAAAAGTCTCTGTAAGAAGTGATCTGTGAAATAGGACGATACGGTCCACTGTGAATGCAGTAGCAATATTTGAGAGGATTTCTTTCCTGTGTTCTTGAAAATGGGAATGTCATACCACAGTAGAGAAAGCAATATGGGAGGGAATTTATTTCAGAAAAGGTAAAACTTTCTGATGATAAATCTGTGAGCTTAAGAACCACAACCAGTTTGTGCTTACATCAATATCAGTAATGACCATGTTCAAGCAGATTCTTTTTTTTTGGCAAGGGAATCCACCTTGTGCTGGCTTTGTTGCTGTCAGCAGAGAATGAGTTCAGCCATGCTAGCGCCTTCTTGTCCTGAATTCTTTAAGCTCTTTATTTGGTTAATTATGGATTACTAAAATGGAGCCTTTTGGATATAGTCATGGGAATGCAAGAGCAGTTTTGTTCCTTTCGACAGTTAGAAAAGTACAGCCTTGCAGAATGTTCAGTAAGGCAATTGGCAGATTGACCCTAATAACAGTTACCATTAATTGGTCCTTTTTTTTTTTTCCTAATTGGCCCTTTCTATGCCAGGAATTGTTATCAGCATTTTTCTAATCCTGATGGCTACACAATGAGATATAAATGGCATTATCTCCATTTCACAAATAAGGAAATGAGGTCCAGAGAAGGCAAAGTGCCTTGACCAAGGTTATATATCTCGAGGGGGGCAGAGGTAGGACTTGAAATCCCTGTTTTAAGCCTTTGTTTCCAAAACCCATTTCTTTTTATTATGCCACGCTGACTCTAACTTCATAGTTGCTGGGTTCTGGCTTTCTCCCAGAAGTCTTTCAAAATACTCAGTGAACTCTAAGGTATGTCTCTCTGATTTAAGAATTAGGTCATCCTAAGTAAAGAGTAAAACCAAAGTAAAGAGGATCTGAGTCAGGGCTTTAGGAAGAGGATGGGAAAAAATTGTATAGATGTAGAATCTCAAACAATTATAAAATTATGAGAATGGGAGAAAAGGATCTTATATGTGTGTATAATAAAGTGTTTCAAGATCAATGATACATTTTCATGTTAGTAATTAAGTGATAATTAGAGAGATGTATTCTTATTTTTAAAGTTATGAATAAATCAGGAGTGCTAAAGGACTGTGCTCCTCTTTCCTGTCCAGCTAACATTTTCCTTGTTCTTTAAGACTCACCTTCTTTATGAATTGATCTGTAATGAAATATTTTGAGAATTAAAAGGGGAAGCATACTGTATGTATTCCTGCTGTGTCCCAGGCATTGTATTAGAGCTTTACACGTACTATTTTATTTAAGCCTTTTAAGAGCTGTCAGAAATAGGTTGTATTATCCTTGTTTTATTGAGGAAACTGAGGGTTGAAGAGATTTTGTGTCAAAGTTACACATCTAGTAACTGATATGAGCCAACAGAACTCTAATCTGTTTGACTCTCATGCCCAAACTCTATTGCTTTTCAGTTGAAGTATTTCTCTGTTTAAAGCTTAGACCGAACTTTTAAATCTTAGTTGATCTGTATATTCTTGTGGATTTTCTGTTATTTCACTAACAGGCCATTTCTTTTTATTTATTGAGTTTGTTTGATGATCTACCATATATCTATGTCAACATTTATGAATTTTCTGACAAGAGCCTATATTTTGTATTAGTATAATTTCTGAATTCTACTTTTCCTGGGAAAGATTGAACATTAAGAGCTATTTCAGGAGGTTGTTCAGAGCTGAAGTTGCAATTCTGTATTTAATGTCTTGAGGAAGACGACTTAGGTCCTAGCCTCCAGTTAATAGAAGAAATGGAGAATTCCTTGAAAAGGGAGAGTTAGTTTCTTTGTCATTTCCTTGAAAGTGTTCCTCTTCCCCACAATAAAAGAAGAAGAAAAAAAAAAAAAAAGGAAGAGATTTGTTGGGATTTCCATTCAGATTTTGTTCTTTCTTGGTAGTCCTAGGCAGTCCTTGTTTAAATAATTCAGAGAGGGACAACTGACGCGGATGGGAGAAGAGTATATTTTGGCTTCTGCCTCAGTCCACCCCCCGCCACTGTGTTCAGGTGGTATGCAGAATTACAGAAGCTGAGATTCCACTCCCCCAATAGGAGGTTTAGTTAGCTTGATCAGGTTTCTATGGAATTTGTAGGAGCTTTTTATGGTCTGAATGACCTATGGCCCTAGATTTGATGAGAGCTGAGCAGAGGAGAAGGCAGTGGACTTCTATAATAGTTGTATATAACACAACTTCTATAATAATTGTTAAGTGAAACTACTTTGATTAAATTAAATCACTGAAGCCAAATGATGTGTATGATTTTCAGTCCCCTGTTCCGGAACTGTATTCTGCCACAGTTCAGTTAGCCATTTTCCCTCTTGGACACACGTTAATAGCTGGTGATCTCCTATTCTTTATTTCTTCCCCCTCCCCCCAAGAGTCTATCAATAGAAATGGGTTGGTTTGGAGCACCTGGTTCTTCTTAGCTTAGAACTTAAATTAAGGAAGGGTAAAAACTTAAAACAAGGAAGTGTATAAAGGTCCTTGATTGGCTAGTTGAGTTTCTCTGAGTACAAATCAGGCTTTTCCTTAAGGTCATTCTGAATACTACAAAGCTTTCATTGAAAGTTAACTACGCTGACACTTAAACTGGCTTCATCTTCCCTGTAGATTTATCTCCTACTGTGCTCCAATGTGAATCCTTCTATTCATTCTAAAAGATTTGATTTGATGTTGATGGCTACCTTTTCTTGGAAACTTTTATCAGCTTCAGTTATAACTCATTTACAGCTACCATTTACTGAATATTTACTCTCTTCCAGGCATCTCTCTATCTCGTCTATTTAATCCTCATAACTACTATCAGATGAATATTATTAGAAAATAATATTATTATTTTACAGATTAGAAAATTCAGGCTCAAAGAGAGTGATTAACTTGCCCAGAGCTTTGCCAGTCCTTGATGCCTTTGAGATTAGTAAGATGAAGCACTGCCCACAGCAGTAGTGGGAGGTTTTGTCACTCTGCTAGCCCCTTACTTTTCTGATTAAACTCACAGTGAAATCTGCTTAAGTTACTTCACCGGGGACTGCTGAGATTACTCTGCAACCATTTGGACTCCAGGATCTATCCTTTTCCAAGGGGAAGTCTCATTCCCTGTTTACTTTTAGCCACTACCTGGTGCCCACCTCAGTCACTACCTGATGCCCACTCAGCCATTGTCTTCCTAATAACTCATTCCCTTACCACTCTCTTCATCCTCTCAGCCAGTCCAGTCTTCCCAAACCTTTCCACTATGTTCCGAACAACTTGCTCCTCTATCATCAGCATATCTTCTTGTAGCATCAGCTTTTAGCAACAGGATCAAGTTACAGGGGCAACAGTGGCAACTGGCACCCTGAACTATAATTGTGCAGCCCAAGCTACAGCAGCTCCTGCTTGGTCTAAAGCAAACATGACGTGTTTCCTAAGCCCATACTGTGGTGGTGTTTTTAGCTGTGTTGCCCTGGAGCAGGTTCTCTGCTCTGAAAGCTACCTCATGTCCTTCCTGTACATTCTTTTTCTGTCCAATTCAGCCAGAGTTGACTTCTGCTCTTTATGGAACTCTGAGAGGTACACTGGTTTAACCTAATCATCTACCTTTTTAGCTGCCTGCATCTATGGAGCTGAGTGTTTGCTACAGAAAAGCAGAGACCCAGGCAGATCGACGTCACTATAAATTCATAATCATCAGCCTCATATGCTTGATCAGCGTTGCCTAGTAACATACATTCTCTAGTAAGTTCACTTTAAGCCTCACTGCAAATAATTATTTAATATTGTATCTATTTACTTCTAATTTCAAGTGTTTTAAAAACAATGATATACCCTCTACTTGTTATAAAAAGGAGCCACTAAAAGAGAATTCCTTCATCTTTGTACCTCCCAAATCTGCAAACCTGCCTGCATTTGGGGTTCATCTTTTTCTCCTCTCATGTTATGATAGTGGAAGACATGTCTTTCATTTTATCAAAGAGCAGTTCCTCCACAAGTGCTCTAATCACATTCTTTGGTCTTCTTAAAGAACTTCTTTTGGTTATTTCCTCTTTCCACCAGAGCCTTTCCTACAGATTTCCTTGCTGTAATCTCACCCGTTTTGAAAACCCTGTCCTTTGACCCCTTTCTGTTACTGACCAATATCTTTCTGTTCCATTGCCCAGCTAAGTTACTTAAAAAAGTTTTCAATGTATGCTATATACACTTTTTTCCTTTCCAAAGACTTTTTAAAAATTAATTTTTTTGGAGGATGGGCTGTGCTGTGTCTTCGTTTTTGCTCACAGACTCTCTCTTTGTTACAGGTGGGCGCTGCTCTGCTGCAGTACATGTACCCTTTGTTCTCACTGCAGTGGCCTCTCTTGTGGAGCACAGGTTCTAGAGCACCTGCTCAGTTCTTGCAGCTCATGGGCTTAGTTGCCCCGAGGTTAGTTGCCCTGAGGCATGTGGGATCTTCCTGGACCAGGGATTGAATCTGTATCCCCAGATCCTTAACCACTGGACCCCCAGAGAAGCCCCCTACAGACTTTTAAAAAAATATGTGTATGTATTTGGCTGAGCCATAATCTTAGTTGCAGTGAGCTTGCGTGCTATATTGCTGGTTAAGCAGAGTTTCATACTCAGTGCCCTAGATGCTATCTGAGTCGCATTAAGTCTGCCCAGGATGGGAAGATCCAGAAACACTGCACCTATGTAGAAGGCTTTGAGTCTCTGTGAGTGTGTGGGACTGCAGAATGTAGGGTGGAGAGGGAAGATTATGTTAAAACTAGAAAGAGATTTCATATGGGGGTTTATAACTTGTTGGATCATTCATGGTATAGGTTTACATGAAGATCTGTGATGAAGCTTAATGACAAGAATGACTCAGGGGAATAATTTAGTTGTAAGTTGTTCAGTCACTAAATCTTGTCGAACTCTTTGTGACCCCATGGACTGCAGCACACCAGGCTTCCCTATCCTCACTGTCTCCCCTGGAGTTTGCTCAAAGTCATGTCCAGTGAGTCAGTGATGCCATCCAACCATCTCATCCTCTGTCGTCCCCTTCTCCTCCTGCCCTCAATCTTTCCCAGGATCAGTGTCTTTTCCAGTGAGTCAGCTTTTCACATCAGGTGGCCAAAGTATTGGAGCTTCAGCGTCAGCATCAGTCGTAAGTTAAAAGGTTTTAAAACTGTACAGATGTGGGCTAGAGTTTGCACACTGTGTTGGTTGATAGATCATTGGTATCCACGTTGCCAGGCATTTGTCTTGGGTAGCATCTTGTTAGGTAAAAAGAGATTCAGTAGTACAATGTGTTTATGCCTAAACACTTAAAAGTTTCTATCATACTGAGACAGTAAAGCACCAGAGAGACATTAGTAGAACAGTTTTACAAATGTCGGTTCCAAAAGGAAATAAATATTTTTTTCCTGCTGTTTGGTACATACATGTGTATATATTCACTTGACAAAAAAATTCCTCAATTTTTTTTTCCCTAAGAATATGGAAGAGTACTGAGAAAATTATAGTCACTGCCCAATTTAAAAAACGTTAGCATTTTGCAAAATTTTCTGTAGATGTTTCTTTTAAAGATATAAAACACTGTAGATAAAATGGAAGACCCCCTTGTACTTCTTCTCTGTTCCTTTCCTTTCTTTCCTTCTTTTTATCCCAGCTCAGAGGTAGCTGCTGTTCAAACTTTTCTGTTTATAATTCTTCACATTTTAATACTTTTGCTTCACTTTGTTTATTAGTATAAATTGTATATCAATAAAGGATATATAGCATTGTTTTGTGTGTTTATAAATTTAATGTAGCTGATATTATAGATCAGATATTTTTCTGTAACCTACTTTTTTCTCTAAATTTTAAGTTTTAACTGGTCTAGAACATGTAGATTTTCCAGGTGATTAATTTTAACTACTATATAGTACCTTATTATATGAAAACACCACTTTTTACCCATTCCTCTTTCAGTTCAGTTCAGTTCAGTCACTCAGTCGTGTCTGACTCTTGGCGGCCCCATGAACTGCAGCACGCCAGGCCTTCCTGTCGATCACCAACTCCCGGAGTCCACCCAGACTCATGGCCATTGAATCGATGATGCCATCCAGCCATCTCATCCTCTGTCTTCCCCTTCTCCTCCTGCTCTCAATCTTTCCCAGCATCAGGGTCTTTTCCATTGAGTCAGCTCTTCACATCAGGTGGCCAAAGTATTGGAGTTTCAGCTTCAACATCAGTCCTTCCAATGAACACCCAGGACTGATCTCCTTTAGGATGGACAGGCTGGATCTCCTTGCAGTCCGAGGGACTCTCAAGAGTCTTCAACACCACAGTTCAAAAGCATCAATTCTTCGGTGCTCAGCTTTCTTTATGGTCCAACTCTCACATCCATACAAGACTACTGGAAAAACCATAGCCTTGACTTGTTGGACCTTTGTTGACAAAGTAATGTCTCTGCTTTTTAATATGCTGTCTAGGTTGGTCATAACTTTCCTTCCAAGGAGTAAGCATCTTTTCATTTCATGGCTGCAATCACCATCTGCAGTGATTTTGGAGCCCAGAAAAATAAAGTCTGGCACTATTTCCACTGTTTCCCCATCTATTTGCCATGAATTGATGGGACCAGATGCCATGATCTTAGTTTTCTGAATGTTGAGCTTCAAGCCAACATTTTCTCTCTCCTTTTTCACTTTCATCAAGAGGCTCTTTAGTTCTTTTTCACTTTCTGCCATAAGAGTGGTGTCATCTGCATATCTGAGGTTATTGATATTTCTCCCAGCAATCTTGATTCCAGCTTGTGCTTCCTCCAGCCCAGCATTTCTCATGATGTACTCTACATACAAGTTAAGTAAGCAGGGTGACAATATACAGCCGTGACGTATTCCTTTTCCTATTTGGAACCAGTCTGTTGTTCCACGTCCATTTCTAACTGTTGCTTCTTGACCTGCATACAGGTTTCTCAAGAGACAGGTCAGGTGGTCTGGTATTCCCATCTCTTTGAGAATTTTCCACAGTTTATTGTGATCCACACAGTCAAAGGTTTTGGCATAGTCAATAAAGCAGAAATAGATGTTTTTCTGGAACTCTCTTGCTTTTTCGATGATCCATCGGATGTTGGCAATTTGATCGATGGTTCCTGTGCCTTTTCTAAAACCAGCTTGAACATCTGGAATTTCACGGTTCATGTATTGCTGAAGCCTGGCTTGGAGAATTTTGAGCATTATTTTACTAGCATGTGAGATTAGTGCAGTTGTGTGGTAGTTTGAGTATTCTTTGACATTGCCTTTCTTTGGGATTGGAATTGAAAACTGACCTTTTCCAGTCCTGTGGTCATTGCTGAGTTTTCCAAATTTGTTGGCATATTGAGTGCAGCACTTTCACAGCATCATCTTTCAGGATTTGAAGTAGCTCAACTGAAATTCCATCACCTCCACTAGCTTTGTTCATAGTGATGCTTCCTAAGGCCCACTTGACTTCACGTTCCAGGATGTCTGGCTCTAGGTGAGTGATCACACCATCATGATTATCTGGGTTGTGAAGATCTTTTTTGTACAGTTCTTCTGTGTATTCTTGCCACCTCTTCTTAGTATCTTCTGCTTCTGTTAGGTCCCTACCATTTCTGTCCTTTATCGAGCCCATCTTTGCAGGAAATGTTTCCTTGGTATCTCTAAATTTTCTCGAAGATATCTCTAGTCTTTCCCATTCTGTTGTTTTCCTCTATTTCTTGGCATTGATCTCTGAGGAAGGTTTTCTTATCTCTCCTTGCTATTATTTGGAACTCTGCCTTCTAATGGGTATATCTTTCCTTTTCTCCTTTGCTTTTCGCTTCTCTTCTTTTCACAGCTATTTGTAAGGCCTCCTCAGACAGCCATTTTTCTCTT
The DNA here is from genome assembly GCA_007570785.1 of Antilocapra americana. Taxonomy (NCBI): domain Eukaryota; kingdom Metazoa; phylum Chordata; class Mammalia; order Artiodactyla; family Antilocapridae; genus Antilocapra; species Antilocapra americana. The sequence continues at coordinate 517,864 of ML664205.1, forward strand.
TTGCATTTCTTTTTCTTGGGGATGGTTTTGAGTCCTGTCTCATGTACAATGTCACGAAACTCCATCCATAGTTCATCAGGCATTCTGTCTATCAGATCTAGTCCTTTAAATCTATTTCTCAGTTCCACTGTATAGTCATAAGGGATTTGATTTAGGTCATATCTGAATGGTTTAGTGGTTTTCTCCACTTTCTTCAATTTCAGTCTGAATTTGGCAATAAGGACTTCATGATCTGAGCCACAGTCAGCTCCCGGTCTTGTTTTTGCTGACTGTACAGAGCTTCTCCATCCCTTTTTCTTGCTGAGGTTTGAGCATTTGTAATTGTGTTATGCATACTTTTTTATGAGCATTTCTCTAGGGTGTATCCCTATATGCAAAATTTCTTAAGGTATATCTTAAATTGCTTTCTAAATTAGTTTTATTAATTCCTGTTTTTTTAATCCTACTAATAAGTACAGTTATCAAACACTGAAGTTCTGTTCAGCTGATCTACCAATGTCTAGTAGTTGTGAAGTGGGATCTCTGTTTGTTTTAATTTGCATTTTTTGGGTATAAGTGAGATTGGCATCATTTAATACATTTATAGTCCATTTGGATTTCCTTTTTTGTAAGTTATGGTCTGTATTTGTATATTTTCTGATTTTTTTTTGAGATCTCTTTGCCTTTTATTATTGATTTGTAAAAGTTCTTTATATGTATTCATTCTAATTATTTTATCAGATATATGTGTTGTAGATATCTTCTGGTCTGTGTCTTACTTTTTATTTCTGTAACTTAGGACTTTTATACAGAAGTTAAAGGTTTTAATGTTAGGTTCACCACCTTTTTTTTTTTCCCTCTGTGTAGTTTGTCCTTTTGAGTTTTGTTTTAGAAACATCTCCCTATTCACATACTCTTCTCTATAAGTGTTCTAACATGTTTAGTTTTGATTTTTCACAATTTAGTCTACCTGGAATTTATTTTTTGTTTATAGTATGATGTATTTCATTTTATTTTTCCATGTAAATAGCCAGTTGTCCCAGACCTGTTTGCCAATTAAGTCACTATATTGCATATAGTTCCCTGTGCTGTACAGGGATATGTATAGCACAGGGAATATGACCTGAATACGACCTTGTTCTACATCCTAACACATGGCATTATCAGTCTTATTTGATTGTAACCATTTTAGTGGTTATGTAGTGCTAGTTATGGTTTGAGTTTGCATTTCCCCATGACTAGTGACGTTGAGCATCTTTTCATGTCCCTATTAATCATTTATCTATCTGCATTGATGAAATGTCTATTCAGATCATTTGACTTTTTTTTAAACTTCTTGGCTACACCACATGCACGTGGGATCTTAGTTCCTTCGCTAGAGATCAAACCCATGCCCCCTGCGGTGGGGGCCTAGAGTCTTAGCTGCTGGACCACCAGGGAAATCCTGTCCACTTTTAAATTGGTTGGTTTTCTTATTAAGTTGTGATAAGCTGTAAGAATTCTTTCAGTATTCTGAATATAAATCCTTTATCAGGTACATGGTTTGCAAATATTTTCTCCTAGATTGTAAGTTGTCTTTTCATTTTCCTAATGCTGTATTTTGAAGAGCTAGTATTTTAAATTTTGATGAAGTCCATTGTGATACTTTTTAAAAATATTATGCTTTTGATGTTATTGCTAAGAAATTACTAACTCAGGATCACAAAAATATTGTTTTCGTCTAGTAATTTTGTAGTTTTAGATTTTTTATTTAGTTCTGTGACCAATTCTGATGCGAAGAGCTGACTCATTTGAAAAAACCCTAATGCTGGGAAAGATTGAAGGTGGGAGGAGAAGGGGATGACAGAGGATGAGATGTTTGGATGGCATCACTGACTCAATGGACATGAGTTTGAGTAAGCTCTGGGAGTTGGTGATGTACAGGGAAGCCTGTGGCGTACTGCAGTCCGTGGGGTCACAAAGAGTCAGACATGACTGAGCAACTGAACGACCTGAACTGTGATCCATTCTGATTTGACTCTATTGTATGGGGTGAGTTATGGGCCTAACCTTTTACTTCATATGGATATACAGTTGTCTCAGTGCCATTTGTTGAAAAGACTATTCTTTCCCTGTTGAATTGTCTTGACATCATTGTTCAAAATTAGTTGTTTGTAGATGTGTGGGTTTATTTCTGGATTCTGGATTCTGTTCTAATGATTTACTTATTTATGCGGATGCCAATACTATACTTTCTTATTACTGTAGCTTTATATTAAGGACTGGAATTGGGTACTATCTTGTTCATCTTTTTCAACATTATTTTGTTTTTTGTAGGTCCTTTAAATTTTCATATAAATTTAGGATAAGCTTGTCATTTTCTGTGAAAAAGCTTGCCAGAATTTCCATAGGGATTGTGTTGAATCCATAGGTCATTTTTGGAGAATTCCCACTGTAATGATATTGTGACTTCCAACCCATGAATGTGAAACAACTCTCCATTTTTTTAGCTGTTTACTAATTGCTCTTGGCAGTGTCTTGTACTTTACAGTGTACAGGCTTGGGACTACTTTCATTAAATTTTTTTCTAAGTTTATTTTTTTTTTTTGGATGCTATTATGAGTAGAATTGTTTTCTTAATTTTATTTTCAGATTTTTTATTACTAGTATATAAAAATACAATTGATATTTTTACTGTGGTAAAATATATAATTTTAACCAGTTTATATTTAATTTTTATTTGTTTGTTTATTTTGGGGTACACAGAGGGGCTTGTGGGATTATAATTCCCTGACCAAGGTTTGAACCCAGGTGTCGCAGTTAAAGCACCAGGTCCTAATTGGACTGTCGTAACAGTTTTAAAGTATGCAGTTCATTGACGTTAAGTACAGTTACAATGTTCTAGAACTATTATCACTATCTATACCCCAAACTTTATCATTTCCAGCAAAAACTCTGTACCGAATTAAACAGTAACTCCCCTTTCACTCCTCTTCTTAGCACCTGTCTCTATGAATTTGCCTTTGGGTACCTCATATAAATAGAATCATACAATATTTATCCTTTTGTATATAACTCATTTTACTTAGTATAATGTTTTCCAGATCCATCCATGTTGTAGCATATATCTAGATTTCATTCCTTCTTTTTTTTTTTAACATTGTCGTTCTGTTTTTTGAAAAAAAAAAAAAATTTTTTTTTTGGCTGCACCATGTGGCTTGCAGTATCTTAGTTCCCAGAACAGGGATTAAACCCCTGCCCTTGGCAGTAAAAGTGCAGAGTCCTAACCACTGGACCACCAGAGAATTCCCTTCATTCTTTTTTAATACTAAATAATAATATTCTATTGTATCTATATACTTTTTTTTTAGCCTTTCCTCTGTTGATGGGCATTTGTGTTGTTTCTCCCTTTTTACTGTTATAATACTGCTATGATCATGGGTATATAAATATCTATTTGAATCCCTGTTTTCAATTTGGTATATATTGAATTTTATACTCTGCAACCTTGCTAAACTTGTTTATTACTCTACTCATTTTGCTACTACTCAAATTACTCTCCTAGATTTTTAAAAATTTTCTACATACAGACTTCTGTCTTCTACAAATGACTTCTTTACTTCTTGTTTTCTAATGTTAATACCTTTTATTTCTTGTTTTTGCCAAATTGCCCTTCCTAGAGCCTCCTGTACAGTGTTGAAATAGAAATAGTGACAGCTGACATATTTGCCTTGTTCCCAATCTTAAAGGAAAAGTATTTATTCTTTCGGGCTTCCCAAGTCGTCCTCAGCTGGAATTCCATCACCTCCTCTAGCTTTGTAGTGATGCTTTCTAAAGCGTATTTGACTTCACACCCCAGGATGTCTGTCTGTAGGTGAGGGATCACACCATCGTGGTTATCTGCCGGAGCCGTCAGGATACCCCCTCACTCGGATGACAAAGTCAAGAGACTGAGAAGGAAACTGCAAAGCGGATTTTCCTTGGGGCATCCCAAGGCAAGGCCCCTCCTGGTATTTTTCTTGGGAAGTTCTGTTTATGCTCTGAACATTAGCTCATCTCAGTAGGTCAGTCCCAGTTAGAAATAATTCATCCTGAGGTAATTCCTTCAGACCTTATTTCCCCCCAGGCAATTGGGGAAGGCAGATCCCCTTCCCTGGGGACAAAGGAGGAATAAGGAACATTTAAATAGATTACTACACCTCCTACTCTTTACTGGGGAGTTTCTTTCTACTTAGATTGATATACTTATCCAAAGTATGCTGGAGACAATCAAATGGTAAACATACTAATGTTAAATCTAATTATGCAGAAATCCAACTTTTGCAAGGAAAATGAGCTTAAGGTTAAAGTTGTTGATGATAGGCAGAAAACAAGATTGTATAGAATTACATGTGATGTAATGGGTGTGTTTCTTGGGTATAAAAACTGTAAACCAACAACAATAAAGAGAGAGACTGCTCCATCACCACATTGACTCAGCTCAGTTCTTCCACCGACACCACTCATCCCTCAAGACCCCCGGACCCGCCGAGGCCCGACCCCGGCAGTTATCCATGTCATTGAGATGTTTTTTGTATAGGTCAGTTTTGATTCGAATCTCAAAGAAGGGCAATGCCAAAGAATGTTCAAACTTCTGCACAGTTGCATTCATTTCACATGCTAGCAAAGTAATGCTCAAAATCCTTCAAGCTAGGTTTCAACAGTATGTTAATCAAGAACTTCCAGATGTACAAGCTGGATTTAGAAAAGGCAGAGGAACCAGAAATCAATGCCAACATCTGTTGGATCATAGGAAAATCAAGAGAATTCCAGAAAAACGTCTACTTCTGCTTCATTGACTACACTCAAGCCTTTGACTGTGTAGATCACAATAAACTGTGGAAAATTCTTAAAGAGGTGGGACTACCGGAACACCTTACCTGCCTTCTGAGAAAGCTGTATGCAGGTCAAGAAACAGCGGTTAGAACCGGACATGGAACAAAAGACTGTTTGAGAATTAGGAAAGGAGTACATTAAGGCTGAATATCGTCACCCTGCTTATTTAACTTATATGCAGAGTACATCATGAGAAATGCCAGGCTGGATGATGGTATCAAGATTGCCAGGAGAAATATCAATAACCTCAGATGCAGATGACATCACCCTTATGGCAGAGAGTGAAGAGGAACTAAAGAGCCTCTTGATGAAGGTGAGAGAGGAGAGTGACAAAGCTGACTTGAAACTCAATATTCAGAAAACTAATATCATGTTATCTGGTCCCATCACTTAATCGCAAATGGATGCGGAAACAAAGGAAACAGTGATAGACTTTATTTTCTTGGGCTCTAAAATCATTGTGGACAGTGGCTGCAGCCATGAAATTAAAAGATGCTGCTCCTTAGAAAAAAAGCAATGACACACCTAGACAGTGTATTAAAAAGCAGAAACATTACTTAACCAACACAGGTCCATCTAGTCAAAGCTATGGTTTTTCCAGTAGTCATGTATGGGTGCGAGAGTTGGACTATAAAGAAAGCTGAGTGCAGAAGATTTGATGCTTTTGAACTGTGGTGTTGGAGAAGACTCTTGGGAGTCCCTTGGACTGCAAGGAGATCCAACCAGTCCATCCTAAAGGAAATCAACCCTGAGTGTTCATTGGAAGGACTGATGTTGAAGCTGAAACTCCAATACTTAGCCACCTGATGCGAAGAGCTGATTCATTGGAAAAGACCCCGATGCTGGGAAAGATAGAGAGCAGGAGGAAAAGGGGAAGACAGAGGATGAGATGGTTGGATGGCATCATTTACTCGAGATGAGTTTGAGCAAGCTCCAGGAGATGATGAAGGACAGAGAGACCTGGCGTGTTGCGGTCCATGGGGTCGCAAAGAGTCGGACATGACTGAGGGACTGAACAACGGCAACAAGTATCCCTAGTGGTAAAGAACCCACCTGCCATACAGGAGACACAGGAGACACTGGTATGCTCCCTGGGTTGGGAAGATCCCCTAGAGCAGGAAATGGCAACCCACTCCAGTATTCTTACCAGGAAAATCCATGGATAGACGAGCGTGGCAGGCTACAATCCTTGGAATTGCAAAGAGCTGGGCACAACTGAGTGACTGAGCACAGCACGATGACAACATTTAGATTTTTACTATTAAGTGTGATATTAGCTAGTAGTTGGTAGGTTCTTGGGTTGAATAAGAAAAATTTCATGACATAATAGTTGAAGATTTTATGAGGATGACTTGCCCAGAAGACAGTCTCTCATATAGTTCTTAGGGATTGCTCTGAAGAAGAGGTAAGGGAGAAGCCAGGATACACAGTAAATCCCCTACGTATGAACAAGTTCTGTTCTCAGAATGCATTTTTAAATCCAGTTTGTAAGTCTAAGAAAGTTAGCCTAGGTACCTAACTTACATAATTGGTTATATATTGTACTGTAATAGGTTTATAATACTTTTTACACAAATAATACATAAAAAGCAAACACAAAAAATAAAGGAAACATTTTTAATCTTACAGTATAGTACCTTGAAAAGTACAGTAGGAGAGTATAGCAGCTGGCATACAGGGGCTGGCATCGAGCAAACAGGCAAGAAGAGTTACGCATTGGAGGAGGAAAAGCTGACGGATCCTCAGCTATAGCAGACTGAGGAAAAGCTGCAATTTCACTCAGGCCTCACACTGATGGAATGCATGTTCTTACCTATGAAAGCTGTAGGGGGCTTACTGAATTAGGAGTTTTTGCAACAAAGACCAGGTAGTGAAACATCAAAAAATTGCCATCAATTAAAGAAAGCCAGTTATCTCAAGTTAATGAATTTAGCAGTTTTCTACTTATAGGTAGATAGATACAAGAGTCTGGGCTCATTGAAATCATTCCTTTGATATGCACCTTAGCTATCTAGGGCCAGTATCTTGTTCTTTCTCAGCCCCTTCAGGATGCACCATTGGGGGTGGCTTTGGTGGCTAAAGGCTTGGAAAGAAAGAGTGAGTCCCTCAGTCATGTCTGACTCTTTGCCACCCCATGAACTGTAGTCCAGCAGGCTCCTCTGTCCTTGGAATTTTCCAGGCAAGAATACTGGAGTAGGTTGCCATTCCCTCCCCCAGGGAATCGAACCTGGGTCTCCTGCATTGCAGGCAGACTCTTAACAAGCTGAGCCAACAGGGAAGCACTGGAGTTCCCTCAGGGCTCACTGTGGGGTGCTGCAACATCCTTTGTTTACTGACTTGGCAGGCAACATTTTTCATTCACAAGGGCCTGGCTGGAAGTGATCTTCCTTATTTACCTATGAGCCTGGAAACTCTGTTTGCCAGGTACAGGCTGGTTTTCCCAAGAAGGCTTTGTGAGTATTGGCACCAAAAAGTCAACCTTAGTTCCATAGAACTGTCTGACTATGCATCTTATGACCTGTTACAAGGAGAACAGGTTCTTATTTAACATATTAAAATAACTATGTGCTAAGTCACTTTAGTCACGTCCAACACTTTGAGACGCTATGGACCATAGCCCCCATGCTCCTGTCTATGGGATTCTCCAGGCAAGAATACTGGAGTGGGTTGCCATGCCCTCCTCCAGGGGAGGAACCTGTGTCTCTTATGTCTCCTTGTATCGGTGGATTCTTTATCACTGGCACTACCTGGGAAGCCCATAAATAACTATATTGCCATGAAAATAAGAACACTTGAAAGTGTTCCAAATTCTGGAGGAATCACGTAGGAGAAAATACAACTGTTACATTTTTGTTTACCAAGGTATAATCTTATTAAGTTGCTCTAAACTATAGATAGCTTAAGAGAAAAGGGAAAGGAGTTCCTTATGTCTGAAGAGTTGAACATTAAAGAGCCAGCAAAATTTCAAACAAGAAAGCCATAAATAGTCATAATTCTTCATCAGTTCCTTCAGTCCCATGTGATTAATTCTTGTTCTGCTTGATGTTGGATTAGCAGTTTCAACCATTTTCAGAGAAGAATCTGAGTAAAACAAAGTATCTGCGTACAAAACAAACTATCTGCATAACAAAACATTTTGAGGTTAAGATTTGATGACAGTTCATTTGATAAGGAAATTTGGATATTTCTATAGCATACAGTGTTTTGGCATATGAATAAGACAGTAAAGGTATTGACAGATTTCTATGAACTCCATGCAGTTTCTGGAATACCTACATTATTAACCTGCATGAGTGCTCAGTCACTCAGTCATGGCTAACTCTTAGCGCGTGGACTATAGCCTGCCAGGCTCCTTTGTTCATGGTTATCCATAAAAATATGACTTAGGGAAGCTGAAGCATCCCTTTTTATCTGACAGCATTTTGTATGCAACTTAATGTATCAAACAAAGGAAATTATTATTTTTTAACATTTCTTTTTACAAGGTAAAAGAACAAGTCTTTATTTTTATTTTTTTCCCTAGTAGCCGTTCATGTTTCCGCTGCAGGGAACACAGGTTCAGTCCCTGGTCAGAGAAGTTCCATATGCTGCATGTTGTGGCCAAAAAAGAGAAAAGACTTCATTTAGAATCTGGTTTTAGGAAGTTTGTCACAAATCTTGAAAAGTTTGAACATTTGATTATATAGAGTCAGGTCACTATAAAAGAATACTTAGCTGTCCTTTTAACCAAAGTGATAATAAAAGATTTTAAAGACGAATATGAGAAGTAATATATCTGTAAAAGAAAAGAAAAAAACTTGTTCAGTATTTTGAAGACTTTTTTTGAGTGATCAAAAACACGATAAAGATGACATGAGATACAGGATACTATTTTGATAAGATGTAAAACTTTTGTTTCTAGCAGATTACTTAGAAAGTAAAGAAAAACCATACAGTTTCTTAATAAGAGAAGCCAGTAAACCATTAAAACCTTGTCATTTTAGTTTTGCAATAATACACTTTGCAAGGCTTGTTTTTTTTTTAACTGATGAATAAATCCTTTCAATCTTAGCGGTTTGAGCATAGAAATTTCTTTTCCACAAACGTTCTGCATGTGATAAAGCACATGTTTACATTTTAAAATGTCTATTTAGTTTTTTGGTTCATCTTTCTTATTCTGGAACAACCAGTTGTTCTAGTCTGAGAAAAAACTCTCTTTTTCCCTAATAAAAACACATCCTTCATACCTTTTCTTATCAAAAACACATTTTACTTTCCTTACATGTTTTACATACAGTTTTTTTAAACTGTTCATCCTAGTAGTCTCATTTCTGCATATTCATTATAGTTTTTAATCATTAGTAACCTTTTACTAATGGTTCAAGCTGGAATCAAGATTGTGGGTAGAAATATCAATAACCTTAGATATGCAGATAACACCACCCTTATGGCAGAAAGTGAAGAAGAACTAAAAAGCCTCTTGATGAAAGTGAAAGAGGAGAGTGTATAATTTGGCTTAAAGCTCAACATTCAGAAAACTAAGATCGTGGCATCCGGTCCCATCACTTCATGGCAAATAGATGGGGAAACAGTGGCTGACTTTATCTTTCTGGGCTCCAAAATCACTGCAGATGGTGATTGCAGCCATGAAATTAAAAGATGCTTACTCCTTGGAAGGAAAGTTATGACGAACCTAGGTTGGATATAAAAAAGCAGAGACATTACTTTGCCAACAAAGGTCCGTCTAGTCAAGACTGGTTTTTCCATTGGCCACGTATGGATGTGAGAGTTGGACCATAAAGAAAGCTGAGCGCCGAAGAATTGATGCTTTTGAAGTGTGGTATTGGAGAAGACTCTTGAGAGTCCCTTGGACTGCAAGGAGATCCAACCAGTCCATCCTAAAGGAGGTGAGTCCTGGGTGTTCATTGGAAGGACTGATGTTGAAGCTGAAACTCCAGTCCTTTGGCCACCTGATGCGAAGAGCTGACTCATTTGAAAAGACCCTGATGCTGGGAAAGATTGAAGGCAGGAGGAGCAAGGGACGACAGAGGATGAGATGGTTGGATGGCATCACTGACTTGATAGACATGGATTTGGGTGAACTCTGGGAGTTGGTGATGGACAGGGAGGCCTGGTGTGCTGTTCATGGGGTCGCAAAGAGTCGGACACAACTGAACAACTGAGCTGAAAGAGGGTGCAAAAGATGCATACCCCTTCTCCCTCACACCCCAAGACCCAGAGTTACTCCCAAAGATAGTCTAAGAGAGTAGACTTGTTATATTTGTAGGGGGGATGAAGAACCTCCTATGACAAAGGACACAAAAGACAGAGACATGAGAAAACAATGACTGTTTCTGGGATCTATAACCAATGAGTATGCAAATCCAAATTCACAAGAGTCACAATCCAAAGAATTATAGAAATGCTTTTCTCCTGCTAATGTGACAAGAAGTTTACCTTCTCTTGACCAACACTGGATGGAAATCTGGGAGGCTGATTTTGGTTAAGAATTCTTAACCTTTTGTCAGCTGTCCCAAGGTTTTAGCTATATCCTCTGTGGTGAGTGGTGTGTCCTGGCCCTCCCTTTATGACTTAAGACAGGTTAACAAGAGAAAAGCATACAAAGCTATTTAGTATGTTTTACATGAGATGAGAACCTTCGTTAGGAAATGAAAAGCCTAAAGTGGTTAAACTTGAAAGTTTTAATACTAGTTTTGATGAGAAAAGCAGAACATGATAGGAGCTAAGGGTAGTAAACTAGGGAAACATTAGCAAGACCCTCAATATTCAAGGTGCCATATTTTGAGGTAACATGTTCTGAACCCCATCAGTAATGATAACTCACATAGCTTGACAATGGTGATATCCAAAAATAATTATTTCCATTATTTGAAGATACCCATTAATTAACGTAGCTAATCCTAAATTCTTTTTCTGCCACTGTCTTTTGAGTTATCATCAGTTCAGTTCAGTTGCTTAGTCGTGTCCAACTCTTTGCAACCCCATGGACTGCAGCACACCAGGCTTCCCTGTCCATCACCAACTTCTGGAGCTTGCTCAAACTCAAGTCCATTGAGTCAGTGATACTTTCCAGCTGCCTCATACTCTCTTGTCCCCTTCTCCTGCCTTCAATCTTTCCCAGCATCAGGGTGTTTTCCAATGAGTCAGTTCTTCGCATCAGGTGGCCAAAAGATTGGCACTTCAGCTTCAGCATCAGCCTTCCAATGAATATTCAGGATTGATTTCCTTTAGGATGGACTGGTTGGATCTCCTTACAGTCCAAAGGACTCTCAAGAGTCTTCTCCAACACCACAGTTCAAAAGCATCAATTCTTTAGCACTCAGCTTTCTTTATGGTCCAAAGACCATATGGTCTCTCTGTATGTAAGACCATGTATGGTCTCACATTCATACATGACTACTGGAAAAACCATTGCTTTGACCAAATAGACCTTTGTCAGCAAAGTAATGTCTCTGCTTTTTAATATGCCGTCTAGGTTGGTCATAGCTTTTCTTCCAAGGAGTAAGTATGTTTTAATTTCATGTCTGCAGTCACCATCTTCATTGGTTTTGGAGCTCAAGAAAACAAAGTCTGTCACTGTTTCCATTGTTTCCTCATCTATTGGCCATGAATTGATGGGGCCAAATGCCATGATCTTAGTTTTTTGAATGTTGAGTTTTAAGCCAGCTTTTTCCCTCTCCTCTTTCATTTTCATCAAGACACTCTTCAGTTCCTCTTCACTTTCTGCAATAAGGGTGGTGCCATCTGCGTATCTGAGATTATTGATATTTCTCCTGGCAGTCTTGAGTTGTCATAGTAGCTTATAAATTTTATGGTCTTTAGGATCTTTAGAATATCTCAGAAATCACTGGGTCTTTTTTCCTTACTTTGGGGTAGTATGTTTGTGGGCTCCCCAGGTGGCACTAGTGGTAAATAACCCACCCACCCATCAGTGAAGGATGCAAGAGATGCAGGTTCGATCTGGGTTGGGAAGATCCCCTGGTCTCTTCTATTTAGTTAGCTTTTTTTTTTTTTAAAAAAAAAAAAACATTTTTATTGGAGTATAGTTGCTTTACAATGTTATGTGAGTTTGAATTGATCTACTTTTTGTTCATTAGTGTTTGTCTTGCAGTTGGTCAGTTTTTCACAGTCTAATGCTAACATACGTGCCATGCTGTTGCTTCAGTAATGTCCGACTCTGTGCAACCCTGTGGACTATATAACCTTCCAGGCCCCTCTGTCCATAAGATTCTCCATAGAGTGGGTTGCGATGCCATCCTTCAGGGGATCTTCCCGACCCAGGGATAGAACCCACATCTCCCAAGTCTCCTGCATTGGCAGATGGTTCTTTACCACTAGCGCCCCTTGAATAGTTCTAGTGCCACCTTCTAACATATAATAGGTGATTGTAGAGCTGAGCTCCAGTCATCAACTATTGATTTCTAACATAACTTTTCTCCCCTTACAGTTCATTACCTGTATAATGTGTCCGTTAAATGAATTTAGACCCACACACAGTCATACACATGAAAAGTTCAGCATTGACTTTTCAGCTCTTCTATGTAATATTCTTGGTTAGCTTCTCTGTCAGATGGCACTGATAATTAACCTTTTATGTAGAGCCCAAGGTTTTTCAGACTCTCTGGCTAGATGATAACAAAAACAGTGTGTAGTATACATGGATATGATGATACTTAATGATTCTAAAGCAACACTAGTTTTATTCAGGAGCATCATATTAAACCAGTTAAAGACTCCTTTGGCTTAAAACCTACTTTTCAGATCTAACGTTTTATCTACTCTTTTTCTGCAGAACTGTTTCTTAAATATGTAGCAGAGATCTCAGCAGATATGTATTTCCACTTGAAGAGTGAGGGACTCAGCAGGAGGTCTGTCAGCTTAAAGAAAGCAAAGGTGATGGATATTTGGGGACTCTCAGACTCCTGAAGCCCACCCCCTCCAACCCAGTCTTGGGAAGAAAAGTAAGAGCACCCCAGAAAGTTTGGGTCCTTGACAAGATGTAGCAGAGTATCAAAGAATGCTTCTCTTTAGAGCACTTATAAATATGAATTAGTTCTTATAATAGCTCTGTGGTAAGCAATTATAGTTTTCTAAATGGAAGGCCAAATAAAATAAATGTTAAATGCCATTAAGCACTCTACTTAGTGCTTTTCCAAGGCTCCGGAATAGATAGCTGTAAATGTAAAAAACAAACGCTGCATTTTGCTAAGGCAGAATCTCAGTTTCTATTAATATACCTGTAAATATAAATAATTCCAGAGTTATAATAAATATTCTTGAGCAGAAATTAGAATGTGTTTCAGAACACAGTTGTTTAGGTTTTTATGTTTCACTAATTTTCAAAGGGTTAAAAAGTCAGAAAAATAAGAAACAAACTTATAGTTTTATCTTTTCTGCTTAAATAGTATGATTTAGTCAGGTCAAATACAATATAAAAAAACTTATTCTATAATACTTTGATCAAATGCTTGTTTGACTAAATTATGAGTACTTAGTTGAAGCACTACAGAATAAAAACAAGTTCAGCTCTGTACTTTGTGATTGAAATATTAATATAAGCTCCAAATGAAAATGTCTTATAGAACTGGATTCAGAGTGGAAATAGGAGGAAGGGAGTCAAAAAGATAGTTTTGGAAGTTACCATAAAGGTCTTTATCATATTGTTAGCTATATGTAGAAGGATTGTAAGGAGGACAAAGATAGTTAATGAGAGAATCTTGGGTACAGAGTACTATTAAATGAACAAGTTGAAGCAGTATTGGCAAAATTTATCCTACAGTAACCTTTATATAGTTTCTTATACCTTGTAATCCAGTTAAATCCATAATTTTACTTGATACTAAAAGTTTGAAATAAACTTAATATAACATGCTAATTTCAGGGAAGTTTTTTTTTTCTAAAAGCTATAATTAAAAACTAGATGTTTTACATTGAATTGTTTTGTACTTGATTGGTATATTGTTACTATTTTTCAAAGAAATATCATTTTATTGAAACTAGAGCCTAGGAGTCTTAATTTTCCACCTCAGCCTCTTTGTTTTACTATACAGTGTTCATTAAGCCCTTGAGTCACTTTTTATTTAACCTGTTCAGAACAATGCTATCTGCAAACTTTATTTCAAAGAATATTAAGTTTTATAAATAAATCTAAAGGGGCAAGATTATAGCTGGCCTTCTGTTTTTTCTGAGGCTAAGTGATAGGCCGAGGAGTGGTGAAGGAAAAGGACTAAGTTTGACTAAAATGGTGAAATTTCTAAATACTTTTTTTGTGGAATATGCGCAAGTGAATTCATCTGAAATGTAGCAGGATTAATTTACTATGTTAATCTGAAATTCAAAGTATAGTTGCATTAAATTTTCTGGTAGCCACATTAAAAAAAGTAAAAAGAAACAGTGATTTTTAATAATATATTGTATTTAATCTTATAAATCCATAATGTTACAATTTCAGCATGTAATTTCATATTAAAATTGAGATATTTTACTTTTTCATATTAAGTCTGATATCTGGTATGTATTATGTTTTGAGAGCACATTTAAATTTGGACTGGCCACATTTCAAGTGTTCACTAGCCTTATATGGCTGCTGCTGCTGCTGCTAAGTCACTTCAGTCGTGTCCGACTGTGCGACCCCATAGACAGCAGCCCACCAGGCTCCCCCGTCCCTGGGATTCTCCAGGCAAGAACACTGGAGTGGGTTGCCATTTCCTTCTCCAAGGCATGAAAGTGAAAAGTGAAAGTGAAGTCGCTCAGTCGTGTCTGACTCTTCCTGACCCCATGGACTGCAGCCTACCAAGCTCCTCCGTGTCACTGTCTGTTGAACAGCACAATTCATAAGTAATTGAAAGTAAATACATTTTGGGGGATTCCCTGGCAGTCCAGTGGTTAGGAGTCAGTGCTTTTACTGCCTGAGGGCTTAGGTTCACTTCCTGGCTGGGGAACTAGTATCCTGCAGACAGCGTGACTAGGCCAAAAGACAAAACAAGGGAATACATTTTGAGCTTCATAGACTGTTATCTATATGGACATATTATTTCTTTCTAGCAGTTCTTAGGGACAGGGCAATTCATTTGATAGACTTGGCTTGATGAACTCAAGGAAAGTTGATATGAATAAAAAATAAGGTGAGATCCAGTTAGAAGAACTTCTGAAGGAGATGGCAGTGCCAAGACTAAAGTTAATACCATCTTACTGTGTAGACACACACACCCTGTCTGATGAAAGCCAGCTTCTTGATGCCCTTATGTTGCTTTATTTCTCAGATTATTTGCAAGAAAAAACTATTTGACTGGAAGTCAGAATGTTAAAATCAGAATGTGAGGGCTTGAAGAATTTTTAGAAGATAATGTAGGTTGTTGGAGTGATAAATTAAAATTTTTAATAGATTAGATAAGTAATGGGCTTCCCTGGTGGCTCAGCTGGTAAAGAATAGCCTGCAATGTGGGAGACCTGGGTTTGATCCCTGGGTTGAGAAGAGTCCCTGGAGAAGGGAAAGGCTACCCACTCCCGTATTCTGGCCTGGAAAATTCCATGGATTGTATAGTCCCTGGGGTTGCAAAGAGTTGGACATGACTGAGCAACTTTCACTTTCACTTTTCATACATGTAATGGTATAAAATTCAAAAAATGTAAAAAGATTATATAGTAAAACTAAAGCACTTGTCCTCTAGCCACTTGATTGCCCTTTTTAGAGGCAGCCAGAGTGTTGAGTTTTTTATGTGTCCTTCAGGAGTTGTTTTCAATATATTTTGCCTTGACAAATGAAGCTATAATGAATATACTTGTATGTATGTGGACAAATATGTGAATGTCTGTAGAAAAATTCTTAGAAGTGAAATTTCTAATTCAAAAGAAATGTATTTATTTTTATTTTGTGAATATTTCCAAATGCAATAGAGGTTGTACCAGTTAATACTCCAACTAGTTATGTGTGAATAAATCTTTTTCTTATTGAACCAATTTTCCAGACTGAATCTAAGGAGGAAACAAAATTTATAGGTTAAAAAAAATTTTTATTGTGTTGTTCTAATTGAAGAGGCATATGTGACCCTGTTTTGTCTTATATGATCATCTTGAGTCCTTAGTTCCAGGGTTTAGTTTGAAAACACTGATTGTAATCCAGCTCCCCTTATTTTACGTATGAAAAGTTCCAAATAAATGGTGCTGTTTCTCCAAGGACTCCCTAAAAAGGGAAAGAAAATGGGCTATGGAATGATCTAAAATGTAGACAAAGAAATTTCTTGGTGTTCAGTGCAATGGGCAAACTTCAGTTAATGACTTTTTTAGAGTTAAACTTGTTAAAACAACGTTTGCTATTTGATTTTGTTTCATAAGTGTCATGGTTAGTGGAAGCCTTGGCAGCCCAGGGCATCATTGGAGTAGAACAGGAAACTTGATGGTCGGGGAGAAGCAAGGGAGGAAACCCTTATGTTCGTAGTTCTGATGTGGTGACTGCTGATGTGAAAAGCAAAGGGGCAAAGACTAGCTGAAGAAGATGAGGTTTATAGGACAAAAAGGATCTGGAGTGTCTCACCCAGTGCTTGGTAAGCAGTGGCTGCACAGGTACCCTAGTTCCTTGTTGGTAGAAGTGTCCGTTCAGTTGCTCATTCGTGTCCAACTCTTTGTGACCCCATGGACTGCAGCACTCCAGGCCTAGCTGTCCATCACCAACTCCCAGAGTTTACTCAAACTCAGGTCCACTGAGTTGGTGATGCCATCCAACCATCTCATCCTCTATTATCCCCTTCTCCTGCCTTCCATCTTTCCCAGCATCAAGGTCTTTTCCAATGAGTCAGCTCTTCGCATCAGGTGGCCCAAGTATTGCAGTTGAAGCTTCAGTGTCAGTCCTTCCAATGAATATTCAGGAATGATTTCCTTTAGGTTGGATTGGTTTGATCTCCTTGCTGTCCAAGGGACTCTTAAGAGTCTTCTCCAACACCAAAGTTCAAAAGTATCAATTCTTCAGCACTCAGCTTTCTTTATACTCCAACTCTCACATCCATGCTAGACTACTGGAAAAACCATAACTTTGACTATATGGACCTCTGATGGCAAAGTAATGTCTCTGCTTTTTAATATGCTGTCTAGGTTGGTCATAACTTTGCTTCCAAGGAGTAAGCGTGTTTTAATTTCATGGCTGCAGTCACCATCTGCAGTGACTTTGGAGCCCAAAAAAATAAAGTCTGTCACTGTTTCCACTGTTTCTCCATCTATTTGCCATGAAGTGATGGGACCAGATGCCATGATCTTAGTTTTCTGAATGTTGAGTTTTAAGCCAACTTTTTCACTCTCCTCTTTCATTTTCATCAAGAGACTCTCGGTAGAAGCGTAGACTTGTCTAACTATTTTGAAGGGTGGTACTTAACCAGGTACACTGTGATCCAACAGTTCTTTTCGTAGCTGTATACCTGAAAGAAATTCTCACACAGGTCCGTAAGTGGTTGGTTGTTCACTACTTGTTATTTGTGCGTATGGAAAACAATCTTATTGTCCATACTCTTCTCCCAATGTTGAGTAAATTATGATAGATTTATTCTACACGGTACTTTCCAGCAGTTTGAAGCAGTGAACTAGATGTATGCATGGAAACATCATGGACTTTAAAAGTACATGTGTGTGCCAGGTCACTTCAGTCATGTCCTTCTCTGTGCAACCCTAAGAACTTCAGCCCACCAAGCTCCTTTGTCCATAGGATTCTCCAGGCAAGAATACTGGAGTGGGTTGCTGTACCCTCTGCCAGGGGATCTTCCTGACCCAGGGATCGAACCTGCGTCTCTTATGTCTCCTGCATTGGCAGGCCGGTTCTTTACCACTAGCGCCACCTGGGAAGCCCTCTTAAAAGCATAGTGGTAATTAAAAACAGACAGATTGAGATATGTAACAGTAGCATCTATATAAATTTTTAAAGGGTATGTAAATAAAACACATTACACAGTTTATTAGAAAACATGTAAACACATTAAGTACATTACAGTGGTTGCTTGAATGGATGATGAAAATGGGAATACAAGAATAAACAATAAAAATATAGAAATATGAAACTTCACTTTTCCTGTAGGTGGTCTTTGAAGCCTCTAATGGCTGCCTAGGTGGATATCTACAGACCACTACCTATGTGTCTTTCATTGTTGCTATCTTTGAGAGTAATTTTTCTCATTATCATTGGAACATTTTGTTGTTGTTATTGTTGTTAATTATTTGTACTTAAAGTGATTGTTTGGAATTCGTGGTTCTGAGATCTTGCTCTTTTTTGGTTCTTCACTTCCCCTTTCTTTCCTTTTTCTGTTACTATATGTTCTATTTGGTTATTGCTTTAATACAGAATATACTAACCTCATTGTTTATATCTGGTTTAGGTACTGCTTGTATAGCCAGTACTATATGTTGTTATTCTTAGGAGATAGTAGTTAGTAGGACTTCCCTGCTGGTTCGTTCAGTGACTAAGACGTCACGCTCCCAGTGCAGGGGGCATGGGTTCAATCCCTGATCTGGGAACTAGGTTTCACATGCTGCAACTAAAAATAAAATCCCACACACTGCAACTAAAGATCCTGCATGTCACAGTGAAGGTCGAAGATCCTACATGCCGTAACTAACATCTGGTGCAGCCAAATAAATGTTAAAAAAAAAAAAGATAATAGTGATGAGTCATGTGAGAGACTTTTCAATGTCTTTTTGGATAATGGTCTTTTTTTTGATTAAAACAAGGAGAGGCATACTGGTAATATAGGAATCACAGCTTTGATCCATTACTCTTTTTGAAATTCATGTTATTTGTCTTGCTTTTCCTTTAATAATCTCTGGTTAGGGCCAGTAAAAATATTGACTCCTAGAGAGTTCCCTGAGGTGGTAGTAGTAAGATCTTGAGTAGAAAAAAATACAGGAACAAAGAGCCCTACCTTTTGGCAATTTTTGTTAATAGAACTCTCCTTGTGTGGGTCATGAACTTTTGAGTAGCCTGAATTTTGAGTTTGCTTCAGTTGAGGTTTTTGATTGTGAACGGGTACCACCCAGGTTGGAGCTCCAGGTTAGCAAATGGAGAAAGGAGCTGTGATGGAATTAAAGTAACCATAGCAACTATTATAATGTAAATAAGTCTCCTTGGGAAGAAAATTGAGAGTGTGGGCACTTGTTGTTGCTGCCACTGCTGAGTAGTCATTTCAGTGGTGTCTGACTCTGTGCGACCCCATAGACGGCAGCCCACCAGGCTCCTCCATCCCTGGGATTCTCCAGGCAAGAACACTGAAGTGGGTTGCCATTTCTTTCTCCAGTGCATGAAAGTGAAAAGTGAAAGCGAAGTCGCTCTGTTGTGTCTGACTCTTCGAGACCCCATGAACTGCAGCCTACAGGCTCCTCCTTCCATGGGATTTTCCAGGCGAGAGTACTGGAGTGTGGTGCCATCGCCTTCTCTGGGGCACTTGTTATGGCATTCCTTTAGAGATTTTACTACTAGAGCTGACCACCAGTTTGCTATTAAAAACCTGGTGTAACTCCTCCTTGAACACTATCAAGTCCTGTGCCTCTCCAGCTTTCTTTTATAGCTTTTTTACAAGCTAGCCCCATGTATATAAAACACAATGAATCTTTCATGTGCTTATCTTCTTCATACACATGAACACTTCTTTTTCCTCTACTAAAGTTAAAATTTTTCTCACTGTCTTCTGTTACTAACTCTGCTGCAGCTCTGTAGTGCCCAAAACTTAGGTTTCCAGTAAAACAACGTGGTGTGTGCTTAGCAGACCCTGTTGGCCAAGATTTGCTCATGGTAGAACTGATAGTGCCATGGCTACTTCTTAAGCAACATGAAAGAGACAAATCTTTGGTTTCAAATCTCATTATTTTTTTATTTTAGCATTTAAGAAATAAAAATTTCTTAATGCTTTATAGTTTCAATGCAGGCTTGCTTCATGGATGTAGAGATTGGATGGCTGGAGGACATAATAAAAGTGAAGCCAGAGTATTACCAAATTGGAGTTGGGTTAAGTGTAATACTATACTTGTTTACTGTGTCCCTGATGAGTCTAGTGGGCTTCCCTTGTGGCTCAGCTGGTAAAGAATTTGCCCGCAATGGGGGAGACCTGGGTTCGATCCCTGGGTTGGGAAGATCCCCTGGAGAAGGGAAAGGCTACCCACTCCAGTATTCTGGCCTGGAGAATTCCATGGACTACACAGTCCTTGGGGTGGCAAAGAGTCGGACACCATTGAGCGACTTTCACTTTCACTTTCTAAGGAGTCTAACAGTTTTAACAAAGAGGTTGTGAGTAAAAAGCTTAGAGTTCTAATTCAAGTTTAACCATTGTCATGCGGTTTGGTGACAAGTAAATAGCTTCTCTCATCCTCAGCTTTCTGTTTGTAAAAGAAGAGTGAGAAAATGACTTTCTGTTGTAGAAATATTTATTAATACAAGAGAAATTGAAATATAAGTAGTGGTATGATCAAGAACATCATCTGATAGAAGACAGAAATTCTAACTTTCAGGGTAATATTTCTCACATAGCCTATGTAGCTTACTTCAGTTAAGGCTTTCTACTTTGGTTTTTAAGTTTTTTCCTCCAGCTTTATCCTTCCTTTGAGTTGTCACTGAGATCACATTAGATACTCCTGTGTAACAACTCTTTGTTGGCTTAGCCGTCAACAGCTGAGTTGATTTTTGAGCTTCAAATTCTTGAGCATTTATCACATGACAAGTTAGGGCTTCCCAGGTGGTGCAGTGGTAAAGAATCTCCTGCCAATGCTTGAGATGTGGGTTCGATCCCTGGGTTGGGAAGATCCTCTGGAGAAGGAAATGGCAACCCACTCCAGTGTTCTTGCCTGGAGAATCCCATGGAAAGAGAAGCTTGACAAGTTGCAGCCCATGGGGTCGTGAAAAGTTGGGCTCTGCTGAGTATGCACTCACACACACACTGTGTGCATGGAAAATAAGTACAAAATGAATAAACCATTGTTTGTGCAATTCAATATAACAGTCATTCAAAGAACTGGGAAACAGCTCTGATGTTACTTTTACTATCTCAGATCTTCTCATCTCTGTGGATGTCATTCCTGATTCTCTCAGGTCTTTCTTGCATTTGGTTTAGTTTGCCAGCCCCAGTAGTACCATCCTAGTTATCCTCTTCTGAATCTATTATTAGTGGTGAGTTATCACTTTTTTTAAAATTAATTTTTTTTTTTTACTGAAGGATAATTGCTTTACAGAATTTTATTGTTTTCTGTCAAACCTCAATGTGAATCAGCCACAGGTATACATATATCCCCTCCCTTTTGAGATACGGTAAGTCTATGTTACTCTTTTCCTACATCTCACCCTCTCCTCCCCTCTCCCCATGGCCACAAGTCTATTTTCTATGTCTGTTTCTCCACTGATGCCCTGAAAATAAATTCTTCAGTACCATTTTTCTAGATTCCTTATATATGTGTTAGAATATGGTATTTATCTTCTCTGACTTACTTCACTCTGTATAATAGGTTCTAGGTTCATCCACCACGTTAGAACTGATTCAAAGGTGTTCCTTTTTATGGCTGAGTAATATTCCATTGTGTATATGTACCACAACTTCTTTATCCTTTCATCTGTTGGTAGACATCTAGGTTGCTTCCTTGTTCTAGCTATTGTAAATAGTGCTGCAATGAACAGTGGGATACATTTATCTTTTTCAATTTTGGTTTCCTCAGGGTATATACCTAGGGTGGGATTGCTGGGTCGTATGGTGGTTTTATTCCCAATTTTTTAAGGAATCGCCATACCATCTTTCATAGTGGCTGTATCAATTACATTCCCACCAACAGTGCAAGAGCATTCCCTTTTCCCTACACCCTCTCCAGCATTTATTGTTTGTAGGCAAATTTTTGATGACGGTCATTTTGACTGGTATATGGTGATACCTCATTGTAGTTTTGATTTGCATTTCTGTAATAATGAGCAATGTTGAGCATCTTTTCGTGTGTTTGTTAGCCATCTGTATGTCTTCTTTGGAGAAATGTCTGTTTAGGTATTTTTCCCACTTTTTGATCGGCTTGTTTGT
This sequence comes from Antilocapra americana, assembly GCA_007570785.1. Taxonomy (NCBI): domain Eukaryota; kingdom Metazoa; phylum Chordata; class Mammalia; order Artiodactyla; family Antilocapridae; genus Antilocapra; species Antilocapra americana. The sequence goes on from ML664205.1 coordinate 539,718, forward strand.
TTTTCTTTATTGAGTTGTGTGAACTGCTTGTGTATTTTGGAAATTAATCCTTTGTCAGTTGTTTCATTTGCTATTATTTTCTCCCATTCTGAGGGTTGTTTTTTCACCTTGCTTAGTGTTTCCTTTGCTGTGCAAAAGCTTTTAAGTTTAATCAGGTCCTACTTGTTTACTTTTGTTTTTGTTTCCATTGCTCTAGGAGGTGGGTCATAGAAGATCTCGATTGATTTATGTCATGGAGTGATCTGCCTATGTTTTCCTCTAAGAGTTTTGTAGTTTCTGATCTTACATTTAGGTCTTTAATCCATTTTGAGTTTATCTTTGTGTATGGTGTTAGGAAGTGTTCTAATGTCATTCTTTAACATGTAGCTGTCCAGTTTTCCCAGCACCATTTATTGAAGAGGCTGTCTATCTTTGCCCCATTGTATATTCTTGCTTCCTTTGTCAATAATAAGGTACCCATACATGCATGGGTTTATTTCTGGGCTTTTTATCTTGTTCCATTGGTTTATATTTCTGTTTTTGTGCCAGAACCATACTGTCTTGATGATTGTAGCTTTGTAGTATAATCTGAAGTCAGGAAGCTTGATTCCTTGAGCTCCATTCTTTCTCAAGATTGCTTTGGCTATTAGGGATGTTTTGTGTTTCCATATGAATTGTGACAATTTTTGTTCTAGTTCTGTGAAAAATGTCATTGGTAGTTTGATAGAGATCACATTGAATCTGTAGATTGTGTTTGGTAGTATAGTAATTTTCACAATACTGATTCTTCCTACCCAGGAACATGGAATATCTCTCCATCTGTTTATGTCATCTTTGATTTCTTTCATTAGTGTCTTATAATTTTCTGTGTACAGTTCTTTTGTCTCCTTAGGTAAGTTTATTCCTAGATATTTAATTCTTTTTGTTGCAGTGGTGGATGGGATTGATTCCTTAACTTCTCTTTCTGAGTTTTCATTATTAATAAGTTATCACTTTTAAGAGGTTATATTCTAATTACAGTTCTCAGGAAGTTGCCTGACCTGTAGTGATTTTTTTCTCTGTTCAGTCACTAGTGGTGGTGGTTTAGTCGCTAAGTCATGTCCGACTTTTGCAATCCCATGGACTATGTTTAGCCTGCCAGGCTCCTCTGTCCATGGGATTCTCCAGGCAAGAATACTAGAGTGGGTTGCCATTTCCTTCTCCATTAGTTGCTAGACTGTTATTTTATTAACTGAATTTGTGTAAACTTTTTAAGCTGACACTAAACTTTAGCTTACAGTCAAATAAACTCTCAACTAATTATCAACTAATATTAAAATTGATTCCTTGGGAATTCTCTTGTGATACAGTGGTTAGGGCTCTGCATGCTCACTGCCAAGGGCCTGAATTTGATCCTTGGTCATGGAGCCACTCGGTGCAGCCAAAAAAATGAAAATACTAGAATATTTTAAATTACATATGTAACATGCAATAAATTTTTAAGAATTGATTTCTTACTAGTTGCATACTTTTGTTTAGATAAATGCATTTACATGTATCCTTGATAAATTCCATTTTGCATTTTCAGGCCATTGTTTCAATCTATCTGTTCAGATATTTTTGATTTTCGATGATGAGTTTCATGGTATTACCTAATCTTCCCAGGTTTTATATCACTAGGAAAATTTATAAGCTACCACTTGAATCTTCAAGGTATTGATAAACACTGAAAACAGTAAGGTCAAATCCAGAGGCTTGAGATAACCTGAGAACCTTCCATCCAGGCTGATACTGTTGGAAAAAACTTGTGCAGGATGAGAACTAGGAATCAAGTTTTATGGGTCAAAATGAGGACTGCAGACAGCTTTCAGATAGCTCTGAGAAAGTGCTCCAAGGGGTGAGGGGAGGAGTTAGGATCTATAGGAGTTTTGCAGCAAAGGGCAGGTAATTGGAAAGTCAAAAGATTACTGGTAAACAAACCAGATATGTCAAGGTAAGGAATTTAGCGCTTTTCTGTATATGGGAAAATGCAGGAGTCTGGCCTCACTGGAATCATTCCTTTGATATGCATCTTCCTATCTGGGGACAGTATCCTGTGTTTTCACACCCTAAGTTTCCTCAGGGGTCTGGCTGCAGTCTGTTGGCTGCTAGGTGACTTGTATTCTCTCCTTCCTGAGTTCCCTCAGGGCTCACTAGCTTGACCATCCTTGGTGACTGCAATTGCTTGTGACTGTGACGTCCTTGATTTGTGATATGGCAGGAAATTATTCCATTTCTCAATATCAAGCCATTGATGAATAATCTGAGATGGTTCATCTTACTCTCAATCCATTACCTAATGAATTTAAGAAACTTTACTTTGATCTCAACGAGATGTATTTGACCTACTCTATGTTATTTGTCTGATCTCTCAATCTAGTAGTTTTTAAATTAGTTTAGCATGATTTTTTTCTTGTTGAACCCATTCTTTCTTTCTAGTGCTTCTTTACCTCTTCCCTATTCAGCCATAGGCTGACATAGAATATTGCTGGAAATCCTTGTGAAACTTTTTTTTCCCTTTCCAATTTTATATGGATATAATTGATATATACCATATGTTTAAGGTGTACAGCATAGTGATTTGACTTGCATACCTCATGAAATGATTATCACAGTAAGTTAGTAAATATCTAGCACCTCATATGGATACAAAATTAAAGAAATAGAAAAAAGAGAGAGAGGAATTCTCTTTTGTGAAGAGAACTCTTAGAATTTTTTTCTTGACAATTTTCATATATAATATTTAGCAATGTTAATTATTTTTATCATGTTGCATGCTACATCCCTAGTATTTAGTTGTCTTAGTTTGTGCTTTTTGCTTGTCTTCATCCAATTCCCCCTCTTCAGTCCTTGCCTGTGGTAAGTACAAATCTGATCTTTTCTATGAGTTAGTTTATTTGTTAGTTTTGTGTATATGTTTGAAGTATAATTGACCCATAACACTATGCTATTTCTTGGTACACAGCATAATGACTTGCTATTTTTATACATTTCAAAGTGATCATCATGTCAAGTCTAGTTACTGTCTGTCCTCATCATACAAAGATAAAACATAATTATTGACTATATTCCCTGCACAAATACATTTCATACATTTGACTCATTTATTTTGTTACTGAAAATCTGTCTCTCTAAATCTCCCTCACCTAATTTCTCTCCTTTCCCCATCGCCTATGCTCTGGCAACCATCTGTTTGTTCTCTGTATCTATGACTGTTTTCGTTTAGTAATTTGTGTTTACTTGTTTTGTTTTTTAGATTTCACATATAAGTGAAATGCAGTATTTGTGTTTCTCTGACTAGTTTCAGTTAGTGTAATACTTTCTAGATCCATCTATGTTGTCACAAATGGCAAGATTTCATTCTTTTTTATGGATAAAAAATAAATATTTAAAAAATATTTTTTAAATACACACATACACAGACACAGACACACACACACACACACACACACACACACACACACACATATATATATATATATATATATATATCTTCTTTTCCATTCATCTGTTGACACACTTAGGTTGTTCCCATATCTTGGCTATTGTAAATAATGTTGCAGTGAACATAGGGGTGCATATATGTTTTTGAAATACTGTTTTGTTTTTTTGAATAAATATACAGGTATGCAATTGATAGATCTTATGGTGGTTCTGTTTTTAATTTTTTGCGGCATCTCCATACTATTTTTCATAATGGTTGCACCAATTTACTTTCCCACTGACTGAGCAGGAGGGCTTTCTTTTCTCTACATCCTCACCAGCACATATTATTTGTCTTCGATGTTGTCCTTCTGACAGGTGTGAGATGGTATCTCATTGTGGTTTAGATTTGCAGTTTCTTCATGACTGGTGATGTTGAGCATCTTTTCATGTACCTGGTAGCTATCTGTATGTCATCTTTGTAAAAATGTCTTTCAGATCCTCTGCCTGAATTTTAATTCAGTGGTTTTTTTTTTCTTTTTCTTTTTTGCTAATGACTTGTATGGGTTCTTTATGTATTTTGGATAATAATCCCTTATCGGATATATTGTTTGCACATATCTTGTCTCATTCAATAGGCGGTATTTTTGTTCTATCGATAGTTTCCTCTCTGTACAAAAATTTGAGCTACTGGATGTTCTCTTATTTTCTTTTCTTCTGTCTCAGGCTTCACTGTCCACTTAACCATATGTATACTGTTCTTCCCAATCTGGAAGATTATTCTTAATAATGAAAGTGAAAACAAAATAAAATAAGAGTGGAATTAGGTCAGATATAGGTATTTATCTTTTAGCATGGTGAAAGGACCTGTTTCATCTTTTTGTATCCAGCTTTGCTGGAAAAAGACTGTGTGTTAGCGCTTTTCATAAACTTATATTGATCCTCTATTATGTGCCAAACACTGCATTAGATCTGAACTCCAAAGATGAATAAAATGAAGTTTTTTCTTTAAAGGAAGTCACAGTGTAGTTGGAAAGATAAATATAAATTTTTACTGAATAGGAAGGCAAGGGCTGCTGGAGGATGTTCAGAATCCTGTGGTGGTACTCAGGAAAGAGTAACCATTTGTGTTTAATGGAGGCATGTTGATGTGACTCTTCACAGAGGAAATTCTGTTTAAGTGGAGTCTTAAAGGAAGTATAGATATTTTGGGTTGATTGGGGTGGGATAAGTTAAAGGCCAACATAATGTGTTGAGAAATCTTGAAATAGGCCATTATGGTTAGAATGTGGAATAGAAAGGGGAGTCTCAGGAAATGAGACTGGAGAGACAAGCAGGACCATATCAGAAAGGGCCTTGATAACTCTGCTGGAATTTTGACTCCAGTAGGCACAAGAATGTCCTTAAAACCCTTTAAGGACACTCAATATATCTCCAAAACCAGGTCAGAGTCCTTCCTTATGATATAGTATATAGTATACTATACTAAAAGCCGAGACATTACTTTGTCAACAAAGGTCCGTCTAGTCAAGGCTATGGTTTTTCCAGTGGTCATGTATGGATGTGAGAGTTGGACTATAAAGAAAGCTGAGCGCAGAAGAATTGATGCTTTTGAACTGTGATGTTGGAAAAGACTCTTTAGAGTCCCTGGGACTGCAAGGAGGTCCAACCAGTCCATCCTAAAGGAGATCAGTCCTGGGTGTTCATTGGAAGGACTGATGTTGAAGCTGAAACTCCAATATTTTGGCCATCTGATGCTAAGGGCTGACTCATTTGAAAAGACCCTGATGTTGGGAAAGACCGAAAGCAGGAGGAGAAGGGGACGACAGAGGATGAGATGGTTAGATAGCATCATCGACTCAATGGACATGAGTTTGGGTGGACTCTGGGAGTTGGTGATAGACAGGGAGGCCTGGCATGCTGCTGTTCATGGGGTCACAAAGAGTTGGACATGACTGAGCGACTGAATTGAACTCAACTATATAAATCAGTTTAGGCTAGGTTAGGTTGTGACAACAAATAATTCCCCAATTTCAGTGGCTTATAATAACAAAAGGTTATTATTTGCTCACACTGCATATCTGTCATATGGCTCTGTTCCAGAACCAAGGCTAGAGATGTAGCTCTTATCTGAGATGTTGCCCTTGTGGTAGAGGAAAATGAGACTTGATAGAACTATACATTTCTCTGAAAGCTTCTGTGACATAGAATGTATCATTTACTCAGTGCTAGTGAGTGATATATCCAGATAGAGTTACCCTAATAAAAAAATATGTCCATTATGTTATCTATGTGGCTTCACAGGTGTCTCAGTGGGTGAGACACTGAACCCCTCCACTATTCAGGAGATGCAGGAAACACCAGTTCGATTTCTGGGTCAGGCAGATCCCTTGGAGGAGGGCATGACAACCCTCTCCAGTATTCTTGCCTGGAGAACCCCATGGACAAAGGAGCCTGGTGGGCCACTGTCCATGGGTTACATAGAGTTGGACATGACTGAAGCAGCTGAGCACACAAACATGCACAGCATGAGTATATTATTTATGTTGTGAAGATATAGTAAAATATGGTATGTGCTTAGTTGCTCAGTCATGTCTGACTCTTTGAGATCCCATGGAATGTAGCCCGCCATGCTCCTCTGTCCATTGGGTTCTCCAGGCAAGAATACTGGAGTGGGTAACCATTCTCTTTTCCAGAGGATCTTCCAAACCCAGGTATTGAAGCCAAGTCTCCCGCATTGCAGGTGGATTCTTTCCCATCTGAGCCTGTGTATTCAGCCATCAGAAACTATGTGCACAAGCTGACTTAATAAGAAAGGGAAGTGATCATTAAGTTTTAAGTGAAAACAAAAAATGTATTATAAAGTAGCATGAACAGAAAATATCAATTTAATTTAAAATATGAATTTAGCGGGGGAAGGAAGGGAAGATGGAGAGAGAGTATGTCTATATGTGTGCGCCCTCCAGTTTAGTTCACTTTAGCCTTATTAGATTTGGTGAGGCTAGTATTAAAGACAAAGAGAATAGTCAGGCTGTTGTGGTTGTTGAAGAGAGGATAAGAGCCTTACCTAAGACAGGAAATAGAGAATAGGAACCTTAATAAGAGAAATAGTAAGATGATAGAAATGATGGAATTTGGTGACATTTGTGTGTTGAGGTGGATGCTCTGTATTATGAGAGGATGATAAGTTTTTTAGTCTTATATAATTGAATAAATGGTAGTAACACTTTCTATTTATTTCACAGTCCTTTAAACATAAGAGAATAAGCAATGAAAGTATCGAATTATCTGTTTTAAGAAAAAATTGATGAGGGAAATGTCTAGAGAAAGTGAAAATGAGAAGTAATTTCTTTTGAAGGCTTTTTAGACAAATTTGCTGTTCCAGTCTACTCCCCTTTTATGCTAAGTTGTAATTTAAATTGGTAATTTCCAAGTATGAATTTCGGCACTTGTGGGATGATTTTTAAATCCCTATTCTATCTTGAGGATCTTGTTTTCATCAGCTTAACCCTAAAGAAATTCAGCTTGACCAGAGTATTTATGATATAACCAAGTAGAAAGATCTATATATTATAAAATTATAACTTTAGGGACTTGCCAGGCAGTCCAGTGGTTAAGATTCTGTGCTTCCACTGTAGGGGGTTCAGGTTCCATCCCTGGGTGGGGAAGTTCCTCATGCTAAAGTGGTGAAAAATGGTATAATTTTGAAGGAGGCATTAGGGAGTTTTTAGTAGGATTTATGCTTCTTTAGAGATGTTAATGCTGAGCTTCAGTCTTTCATTTGTTTAAATAGAACAAACAAATAAAAAGGAGACTGAATATTGCTTCACGTACTGAGTTTCTCTTTTAGTAGGATGTTCTAGCTTTTGGAATTTAAATAGACCCCTCCTTTTTAATAACTTTATTGAAGTAAAATTTTATACTATGAAGTTCATTCACTTACGGTATACAGTTCAGTGCTTTTGTATATTTACAGAGTTATGTGACCAATTACCATAGTTGACTTTACAACATTTTCTGTATCCCCAAAAGAAACCTCATAGTAATTATTCTCTACTCTTTCCACTGCACTCCCATGCCATCTCCAGGCAACCATTAATCTATTTTCTATGTCTATAGATTTGCCAGTTCTGGACATTTCATATAAGTGAAATGCTTATAATATGTACTATATGTACAATATGAGTAGACTTCTTAATTTTTAAAGTTTTTCCCTTCCTAAATGATTTCTTTTGTGCCCCATATTTTTAGAGGTCACTTTAAAGTTTATGATATTTATAGCTCTATCTTGTGTGATAAAATGACTTGATTCTTAATTTATATTTGTATCCTATCATTTGATACAATGCTTTGTACATTGTATATAGCAAATAAATAACCTGTAGATTCTAGGGATTTTTTTATGGATATTTAAAGGTATATTTTGTGGATAATTGTCCTAGTGTCTGAATTTCATTTACTATTGCTTATTTTCATTTTCTCCCCTGATTACTCACTTTCTAGCTGAATAGTGTTTTTACTTACACTACTGATGAAAAGTGTTTTACTTGGGTCCTCTTTATTCCTGCAGAATAAATTATACAGTACTTGGTAGAAGTCAATAGTTTACTGAAAAGAAGATGAAGCTCATTAGGAGACTACTAGGTATCTTAACACTTCATTTTTTATTTCCCTTAACCTTTCCTCAGTGTATAATCTGGATGACCCTGACTAAAGGATTCTGCCTTCCAAATGTAATGTCAGTTGTGTTTAGTACTGCCTTGGTATATCTGCTTGAATGGTGTCCTCTTCCATTAACCACTAGAGCACAAGGAGATTCAGATAGGATAGTATGTACATACATTCCTTTATTTTATTTATTTTTTCATACATTCCTTTAGTTAGAATCTTCTTAATGCAAATAACCCTGGATCTATGAATGCTCTGTCCTGTCTGTGATAAAAGGCAGGATTCTTTTTCTTTTTTATCTTTTTGAATTTTGCTTCCTATTGCCTTTGTTTTTGTTTTCCCTGTCATATGTTTTACAATTGACAGAAGACAAAAAGGACACTAAAGATTCCTAGTCAAGTGCCAGATAGAATTTAATAAATGCTGTTTTAAATCCAGTAGCTGAGCTTGTGAAAAATAAATAAATAAATAAAATCCTCAGTGGGAAAAGTAAAGAGGGTATTTAAAACCAAAGTTGTAGGTACATACGCTAAAGTTATGGCTGCCCTAGGTAAATAAAAGGTTTCAGTTTTAACAGCCATACTACAGGAAAAAGGGACTTTCCTACTTCCCTCCATAAAGCTAATTCCTCAAAAGTTTGCCATATTGTTGAAAAGTTGATATAGAAAAAAAATCTTCTCCAGTAATATAGATGTCAAGGTAGTTTATCCACACTGTGTGAGCTCTGAGAATTTGTTACCATGAACTTCTGTTGTAACCTTGGTTTAGAGTGTCCCTTTTTCTCTACAGTTTGGGGAACCCAAAGCCGAGAAATTAATGTATAAAGTAGTCCTGAATTAGTGACAGTCCCATGATATCAGGATGAAGCAAATGTAAAACTTCTCTATAGGAATATCTTCAGTGTAGGCCACACAGGATTCCCACAGCTAAAGGTGTCCTACAGATTTTTTTTTTAAATGGAACTTTAAAAAATATAGTTGTTGAAATTTAGAACTCAATGGACAATGTCAGTAGTAGAATGGATAAATTGTATATTCATGCAATGAAATACAGTAAAGCAATGGAAATGAATAAACTGCTGCCATGTATAAGATCATTGGTTGAATAATGATAATGCTGAATGAGGGAAGCCAGACAAAGAGTACATACTGTATGATTTTATTTATATACCGCTAAAAACCCTAACCTATATTAGAAGTCATGAATCAATCTTTGAGGAAGAGGGAGGGGTTAGTGATTAGGGAGGGGGCAAAAGGGAGGTTTCTAGAGTGCCAGTAACATTACATTTCCTGACCTTGGTGGTTGTTACATGACTGTCTCACTTTGTGATAATTTATTGAGCTTATGATTTGTATACTTGTTCAGTCTAAAAGAAAGCAAGAATCAAAAATGTGATAAATATCATAGAAAAGATAGGATAAATTAAAAGCACAGTAAAAGGTGGTAGAAATAAGTTCAAATGCATCAGTAATCTACTAAAGCATATGAATTACACTTGCCAATTAAAAGACAGATTATCTGTTATATCATGTTTCCAAGATGGTTGACATGTGTACCATCCTCCCACCTACAGGTGGAGTTTATTCCTCCATTCATCTTGAATCTGGGCAGGCTTTTGTGACTTGCTTGAGCAATAGGATATGCCAGAAGTGACATTCTGGGATTTTCAAGGCTAAGACATAAGAAACTTTGCAGCTTCTATCTAGCCTTTTTGAACATTCTTTTTTTGGATGTTCTCCCATGGACTACTCATTCTGGGGACCTAGCTATCATGCTGTGAGAAGCCCAAGCCAGATGGAGAGGCACAACTGAGTTCCCAGCCAACTGCCAGCATCAACTGCTAGCCATGTGAGTGAGTTAAGGAATCATCTTGGATATTCTAGTCCCAGCAGACATCATATGAAGAAAAACCCAGATGCTAGGCATATGGACCTAGTCTAGTTATCATCATCAGCCATTAGAGTCATCCTACCTGAGGTCCCCGAGGTCACGGAGCAGACATAAGTCCTTCCTACTATACCTTGTCTGAATTCCTGACCCTCAGAATTATGAGCATAATAAAGTGGTTGTAGTTCTGTGCCAGTAGACTTTGGGATAGTTTGTTTTTAACAATAGGTAATTGAAATAGAATTTGGTACCTAGAAGTGAAAGTGCTGTTATAACCTAAAATATGGATTGGCTTTGGGACTTGGCAGTGGGCAGAGGCTGGAGGGACCTTGAAGAGACTGTTGGTGAAGTTTTGAAAAATAGAAAAGTATGACTAGAGGCTGGGTGAAAGGAAACTTTGTTATGTGGTGATAGTGGTACAAGGTTTATTAACAGTGACACGTGAGGGAATATGGAAGATAGAAAATGTCTTTAATAAATTCGTTTTATCTAAGTTTTCCAGACAGAAGGTTGAAAAGTGTTACCTAACTTCTCATGATAAGGTGAAAATACAGAGATGAATGAGCTAAAATGAACTACTCAATTTTCAAGCAGAACTTAGAGGGAGAATATTTCTAACCCAAGCTCTGTTATGTTAGGAAATAAAACTTTTTGTCATCCCTAGTTGCTCCAGATAGCCAATGATTTCTGAAGAAATGGCTTCAGAGCAAAGATTTAATTAAGCACGATGCCAATAAAACATCACCTCAAAGTAAAGATCTCAAGGATGCAACTGTAAATCCCTTTGTTAATAAGACTTCTGAAGGATTTAAGGCAGTACCTCATAGAACTTTTCAGCTACAAAAAAAAAAAAAGTCTAAAGATCTAAAGGGAATACATCCTAGATTCTCTTAATTAAACAATAGGGCTTCTAAGAATTTTAAGGGTATTTTCTTACAATAGCCTAACATAAAAATTAAAATAGAGAAAATGAGTATAGTTCTGTCTATTGAAGTGAACTTCCTATAAGAGTCATAGGAAATCTGCAAGGTTTTTTTTTTTAATAAACTGTAAATACTGATTATAGTAGCTTCAGCATGAAGTATAAGGAGCAGAGACAATAAAAAATGAAAATAGGCTTTTGAACTTCCCAACCATCTACAGGCAGGAAGCAGGCTAAGGAGGCTACTCCATTGCAGATATTAACCATCTCTTATGTAAAAGGATGGAGCCAACTTTTTAAGAATCACTCTCAGAAAAAAAAAAAAAAAAGAATCACTCTCAGGAAATAAGGCTGAGCTGTAACCAAGAAACTGGTTATTGTGATATTTAATTAAATTTCACAATTGCTGTGGAAAAGAAATAACTGCTATGTATCTCCTGTTCCTTCTTCCTTTTCTTCATATTTTGAATGAGAGTGTCTATTGTGGTTTTCCTGAGTCAGTCTCACTATTGTGCGATTGTATTTTGGGTGTGTGGGAGCAGATAATATTTCTCTTTATTCAGATCAAGAGGAATTATACTCCAGTAGCTGTACCTGAGGAACTGCATCTGAGGAACCTCAATCACACCTGGACCTGAATTAGATATCAAGATTCTGGATATCAAGCTGATGTCATAATCAGATGAGACTTTTGGAGGTCTTAGGAGAGGGTGAGTGTGCTTTGCATGTGGGAGGGATTTGTTGGGGCCAGAGGGTGGTTTGTGGTAAGTTTGTCTCCAAAATGGCCGTAATCAATCTCTTCCCTTCTTGCCATTCAGAGGTGAGATCTATTTCTCTCCTCGTCTTGAATCTGGGATGGCCTTAGTGGCTTGTGTGACCAGTTGAGTGGGACTTGCAAGACTAGGTCATAAGAAGGTGAGCAACTTCTGCCTTTTTATTCCTCTTGGAATACTTGCTCTCAGAACCAGCCACCATGCTAGGAGAAGCCCAAGTCAAATGGAGAGGACATGTGTAGGCGCTGGTTGATAGCCCCAGTGAGCTACCAGCAAACAACCAGCATCAACTAACTGTCAGTCATGGGAGTGTGTGAAGGATTCATATTGGACAGTCCAGCCCTAGTAAACATCACCTGGAGGGAAGAACTGAGGTCCCAGCCAAATAGCTCCTCTTGAGACATCCCAGCCATCTTCATCCATTCAAGTCATCCATCCCATCTGAGGTTCCAAACATAGTGGATCAGAGACACTTTGTCTCTGCCGTGCCCTACTAGAATTTCTGGCCTACAGAATCATAATAAATAATCATCATTTACCATTGTTTGGGAGTAGTTGTTTTTTTTTAATGCAATAATAGATGATTGAAACATTGTCAGATTAAATAGAAAATAATCCATCTCTATGCAGTTTATAGGAGGCATACTTAATAAAATATAAGGAATCAGAGATTGGAAGTAAAGGTATGGAAAAGCATTTTCTAAAAGAAAGCTAGTACAGCAGGATAATAGTAGGCAAAATTAACTTGAAGGTAAAAATTATTATAGTTAAAAATCATCATAAAATATTACAAGGAAGCTATTCTAACTCCAAATCAGTATGCATTCAATAGTATGGCCTCAAAATTTATATAGGTAGAATAGAGATAGAATATTAAATATATAGAAAGAATGAATATAGAAGAAAATTATAGAAATTATAAGAAAAAGATGGATCTATAAAGAACATCTTTTTCAATAATTGGTCAAACTGACAAATTTGAGAAGAGTTGAAAAACAATAAGTTAGATTTGGTGGGCCTCTACAGAGCCCTGCATCTAATACATGAGAATGTACTTTCTTTTCAAGTAACTTTAAAGCAAGTCTCAACAAAACCAGTGAATGGTATTATGCAGACTATGTTCTCTGACTCCAGTTGCTATTGAAATTAAACCAAAAGATGATCAAAATAACTTTATTTGGAAATTTAAATGCATGCCTTGAATAATTCAGATCAGAGAAGAAATAATAATACAAATAAAACTAACTTATCAAAACTGACTCTGGAAAGAATAAAAACCTGAATAAATCTATATTCATTAGACATATTATAAATAAATATCTACCTACTAGAAAAGAGACACATATGAAATTCTTTATAGTTTTATAGAAGTATAATTGACAAACAATAAACTGAACGTACTTAAAAAGTATGCAGCTTAAAAAGTTTTGATATTGGTATTCAACCATGAAACTGTTATCACAATTAAGTTAAAGAATATATCACTTTTCAAGTCTTCTGCTCCTTCCTCCTATCGCACCTCATCTCTAGGCAATCAGTGATCTGCTTTATGTTATAATAGATAAGTTTGCAATTTCTAGAATTTTATTAAATGTCACCATACAATATATACTCTTTTGTGAGGGTGGGGGATACTATACTTCATTCACTTAGCATTATTATTTTGAGATTCATTCATATTGTTAGTGGTCAGAGGCTCGTTCCTTGTTATTGCTTAGTAGTATTCCATTGTATGGCTAGAAAAAGTTTTAGCTTTGCTTTTCACTTGTTGACAGACACTTGGGATGTTTCCAGCTTGGGGTGATTATAAATAATGCTTCTGTGAACATCTGTGTAGAAGTGTTTGTAGACATATGCTTTTATTCCTCTTTGTTAAATACCTAGGAGTGTAATAATTGGATCATATTAGTGTATGTTTAACAAACTGCAAAGTGGTTTTGCCATTTTATAGTCTCACTGGCAGTGTTTTGAGTTCCTCCACACCCTTGTCAGCATTTGGCATCAGAAGTCTTTATTTTTAGCCATTCTAATTGTATGTCAGGCTTCCTTGGAGCTCAGCTGGTAAAGAATACACTTGCAATGCAGGAGACCCCAGCTCGATTCCTAGGTCAGAAGATCCCCTGGAGAAGGGATAGGCTTTCCACTCCAGTATTCTTGCCTGGAGAATCCCCGTGGACAAAGTAGCCTGGCAGCCCATGGTCCATGGGGTTGCAGAGATTTGGACACATCTGAGTGTCTAAGCACAATAAGTGTATATAGCATACAGTTGATTTGCTTTAATTCATTTGACAGTCTGTTTTTTGTTATTTTAATTTTTTATTTTGTACTGGGATACAGCTGATTAACAATGTTGTGATAGTTTCAGGTGAACAATAAAGGGACTTAGCTGTCCATATACATTTATCCACACAGTCTATTTTTTGGCTGACTTTTTGGAACCACTTATGTTTAAACTCATTTTTGATATGGTTAGATTTAAATCTACTATCTTGCTGTTTATTTTGTATATGTCTCATCTGTTCTAGTTCCATTTTTTCTTTCTGTCATATTTTGGATTAATTAATTATTTTTTTATCATTCTTTTTTTGTTGTAATAGTTTAAAATTTGACTTATAGTATACATCTTCATCTTATCACTGTTTGCCTTTAAATGATGTTTTTCTTGTGTTTTCCCTACAGTATAAAAAGTTTACAACAAACTAAAATAGTTAAAGTTTATAATGGTTCTTATACAATAGAAGATAAACTCCCCTTTCTTCCCTCTCAGACTTTATGCAGTTTTTGTCATATATTTCCTCCTTATGAACCCCATGCCTTCTATGATTATTTTATATCAATAATAAACTATCTTAGAAAGAGATCTAAATAATAAGAAAAAAACTTCATAAAATAATCCATGTGTTATTCTTTCTGATACCCTTCATTTCTTTGTGCAGGTTGAAATTTTCATATGGTGTAGTCTTTCTACTTAAAGGGTATATTTTAACATTTTTTTCTGCTGTGCCCTACTGTTAATTAATTCTTTTGTGTATCAGAAAATGTTTTTATTTCACCTTCATTTTTGAAAGATATGTTTTTGCTGACTATGGAATTGAAGATTGACAGTTTTCTTTAAAGCTGTTTCTTCACTGTTGACTTGCACCGTTTCTGATGAGAAATCTTTTGCCATCCTTACCTTTTGTTTCTCTTTTTTTCTGACTGCTTTTTTTTACCAGTGGTTTGGATAATTTGATTAATATGTTACTGATTTAGTTGTCCTTGTGTTCTCATTCTTAGGGTCCATTGAGCATCTTGGACCTATAGATGTATTGTTTTTATCAAATTTGAAAAATTTGGCCATTATTATTTTAAAAATATTTTTCTGTCCTTTTCCACTTTCCTTTAGGGAACTCAAATTACATGTATATTAAGCTGCTTAAAGGGTTATACTCACTGATGGTCTTTTTTACCCTTTTTCCCTCTCTGGTTCATTTGGATAGTTTCTTTCGTTGTGTCTTCAAGTTCACTTCTCTTAATTTGGTTTTGTCAAATCTTTGGTTAATTCTATCCAGTGAGTTTCTATCACTGGAAGTTTGATGTAGACCTTTAAAGAAATCTCTTATATTTCTACATAGTTTTTTTGAGTATAGAATACAGGTATAATAACTGTTTTAATCCTCTTGTCTGCTACTAATAATTCTGACATTTGTATAACTTCTGTGCTGGTTTCAGCTGATTGATTTTTTTCCTTTTTTTTTTTTTTAGCATGCAGAGATCTTAGTTCCTAGACCAGGGATTGAACTCAACGCCCCTTGCAGTGGAAGTGCAGAGTCTTAACCATTGGACTGCCAAGGACATCCCAATTTTTCTCATTTTATAGGTCATAGCTTCCTGATTCTTTACATGTCTGATAAGCTTCCTTAGCCCTGGAGAAGGAAATGGCAACCTACTCCAGTATAGCCTGGGAAATCTTATAGACAGAGGAGTCTGGCAGGCTATAGCGTGGCGTCTCAGGAGTTGGATATGACTTAGCAACTAAACCACCACCACCACCAAACTTGCTCAGGTTCCACTATGCTGTGCTCAGTTGTGTCTGACTTTTTGTGACCCCATGGACTGTAGCCCACCAAGGTCCTCTGTCCATGGGATTTTCCCAGCAAAAATACTGGAGTGGGTTGCCATTTTCTCTTTCAGGGATCTTCCCAGCCCAGGTTTCAAACTCGAGTCTCTTGTGTCTCCTCCATTGGCAGGCAGATTCTTTTCTTTACTGCTAGCGCCACCTGGGAAGCCCTTTCTTATGTTCCAAACATGTGAATTTTATCTTGTTGAGTACTGAGTCTTTATCTTTGTTTTGTATCCCAGTTAAGTTATTGATAGTTTGATCCTTTCTGGTCTTGCTTTTAAGATTTGTTAGGTAGAGCCAGAGCAGTTTTCCCTCTAGGGTAATTATTCTCTACCCAGTACTCTATAAATTATGAGGTTTTCCACACATCTGAATAATTAAGGAGATTCTGAACACTTGTCTCCAGAGTATTCTCTCTCTTCAGCCCTCTCTTTTCTAGCACTCTGTTCTGCCAAGTCTCAACTTCATCTCCTCAACTAAGTTAGTCTGCTGGGCTCCCTAATTATGACCTGAAAATAGTCTCAAGGAAGTTGAGGCATTCATAGAACTCACCTTGCTTGTCTCTCAGGCATCACTGTCCTTTGTTCATTGTGTGATGAGCAGTGTCTTCAAAACATTTTGTGGTATATTTTTGTTCTTTTGTTTGTTCTTTGAAGCAGATAGGTCAGTCCTTTACATGTTACCACATACTGGCAGGAAATAGAAGTCCCCTATTTTTATATTTCCTAATATTCTTAAAATGTTTTGTGATAAATATATAAGCCAAACAGGTATATTTGTCAAAGGTAAGGTAGTGATTAGAAACTACCAGACTTAGGTTAAACTTTAATTTATCAAACATTTCGGGAAACTAAAGCTTTATATTTTGGGTATTCTTCAGGTAATTCCTTTTGCTTTGATTCTACTAGCATTCACTGGTTATTTTTAAAACAAACAGATTTACTATGTTCTATGATTTTAGAATAGAGCAATACTTCTTGTACTACAGGCCCTGAGGCCTGACCTCATATCACTATCTTGTTTCATATTAGCTTCCAAATAACATCAGGTGGTCATTTTTTGAAAATAAACTTTGAAACCAGTTTACTAATCTGGTCTGATTTGATCTTGTGACCTTAGAAAAGAAACCTCCCAGGAACAGAATAAAAAGACATCCTAAGGCTTTAAAAAACAAAATGGAGATCCAAATATTTAAACTGTTTAAATATCTTTAAACTTTTCTACAATGGAGTAATTTAGCCTGGTTAATGAATTATTTAATTTGGATTATTGTTTTACTGTGAAGAGTTTATTTTCAAAATTTCCTGTGTTCTAGCTGAATAGTTTAAGGGAATTGATAAGGACATGAATTCTGTTGGTGGACATAATAAAAGAAAGAGAAACAGGGGCTGGGTTTGATTTTGATTAGAGAGTGATTCTGAAGTTGAGATGAGAGAGCTGGCCAATTTTCTCAGAGAGGAAGTAGGGTCATCTGACAAAAGTGAGGAATAGGAAAATTCAGCTTCTAGTTGGGATAGAAAAAGCTTAGAATGTCTCTTTGGGTGGTTTTGGAGCAGCATGATTCTCACCTTTCTGGGGGTGAGGAATTCTCTTAGAGGATTCTAGGTTATCACTTTAACTCTTGCTTCCTCCCACCCCCCATATTAATATGCAATTGTTGATTAATTGAAAAGGAGTAGGAATGGAAATTTTTTTAAAAATAAATTTTTGCCATAGCAGTAAAGTATATCAAGAAATAGACATTTCAGGGAATTCCCCAGCAGTCCACTGATTAGGACTCGGTGCTAAGGACATGGGTTCAATCCCTTGTTGGGGGACTAAGATCCCACAAGAAGCTGCGTGGCATGGACCAAAAAAAAAAGAAAGAAAATTCACATCATTAGTTTCTGAAGGTTTTTTTTTTTTGCAAACAGGAGTGGTGCAGTTTTTATTGTATCAATTTATAGAGTTACAGCTCTAGGAAGGTGACACATTTCTTATTTCTTCCACAGTTGTTTTTTTTTTTTTTTTTGAGCTGTGCTGGGTCTTTGTTGCTTCACAGGCTTTTC
The DNA here is from genome assembly GCA_007570785.1 of Antilocapra americana. Taxonomy (NCBI): domain Eukaryota; kingdom Metazoa; phylum Chordata; class Mammalia; order Artiodactyla; family Antilocapridae; genus Antilocapra; species Antilocapra americana. Next base: position 557,538 of record ML664205.1, read on the forward strand.
TCTAGTCGTGGCAGGTGGGGGCTACTCTCTAGCTGTGGTGTGTGGGCTTCTCCTTCTGGCACACAGGCTCTAGGGTGCACAGGCTTCAGTAGCTGTGGGGTAGGAGCTTAGTTGCTCCATGGCATGTGGGATCTTCCCAGATCAGAGACCGAAACCATGTCTTCTGCTTTGGCAGGCAAACTCTTTACCACTGAGGATACCAGGGAAGCCCCACAGTATTTTTATAAAGGTGACATTCAGTTAAAATGCCTAGGAGTATCAAAGATTACAAGACATGATTTCGAGGAGTCCAGCGCTGCTCAAGTGTGAATGAGAGGGTGGGACAGCCAGCTCTAGGTGTTTGCATTTATATGTGTATTTGTCCATATGTATTTATAGCCAGCATTAGCCGTTTCGGGCTATAGTCTTCCCTTTCTTTCCTGTCTGTGTCCTCCTTGATATATTTATGTACACAGCCTTTCTTATGATGTATTATAAGTATATATGTATATATTTACAGCTAACATCAGCTGTGTTTAAGATTGCATTCTTTTCTTTCTCTCCCATCTGCTATTTCTTTGAGTCATTCCTTCAAGAGCTCACCCAGGTTTGTTTAAGTGAATTAAACTTTGTTAGAATTAGGCAGAGTTCACCACTTAGAGACGCCTAATGGAGAATTCACTGGGTAAAGAAATGAACAATTCTCTGTGTCCTGAGATGACCAGCTTTCCTATCCTGACCAGGAAGGATTATTTTGCCAAAGTCTTCCCATGGTGTCAGGGAACTGGGATTGAGGACTCTAACTTTGGCAAGTCTTAATGAAAAGGAAAAAAAATTACAAAGGAAAGAATTTAGATCCTTGAACTAAGTGCTAATCTCCCTCCAAAGGGAAATGTTCTTCCTGACCTTGTAGAGTCCATGTGATTAAAATTCTTCATTTCTTTTTATAATTGTGAGCAGTAATCCTCTCTCTTTAAACTAGGACACCCTCTCCCATGAATTTTAAATTTTAGGTATATTAAACCAACTAATTTTAGAGCAGTGTTCTTTTAGGGTACAAATGAAAGAATCGTGGTTATACATCATAAAATGTGAACTGTAAACTTCCAGGTGTTCTAGCTGGATTTAGAAAAGGCAGAGGAACCAGAGATCAAATTGCCAACATCCGCTGGATCATAGAAAAAGCAAGAGAATTCCAGAAAAACATCTACTTCTGTTTTATTGATTTCACCAAAGCCTTTGACTGTGTAGATCACAACAAACTGGATAATTCTTTAAGAAACGGGAATACCAGACCATCTTACCTGCCAGCTGAGAAATCTATATGCAGATCATGAAGCAACAGTTAGAACTGGACATGAACAACAGACTGGTTCCAAACTGGAAAAGGAGTACATCAAGGCTGTATATTGTCACCCTACTTATTTAACTTATATACAGAGTACATCATGCAAAATGCTGGGCTGAATGAAGCACAAGCCGGAATCAAGATTGCTGGGAGAAATATCAGTAACCTCAGATATGCAAATAACACCACCCTTATGGCAGAAAGTGAAGAGGAACTACAGAACCTCTTGATGTAGGTGAAAGAGGAGAGTGAAAAAGTTGGCTTAAAACTCAGCATTCAGAAAACTAAGATCATGGTATCTGGTCCCTTCACTGCATGGCAAATACATGGGGAAACAGTGGAAGCAGTGACAGACTTGCTTGACTGCTTGACTGCTTGCTCCTTGGAAGGAAAGTTATGACCAACCTAGACAGCATATTAGAAGGCAGAAACATTACTTTGCCGACAAAGGTCTGTCTAGTCAAAGCTATGGTTTTTCCAGTAGTCATGTATGAATGTGAGTGAGTTGGACTATAAAAAAAGCTGAGTGGTGAAGAATTGATGCTTTTTAACTGTGGTGTTGGGGAAGACTCTTGAGAGTCCCTTGGACTGCAAGGAGATCCAACCAGTCCATCCTAAAGGAAATCAGTCCTGAATATTCATTGGAAGGACTGATGCTGAAGCTGAAACTCCAGTACTTTGGCCACCTGATGTGAAGAGCTGACTCATTTGAAAAGACCCTGATGCTGGGAAAGATTGAAGGTGGGAGGAGAAGGGGATGACAGAGGATGAGATGACTGGATGGCATCACCGACTCTATGGACATGAGTTTGAGCAAGCTCTGGGAGTTGGTGAAAGACAGGGAAGCCTGGTGTGCTGCAGTCCATGGAGTCACAAAGAGTCAGACAAGACTGAGTGAGCTGAACTGAACATAAAATGTAATGTGAAATGGTATAGTTATAGACATGATCAAGTTCTGTGTGGTCTAGTGCAGTCAGTAGTTCTCAAACTTCTTGGTCTCAGGACCCCTTTATACTCTTAAAACGTGAGGATACCAAAGAGCTTTTGTGTAAGTTTTTACATCCATCAGTATGTACTATGTTAGGAATTAAAACTGAGAATTTAAATTTGTTTTATTTATTTAATATAATAATAATAAATATGTCATGTTACTATGTATTTAAAACTGAGAAATTTAAACATTTTTATATATTTTATTTTAGAAATAATCAGTCTATTACATGTTTGCATAAATAACATTTTCATGCAGAATGACTCTATTTTCCAAAACAGGCAAGCATTTAGTGGGAAGAAAGGCACTGTTTAATATTTTTGCAAATCTCTTTGATATCTGACTTCATTAAAAATAACTCAAATTTTATATCTGCTTTTGCATTTGATCTGGTGTATTTCCACATGTTGTGTATCATCTGGAAAATTCCACTAAACACCTATGAGATGATGAGAGTAAAAAAGGGAAATATCATCTTAGTATTATCACCAAAATACTTTTGATCTCAGGCATCTCCTGAAAGTGCCTTGCTATCTCTAGCAGGTTCCAAACCACTCTTACCAGACAGTTTGTTTGTAGGAAAAAAGAAGCACAGAAGTTGTCACCATTGGATAAAGCAAAAATTTCCATGTTTTTAATCAGAACTGGCTGTTTAATACTAATTAAGCAATATAACATCCAGACTCTAGAACTTACGTGGGTGATATAGCCAAACCCCCCAAGCACTGAACTGGGAATCAGTCCGAGTTCATGTGCTTTTTAAAAGTGGTTATTGTTCAGTGTTTTTGCGTGCTATTGTTAACCAGTGGGAGAAGAAAACTGAGCCATATCCCTGGGGATGCACCGAAGAATTTGAGAGATAAGAATGACCTATGAAAATAATCTAGTCATAGAATTTTTTTCAGAATTGAAAAGTACCCAAGAGGTCATCTAATCCAGTCCTTGAACATTGTAATAATTATAAGTAGTACTTGTGATGTACAGACCAAGTGCTTTATATACAGTTTCTCTCTCTCATTATTTTGATCTTTACTGTTTCTTTTTAATGTTTTTTTATAGTGGGCTATATCAGCTATGTACCATATCACTCACTTCGTACTATCTCTACCCACTCTACTCTCCTACCTAGGTTATTGGATGCAATTCTAGACATTTTATAATATCATCTATAAACATTTCTACATACATATACTTCTAAAAGATAAAGGCTTTGAATAATCATAATTCCATTATCACACTTAAACATTTAAAAATATTTCTTTAATAGTATCAGAACCCAGTGAGTGTTTTGTATTTCCATGATTGTATCATTTATACATATTTTTTCCCCATTGTGTTTGAATTGAGATGCAAATAAATTTGTATAGTACAGTAGTTGATACATCTTTTTAAGACTGTCCATTTCTTTCTCTTTTCTTTCATAATTTTTACCTGTTGAGAGTTTTCTGAGTCTTGTAGAGTTTCCTTGAGTCTGAATTTTGCTGATTGCATCTCTGTGGTACTTTTTAGCATGTTCCTTTCCCCTCTACATTTCTTGTAAATTGGTACTTAAATTTAGAACTTTGCTCAGACTTGTTCATGAGTGGTTAAGTACTTTCATCAGGAGGTACTATCTCTTTTTGTGATGTCAGTAGCTATTAATGATCTTTGCTTAGATCCATTAAATCGTTAAGAGCTTCAAAATGGTGATATTCTTATATTCTGTATTTATTAGATGGAATACTTATAGAACAAGAAACTTTCCCTTATCTACTATTTGATTACCCAGTGGTCTATATAGTTCATGGAAGAAAGTCAGGATAAATGCTTATTTCTTTTATTCATCTATTTGCAGAATAACAAATTGGTTCACTAACATTTGCTAGTAGTGACCAGTTAGTTTTGATTTGGTTTGGTTTGGTTTTGGTATCATTATGAATGCCAGGATTTAAACTTTTTAAAAATATATTTTAATCCATTGCTGTCATAATTACACATTATTCCTTTTCTAGTAATTTTACATATTTGCTCTAATAGACCAAACTTGAAGATGAGGACATTTCTTAGTTATCCTTGTGACCCTGATGCCTAGCACATGGCTTTCAATAAATGTTTAAATGAATGAATGAATGTTCTGAGCAGCATTTTAAAATAGGAGTTCATTTTAGAGACATGACTGAGGACAGTATTAAATATGGTTTCTCTGCTTGAACTGAGAAAAGCTAATATAACAGTGAAAAATATTCTGGGTGAATGTAAAAGAAAAAGGCATTTTTTTTTAAGTAAATGCTATTTAATTGCTGTTTGTTAGAAGACATTGAATTGTTTACTCCATTATTTCCAGTGAGTCTTTTCATTGAGTTTTTGGTCAAAGGAATAAATCATAATCTCTCACTTCTCTTGCTATAAGATAAATAACATTTAAAAAGCACCCTCCCCAACCCTGCCCCATCCTCCCTTAATAAAAATGGCAAAGATTTACATCCTCATCAAGCACACATTCCCCATGGGTTTATCCTTTTATTTTACAAAACTCTAAAAAACATATTGCAGGACAGTAATGTAAAACTAAGTGCCCACCATTTGCTAGGCACTTGTTTGAGCGTTTTTGCATAGAATATGTATAATTTATTCTTGTTGTTGTACAGTTGCTAAGTTGTGTCCGACTCTTTGCGACTCCAAGGACTGCAGCACACCAGGCTTTTCTGGCCTTCACTGTTCTTACCAAAACCATATTAAGTAGATAGGATTATTATCATCCTCTCCATTTTTAGATGAAGTAATCAAAGAATAGAAATTAAGTAACTTGCCCAGGGTTATACAACTAGTGAATATTAGAGCCAGGGTTCAAATTCTTTCTCCAGAGCTTGGGCTGTTAAATTCCCTTTAGTGACTTAACTACAGACTATTGCTGTAGGATGGGAGGATGTTCATAAAAGAATTTTATGGTCATATGGTAAAATTCTTTAGTGTCACAAATCTCTCATTTTATAATGATAAATATATGACTAGACCAGCTTTTTTTAAATGTAACTTTATTCTTAGAAAGTGAAAGTGAAAGTCACTCAGGCATGGCCTACTTTTTGCGACCCCATGGACTTTACATTCCATGGAATTCTCCAGGCCAGAATACTGGAGTGGGTAGCCTTTCCCTTCTCCAGAGGCTCTTTCCAACCCATGAGTTGAACCCATGTCTCCCTCATTGCAGGAAGATTCTTTACCAGCTAAGCCACAAGGGAAGCCCTGGAATACTGGAGTGGGTAGCCTGTCCTTTCTCCAGCAGATCTTCCTGATCCAGGAATCAAACCAGAGTCTCCTGCATTGCAGGTGGATTCTTTACCGACTGAGCAAAGTCAGTCTTAATTTTTTCCCCAAGTCATCATTTCATTTATTTTATATTAAAGCAAATAAGCATGAAGAAGTTCTTATTCTCTATTTATAAAAAGTTAGATTTATGGAATTTGGAAATCTTAAACATTTTTAGGAGTAACAGTACTTATAACATTTGTTTGCCCTCACTTTCCATTTGATTAGGTATTTGTAACTTGTTTTGTTACTTACATGTTCATAACATTCTACCTGAGCCCTGAAGAGGCAGTTATCTTAGTTTTTTCATCTCTCTTTGCTTCTATCATACTATTAATATGAATTTATACATTGGAAAGAGAAGATAACTCAAAGGGACTGTAATAATCAGCAGCTATTAATAGCTAAGGTTGTAATATATATAATAGAGTCTGTTGATTGTGCAGAATTCCTTACTGACTGGCTGTATGTTATTCCTTTCTTTCCCTCTCAGTAAAATTGAATGTAATATGAGAATGAAAGTGCCATTAATAGAGACAACTTTGAATTTAATTTATTTATAAGAAGATATTAAGTAGTATTGTGAATAGGTTGTCTGGGACACAGCTTTACAATTAACTCGACTTCTAGATTGAGAAACATTACCTTGTTTTTTACATGATATATGACCCCTTTTTTTGTTGAATTTGGTTTGCTAATATTTTGTTGAGGATTTTTATATCTATGCTCATCAGTGATATTGGCCTGTGATTTTATTTTTTGTGTGTGATATCTTCGGTTTTGGTATCAAGGTGTGCTGATCTTGTAGAATGAGTTCAGAAGCATTGTTTCCTCTACATTTATTGGGAATAATTTGAGAAGGATAGTGTTAACTATTTCTAAATGTTTAGTAGAATTTACCTATGAAGTTGTCTGGTCCTGGATTTTCGTTAGTTGTGAATTTGTTTTCTTTTTAATTACCAATTCAGTGTCATTACTGGTAATTAGTTTGTTCATATTTTCTATTTCTTCCTTGATTCAGTTTTGTGAGATTGCACATTTCTAGAAATTTGTCCATTTCTTCTAGGTTGTCCATTTATTGGTGTATAATTATTCATAGTAATCCCTCATGGTCTTTTGTGTTTCTTGTGTTGGTTATAACTTCTTTTTCATTTCAGGCTGTATTTGGACTTTCTATTTTTCTTGGTCAGCCTGACTAAAGGTTTATCAGTTTGTTTCTCTTTTCAAAAACTGACTCTTAGATTCACTGATCTCTTCTGTTGGTTTTCTTAGTCTCCCAGTTCAGTTCAGTTCAGTCACTCAGTCATGTCCGACTCTTTGCGACCCCATGAATTGCAGCACACCAGGCCTCCCTGTCCATCACCAACTCCCGGAGTCTACCCAAACCCATGTTCATTGAGTCGGTGATGCCATCCAGCCATCTCATCCTCTGTTGTCCCCTTCTCCTCCTGCCCCCAATCCTTCCTAGCACTAGGGTCTTTTCCAGTGAGTCAACTCTTCGCATCAGGTGGCCAAAGGATTGGAGTTTCAGCTTCAACATCAGTCCTTCTAATGAAAACCCAGGACTGATCTCCTTTAGAATGAAGTAGCTGGATCTTCTTGCAGTCCAAGGGACTCTCAAGAGTCTTCTCCAACACCACAGTTCAAAAGCATCAATTCTTTGCCACTCAGCTTTCTTCACATCCATATATGACTACTGGAAAAACCATAGCCTTGACTAGACAGACCTTTGTTGACAAAGTAATGTCTCTGCTTTTTAATATGCTATCTAGGTTGGTGATAACTTTCCTTCCAAGGAGTAAGCGTCTTTTAATTTCATGGCTGGAATCACCATCTGCAGTGATTTTGGAGCCCCCCCAAAATAAAGTCAACTACTGTTTCCACTGTTTCCCCATCTATTTACCATGAAGTGATGGGAGCGGATGCCATGATCTTAGTTTTCTGAATGTTGAGCTTTAAGCCAATTTTTTCCCTCTCCTCTTTCACCTTCATCAAGAGGCTTTTTAGTTCCTCTTCACTTTCTGCCATAAAAGTGGTGTCATCTGCATATCTGAGGTTATTGATATTTCTCCCAGCAATCTTGATTCCACCTTGTGCTTCTTCCAACCCAGCGTTTCTCATGATGTACTCTGCATATAAGTTAAATAAGCAGGGTGACAATATACAGCCTTGACGTACTCCTTTCCCTATTTGGAACCAGTCTGTTGTTCCATGTCCATTTCTAACTGTTGCTTCCTTACCTGCATACAGGTTTCTCAAGAGACAGGCCAGGTGGTCTGGTATTCCCATCTCTTTCAGAATTTTCCACAGTTTATAGTGATCCACACAGTCAAAGGCTTTGGCATAGTCAATAAAGCAGAAATAGATGTTTTTCTGGAACTCTCTTGGTATTTCAGTGATCCATTGGATGTTGGCAATTTGATCTCTGGTTCCTCTGCCTTTTCTAAAACCAGCTTGAATATCTGGAAGTTCACGTTTCATGTATTGCTGAAGCCTGGGTTGGAGAATTTTGAGCATTATTTTACTAGCGTGTGAGATTTTTCTTTTATTTCAGCTCTGACTTTTGTACTTCTTTCCTTCTACTAACTTTGGGTTTTGTTTCTTTTTCTGTTTTTCCATATGGCTTACAGGATCTGTTTTCACAATTAGGGATTGAACCTAGTGCCATATCAGTGAAAGTCTGGAATCCTAATCTCTAGACCACCACTATTTTTCTTTCTCTAGTTCTTTTAGGTGGAAAGTTAAGGTCGTTTATTTGAGATTTTTCTTGTTTCCTGAGGTAGGTTTTTATTGCTATAAACTTCCCTCTTAGAACTTATTTTTCTGAGTCTTATAGATTTTGAATTGTTTTTATGTGCCTACTAGGTTTTTGTTTTTCAATTTCTCCTTTGATTTCTCCAATGACCTATTAGTTTGTTTAGTAGCATATTGTTTAGTCTCCACATTATCTGTGTTTTCTGAAGCTTCTTTTTTTTTTTTTGTATTTGATTTGTAGTCTCAGAGCATCAGAAGGATGCTTGACATTTCAGTCTTAGATTTGCTGAGACTTGCTTTGGGGCTTAGCATGTGATCTGTCCTGGTGAGTGTACCATGTGTACTTGAAAAGATTGTATATTCTGCTATTTTTGGATGGAATGTTCTATGTGTATCTATTAAGTCCATCTGATCTAATGTGTTGGAGAATCATTACCCTTGAAGGATATTGTTTAAGCATTTTTCTTCAAACTCATATAGCAGAGACCTCTAGTAGCATTCTTTTCTTTCTGTTTTTGGGAAGCTCAGTTTTAATGGTTGAGGTAAAGAAAGTTTTAGAAAAGGAAACCAAGAAATAAAATGCTAAATTTATTTTCATGAGTATTATGTTACTTATTTCCAATGTCTGAGAGATGAGAAACATTCTGCAGCATATAAAAATTATTTACAAATATATGTATGCCCTTCAACTAATATCAGTGTCTGAAAATAGCCTTGAAAATGTTCTAGTTGAAATCATGAATTGATTATGACCACAGAATAAAATTCATCTGAGGGAACCCAACACACATCCAACTTTCTTCAAACAAAAACAATGAAGATAGTAACAACAAATATTAGCTTTTATGTGTGAGGGACTTAACATGTTGAAGTCACTGAATTATTTATTGGAGGTTTTTTAACCTTTATTTTTATTTTCCTTATTTTTATTGTATTTAACTTTTTATTATTAGAATATAGCTGATTAACACTGTTGTGATAGTTTTAACTGTTTTTCCAAATATAGTAAATCCAGGGAGAGAAATGGCTTACTATGAAGTTATATATGTTATTGAGAATAAGACTCAGATGTGATTTGTCCTAAATTAAGAAATTCATTTGAGAGACTGTTAGTTCACTTTAAGAACTTATTACATAGTCAGTGTGATTATTCAGTTATTGGTTGTGAAAAGTGCTTCATCCTCTTTGGTTTATTTGGTCATAGTGGAGAAGGATTATTTAGATTAATTTTCATATTATATCTTTTTGTATGGATATAACCAGTTAGTTGTAGTTGAAGTAACATTAATTCAGCTCTTCTTTATTGGATGGCTGAATGATGTATTCTAGCTGCCATTCAAGTATATTTTTAGTTGGTAGAACAATTACTTTGTGTACCCATGATAAATGTTATTTATTTGACACATTTGCCTTTTCCTATTATTTTGTTAATTGGTTTGACTACATCTCTAAAAGCTGTTCATTAGATTGACAGCCAAAAAACCCCACATGTCTGAGGGAAGTGCCAGGAAAGTGTTAACATTCCAATTTCCCTAATCCCCGTCCCTTAATTTTTAGAGGTTGCTGAAATCAGATGAGTTAGACTCTCTCAAGGGCTGGTGATCTGTTTAGAACTGTTACAAGGAAAGGAATTAACATTTAAGTGCTTTTCATGTATCAGGCACTTAACATGTGTTAACTCATTTAATTCTTAGAGTTTTGTGAAGTAGATGGTATGCTGATTTTACAGGTAAAGAAATTGAGGCTAGCTATCAATTTACCCTAAATCTTACACCTTAAGTGGAAAGACTTTGAACCTATCTTAGTTTTCAAAAACCACTTTTTCTACTGCATGACACAAATCTATATGTACTAACATGACTGACTGAACATGCTGTCTTCTGCTGGTAATATTTCAGTAAGTTGCAGCAGATAATAAAATTAATAAGACATACTAAAGAGATTGCAAAGATATGTAATGTGTACGAAATTGCAGGACTCTAGGAGAATGACATACTTGATCCAACACCTAACCCTGGGCAAGTGACATATTGTCTTTGTTGCATTTTCCCAGTGTTTAAAATGAGGATAATATCTGTTCTACATTCCCAGGAGAGTGTGGAGAAAGAGAAAATGTATGTGTTTGTGTGTGTGTGTATAAGCTTTGAAAATTGTAAAACTTTTACAAATGTAAAGTATTACGTATTATGATAATGGGGAGTTGTGTAGCTTGATGGATTGGTATCATTCTTTTAACTAAGGAACAATTAGTTGATCTTGGCAGTAGGCCACTGGAACTCAAAGAAATAGCATCTGTCAATCAGAGTCATTTCTTGGAAGGAAGAATTGAAAATAGCACAGCAGTTATTCTCCTTGACCTCTTTCTCTGAAAGGGAATTTGATTAGGCAAGCTGGTTTCATAATAGAGTAGAGCCTGTCCCTTCTCTCTAGGGAATTGAATCTGGCAGCCAGACTTTTTCTGTGAAGCTAGAGCAATCTGGTTTTAAAGGATTTAACCAAATTTATTGTGATTAAGGTTTTATGAGGGATGTCCACCATAGAGCAGCAGCTTTAAAAATGTTACATATGGATTAGTCTGTGTCCCTAGGTTGAGAACAGTAAACTGAAGCTAGTTTAAGCTTAGGGAGTGGTCCTCAACAGCATACTGAAAGTAAGCCTAGATTTTGAAAGCAGAAGAATAGACAGTAGGGGGACCAATTGTGGAGACTGTAGAATTGAGTACCCATCTAAATGTTACTTGATGTTTCTCCAGACCTTTGTTAGTGAGCTGATTCATGGACTTTTCCATTATATAAATAAGAAAATTAAAACACAACAGTCAACATATAGTAGGCACATAATAAGAAAATGATTGAATGTTTTTGTAAAAACAATTATAGAATTATGCTTAATTATTATCCTCAGATGAGGTCAGTGAATGGTCATGCATCCAGAAACAACAGGCATCCCTGGAAGCTTGCTCAGTCTTTTATTATCTCAGCAGTTGCTGGCATTACTGGGGGTTTATATGAACATATATGGAGTTAAACTCATTGGTTTGGGAAATTTGGTGAAAGTCAGGGTCAGTTCAGTTCAGTTCAGTTCAGTTCAGTTGCTCAGTCGGTCTCAACCTTTCATGACCCCATGGACCACAACATGCCAGGCCTCCCTGTCTATCACCAACTCCCAGAGTTTACTCAAACTCAGATCCATTGAGTCAGTTATGCGATCCAACCATCTTATCCTCTGTCGTCGCCTTCTCCTCCTGCATTCAATCTTTCCCAGCATCAGGGTCTTTTTCTATGAGTCAACTCTTTGCATCAGGTGGCCAAAGGATTGGAGTTTCAGCTTCAACATTAGTCCTTCCAGTGAACACCCAGGACTGATCTCCTTTAGGATGGACTGGTTGGATCTCCTTGCAGTCCAAGGGACTCTCATGAGTCTTCCCCAACACCACAGTTCAAAAGCATCAGTTCTTTGCCACTCAGCTTTCTTTATGGTCCAACTCTCACATCCATACATAACTACTGGAAAAAAACATAGCGTTGACTAGATGGTCCTTTGCTCGCAAAGTAATGTCTCTGCTTTTTAATATGCTGTCTAGGTTGGTCATAACTTTCCTTCCAAGGAGTAAGCATCTTTTAATTTCATGGCTGCAGTCACCATCTGCAATGATTTTGGAGCCCAAAAAAATAAAGTCAGCCACTGTTTCCCCATCTATTTGCCATGAAGTGATGGGACCAGATGCCATGATATTAGTTTTCTGAATGTTGAGCTTTAAACCAACTTTTCCAATCTCCTCTTTCACCTTCATCAAGACGCTCTTTAGTTCTTCTTCACTTTCTGCCGTAAGGGTGGTGTCATCTGCATATCTGAGGTTATTGATATTTGACCTGGCAATCTTGGTTGCAGCTTGTGCTTCCTCCAGCCCAGCATTTCTCATGATATACTCTGCATATAAGTTAAATAAGCAAGGTGACAATATACAGCCTTGACGTACTCTTTTCCCTATTTGGAACCAGTCTGTTGTTCTGTGTCTAGTTCTAACTGTTGCTTCTTGACCTGCATACAGATTTCTCAAGAGGCAGGTCAGGTGGTGTGGTATTCCCATCTCTTTCAGAATTTTCCACAGTTTATAGTGATCCACACAGTCAAAGGTTTTGGTATAGTCAATAAAGCAGAAATAGATGTTTTTATGGAACTCTCTTGGTATTTTGATGATCCATCGGATGTTGGCAATTTGATCTATGGTTCCTCTGCCTTTTCTAAAACCAGCTTGAACATCTGGAAGTTCACAGTTCACGTATTGCAGAAACCTGGGTTGGAGAATTTTGAGCATTACTTTACTAGCTTGTGAGATGAGTGCAATTGTGTGGTAGTTTGAGCATTCTTTGGCATTGCCTTTCTTTGGGATTGGAATGAAAACTGACCTTTTCCAGTCCTGTGGCCAGTGCTGAGTTTTCCAAATTTGCTGGCATATTGAGTGCAGCACTTTAATAGCATCATCTTTTAGAATTTGAAATAGCTCAACTGGAATTCTATCACCTCCACTAGCTTTGTTCGTAGTGATGCTTCCTAAGGCCCACTTGACTTCACATTCCAGGATGTCTGGCTCTAGGTGAGTGATCACACCATCATGATTATCTGGGTCATCAAGATCTTTTTGTACAGTTCTTCTGTGTATTCTTGCCACCACTTCTTAATATCTTCTGCTTCTGTTAGGTTCATACCATTTCTGCCCTTTATCGAGCCCATCTTTGCAGGAAATGTTCCCTTGATATCTCTAATTTTCTCGAAGAGATCTCTAGTCTTTCCCATTCTATTGTTTTCCTCTATTCTTTGCACTGGTCACTGAGGAAGTCTTTCTTATTTCTTCTTGCTATTCTTTGAAACTCTGAATAAAGTCAGGATAGAAGTAGATTAGTCAGTTTTTCTTAAGGTTCTCTATATTCACCAGTTCAGTTCAGTTGCTCAGTCATGTCCCAACTCTTTGTGACCCCATGAACCACAGCACACCAGGCCTACCTGTCCATTACCAACTCCCTGAGTCCACCCAAACCCACGTCCATCGAGTCGGTGATGCCATCCAGCCATCTCATCCTCTGTCATCCCCTTCTCCTCCTGCCCTCAATCTTTCCCAGCATCAGGGTCTTTTCCACTGAGCCAGCTCTTCACATGAGGTGGCTAAAGTATTGCAGTTTCAGCTTCAACATCAGTCCTTCCAGTGAACACCCAGGACTGATCTCCTTTAGGATGGACTGGTTGGATCTCCTTGCAGTCCAAGGGACTCTCAAGAGTCTTCCCCAACACCACAGTTCAAAAGCATCAATTCTTCGGTGCTCAGCTTTCTTCACTGTCCAACTCTCATATCCATACATGGCCACTGGAAAAACCATAGCCTTGACTAGACGGACCTTTGTTGGTGAAGTCATGTCTCTGCTTTTTATTATGCTGTCTAGATTGGTCATAACTTTCCTTCTGAGGAGTAAGCATCTTTTAATTTCATGGCTGCAATCACCATCTGCAGTGATTTTGGAGACCCCCAAAATAAAGTCAGCCACTGTTTCCACTGTTTCCCCATCTATCTGCCATGAAGTGATGGAAACGGATGCTGTGATCTTAGTTTTCTGAATGTTGAGCTTTAAGCCAACTTTTTCACTCTCCTCTTTCACTTTCATCAAGAGGCTCTTTGGTTCTTCTTCACTTTCTGCCATAAGGGTGGTGTCATCTGCATATCTGAGGTTATTGATATTTCTGCCAACAATCTTAATTTCAGCTTGTGCTTCCTCCAGCCCAGCGTTTCTCATGATGTACTCTGCATAAAAATTAAATAAGCAGGGTGACAATATACAGCCTTGATGTACTCCTTTTCCTGTTTGGAACCAGTCTTGTTCCATGCCCAGTTCTAACTGTTGCTTCCTGACCTGCATACGGGTTTCTCAAGAGGCAGGTCAGTGGTCTGGTATTCCCATCTCCTTCATACTGTTGCCTTTATTTACTAAATACATTTTGGATAAATATAACTAATTTAGACTCTGGATTCTTAGTAACTTATGATACTCTCTTGGCTCTGTTTCTCCCATCTTTACTTCCAAACACTTCAAGGAACTGATTGGAGACTTGAAAATGTGGTTACAAGATTCTCATTTTGGGAGAATCATTTAAGATACTCAAAATAGATATCTGCTTTAAACAAGGAATAGGAGGAGTAGAGGAGAGTCTGTATAAAGGACACAATGAAGAACCATTGGACCCCTCAATATACCATTAACCACAGCTTTCCTTCTAATTAAATACTTGATCAAAAGATCAGAAACATCTATGAATGAAAGACAAAATTATTTTCAGGTGCCATGTTGCCTTTTACATATTGGATTTAAAGATTTTGGGTTCCTAGGGTGATACATGAAATTGATGGAGAGCAAATGCCTGGGGTTTGTTAAAATGGAAAGGTTAAGATGCTTATTTGAGAGTCACTTGGACTACAGGGAAATCAATCTAGTCACTCCTAAAGGAAATCAACCCTGAATATTCATTGGAAGGACTGATGCTGAAACAGAAGCTCCAATAGTTTGGCCACCTGATGTGATGAGCCACTGGAAAAGATCCTGTTGCTGGGAAAGATTAAAGGCAGAAGGAGAAGAGGGTGGCAGAGGATGAGATGATTAGATAGCATCACCAACTCATTAGACATGAATTTGAGCAAACTCTGGGAGACAGTGAAGAACAGGGAAGCCTGCCGTGCTGCAGTCCCTGTGGTCACAAAGAGTCAGACACTACTTCGCAACTGAGCAACATCAGCAACCTATATTTCACATAACCTGAAAGGTAAAATAAAAATTTCAGAATCTTCTGGTACTAGGTAGTTTAGAGCTGATACTAGGTACTGAGTGTGTAGGGCTAGAATGCTTTTGCCTGGGGCCTGATAGAAACAGCTTCTTTCTCCTTCCTGCTGCTAGAATATTGCTTTGTGGGTCTGGACTGTGCTGTGGTATGCTTAATCCCTCAGTCATGTCTGACTCTACAGTCCCACGGATTGCAGTCCGCCAGGCTCCTCTGTCCTTGGGGATTCTGCAGGCTAAAATACTAGTGTGGGTTGCCATGCCCTCCTCCAGGGGATCATCCCAACCCAAGTATCAAACCCAAGTCTACTGCATTGCAGGCATATCTGTACCAGCTGAGCTACCAGGGAAGCCCTGTGACTCTGGACTAGTGGCCCAATAATTAGAATCAATTCCGTTCCTTTCATTTTAGTATACAGATGAAGCCTTTTTTTGCTTATAAAATGAGAGCAATCTTTGAGAAGACTTTCTTTTGTTAGTGAAGGTGAATAGTATTTGATAAGGTGATTTGGATCACTTATCAAAATTGTTACCTATTGCATAGCCAGTTATTCTCAGTTTATGTAAACAAGTAGCTAGAGAGTAGTACAAAAGGAGCCCTGAAGTTTGATTTGAGAGGAAAGATGCTAACCTGATTGAGAGTAATGATTGGAAAATGTTCCTTTTTTATTGGCGAGAGAAAAAAAATTGGATTCTAACCGATAGAGTAGGTTCATATTCTACAGGGAACAGAGTGTTCAACATCCAGTCTTTCTACTTCTGATCCCTTAGTGAAATCTGACTTAAGAAATAGGAGGTCGCTTGGTTTTCCTGCTGAACTAGGAAAAAAATCACCTTGTCTTATCTAGTTAACTAAACATTTTAAGGTAACAGTCTAAAGATAGTAGTTTAAATTTCCACTACAACTTGGTATCAAATTTTGCTATTCTAATTTGGTTAAAAACTGTCTCCATCTACTGGCCGTAATTCACTTGACATTTAATGGTGACACACTGTTTTGTCTTGTTTTCCTGAAACACATGGAAATACAACAGCTACACAAGTTACGTAAGTAGGGTTGCAGTGACAAAATACTATATGTGGCTTTCCCTCAGACTCCTAGAGGAGATTTGGAGAGCTCCTATAAATGGTTGAAAATTGAAGGGGAATAATTGAAGAGAAACAGGATAACAGCTTATGAGAACTGAACCAAAGAGATTAATTCTTGTAAGTGGCACATTTGCAATAGTATGTTAGATACCTGTCATTCTACCAACTTAATTAGGACTAATTTACTTATTAAACTATTTAAGCTTTGTTAATTCTAATTGACTAAGTTTATCATTTTCCAAACTGCTGTTGGTTTGAGCTCTTGTGCCCATCTGGAAATAATTGTCATTGTCATCACCAGATTATATAATAAAATAAGGCTTTTTGGGGGGTAGGCAGGTATATGTCAGCAAACTTTTTTTGTAAGGTGTCAGATAGTAGGGATTTTAGGCTTCTCAGGCCACACATTGTTGCTCATCTACTTAGCTCTTCTGTTGTAACACAAAAGCAGCCATGGACAACACGTAAACACATGAGCATGACTATGTTCCAATAAAACTTTCTGAGAACTGAAGTTTGAATTTCATGTAATTTCCATGTGCCATGGTATATGATTTGTCTTAAGGTTTTAAAAGATTATTTCAGGATGTAGAAACCATTCTTAGTGAGCTATATAGCAGTGTGCCAAATCTGTTCTGTGGGCCATAGTTTGCTGACACCATCTTTATATTCAAACATATTTTTAAAAAATCCACCAGTAAGTTCTTGTATCCCATGGAGGTGATCTTCTAGGTGAGGATTTCCCAACTTTTAGGAGTATTTTCATGCTCTTATGACTCACCAGGTGAATGTGGTACCTGTTCACCATACAGCTAGAGGTTCACAATTTCATACACATAGAAGATGATTGTTTATCCACAAGTATGGGATCTCACCTGTTCTGGTTTTATTGTATTTCTACAATTAAGATAATTAAATTCAAAACACCAGAATGGTTTTCCTGAAGGATGTTTTAGCATATAATTGTATATATAGAAGATTCTTTATGTGAGTTTAAAAGTGAGAAACATTCCCATAATGGAATTATCCTAAAGTGATTTTTAAAAAATCATTATTATAATGAAGAATAATTTGCTGTGGTAAGGAGCATGTGTGATGTGGGCAGGCTAGTAATGTGGAACACCACTGACATTACGTTTTGGGAGATAAATATTTTAGAGCATTGAATTATACATTTCAGTTAGTCACCTGTAAATACCTTCAACTCGATTGACTTTTATCCTCTACCAGTCACAAATTCCTATATGTAGTTTGCTTTCTCTGTTCCTTTCTGTGCTTATGCAACTAGTGCTACAAAATTATAGATGGAGTTGCTCCCTCTCTAAATTCCAGTCTCAGTCTTTGCTAACAGGTAAAAGCTAACAGATTGTAATAGTAAGAAAAGGTCAAGTGTCCAGGGGTGTAGTTGAGGTCAAAGATATACAATGTAAAACATAAGAATTGAGAGACTGATGAAAGACTAGCAGGTGCCATCAGAGTTAAAATACCATAATTAATTGATTTTAGGAGGGTTTTTTTTTCCATCTTAATATCTCTGAAGTTGAGACATTTAATTTGCAATACTTTTCCTTACTGGTATGTAAAATAATGAATCTTCCAATTGATAGCATCTTAGATTTGATGAAATGTGGTATTTAAATTTTAGATTCCAAACGTATAGAAGTTACAGGTACTGACAGGTTTATCAGAGTCTGGCCATTGGAGAAGATAAAAAGGAATCAGAGGTCAAGCCTCTGATTAGATACATTGTACCATAAATTTTGAAGACTCAGAGTCATGAGTTAGTTGTAAGAATTTCCAGCTTGAGATGCAGTGACTGCAAGTAACAGCGCAGAGAGAGGTAAAGAATAACAACTTCACCTTCTGGTCATCCTTTTTAGTCAGTCTTCCTTTAGGTCTTAAATGTCACTTTCTCAGGAGTTGTTGTTGACCTTCCTTTATATCTCCTTCTCTCAAGTCTAAATTAAGTTCCCCTCTTATACTGTCTCATGGGCTTCCATGGTGACTCAGTGGTAAAGCATCTGCCTGCCAATGCAGGAGATGCACATTCTATCCCTCAGTGGAGAAGATGCCCTGGAGAAGGAAAATGGCAACCTACTGCAGTAGTCTTGCCTGGGAAATCCCATGGACAGAGGAACCTGGTGGGCTATGTCCATGGGGCCGCAAAAGAGTCAGACATGACTTAATATCTAAACAACAGCAACTTACACTGTCACAAAATAACCTATACGTTTGTATGATTCTTTAGTAGTTTCTCGATTTTATTATGTGATTGTATGTCTCTCTCCTATCTGGTTGTAAACTCGTAGTATGATGTTGTGCAGATACTAGCTTTTATTTGCTTAGTAAATGAATTAAAATTGAGAAAATAAGGCTGTCTGTGACTAGATTAAGGCTATGCTCTGAAATAGTGTTCTAGAAGCCATGTTGACCATACAGAGGACCTTTTATTAAATTTGACTCTCTTTGGTGATTGGTTTATTTGTTGTATTTTTGAACTTTGTTTTCTCTGAGTCTCAGGTCCCTTATATGTTGGATAAAGATGCTAGTATCTACCTGATAGAATTATGGTAACCATTAAATTGGATAAAATACCAGAATCTTATAATACAGCACTTTCCACATAATTGATGCTCAGTAAGTGTCAAGGAGATCCAACCAGTCCATCCTAAAGATCAGTCCTGAGTGTTCATTAGAAGGACTGATGTTGAAGCTGAAACTCCAATCCTCTGGCCACCTGATGCGAAGAGCTGACTCATTTGAAAAGACCCTGATGCTAGAAAAGATTGAGGGCAGGAGGAGAAGGGGACGACAGAGGATGAGATGGCTGGATGGCATCACCGACTCAACGGACATGAGTTTGGGTAAACTCCGGGAGTTGGTGGTGGGCAGGGAGGCCTGGCATGCTGTGGTTCATGGGGTCACAAAGAGTCAGACACAACTGAGGGACTGAACTGAAGTGTTAAGCTGATAATAACCATCTTGATTTTTTTCTTTCTGAAAATTTTCAGACTTAAAGCCCTTTCATCTCACCTGGACTATTGCAGTTAACACTTTACAGATTTTCTTGCTTCTGACATATTCATCCTTATTCACAACACCTGCATCTACTAGATGCTTAGTAAAAGTGTATTGAATTAAATGAACTGTGGAGAATATACAGTCTATTTTAACTAAAGTAGTTACTAGAAGGAGGGTATAGATTTGAATGAAGATTTAACAAAGAAAGATCTTTAGTGGGAATCCAACAGGGAGGAAAAACTAAGTTATGAACATTATCAATAAGCAATTTCTAGTACCAGTAGTACCAATATCATCCAAAATATGGATGATATTCATTTGGGAAGTTAGCATTAGGGCAGAATTCTACTCTTGTTTCAGAGGCTGAAGAGGAGATGCAAGTGACCTGACGGGGGGAAAAAAAAGAAAAAGAAACCCCAGAGAGCAAGAGAATCTTGACAGTAATGGCAGATAACAAACTTAGTTTGGGCTTGAAATGTGATCTGGCAGTCAAAGAAAAACTCATGCTATTCTAGGCAGTGGACAAAGAAGAATTGTGCCACAGCACAGGGAGTTGGCAAGAGCCCACTGGGAGTATTACATTTAGCACAGTGTCAGCATGATAGAAGCAGAAAGTGGTGAGTTCTGAGAGCAACTGTAGTGCATAGATGAATTTACAAAGATCATTTAAAAAATGCCTCTTAGATTAAGCACTATACACAATAAGGCAACATGATTCTTGAGGTTCTAAAGTAAAACCCCAGGTCATTATAGCCTTTATGCATTCTCAATTTGTTTCAATAATTTAGAAACTTTGGCAGATTTCATAAGAGTATCCCTTTGGAACTGAATGATGGTAGAAGTAAGCCAAATATAAACGTCAAAAAAAAAAAAAAAGAGAGAAACACATATGAAATCCTATTTGAATGAGTGCTCTGTCACAAGATGGCATAATATGTGTCCTTGGGGTGAGAGTTGAGAGTTTCCTTAGGGATGGGGATGATAACATATTTGTTGCTCAAAACTTCTTAAATGCCGGAGAGTGGTGCAGTACCCTTTTATGCTGGCAGATCTCTGAGTCATTTCTAAGTTCAAGACAGGACAAGGAAAAATGTGCTGATTCACATACAGACACCTTGTTTCCAGAGGCACCTTGTTTCCTGAGGCAGATGTATTTGAGTGTCCAGTTGAAATAGTTAAAAGAACCCGCAGTATACTGAGATTAAAAAGAACTTGTTTCCCTTTCCTCATATTTGGGCTCCATGGCTTTTAACTGCTTATCTAGAGAAGCTATCCATGTTGCAATTTTAAACATAACATTAGGTATGAAGAATGTGGAGTTGAGTTCAGTTCAGTTCAGTCACTCAGTCATGTCCGACTCTTTGCGACCCCATGAACCACAGCACGCCAGGCCTCCCTGTCTATCACCAACTCCTGGAATTTACCCAAACTCATGTCCATCGAGTTGGTGATGCCATCCAGCCATCTCATCCTCTGTCATCCATCCCCTTCTCCTCCTGCCCCCAGTCCTTCCCAGCATTAGGGTCTTTTCCAGTGAGTCAGCTCTTCACATCATGTGGCCAAAGGATTGGAGTTTCAGCTTCAGCATCAGTCCTTCCAATGAACACCCAGAACTGATCTCCTTTAGAATGGAGAGGCTGGATCTTCTTGCAGTCTAAGGGACTCTCAAGAGTCTTCTCCAACATCACATTTCAAAAGCATCAATTCTTCGGCGCTCAGCTTTCTTCACAGTCCGACTCTCATTTCCATACATGACACCTGGAAAAACCATAGCCTTGAGTAGATGGACCTTTGTTGGCAAAGTAATGTCTCTGCTTTTTAATATGCTGTCTAGGTTGGTCATAACTTTCCTTCCAAAGAGTAAGCATCTTTTAATTTCATGGCTGCAATCACCACCTGCAGTGATTTTGGAGCACCCCAAAATAAAGTCTGACACTGTTTCCACTGTTTCCCCATCTATTTCCCATAAAGTGATGGGACCAGATGCCATGATATTAGTTTTCTGAATGTTGAGCTTTAAGCCAACTTTTTCACTCTTCTCTTTCACTTTCATCAAGAGGCTCTTTAGTTCCTCTTCACTTTCTGCCATAAGGGTGGTGTCATCTGCATATCCGAGGTTATTGATATTTCTCCTGGCAATCTTGGCTCCAGCTTGTGCTTCCTCCAGCCCAGCATTTCTTATTATGTACTGTGCATATAAGTTAAATAAGTAGGGTAACAATATACAGCCTTGATGTACTCCTTTTCCTATTTGAAACCAGTCTGTTGTTCCATGTCCAGTTATAACTGTTGCTTCCTGACCTGCATATAGGTTTCTTAAGAGGCAGGTCAGATGGTCTGGTATTCCCATCTTTTCAAGAATTTTCCAGTTTATAGTGATCCACACAGTGAAAGGTTTTGGTATAGTCAATAAAGCAGAAATAGATGTTTTTATGGAACTCTCTTGGTATTTTGATGATCCATCGGATGTTGGCAATTTGATCTATGGTTCCTGTGCCTTTTCTAAAACCAGCTTGAACATCTGGAAGTTCACAGTTCACATATTGCAGAAACCTGGGTTGGAGAATTTTGAGCATTACTTTACTAGCGTGTGAGATGAGTGCAATTGTGTGGTAGTTTGAGCATTCTTTGGCATTGCCTTTCTTTGGGATTGGAATGAAAACTGACCTTTTCCAGTCCTGTGGCCAATGCTGAGTTTTCCAAATTTGCTAGCATATTGAGTTCAGTACTTTCACAGCATAATCTTTCAGGATTTGAAATAGCTCAACTGGAATCCCATCACCTCCACTAGCTTTGTTCGTAGTGATGCTTTCTAAGGCCCACTTGACTACATATTTCAGGATGTCTGGCTCTAGGTGAGTGATCACACCATCTTGATTATCTGGGTCATGGCGATCTTTTTTGTACGGTTCTTTGTATTCTTGCCACCTCTTCTTAATATGTTCTGCTTCTGTTAGGTCCATATCATTTCTGTCCTTTATCGAGCCCATCTTTGCAGGAAATGTTCCCTTGATATCTCTAATTTTCTTGAAGAGATCTCTAGTCTTTCCCATTCTATTGTTTTTTTCTATTTCTTTGCACTGATTGCTAAGGAAGGCTTTCTTATCTTTCCTTGCTCTTCTTTGGAACTCTGCATTCACATAGGAATATCTTTCCTTTTCTCCTTTGCTTTTCACTTCTCTTCTATTCAAAGCTATTTGTAAGGCCTCCTCAGACAGCCATTTTTCTGTTTTGCATTTCTTTTCCATGGGGATAGTCTATAATCCCTGTCTCCTGTACAATGTCAATGAACCTCCATCCATAGTTCATCAGGCACTCTGTCTATCAGATCTAGTCCCTTAAATCTATTTCTCACTTCTACTGTATAATCATAAGGAATTTGATTTAGGTCATCCTGAATGGTCTGGTGGTTTTCCCTACTTTCTTCAATTTCAGTTTGAATTTGGCAATAAGGAGTTCGTGATCTGAGACACAGTCAGCTCCCAGTCTTATTTTTGCTGACTGTATAGAGCTTCTCCATCTTTGGCTGCAAAGAATTAAGGCCCATTAAGTTATCTTATATTCCCTATATCATCAGTCTGGCTCTTCCACGATGCAGATGTCAGGACAGTTTAGAGGTACAGGATTTCTTGTAGGAAGCACCTGTGAACTAGAGAGGGAAGGGAGCCAGAAGAGTCAGAATGTGACCTTTCAGAATGTGATCCAAGTCTAACAGCTTGTGAAGGAAGACAGGTAAGGAAGGATTGGGTGGGAAGAACTTCAGACCACAGTACAATTGAGAAAAATCTCAGCCAGGCAGATGTGGAATCCCCCAGCAAAAATTGCCTATTAGGGTAATTCTATATGGGGAGGAATTATACTCTGGATTATTCTACTCTTAGAAACTCACTCAAGAAAAATGGAAGCATGTGTATATATAAAGACTTGTATGTAATGTTTTCCTGCACCTATTGATTTATGAAGTTTTTTTTAGTTTATTAATATGATAAAAATTACATCAATTGATTTTCATATGCCAAACTAACCTTCTATTATGGGATAAACTCTACTTGGTTATGATGTATTATTATTTTTATATATTGTTGAAATTGATTTTCTATAAATTTGTTAAGAATACTTGAATCTATGTTGATATTTGACAGAAAACAACAAAATTCTGTAAAGCAATTATCTTTCAACTAAAAAATAAATTAATTTTAAAAAAGAATATTTGAATCTGTGTTAGAAAAATTAGTTTCTAGTTGTTTTTCCTTACTATGTCTTTGTAGAGTTTGTGCAGAATTTGTGTTACTTTTTCTTTAAATATTTGGTGAAATTTACCAGTTAGGCCATCTGAGCAGGTTCTTTTGTATGTGAGGAAGAAGGTTTTTAACCACAAATTCATTTTTTTCTAATACATATAGGTTTATTCATATTTATTTGTTTCTTCTTGAGTGGGCTTAGTGTCTTTCAAGAAATTGATTTTGTTAGAAAAAAAATTTACTCATAATATTTTTTTTCATAATATTTTAATATTGTCTTTGTAATGATGTCATCTGTCTCATTCCTAATATTGTTTATTTGGACCTTCTGTCTCTTTTTTATTTTTTCCTCTCATCAAACTGAGTAAAGGTTTATCTGTTTCATTCATCTCAAATACTTGCTTTTGGTTTCAGTGATCTCTATTTTGTATTTTATTGATTTCTATTGTGAGCTTTATTATTCCTTTCTTCTGTTTTGGGGGTTTTATTAGCTTTTTTGTTTCCAGTTTCTTTAGGCAGAAACTGATGTTTTTGACTTGAGACCTTTTCTGTTTTTTCTGTAATAATAGTGTTTAGTGCTATATATTTCTAAGTGCTGTTTAGCTGTATCCTGCAAATTTTGATATGCTATGTTTCAGTCAGCTTTAAATATATTTTAATTTCCTTATTTTTTTCTTTTAATTTTCAAATGTTTGGAGGATTTACCAGATATCTTTCTGTTACTGTTTTCTAGTTTAATTTTATTGTTGTCAGAGAATGTATGTTGTTGGCTTGAATTCTTTTAAGTTGATTTAAAATTGTCTTAAAGTTGTCTTAAAACCCACAATGAGGTTTATCTTGTTAACGTTCTAAGTGCACTTGAAAAGAATGTATTTTCTGCTCTTTTTGTGTTGAGTGACAAATGTCAGTTAGGTTAAGTTGGTTGAGAGAGTGTTAATTCTTTATAATCCTTCCTGGTCAGCTGTTCTATCAATTAAGGAAAGGGTATTGAAATCTCTGTCTAGAACTGTGGATTTGTCTGTTTCTCTTGGCAGTTCTGTCATTGTCTCATGTATCTTGAAGCTTAGTTATCATATACAGAACTACTTTGAATTATGTGCTCTTGATGAACTGACCACTTTATGATTAAGAAATGATATCCTTTGTTCCTGGTAATAGTCTTTACTCTGAAATATACTTTACTCGATAGGAACATAGCCTTTTCAGCTTTTTTTTATAAAAAGAAACTATATTTTAATTTAAAAAATATGCACACACTTAAAAGTCACAAGATTGTATTTTGAAACAATCATTTGATTAAATTTACTGAGAGAGTTCTAGTTTCTATATTTCATGAAAGAAGGTTAAAATATATAGGCTTATACAAGGAATTTACAACTCTGAGATATTTACCCCCAAGAATAACTGCCTGAAGAAAGTGGGGGACACAGTGCATGGATGTCTTTTTTTGCTTACGTTTGCTGCTTTTAGGAATTATGCACCACTAGCATGTGAGGCTGAGAGGCATCCATTTATATGGTAGGTTTAAATGTTGGTAAATCATAAACAAAATTTATAATTTATGTAGGGGAAAATGCATTCAACATTTTCTCCTGAGTAAAGTGTGCAGGAAATCTGCTTAAATGGGGAATACAATTTTTAATGACTCAGACTTTTAATCCTCAGAAATTAGATATGATTAATAATTGATTAATAAATGATTAATAATGAATTAAGTGTCTCATCATCACACAATCAGGTTTGAAATCACTGAAGAATGTGTATAAAAGGTAGTCATTTCATCTTTCTTTTGGTTAGTATTAGCATGTAAATTTTTTCTACTCTTTTTCTTTTAATGTGTTTGTATCTTTATATTTATTTGTATTTTTTGTAGGCAGCACATAGGTCAGTCTGGTTTTTATCCAGTCTGTCCACCTCTGCCTTTCAGTTAGAGGCTTAGATTATTGACCTTTGATGTGATTGTTAATATGCATGCATGCTAAGTTGTGTCTGACTCTTTGTGACCCTATGGACTGTATCCCACCAGGCTCTCTGTCCATGGGATTCTCCAGGCAAGACTACTAGAGTGGATACCTTCCATGCCCTCTTCTAGGGTACCTTCCCAACCTAGGGATCAAACTTGTGTCTCTTAGATCTCTTGCGTTGACAGCCAGGTTCTTTACCACTAGCAGCACCTGGATTGTTAATATGTGTGTATTCGTAGTCACTCAGTCGTGTCCATGGGGTCTTTATGACCCCATGAATTATAACCTGCCAGGCTACTCTGTCCATGGGGATTCTGCAGGCAAGAATACTGGAGTGGATTGTCATATCTCCTCCAGGAGATCTTCCCTACCCAGGGATTGAACCCAGGTCTCTCACATTGCTGGCAGTTTCTTTATCATCTGAGCCACGAGGGAATTGTTAACGTGGTTGAGTGTAAATCTGCCGTCATGCTATATGTTTTCTGTTTTTCCCATTTACTGTTTGTTCCCCTTCTCCTATTTCTTTTGTAGTAGTTAATTTAGTTCTATCACCCAGCTGGTTTATTAGCTATAATTCTTTCTTTTCTCTTCTTTAGTGGTTGTTTTGGGCACACTTTTAACTTACTAGAGATTGCATTCGTGTGATGTAGTGAGACTTTCACATATAGCAGTGGTCCCCAACATTTTTGGCAACAGTGACCAGTTTCATGGAAAGCAGTTTTTCCACAGATCAGGGGAGGGAGGGAGGAACGTTTCAGGATGATTCAAGTACATTACATTTATTATGCACTTTATTTCTATTGTTATTACATTAACTTCATCTCAGATCATAAGGCATTAGATCCTGGAGGTTGGGGACCCCTCACATAGTTTTGATCATATAATAGTGTGCTCCTATATCTCCTTACCCATCCTTTGTATTTCTGCATATAACTCAACAGTACCTTTTAATTAACTTATTTGTTATAAACTTTTTTCTTAGAAACATCTTTATTAAATTTATTTTTTAATTGCTATATGTTTGACATATGACATTATGTAAGCTTAAGGTATGCGACATGTCAATTTGATACATTTACATACTGCAATGTGATTGCCATTCTAATAGTAGATCCTCTATCATGATCACTGAAAAAGCAAGAGAGTTCCAGAAAAACATCTATTTCTGCTTTACTGACTATGCCAAAACCTTTGACTGTGTCACTATAAACTGTGGAAAATTCTGAAAGAGATGGGAATACCAGACCATCTGACCTGCCTCTTGAGAAATCTGTATGCAGGTCAGGAAGCAACAGTTAGAACTGGACATGGAACAACAGACTGGTTCCAAATAGGAAAAGGAGTACATCGAGGCTATATATTGTCACCCTGCTTATTTAACTTATATGCACAGTACATCATGAGAAACACTGGGCTGGAGAAAGCACAAGCTGGAACCAAGACTGCCAGGAGAAATATTAATAACCTCAGGTATGCAGATGATACCACCCTTATGGCAGAAAATGAAGAAGAACTAAAGAGCCTCTTGGTGAAAGTGAAAGAGGAGAGTGAAAATAATTGGCCTAAAGCTCAGTATTCAGAAAACTAATATCATGGCATCTGGTCCCATCACTTCATGGGAAATAGATGGGGAAACAGTGGAAACAGTGTCAGACTTTATTTTTGGGAGCTCCAAAATCACTGCAGATGGTGATTGCAGCCATGAAATTAAAAGATGCTTACTCCTTGGAAGGAAAGTTATGACTAACCTAGACAGCATATTAAAAAGCAGAGACATTACTTTGCCAACAAAGGACTGTGTAGTGAAAGCTATGGTTTTTCCAGTGGCCAAGTATGGATGTGAGAGTTGGACTATAAAGAAAGCTGAGCACTGAAGAATTGATGCTTTTGAACTGAGATGTTAGAGAAGACTGTTGAGAGTCCCTTGGACTGCAAGGAGATCCAGCCTGTCCATCCTAAAGGAGATCAGTCCTAGGTGTTCATTGGAAGATCAGTCCTGGGTGTTCATTGGAAGGACTGATGTTGAAGCTGAAACTCCAATCCTTTGGCCACCTGATGTGAAGAACTGACTCATTGGAAAAGACCCTGATGCTGGGTAAGGCTGAAGGGAGGAGGAGAAGGGGACGACAGAGGATGAGATGGTTTGATGACATCGCTGACTCAATGGACATGAGTTTGAGCAAGCTATGGGAGTTGGTGATGGACAGGGAAGCCTGGTGTGCTGCAGTCCGTGGGGTCACAAAGAATCGGACACATATAACTGAACTGAGCTGAACTGAACTGATTCTGTGACTCACCAATTGTGTTCTTTAGTATTTTTCCTGGAGAAGTACTCATATAATCCACAAGGGCACTGGTATAAGAATTTTTTTTTACTGCAGCATTGTTTGCAATAGGGAAAAATTGGAAACAGAGTAATAAAGGAATGATTAAGTGAGAGTAGTACCCTGATTCAAGGGAATATTATCCAGTGTTTAAAAAGGATGATGTTGATATATTTATTCAGTCATAGAAAGGCCTCCAGCGTACTCAGGTAACTTACAAAAAAAAAAAGCAAACCAGTTTTTGTAGTATGATGATACATGACCATATTTATATTAAACAAAAATAAACTGTGAATTTATCTGCTTATAAATTCACAGGTAAAAGTCTGTGATTGTTAAAGTATGAACTTTAATAATCACAGTCACTGCTGGGAAAGGGTGAGGGTGAGTTTCACTTTTCATTCTTCATATTTATGTATTTGAATTTTTAATGAACATATTCATGAGTTCTATATTTTAAGCACTCTATATATTAATCATAAATAAAAACGAGATTATAAAGATATTGAAAGAAGCCATCGGTGGTAATTTTCTAAATATGACATAAAATCTAGAATTCATAAGTGAAAGTGAAAGTCGCTTAGTCCTGTCCGACTCTTTGCTACCCTGTGGACTTTACATTCCATGGAATTCTCTAGGCCAGAATACTGGAGTGGGTAGCCTTTTCCTTCTCCAGGGAATCCTCTCAGCCCAAGGATGGAACCCAGGTCTCCCACAGTACTGGTGGATTCTTTACCAGCTGAGCCACAAGGGAAGCCCAAGAATACTGGAATGAGTAGCCTATGCCTTCTCCAGTGGATCTTCCTGATCCAGGAATCGAACAGGGGTCTCCTGCACTGCAATTGGATTCTTTACCAACTGAGCTATCAGGGAAGCCCTAGAATTTATAAGAGGTGGGACCCAGTTATTTGTCTGACTTCAAAATCCACGCTTTCAGTTATAGTATTTAATGATTTTATGGATATAAATACATA
Organism: Antilocapra americana; assembly: GCA_007570785.1. NCBI lineage: Eukaryota > Metazoa > Chordata > Mammalia > Artiodactyla > Antilocapridae > Antilocapra > Antilocapra americana. The sequence goes on from ML664205.1 coordinate 586,329, forward strand.
ATAATGTATTACATGAAAAGGGTTGTACCATCTCACCTATTACAGATATTTTAAAAATGGTATTTTAAAAATATTTTAAAATCTCTTTGGATGGAGTAGTGAAAACATTTTTATATATGCAGATGGAATTATAAAGTAGCACAACTTCTCTGGAGGCACTTTGATAATAAAGAACATGTTATTCCCTTTGATTTATAATTTTACTTCTAGGAATTTAAAGAAAAAAAATGATAGGCATGTAAAGATTTAGATTTAGTAGATTTAGAAACAACTTTATTTGGACAATGCTTCCCTGATAGCTCAGTTGGTAAAGAATCCACTTGCAGTGCAAGAGACCTCTGTTAGATTCCTGGGTCAGGAAGATCTGTTAGAGAAGGGATAGGCTACCCAGTCCAGTATTCTTGGGCTTCCCTGGTGGCTCAGCTGGTAAAGAATCCACCTGCAATGCAGGAAACCTGGGTTCAATCCCTGGGGTGGGAGGATCCCCTGGAGAAGGAAAAGGCTACTACTCATGCCAGTATTCTGGCCTGGAGAATTCCATGGGCTGTTTAGTTCCTGGGGTTGCAAAGAGTCGGTCATGACTTAGCGACTTTCACTTATTTTGACAATAGGGGAAGTTTAATAAGCTATGATACATTTAATAGAATGTTGTAAAGGTACACAATGTATGCAGCATATATTATGTTGCTGAGTGCTTACTATGTACTAGATTTATTCTTTCTCTTATCTATTATTGTTGTAGCCACACATTCCGGGAAACAAACTCACTCAGAAGGACTATGCAGATAGTGGAGTGCAGTTTATTACACCAACGGGCCCAAGGCAGAGTCTCCTCTTAGCCAAGGGCCTTGAACAGCATTTGTGAAAATCTTTTATGCCCTAAATGTACTTGCTCAAACCCACCTCCCCAAATTCTTTGAAACTAGTCTGGACAAGGTAAGAGAGAGATGCGATCAAAGTTAACCCATGATTCATGTGTCATAAGACTAGATCAACAGTGGACATTTATCAATAGGCCTGTGGTCATATCCTGATAAACAATGGAATTTATGACTTTGTTCTGTTACAGAGATAATTAGCATATTCTTTTAGGCAACGGAGAGTCCAAGTACAAGTCTTGAGGCTGTTTTATCGGGGGGTGGAGGTGGGGGCGGTCTGGTTTTCCATTGGTATGCCATTTCTGTAGACACCGGGCACAAAGTTCAGAGTCCATTGGGAGGGTGACCGTGCATGTAGCCTAATGTTCACAACCTGGCCTAAGATGGAGTCCAACTCTGTTTCCTCCTTCATTATTATTTAATAATAGATGAAAATTTTTACATAGGATAAACCTGTGAGGTATAAACAGTTTCTATAACTTACATGAAATCACACAGTAAGTAAGAGAGGTGGGACCCAGTTATTTGTCTGACTTCAAAATCCACGCTCTCAGTTACAGTATTTAATGTTTTATAGACATAAATACATAATAATATATTACATGAAAAAAGGTTGTAACATCTCATTTTTTGCATATAAAAATTTACCAGAAGGATGCATTTTAATATGTCAGCAATGATAATAGTTGAGTGTTGGAACTATGCTTGATATTTGTCTCTTGTTATTGTTTTCCACTATGAACATAAAAAACTTTTATAATTGAAGCTTTTAAAAGGATATTCATTTCATAGCTTAGCAGTGGAGTGGGTTAAAAAAATAATGGTTCCCTCTTCCCTTGGGTTTCTGAAGAGATATATTTCTGAGTTTGGGTGTATCCACATTTGATGTTGCCTGTAATTTTCTCTTGGCTCTAGTTTATAAAAACTGGAAGGTTGCAAGGGCAATGTTATTCTGAGATCTACAAGATGTGAACAGATGAAAGGTCTTTAAATAATAACATTGTAACCATTTCTCAGTTTGATCCCTAAATCTGGGACCATGGCCATTAGAAACAGGATTCTGAAACCATAAGTAGGGGGCCTAGAAGTTTACACAGTTAGTAATTCCCCAGAACCATGTCTTTTAGCTTTTTACCTCTTTACTTCTCCTTTCTCACAGTTTTTGTTGTTGTTAGTTTATGGGTCTTTTTGCATGATTGAAAAGGATTTGAACCAATCAAAACTGAATAGCTTTCTTTTGGGCCTGACTTATTGTGTGTTTCTGTTGCCATGTATCAGTAAGTCAAATAAAGTTGTGCTCAGTTGCTCAACTGACTTAGTTGCCCAGTTGTGTCCAACTCTTTGCTTCTTTGTCCTTGGGGATTCTCCAGGCAAGAATACTGGAATGGGTTGCCATGCCCTCCTCCAGGGAATCTTCACAACCCAGGGATCGAACCCAGGTCTCCCCTATTGAAGGCAGAATATACTAGCTGCTGCCTGAGCCTCCCTCCCTAGAGGAACGGAAAGGGTGGGGAAGGTAATTGGGAATGATTTGAAGAAAGGGTAGAAATTGAGGAAGGAGAGTTATTGTGTTTGCATTCTTGTTCTTGATTCTCCGTTTGTCTCTGAGACTAGAATATGCTCCCTATAGCTATTTGTATTGGCCTTTAATCATGTTTTCCGGAGGCTGAGAGATGTAGCTAGTAATTTTTTCTCTTGTTTTTATGTTGGCAACTGTCATTATTGCTGTCTTTCAGGAATGCAAAACCTAGGGAAAAGTTTTTGGCATGACATAATGTTTAGTATTTTGGGCTATACAGAGTTATATTTGCGGAACTGGCATAAAAATGTAGTTCCAGGGTGTCTAATAAAACATGCACTGGAGGCACTATGCCAAGATACAGAGAGCTAGCTGGTCAGTAACTTATAAGCATTTAGTTACAATTGGAGGGACACAAACAGCTGAAGTGTAAAACACTTGGCCCAGAAACTAGGTAAGAACTTAGATAGTAAGATATTATTTAAAAAACTGTGAATATTGATTAGGGGTTAGTGGAGGTAAACGTAAGGTGATACATTATTGTGGAAAGAGAATGAATGTGGCAGTTATCCATTTAAGCCAGATATGGGGGGAAAGTCGTGTTTTATGTACTCGGAGCAGATGGGAAATCGATCTGCATCAGGCCCTATTGTGCCTAAAGTTAAACATTCTCATTCAGACGGTCCAGTTCATGCTGAAGTTAGAAAGAGCAAAAGTTAAATAAGAAGTGTCATTGTGTTGATCTTGAGTCTCTATCTAGTCAGCAAGGTTGCTAATGAACTTCCATGTAAATAGCCAAAACGTTTTTCTCATGGTCTAGTCATCATTTCTTATTGTTTCCTTATGCAAATATAAGTAATACATTTATTCATCCTTCTCCCCTTTCTTAAACCAGTTCAGTTCAGTTCAGTTCAGTCACTCAGTCGTGTCCGACTCTCTGTGACCCCACGAACCGCAGCATGCCAGGCCTCCTTGTCCATCACCAACTCCCGGAGTCCACACAAACCCATGTCCATCGAGTTGTTGATGCCATCCCCATCTCATCCTCTGTTGTCCCCTTCTCCTCCTGCCCTCAATCTTTCCCAGCATCAGGGTCTTTTCCAATGAGTCAGCTCTTCACATCAGGTGGCTAAAGTACTGGAGTGTCAGCTTCAACATCAGTCCTTCCAATGAACACTCAGGATTGATCTCCTTTAGGATGGACTGGTTGGACCTCCTTGCAGTCCCAGGGACTCTAAAGAGTCTTTTCCAACATCACAGTTCAAAAGCATCAATTCTTCGGTGCTCAGCTTTCTTTACAGTCCAACTCTCACATCCATACTTAACTACTGGAAAAACCATAGCCTTGACTAGACGGACCTTTGTTGGTAAAGTAATGTCTCTGCTTTTTAATATGCTGTCTAGGTTAGTCATAACTTTCCTTCTGAGGAGTAAGCATCTTTTCATTTCATGGCTGGAATCACCATCTGCAGTGATTTTGGAGACCCCCAAAATAAAGTCAGCCACTGTTTCCACTGTTTCCCCATCTATCTGCCATGAAGTGATGGGACCAGATGCCATGATCTTAGTTTTCTGAATGTTGAGCTTTAAGCCACATTTTTCCTCTCTCATTTTCATCAAGAGGCTCGTTGGTTCCTCTTCACTTTCTGCCATAAAGGTAGTGTCATCTGCATATCTGAGGTTATTGATATTTCTCCCAGCAATCTTGATTACAGCTTGTGCTTCCTCCAGCCCAGCATTTCTCATGATGTACTGTGCATATAAGTTAAATAAGCAGGGTGACAATATACAGCCTTGATGTACTCCTTTTCCTATTTGGAACCAGTCTGTTGTTCCGTGTCCAGTTCTAACTGTTGCTTCCTGTCCTGCATACAGGTTTCAAGGGTCACATAATAAGAACCTTCTATATAAGTGCAAAAAAGCTACTTTTTAAACAGATGCATAACATTTCATTGTTTGAGTGTACCTCAGTTTGTGTAATCAAAACTCGACTGATAGACATTTGAATGGTTTCAAATAGTTTTAAGCTGAAATTTTTAGTAAATAAATTTAGTAAATTTTAATAAAAGTCCCATTTATTAGCAATCTTACTTTGAGACCAGGCTACAAAAATTAATACATAGAAACCAGTTGACTATAAATGAAAAACTGCAAATCTAGCTCTAGTTCTAATCTGGGCTAGGTGAAGATGTCTGCATAGCTTCATAGTTATATTCTCTTCATGCAACCTCACCCTACTTTCTTTTTCTTTCTTTATTACCACCTGTTTTTCTGGTGCCAATTAGTTTATTTTCTGTTTTAAAATTTTCTTTTCTTGGTTCCTTCCTGATCAATCTAATATACCAGCTTCTGTAACTGCTACTTAGACCTTTGTTAGGATAGTGTCAGGTTTGCAAGTAACTTTCACATTTTACAGTTGCCAAAAGATAGCAGCTTTCAGCTTTCAGTCCAGGTGAGGTTGAGATTCTGTGTGTTACTTTGCTGGAAGTTCTGTAAGTCTAATTACCCAGATAATGCCCTCTGTCATTATTCCCTTGTTACCCAGGCACACTAAGTAGCAAGTTTGCATTCTGTTGGTGATAATCCATACAGATTTATCAGCTGGTCCAGGAATCTGGCTCTAGACATTGCTAGAGGCTCAACAAGAGTAGAGACAAGCAGAACTGGGAAATACTCTTTTCTTTTTAAATTTTTATTGGGGTATAATTGGTTTAAAATGTTGTGTTAGTTGGGAAATGCTATTTAAATCTTCGAATTGGAAATAGGTCTAGGGTTTTGGGAGGGAAGTATAAGAAGCTGGTTGATTGACATTATTTTGGCTGCCCTTCTGCCACGGGGAAAAAGAGTGAAATAAAGAAAGGAAAGACAAGGCACAAAAAAGTTTTGGTTACGAACAAAAAACACTACATTGAGGATTAAGAAGCATGGATTTTGATCTATGTTCTACTATGAATTTGATCTGTAATTTGTTCTGTGATTTCACTTCTTTGGGCCTAAGTTTCCTTACCTATGAATTGAGTGGTTTGGAATTTTAACAAAAATATCTCTGAAGTTCTAAGGCAAGAAAAAATAGAAAAGAAAAAAAAAAAGAAGTGAAGCAGAATGTCTTCAAGATTCTATATTGACTTCAAATAATATAGAGAGCTTGCCTACTATTGTACTGTGTAGTATTATAGAACTGTTACATAACAAATTGCTGCCAGAATTTGGAGGTTTGAAATAAACATTTTGCTTTGCTGATAGTTTTGTGGGTCAGGACTATGCAAATGGCTCAGCTGGACTGTTTGTACTTGGGAATCTCTTTCTTAGCACTGCCAGTTCATAGCTTTTTGCCAACCAAACAATTTATTTAAGTAGGTGTTTGTACTTTATATTTAGTTGTTTTCAGTGGGAGGATAATTCTGTGTATTTAGTACTTCATATTGTTGTTCAGTCGCTGAGTCGTGTCCAACTCTTTGTGACCCTGTGGACTGCAGCACTCCAGGCTTTCCTGTCCTTCACTATCTCCTGGAGTTTACTGAAACTTGTGTCCATTGAGTTGATGACACCATCCAACCATCTTATCCTCTGTCACCCCTCTCTCCTTCTGCCCTTTTTCTCAGCATCAGGGTCTTTTCTAGTGAATCAGCTCTTCCTATCAGGTGGCCAGAGTATTGGAGCTTCAGTTTCAGCATCAGTGCTTCCAAAGAGTATTCAGGATTGATTTCCTTTAGGATTGACTGGCTTGATCTCTTTGCTGTCCAAGGGACTCTCAAGAATCTTCTCCAGCACCATAGTTCAAAAACATCAATTCTTCGGGGCACAGCCTTCTTTATGTTTCAGCTCTCACATCTGTGGCCTTTCCTGGTGGCTCAGCTGGTAAAGAATCCACCTGCATTTCGGGAGACATAGTTTTGATCCCTGGGTTGGGAAGATCCCTTGGAGCAGGGAATGGCTACCCACTCTAGTGTTCTGGCTTGGAGAATTCCGTGGACTGTATAGTCCATGGGGTTGCAAAGAGTCAGACATGAATGAGTGACTTTTACTTTCTACTCACATCTATACATGACTACTAGAAAAACCATAGTTTTGACTATATGGACGTTTGTCAGCAAAGTGATGTCTCTGCTTTTTTAATACCCTGTCTAGGTTTGTTATAGCTTTTCTTCCAAGGAGCAAGCGCTCTTTTAATTTCATGGCTGCAGTCACCATTTGCAGTGATTTTGGAGTCCAAGAAAATAAAATCTGTCACTGTTTCCATTTTTTCCCCATTTATTTGCCATGAAGTGATGGGACCCAATGCCATGATCTTAGTTTTCTGAATGTTGAGTTTCAAGCCAGCTTTTTCACTCTCCTCTTTCACCTTCTTAGAGAGGCTCTTTAGTTCCTCTTCACATTAGATTAGTATTATCTGCATATCTGAGGTTGTTGCTGTTTCTCCCAGCAGTCTTGATTCCAGCTTGTGCCAGCCCGGCATTTTGCATGATGTACTCTGCATAGAAATTAAAGAAGCAGGGTGACAATATACAGCCTTGTCTGACTCCTTTCCTAACTTTGAAACCATTCATTTTTTTCATTTTTCCATGTCTAGTTCTAACTGTTGCTTTTTGACCTGCATACAGGTTTCTCAGAAGGCAAGTAAGGTGGTCTGGTATTCCCATCTCTTTAAGAATTTTCCAGTTTGTTGTGAGCCACACAGTCAAAGGCTTTAGAGTAATCAATGAAGCAGATGTAGATGTTTTTCTGGAATTCTCTTGCTTTTTCTATGATCCAACAGATGTTGGCAATTTGATCTCTGGTTCCTCTGCCTTTTCCAAATCCAGCTTGTACATCTGGAAGTTCTCCGTTCATGTACTGTTGAAGCCCAGTCTAAAGGTTTTGAGCATTACCTTGCTAAAGAGATACGAGTGCAATCGTGCAGTAGTTTGAACATTCTTTGGCATTGCCCTTCTTTGGGATTGGAATTAAAACAGACCTTTTCCAGTCTGTTGGAAAATACTTTGAGAGTCACTTGTTGGAGTCACTTTTCCAAGTTACCTTTACAGGAAGAGGGGTTTCCCAGGTTGCTCAGACAGTAAAGAATCTGCCTGCAATGCAGGAGACCTGGGTTCAATCCCTGGGTCGGGAAGATCTCCTGGAGAAGGGGATGGCAGCCCACCCCAGTATTCTTGCCTGGAGAATTCCTTGGACAGAGGAGCCTGGCAGGCTACAGTCTATGGGGTCACAAAGAGTCAGACAGACTGAGTGACTGATACGTTCACTTTCACTTTCAGAAAGAATTAACTGAAAGGATAGCATGTAATTCTTTAGTACCATTTACCAGAGAAAGAGAGAGAAGAGGTATAGGAAGGAAGGGAGGTAGCAGTTGTAGGGGAGGTTGGTGGGGCCCCCTGAGGAGGAAGTGGAGGACTGAGTGTGTAGAATTCTATGAATTTCTAGGGTGGGATGGCACACATATGAATGTCATTTAAATATATATTGGAGGCAAGATAGTGGAAATAAGAAATATGAAATCTGTTTATAAGCTTGAAAATTTAACAGTTGGAAGGTTTTGGCAAGTACTTAAAGGGAAGAATGTCAGTGTAAAGGAGCCATGTGTTACAAGCCAGTTAAGTAGTATGGGCTATAATTACAACAGAAATTTACAAGAAAAAAATCATCTCCAAGGATATAAAGGTAAAGCTTCAGATAAAAAGCACATTCACTTTGGCATTAAAAGAAAAGTAGAGAAGGAGAATAGGAAGTAAATAGAGTATATAGAAAGGAAACAGAAAAAGCGTCTTAGACTGAGGAAATGGCAGAGGTACAGGGAGGGCCTTATAGGTATTTCTGGTCCTTGTTGTTGCCATCTTTCAGCTGGTAGCAGAGTGGCAGAAACCTGAGAATCTTCTCCCTGTTGAGTTCACTCAAAGGTAATATCAGGAAGAGGAGAGGAAGAGTAATAACTCAACTTTTGACCTACATGACTAATAATAGTGATTTAAAAAAATTTTTTAACAGATTGAAAATGTAAAAGTGACAATAGGGAGGTATTTTGAAAGGAGAGATGAGGAGAGAGACTTTATTCTTAAAAACAGGATGGAAGGAGAAAAACGTAGGTGAATATACCAAGAAATTTTGATTAAAGGTTCATTGGCTAAGTGAGGCTGAGATTCCTCAGAGATGGAGGTATATGTAGAATCAGCAAAAGACTTTGCGGCTCAGCTGAAAATTCTTCAAGACCGAATGGGAAATAAGATATACTATTTGGAAAAATGACTTTAGAGCTAATAGGAGCACAAAAATCTGCCCAAGAATGAATTAGGCAGAAAGCAGGTATTTTGGATTTCCTCCTTCAGATCCTTGAGGCTTTGTGAGGAAATGGAAATATTTAAAGGATTAAATTCTTGGGCAAAATTGACATTGAAAAGTACTTTTAATTTATTGTTTCTCTGCTTTTGCATGTTTGAGAATGTTGGAGGTTAATGTAGCTATGGTACCCTGTGGGACCTAACAAGAGTTGGTTAATTATAACCAACTGTTAGAACTAGTCTCAACAAAGTATCTCTTGCCACCTATTTGGAGAGGCTCATGTATAAGTATGTAGAAATTTTTTCATTGTTGCAAAATGATTGACCTACATTTTTAAAAGTGTATTTAAAATATATAAATGTATAAGTCCTCCTTTTCTCCTTGCTCCCCCCTGTTCCCGCACTTCTTGTGCTCCATTCCAGAAAACAATACCGTACATTATCATGTGTGGCATTGTATACAAGTATATATTAGCATATATCATGACTGTATTTAAACTACATATCTTGAAACTGTTTAGTTTACGTCCTTGCTCAATTATGTAAAATCCTTTCTCTTTTTCTCTAACCTCTGGTTCCCATTTTCTTAGTAAAGGAAAGTATACTGTGAGAATACAAATTTCAAACATCTGTTTTGTTTATTTGAACCAGTTTTTTATTTCACTGCATGCACATCGGGTTAAAATAACAAAACATTTCCCTTTTTACATAAATTTTTTCATTTGTTTTGAAGGGAGTAAGGAGAATAAATGAAAATAGTAATCACATTTGTCGGTATTCAGTATTCCTCTGAATAGTGTTTTATTTTACCATTTCTGTAACAAACATTTGTTTGTTTGTTATATCCTTCCAGTTTCTTCCCACTAGAGGGCACCAGAATATTGTTTGTTTTTAGTGGACTGTTTATAGTGAATTTAGAATTAAAATTTATGTATTTTTCTTATTTTTTCTACATTTAATATACATAAAATCATCATCCTGAGGTTAGTTTGACATATACCTTTTGGGGCTTCCCAGGTGGCTCAGTGGTAAAGAATCCAACTGCCAATGGAGATGTGGGCTCGATTCCTGGGTCGGGAAGATCTCCTGGATTAGGAAATGGCACTCCATTCCAGTATTCTTGCCTGGAGAATTCCGTAGACAGAGGAGTCTGGTGGGCTAGTCCATGGAGTCACAGAGAGTTGGACACAACTGAGCACACACTCACACACAGTACCATTTTTGCTAGCAGTTTTGACTTGGAAGACTATTTTGTGTGAAATGCTTAAAGAAGAAAAAGAAAAGGAGGACTTGGAGAGATGGGAAAGAATTTGGAACTTTTTGGACTCCAATTGTTACCTTTTCTCACTCCATAAAAGGTACTGACACTAAAGGGAAAAGGATGGGTACTATACATGTAGGTCAATGCAACAGAAGAGGGAGTCCAGAAATAGACACACATATAGACAGTAAATTAAGTCTTGACAAAGAAGCCAAAGTAGCCAAAGTAAATCAGTGGGGAAAGGACATTTTAAAAAAAAAATCAAATTATGCTGAAATATCACTTCTCTCCAGTTTGTAGAGAAGTGAACTTCTACCTTTAAGATTTAACTCAAAATGGATCATTGACTGTAGAAGAAATCAAAGGGAAAAAAATCTTCATAACCTTGGAGCAAGCAAACAGTTCCTGTTTCAAAGCACATAGTTAAAAAGGCAAGCCACAGAATCAGAGAGAATACTCACAAAAATATACCAGAGCAAGGACTGGTATCTAGAATATATCAAGAACTCTTACAACTCAGTAATGAGATAACACAATTCAGTTTTTTAAATGGAGAAATGATTTGAACAGACATGCCTCAATACAAATGCCAGTAAGCACATAAGTTGCTCAACATGATGAGTCATTAGGGAAATGTGAATTAAAACCACAATGAGATACTGGAAGCCCAGTAGAATGGCTGAAATTTAAAAGACTGACAATACCTAATATTGATGTGGATATGGATCAGTTACTATGGTCATACATTACTGGTGAGTAACAGTTTTCCACTTTGTTGTTATGAATTTAATATATGCTTACCAAATGACTCAGCACTTCTACGTTTGTCTTTACCCAAGAAAATGAAATCCTGTGTTCATACAAAACCTAGTATGCTGATGTTGATAGCAGTTTAATTTATAATGGCCCCAAACTGGAAGAACACCAAAAATCTATCAACAATTAAATGGATAAAGTACACCTATATAAAATAGTGCTACTTAGTCATAAAAAAGAATGATTCATATGGATGAAGGTCTCAAATATGCTAAGTGAAAGAAACTAGACACAAAAGAGTGTATTCTTTATGATTCCATTTCTATGACATTCTGTAAAAGGCGAGTCTCTCTAGAGTAACAAGAAGCAGATCAGTGGCTGCCTTGGGCCATCAGTGGTGGTGGTGGTGAGTCAACTGCACAGGAGAAGTAGACAAAATAAGCAACTGATTTAACAAAAAAAATGCAAATTATGAAGCAAAGAAGGCATAGGCAGCATGTACAAAGGCCTTGAACTGGAAAAGAAGGTTGGTTTTCAGTGGAGTATTTTTTTAATATTATTTATTTATTTGGCAGCTCAGGATCTTAGTTATATGTGGGGTCTTTTAGTTGCAGCATGTGAACTCTTAGTTGTGGCGCGTGAGATCTAGTTCCCTGACCAGGGATCAAACCCAGGCCCCCTGCATTAGGAGCACAGAGTCTTAGTCACTGCACCACCAGAGAGATCCCTCGGTGGAGTATTCTTAAACAGAGGGTAAATGATGGGAAATGGGGTTGGAGAGATAAGGGCTAGATAATGTGGAAAGAGATAAGTCCTCAATTGAGATGGAATGGATGGTAAGCACCAAGTAAGACCCTTATTTCAGTAAAAGGGGGGAAGAAGGTGAAGTGTGGCAAATGAGGTAGGCCTGGTGCTGGGAATGTAAGTTTATATCAGATATTTTCCTCTTCTATTTAATCTCTTTTATTTCTGTAAGGTAAGGCTGTCACCTAAAAGTAAGGGTGTGAGTTTGTGGGGACAGACATGAACTGTTCTTCCTGGGAAGGGACAGAGGGAGTGTGTACCACTAAAGAAACTTTGTAAAATGACTGAGGCACTATTGATACTCATTTGAGTTTTGGGAAATTGAATGTAAAGTGAAACCTGTCAGCTTGGTCATATGGTTTATCCCTTGCAAAATTTAGCAGCTTGAGCCCAAGGAGTCATCAGGATTGAGATTTTGCCTGGCAAAGATAATGACAGGAGAGAGGGAATGAAGTTATTCATGGGTTATTTTCAAGAGGGCCCAAGAAATCTAGACTAGACAAAGAGGGAAGTAACTAAAAAAGGGGTTGACAGATTGTGAGAAAATGATGTCACTGGAGAAAGGACAGAATTTTATGAATTGAGGCTACTTCTATATGAAACAGCTGGTTAAAAGGAAATGATCTGAGGGTGACTTTGAGGTTTCTGAAATAGAAGTCCATTTATTGAACGAATTTGGGAGGAAGTACAGGTTCGGTTAGTTCGGTTTTAAACAGGCTATGTTTGAGGAACTATGGAGTGCATGAGTGGAGATGTCCAAAGGTTTTTGGATATACAAATCTGAGAGATCTAGGCTTTAAATAAAAATTTAGGGAACTTCCCTGGCAATCCAGTGTTTAAGACTCCGTGCTCCCAAGGTAGGGGCACAGGTTCAATCCCTGATCGGGGAACTAAGATCCTGAAGGCCATGTGGTGTGTCCAAAAATGTAATAAGTAAATAAGTAGAGATTTAGGAGTTGTTAGCATGTAGATGATAACTGAAACTTGGTGATAGAAGAGATTATCAGAGGGAATTTGATAAGAGAAGGGGAGGGAGTCTGTGGTTTCCTTTTTTCACAACCTGAATGATTGTGGTGGTGGTGGTGTTTTGTTTTGTTTTCCTTTAGTATTCTGTCTCCTTTTCCAAGTAGGCCCTAGCAAACATTGAATGGTGATTAAGAGCAGGATTTAGGCCCTGGCTTTGCCATTTCCTACTGTATGCCTTCAGCAGGTAAATTTCTGAGCGTCAATTTTCTAGTTTGTTGAAAATAACTGTATCAAGATAATAAGAAGACAAACCGAAGACTGGGAAGGAATGTTTGCAAAAGACCTATCTGATAAAGGACTGTTACTCAAAATATGCAAAGAACTCTTAAGACTCAACCATAAGAAGACAAACAACCCAATTAAAAAATGGACAAAAATAACTTTAACAAAACCTCACCAAAGAAGATAAAGTGAAAGTCACTCAGTCGTGTCTGATTCTTTGTGACCCCATGCACTATACAGTCCATGAAATTCTCCAGGCCAGAATACTGGAGTGGGTAGCCTTTCCCTTCTCCAGGGGATCTTCCCAATCCAAGGATTGAACCCAGGTCTCCCACAGTGCAGGCAGATTCTTTACCAGCTGAGCCACAAGTGAAGCCCAAGGAAGATAGTGTGGATGGCAAATAAGCGTATAAAAAGATGTCCCACATCATATGTATCAGGGAAATGCAAATTAAAACAATGAAATGCCACTACACACCTATTAGAATGGCCAAAATCAAGAACGCTGCCAATACCAGATGGTAAGAATATAGAGCAAATATAGGAATCCTCTCTCATCCATTGCTGGCAGGAATGCAAAATGGGACAGCCAGTTTGGAAGACATTTTGGCAATTTATTACAAAACTAAATATACCATATAATCCAGTAGTTGTGCTCCTTGGTATTTATCCAAATGAGTTGAAAACTTATGTCCACTCACTGATGTTTATAGCTTTATTCATAATTGCAAAAACTTGGAAGCAACCAGGATGTCCTTCCATAAGTGAATGGATAAATTATGGTGGAATCTAGATCTAGACAGTGGAATATACATCTAGACGGTGGAATATTATTCAGCACTAAGAAGAAATGAGTCATCCAGCCATGAGAAGACACAGGAGAACCTTAAGTGCATATTACCAAGTGAAAGAAGCCAATCTGAAAACGCTACATACT